>JAKSZU010000001.1:0-600000 GCA_026018925.1 Tupaia tana
GTCTACACATACCCCCACGTAACTGTACATGTGTGTGCTGTCTACACACATCCCCCCACAGAGGGCTGTGCTGCACATGGCCGAGACCTGGGACCCAGCCTAAACGGGCCTCCCGGAACCTCGGCCCTGGTCCTGGCACACAGTAGTTCATGCCATGCCCTCTGAGCACCCACCCGCGTCCCCACCCATGAAGGTCCTTAGACACCATGCAGAGAAGGAGGCAGTGGCCACACCCTGCACCCAACCCTGGGCCCAGCTCGGGCCTGGCTGCCTCCTGCCTTCTCCCTCCCCGAGAGGTGGCTGTGTCCTGTTCCCGAGGGCTCCACCTTTCTTCCACAAGTGTCCATGTCCTGAGTGGGGGCACAGCTGGGCCAGACAAGAGTCTGGAGCTGCAGGCAGGGTGTCATAGGACGGCTTAAGGGACGGAGGGAAGGGGCTGCTGGGGGGGCGGGGGAGGCTGCTTAGCAGAGCAGGAGAGGCCGGAGGCATGAGAAAGGGGCTGGAGCGCGGGCGGTGAAGGGGGAGGGTGGCCATGCCACTTCGTCAGCATAAACCCAGCCAGGCCTCCCCCTTTGTAGGAGCCTGCTGACCAGTGTCCGCCCCAGACAGTGCCGCTGAGCAGCGGGCTGGCAGGGGTATTGGCAGGAGGTCCGTGTCCTCATCCAGGGAGAGGCCGACGGGCTGCCTCCCTCCTGTGTGCTGGTCACATGCTTGCAAGGGCCTCCTGAGCCTCTTTGTCCCTGCTTCAGATCCGGGCTGCAGCGGAGGCTGGCGGAGGTGGAGGCGGCAGGGCAGGCGCGGGGACAGTGGCTGGAAGAGAAGCTCTGTGAGAGCTGGGCAGCCACACAGACACTCGGGGCGGCATTGCACAGCGCCACCAGGAGGCGTGACAGATGACCTGTGGGCCCGCCTCGCTGGGGCCTGCCGCAGGGTGCACAGCCTGGAGTGGGAGCAGGCCCAGGCCGAGGGTGCCAGATGAGGTGCAGAGGCCCAGCTGGGCAGGCACCTCCGCAGGGAGCCCTCCTCCGAGCAGCCCAGCTCCCCATCCAAAGGCCAGAGTCCTCAGGGGCTGCAAAGGGGCCCCCGACTCAGCTCTGGCCCTGACCTGGGCACCCCACACAGGATGGGCTGCACCAGTCCCCTTTTGTAGGAGCCTCTGCCCCGCCCCAAGCTCCCTGTCAGCGGCAGCAGAGAGGAGGGGGACGGGCACCAGCATGCCTGTCACCATGTCCCGCCACGTCCCCACATCTCGCCTCCTGCAGGCTTGGATGGCTGCCAGGCTCACGCCGGCCAGCAGGGTGCCAGCCTGCCCTCCAGGCCTCTCTGCCCTGCACCTGGGGATGACAGTCCCGGGGCTGTGGAGATGAACTCTGTGCAGGGCACAGACACCCCGCGGAAGCAAGTGAGGCGGGCTGGGGAAGCCCGGGGCACTCGCTCACGGCCCGCTGCCCACCTGCCTGTCCACCCCAGGTCCGAGCTGGCGCCCTCCACCCCCCAGGCTGTAAGTCAGCAGTGTTCAGGCCGAGTCCCTGCCGACGAGAGCCCAGAGGGCAGGGTCCAACTCTCTCGGCCCAGGGCCTGGCGAGGCAGGCCACAGGTCACCACCTGGACTCCAGTCCAGCCCCTCTGTCCTCCCCAGGCCTGTAGTCGGCTCAGCCCCTGCCCTGTCCCCACACCAGGCCCGACCTCGCCCTCTAGCAGACACTGCACCTGCTTCCCACCCTGCCGACCTCCACGGTTCTGCCAGGACGACTCCTGCGTGCGGGCGGCCAGGCTGGCAGCTGGGTGGGGCGGAGAATATGTGTGCCCGGGCCCGGGGCCACCTGGGGCAGCTGCAGAAGGCCCTGGCCAAGGCAGAGGAAGGTGCCCTCCACTCCCCAACCCACCCCAGGAGTGGCTGTGGGGCCGCCGCCACCACAGGCTGTGTTCCCAGAGGCTACGGAGGGCCGGGCTTCCTGAGGAGGGTCTGTCCCAGGAGACCCCTGAGGCCTCGGCCCATGGCCTCCCTTGGGCCCCTCTGCTCTCGGGCCTCCCTTTGCCCTGGCTGTACCCCCAAAGCCGTTTTCCATCCCCACCAGGACGCTGCCTGGCGCCGACACAGGGCTCTCCTCCCTTTACAGCAGGAGTCCGTCTGCTCGCTGCCCCACCCCACAGGAGGGTGGGCCCGGCCTGTTCTGGGAGTTGGAGGGGCTACAAGCCCGGCCAGCTGGCAGCAGGACAAGGGAGCACTGAGCAGCTCCCAGGCAGCGTGGCCTTGCAGGATGACGCACTCCGGAGGCCAGAGACTGAGCACCTGCACAGCGTGGGCCACGGGCCAGGAGAGGCAGGGGCTCCGGGTGGGGACGTGTGGCAGGCTGGGTACTCAGGACCCGAGTGGGCCTCTGGGGTACCCTCTAGGGAAGGTCAGAGGAGGGCATGAGAGCTGGAGGCACTTGGGGCAGAGCCAGCAGGACAGGGCCAGTCCAGGTCAGGGGTGCAGGCAGGGCCGGAGCAGGCAGCCTTGGGGTTCCCAGCTGTCCCTGGGCCACGGTGCTGCCCTGACATGCCCTAGCCCTCAGCTTCTGGACTGGGGAGACTGAGAGCATAGCCAGGTGGGCTGCAGCCTCCTGGGGTCCTACTCGCATGGGGCAGGGCTAGGCCAGCCTCGAGGCTTCCCGGGGGTCACGTGGCTGCTGCCCAGGGCTGTGATCGCCGCACCCCTGGCTCAGAGTGGGGTGCGCAGGAAGAATGCAGCCAGTATCCCCAACGCCAGACTCTGCATTGGCTGTGGCTGCAGGCTCCAGGTGAGCAACCTCGGCCTGGACAGCAAGCGGCCATGCCTGGCGCGTGGGGCTTACGGGGCCCTTCCCCTTCCCAAGCCCAAGTCGAAGCAGCCATGGGCGTGTGCTAAGGTCCCCTGGGCAGACTGGGAACCAGGTCCCAACCTGTGCAGAAAGACAGACCCACAGTGCAGACGGGACTGAGTAGAGACTTGGGCTGGGGCGCGGGGAATGTGGCCGGCCACCCCCTCTTCATGCTGTCCAAGGAGGGAGCTCCAGGTGACTGACAGGAGGGGTGCAGGGTGGTGGGCAGGGCGAAGCCCACGAGGCCCAAGGGCAGCCAGGCCTTGACCTCAGGGGGTGACACTGGAGCCAAAGTGGTTACCGCTCGCCGCTCCCCTGCCCTCACGCCTGCGCTGTGCAGCCTCTGTGCCAGCAAGATCCATGCAGCTGGACCTGGGCCAGGGCAGCCCACAGGGGCCACCAGAGGCTGTTGGCACATTGGCCGGCCAGCGGGGATCTAGGCCCCCAGGACAGATTCCCTGAGGAGGTGGCCTCCTGCAGGGGAGCGGGGCAGGGAGAGGCAGGGAGAGCAGAGGCTGGCTGCGGAGCGAGGAGTTTGTTACCAGCCCTGCAGCGGTGCTGGAAGAGGAGAGTTGAAACAAGGGGGTTTCGGTTCGAGAAAGACCCCAGCCCCCCGCGGCCTCCCATCGAGAGGCCTGGAGGGCCCGAGTGGCCGAGTGGCCGGGCTGGAGACTGAGGTCTCATGAGGGGCCCGGGAGACCCGGGGTCTGAGAAGTGGGGCAGGCTGGACACGAGGTGACCTTCACGCGTACGTTCACGTGTGTGCATTCCACACTCGCTCAAGAGTGCCGTTTTCAACCGGAAGGTTACGCGGTCCAAAATGCAGCTTCAAAACCCACCTTCACAAAGCCGGTGCCCAAAGACTCTGTCCGGCCTCGCTCTGGGTTTGCCACGCTCTCAGTAATGCCTCCCTCCACGGCGGGGTGGAGGCAGAGCAAGGCCGTTCTGATGCCAGGAGTCTGGGAGGCCACGCAAACGCCTTCCGCGAACACCGTTTCTGCCCGCAAGCCTCCTGTAGGTCTTCCCAGAGCGGAGCCAGAGGCTACTTCCCGAAACGGGACGAGCTCGCCGGCTCCCCACGCTTCCTTGGTGAGGCGCTGGTTTGCAGGACCTGCCCCGCTGCACCGTCAGGGGCCACCCCGCAGTGAACACGCGCTCTGAGCAGGGGCGGCTGTGATTAGAGGATGAACCTGAAGACGAACATGCGAGGCGCGGCGAGAGGAAAGCGGGCATCGGTGGTCCCCGACGGGGCAGCCATCCTGAGCGGTTCCCAGGGTCGCTCGGTAGAGGAAGTGGGGAAGCGGTGTGGAACGCGGGGCCACTGTTTTCAGGTGTCCGCCGGCTGCGGGTGCGAAGACCTCCGCCAGTCGTTCTACGTGAGTTTCACCTTCCTGCCTTTTCTGATTAACGCACGTGGCCACCGCGGTTCCGCTTCGCCGCCCACACACACGCGGCAGCGCCCACAGGTTCCCGGCGTCGCCCACGGGTTCCCGGCGTCGCCCACGGGTTCCCGGCGTCCTTCCGCCTCGCGAAGGGCAGTCTGAGAGCCCGTCTCTGCTGGTGTTGAGCGGTCGCCCCTGCTGCCAGGCTGGAGGTCTCCGGCCCCTCCACGTCTGCACCCTGGGGGTCTCGCCCACCTGTCCTCCAGCCGCCACCTGCTCGCCTCGGCCGGTTTTCCCTCCTTTCTGCTCCCGGCAGCCCGTCCTGCCTCCAGGCACTCCGCCGTCACCTGCTTTGACCTCAGATGGGTCCTCTCTGGCCTGCCCGGCCTCCAGGACGTCGCTTACCTTCTCTGACGTGTCCCCGCATGTAGCAGTGACTTCAACTAGAAACCTCAGCTCCAACTCCTGGTCTTAGGCACCGTCGGGGTGGAAGGGAGCCAGGGCACTGCGGGCATCGGTCCAAATACATCCGGCCCAAAGGAAAGGCGGGGAGAACCTCCAGACCCTGCGGGACTGCGGAGGGCTGCGGGGGTGGGGCTGTGAGCCACGGGGAGCCCAGGGCGGGGAGCTGCCAGGGTCACAGTGCCACAGCATGTCCCTCCCCAGGCTTCTCTGTTCTGGGAGTAGGAAGGACAGGCCTGTCCTCTGGGGACACAGCCACTTGCCTGCCAGGGCAAGGAATCACCTGCTTGGCCCTCACCCGACTAGGCCCCGTGGGATCAGAGCCTGCCCCTTCCAGTCTCTCCCCTTGCGCATCAGGGCGGGGTCCTGGGGTCCTGCGGGTGGTCCCACTTTGGGCCTCCACACGTGGGCGCCGAGGGCTCCTCTCAGTGTCAGGCAGACGTCTGTCCACGTCGGTGTTTCTGTTGGACCTAGAACGTGGCTCTTCTGGCGCTGACGCGTGCTGGAACCTGTCAGGTGCCTGCTGCACCCCGCAGTTGCCCTCCTGCCTGTGTCTGGCACAGGGGTTCCACCTGCCCTCAGAAACCTCCGCGTCTCCGGTCTCCAGCTCCGAGGAAACCTGCCCCAGTTGTGGCAGTCTGGTCACTGCGTGGGTCTGCGAGGCTTGTGCCCCCTGCGGCACCCCTCACCAGGCCCCACGTCTGACCCACAGGGGCGCAGGCAGGGAGGGAGGGCAGCAGGGCGGCCGAGCCCACAGGCAGCGCAGGGCTACGGGAGCAAGCCCGAGGTCTGCACGGCTTCCTCCACTTTCGCAGACTGGCT
The DNA here is from genome assembly GCA_026018925.1 of Tupaia tana. Lineage (NCBI taxonomy): Eukaryota > Metazoa > Chordata > Mammalia > Scandentia > Tupaiidae > Tupaia > Tupaia tana. The sequence goes on from JAKSZU010000001.1 coordinate 5,510, forward strand.
CCCCCGCCCCACATAAGCCCGTGTGTCTGTCCAGAGAAAGTTAATCAAACACACATTTCCTGCTCGGGGGCTGGCTGTGCCGCCCGACACTGAGATTCTTGTTCGAGAGCAGGTCCCTCCCCGCTCCCAGGGCCACCCTGGGAATTCGCTGGAACAACCGTGTGGAGTGAGCCCGAGCACAGGACGCAGGCGGACACCACGGCCAGGCCTCGAGCCCGCAGGCTGGCAGCGGCCCAGAGTCACCCCACACCCCTCCCGCAGATCCACCGTGTTCTCCCTGCACTGGGCCGGTCACAGCCCGAGGGGGCTCCGAGGGCCGGCGTCCTTGGACCCCTGCCCAGGCCTCCTCCTGCCCCCGCGCCAACCCCAGTGGACCCCCACACCCCAGCCAGCCCTCTGGGGTTCGGCGTGCCGTGTCCGCCAGGCCTAAGCTGCAGCGAGAGCTGACTGCTGACGTGGGGTCAGGGTCTTTTGCAGTCCTGAACCCTCCAGGTGCCACCTTTTCCAGATCCCTGAGATGATTTGGGTTTGTTTTTTGGTTTTCGAGAGAGATTTTTGCTGTCAGGTGTGTGCGCTCACCAGAGACACAGAGAGAGACAGAGAGAGAGAAAGCATCCCCCAGAGGGGATGGCCATGCCGCAATCCCTTCTTCTCCAATTTCCTCTGGGGATTTTTGGCATGCACCCAGTGTGTTTTAAGCTGCCATGGCTGGGACTTGAACCATGGTTGACTACGTGGGAGTCCAGCAAAGTAACTGCTACGCCATAAGCTGGTCCCAAGATGATTCAGTTTTTAGGGAGAATTTGGTGAGCTTTCTCTGTTCTCATCACCTGGAATAGCAGAAACAGCATAGGCATCCACTTCCTGGAAGGGTGTCCCAGGTCCCACAGCCACACTGCAGCCCCACCCTCGCCCGGGAAACCCTGCCTCCCCTTCACGCTCTCCACCCCCGAGCCGGTGGGCCACATGCAAGCGCGAGCCCTCTCCCTCCTACCTGCTGCAGGCTCAGGGTGGTGCAGGCACCGCCTACAGCCCACACGGTGGTTTCGGGGCCCTCTCTGGTGCCCGTGCCCGGCCTTCTCTGTTTCTGGCTCCTGACCTGACCCGCCGGTCTGCTTTCCTGGTCTCTCCAAAGAGTCGACTCTCCTCCCTCCTCCCATTTCTGTCTGGTTTGTTCATCACAGCTTCTCTGTCTTCATCACCAGAAGGCGCGTGTGCTGTCACAGACAGAGGGGGAGGCACCCGGTGGGTCTCAGCACCCTGTTGGGATTCGGGGTGAACTCCCCAGGGCTAGGACTCAACCGTGGTTGGTGCCAGGACTCCGCCCCGTAACCACCAGGCAGCGGCGCCGGCCGAACGTCCTCTTTGTTGTCACTGTCTCATCCGTTGTAATTGTCCCCACTGCTGATGTTCTCTTTCAATAGTGCAAACCTTCGATGTCACATTTTCCTTGTTTGTGGCTCGATATGTGTCTCGTCCTTTTTTATATAACTTCTTTTCCTTTTACCAATTTCCAAGGGGCTTTGCTTTTGCTTTTCTGTTAACTGAGGGGTTGTTTAAGGAAAGCAGCACGCGACCACCTCCGCCTGCAGCCGCATCCCACCCCCCTGCCCAGCGGGTCGCGGTTCTGCCGGCCGACCCCGGTGCACCCTCACCCCGTCCCTGGCCTGCTGGCTGGCAGCTGGTCGTTGGCTTCTTTGGCTTGGCTTTGAGGAAAACTGGGCAAACTGCGGTTTCGGGTGAACAGACACAGGAGACGCCCGAGGGGCTGGGAGAAGGGAGCCCTGCGACCCTGGCGCACCGGAGCGGGTGGTCACTCGGAGGAGCAGCATGGCCCCGACCCCTGATGGCCCGAGTCTCACCGTGTCCGTTCACAGGGCATGAGGCAAAGGGCTCATCTGAGGGCTGAGGGCTGAGGGCTTCCGGGGCAGCCCTGCTGTGACGCCTGGGCCAGACCAAGCGGCTGTGGGGCTGGTAGCCCAGGAAGCTCACCGGCAGACAGCTAGGGTTGCCCCCCCCGGCACCAGGTGCGAGCCCCGGGCGCCTGAGGCCTGCTCCGCTGGTGCCCGAGATGTGTGCCTGCTCTGCTCTGGGGGACCTCTGCATCGGTCCCCATTTATCACCCTGGGTGGGGAGTCTCCGGCCTAGGTGTCCTCACGCCTACGCTGCACCTCCTGGCCCTGCAGGGACCCAGAAACACCACCGCACCCCGTGCAGTGGGGTGGTGGGAGACTGAGGCCAGTGCTGCCTTCTGGCCCCAAGCCCCAGCTCTCCTCGGCACAGGCCCTGGCATGGGAGCTAGAGCCCCGCGAGCCCACCCTCCACTGCGCTCGGACCTGCGCCCACCCTGGGTGCAAGGCCTGATGTCTCCACGCCAGGGGCTGGAGCGGGGGACACGAGTGGGCGTGCAGTGGCGGGAGGCGTCCACTCACAGGGCATGCCGTTCGGCCGTTACACTCACTCTGAGGTCCACGCAAGTCAGGTCACTTCAGGGGGGCAACTGGGTTGGGGCCTCTTAAAACTGCCGTGAAACCGTGCAGCCATGGCACTGTCTCAGCTACAGACGGCACTCTGCTTTCCACCGGGAACCGCGTCCAGAGCGTGGCGTTCCCATCCCACGGCGGGGCCAATTTCAGGCACAAGAATGTCCCCTCCGTCTCCATGTGACATGCTACTGTCCCCTGGGGTGCCTCTGCCCAGGGTTCCCATGGAGCAGCTGGGCGTGCTACGCTGGGCGCTGCAGGAGCAGGAGGCCAGCCCGGGCACAGGGGCCAGGAGGCCAAGGGTGGCTGGAGGCCCTGCAGCAGGTGACAGCCCCGGGGGCAGCACCAGCATCCCTTTACCTACTCAGCCCCGTGGCAGACGGTGAGGCCTAGGGAGAGCTGGAGGCATGCATGCAGACCTGCAGGGACCCAGACCATCCAGCCCCAGCTGCATAGGGGCACGGGCTGGAGGGCCCACGGGGTCAGGGGCTGCTCTGGCTCTGCGGCGAGCGGCCCTGCACAAAGGGGTCAGTGCGGCCGCAGTTTAGAGGAGCAGTGAAAAGCGAGCGGGGCTGGCCTCAGATGCAGCGCCCAGCCCGCCCTACGCCCGCACGTCTGCAGTGCTCTGGCGGGGAGCAGCGTGGAGCCGAGGGCAGCCCTGTGCACCAGTGGCCATCCGTAGGGGAGCTCGCTGCACTGCACACCTGGCAGGGGCCCCCGCTGGCTGGGCCGCACAGGGTGCAGGTCCTGGGGGCCAGGAGAGCTGCGAGGAGTGGGCGTTCCCGCAGGCTCCAGACAGACGGCAGGACAAGTCCACACCACCAGCGGGATGCCATCAAGCCCAGGGTCAGCCTTGGCCCCTGCGGCCGCCACAGCCCCCAGGTGCCACCAAGCGCCCTACCTCTCCTCTCTGGGGAGGCCTGCAGGCCGTGGCAAACCCGAGGCGTGATCACAGCACAGCGCTGGGGCTCTGGCCCACCTGCCCTGGAGCCTCGCCCTGGGCCTGGTGGGTGAGGCAGACGGTATGTGCAGATGGGCACCGGTGGGGTGGGGGCTCTCCAGTCTGGCCGCCTGGCCCTTGGAGCTCTCGGCCCATAACCATGGATCCCTGGGTCTGTTGGGGCAGTCGGCCACCCGAAGAGAGCCCAGGAGAAGCTCACATTGTCTCCCGGCCCGGCTCCCACCTTGGGCTGGGTGCAAGGCCAGGTCCCCGACTCAGAGGTCAGCACAGCTGGACAACTGTGTCCAGGGCTGGGATGGGGCAGAAAGAGGGGCGAGAGGCTGGGACAGGGCCTGCCCAGGCCCCATCATGGGCCAGGGGTTCTGGCAGCTGGGCCCCGGGCCTTGGCGTGGGTGGACCCAGCCTTGTCCTTGAACGGCTGTTTGGGTTGAAATCTGGGGTGACAGGGAAAGTAAGGCTTGAAGAAGAAGAGGGGGCAGTATGGGGGCCGGCAGAGCCTCTCCAGGGTTCCTACCAGGAACACCCCACCTCACATCACCCCAGGGGTGGCTCTGCTGTCCTCACATGACACACACCCACGCACACTCACACAGGTGGTGGCGAGCAGGCTTTCGAAGGCAGAGTGGGCACGTGCTCCGGGGCCTTGCACCTGCACGTCCTGGGCCCTCCCCCACCAGGCACCACACGCCCCGCCCGCAGTGAGGACCCCACGGCTGTCCTGTAGCACTGTCGGGGCCCTGCAAGGGTGGCGTGAGGCTCACAGACCAGGCGGGCGTTGTGGCCCCTTCTGTGAGGCCCGGGTATGAGGTGGGGAGGGTGGGGGCCAAAGGGCTGGGTCCCTGCCCTCAGCCAAGCCCCATCTGGAGGGGCCATCCCCTGGTCAGCACCCTGGCCCTGTTGTCCACCACCCAGGCCTCTCACTGCTCCCTAGCCCCGGGCCCCTGCCATCCCCTCCCAGCTGCCTGTCCCCCCGCAGTGTGGCCCTGAGGCCGGGGAGCAGCCTGGCTGGGGCGGTCCGGGTCACCCAGCTGGCCGTGGGCACAGCCTGAAAGCCAAGCCTGCTGTCTAGCCAGCACCCGGTAAGGGTGGACGGGCGTTCACCACAAGCATCCCAGCACCTTCCCACCACCCAGGGTCCTTGCGGGTGTTCTCCATGGTCAGGGCAGGGGAGGGGTGGGGAGGGCCCAGGAAGGGGGCATGGCACAGCCCAAGGGTCCCAGAGCGGGAGGGGCTGCAGGGGTGGCGTCTGGGGGGGGGGGGGGCGGCACGTGGACGATGGCAGTAGTCATGCTGGCAGCCTCGGTGTCCCCACCCACAGGGGACAGCAGGGACACTCGTGCTGCGGGGCCTCAGGCCTCGGAGCAGGGCAGCCCTCCAAGGGGACCCGCCAGCAGGCCAGGCAGTCCCCAAAGTGCCAGGCAGCTCTTCCACAGAGGGCCCCTGCCCTCCCATGAAGGAGTGTCGCCGGGGTGCAGACACCAGGACCCTGCCCACTCCCGAGGAGGGGCCCAGCCCTGAGCTGGGGCCCCAGCCGCCATGGCCTGCCCGGGCAGCAGAGCCCGGGTGGGGGAGGGAGGGAACAGCTAATGAGTTCCAGGAGGTCAGCGGTGAGGCCCGCGGCCGTAAACCCTTCCCTGGTGTCTCAGGGGGACCCGGATGTGGCCGTTTATTTATTCTGGATCCCGCCCTTCTCTCCTCTTTATAACTTGCACTTCCAGGAGCGTAACTGGATTTTTAAAGAAACAGGACTTCCTTTTCAATCAAGGCCAATTCTCTGTTTTTAAGGAATTCTTATTTTTGAAAAGTTCCAACCAGTGACCCCTGACTTATGCCTCCGGCCTTCGTCAGGGGCCCTGCAGGCCGGGCCCGCTCCTGCCGCAGGCCGAGGGCGCAGGGCAGCATCCGCCGTGGGAGGGCTCTGCGCAAGTGCGTGGCCCGGCAGGCGGGGGCAGTGGGGGTGACCGGGGTGCAGGCCTGTCCAACCTGCGCAGGCCCCACGAGGCCTGGAGCCCAGGCCCGAGGGAGGGGGTGTCTTGGGGCCCCACTCACAGGGGACAGCGGAGACGCACCCTGCCGCCAGGCCCCCGCAGCAGCCCTCAGGACACGCAGTGCTGTTCTAATGCTGTCTCCGGGGAGGGGGGTTGCATTCAACTCCCCCCAAGGAGAGCACCCCCAGGGTCGGGGAGAGCCTTCCGACCTTCACGTCTGCTTGCTGGTGACCGCCCCATACTTCCTGCAGCCCCAGTGCCCCTCCAGGGGCAGGTGGCTAGGAGGGGCTTGGCGGGGGCCGCTCAGGGACTGAGGGGCTGGAGGGCAGGGCGGCGATGCCCGTGCCCTCAGCCGGCTGGTGCTGTTAGCGAGTGTGCCCAGCCCACAGGGCTGTGCCTGTGCTGCTCAGCAGATGGGTATAGCTGCGGGAGGCAGTGCTGTGGGTGCAGGGATCAGACCACGAGATCAGAAGGTGCAAGTCCCGGAGGCCACCCTGGAGGCGCAGAGTCCCCGCAGCACAAGGCGGATCTGGGCCTTGGCTCCCCTCGCCTGTGTTCTGCTGCGGGCAGGTCCAGGTGGGGCTGGTGTCCCGCCACGGCTGTGCCCACCCTGTCTGCCAGCTCGTGCCCCTCCCTGCAGGGAGCCTGGCCTCCCCGGGCCAGGAGGCCCCACACACCGCCTGTTTCTCCGGGGCCTCCTCTGTGGGCGGAGCAGGAGACGGAGGTGCACAGGTGGCCCTGCCCGGGAGGTGGGAGGAGCCTTGAGGCGGGCCCCTCGGCTGCAGGTCAGTCTGGGGGGGGCCGTGAGCTTCTCCTGTGCATGTATGTACATGCATGTGCACACACATGGAGCAGGAGCCAGACCTGCTTCTGCACGTGATGGACGCAAAGGCGAGGTCCAGGCGCAGTGGGGCCTCCCAGATCATCCCCGTCAGAGCCAGACCCTGTGGTGGTAGGAGCCAGTGGGGGGCCTCATGAACCAGGCCCATGGTTGGGGCCATGACGGTCCAGGCCTGACACCCCGGGAGGGTCCCCCTTCCACCACAGACACCCCAGCCCCAGAGGAGAGCCGGCAGAGGGGAGAACAGATGCCACCCTCTGCCACCACAGACCCGAGGCCCACCCTGGAGGCTGGCGACCCGGGGCTAGCCCAGCCAGAGTCCTGAGCAGGGGCCCGGAGGCTAAGGCCAGGCTGTCCCCAGCAAAGGGAGACTTGCAGGGTGGTGCCCCGCGGCGCTTCTGCCTCAGGGAGCAGACTGTGAGGTGCTGGCCTCTCCCTGCAGGCCCAGCAGGTGGAGCTGGAGCAGGCCCACACCCAGCAGCTGCTGGGCCTGGCCGTGGAGGCCCAACAGCGTGGGGCCCAGCTACAGGCCTCACAGCCCCCGGCATCCCAGGAGCAGACCCCCCGGTCACGGGCGAAGGTGCTGGAGGAGCAGGTAGGGCAGGCCCCAGCCCAGGGCAGCTCCCACAGCCTCAGCAACGGGCACTCACCCCTGCCACTCAGCGGCCTCTGGCCAGTCCCGGCGCTGTCCACACTCTGCCCCCGGAGGCTGAGCCGCAGCGGCCCACACCCACTGGAAGGGGGAACGGGTTCCGGGACAGACCCTTCCACCCTGGCCTCAGCCCTACAAGGTGGGGTGTGAGGACCATTGCTGGGACGGGGCCCATTGGCTGCAGCATGGCGACCTCCCCTGTCCCCCGGGCCACCGCAGAGGCAGTGGCACCCGGAGGCACAGTAGTTGAGGACACGCGGCAGAGCCTTGGGTGTGCCGGTGCTGACGTCCTCACCTTCCTGGGTTCCCATGGCCCATGTGGAGGGCTTGGTGATGGAGTTCTGGAGGGGCCTGTGCCCTTGTTGGCTATCAGGGGCCACCCATCTGTCGCTCCCCATCCGGGGAGCCGTGGACTACGGCCACAGCCCTGCGGTGACAGAGCTCTCCACGCCTCATGCCCGGGACTGGACACCCAGCTGAGCCCTGCCCTGTCCCCAGGTGATCGGCCTGAAGGAACAGCTGGGCCCAGAAGTGCAGCGGCAGTAGCAGGCCCACCCAGGCCGGGACCCTCACACGAGCCCCCGAGGGTCCGCCCACCTACAGCCCTGACCAGTGGGGACAGCGGACTCCGGGCAGAGCCGACAGCTGAGACGGGCACGCTGTAAGGAGCCAAGCTCCGCCGGCAGACGGCGGGGCACAGCAGCCGCCACCCCCCCCCCCCCCAGCTGCGGGCCTGTAGCACCCCATGATGGCAGGATGTCCCTGCCTTCGGGGGCCTCTTCAAAGCCCCTTCCCAGCTAAGAGACCAAGGGCATCACCCCAACAGCCCGCCCGGGCCTGGTGAACGGTTTCCGTTCCCAACGCAGTGGCCGGCCAGACCCCTGGGCCTGGCGGCGCCTGTGGCCACAGGCTGCATTCCCTGCCCACAGCTCTGCCAGTGCGGGAAGGACATGGGCACGTCTCCACCCCTGCAGCCAAAGCTTCACGTCCTGCGAGGCCGGCCACCACCTGCCCACGTCCAGAGCCAGAGCCTTCCACAACCGGGAACTGTGGCCGGCCCCAGATGCCTGGAAATGACTCAGACCAGGTCCCCTCCCTGGCCACCAGAGGTGTCCAGAGTGTGAAACGGGGAGCTGTTACAGAGCCCCGCCCCAGCTGTCAACCCGGGACGTTGCTGTGGGCACCCAGCCCCGGCCGCGGGAGCCCAAGGTGGCCACGGAGGGCCAGCAGCCTTGTCTGCAGGGGTGTCACGCAGCCCCCTCTTGCACCGCAAGCCTCTGTCCCTCCGCCCTTTGCTTCACAAGGGCCGTCTGTGGGACCTGCAGACCTCGGGGACACAGAGGCTCCTGATGTGACCGCCACCGCCCGACTGCTCCAGGGTCACGCTGACTTCACAGGGGCCTCCTGTCAAACTTGGTTTTCTGCTTGAATTTAGTAGTGAGGGCACCCCAGGGGACCCCGTGTGTCCCGTCCTTCCTGCCCTGTCCTGCATTGCCTGGGTGGGCCAGGCACACGTGGGACCGAGGCCCCAGCCCCAAGGAGGCACGTGGGAGACGTGCAACGTCCCAGTGGCGGTGGGCAGGCCCTGACGCCGCTCGTGCTCAGGAAGTGCCGAGAGCCACGGCGGGCAGCTTCTGTAGTGTGCCCAAGACCCAGCCGGCTGGGGAGCCGCGGTTCAGGCTTATCCGACGAGCACACCTGTGTTTAGGAAGAGGGTTCTGGTGGAAATAAACGCTTTCTCAGCCTTCCCCCGCAGTGACGGTGCCTCTACGCGTCTGGAGCCGTCCACGTCTGGAACCTGAGGCTGGGAGGGCACCTCTGCCTGCTCTTACCACCTCAACACCGCCAGCAGGAGGCCACGCCGCTCGCCTGTGCGGGCAGGTGGGGTCCGGCCACCCTGGGCCTCCGCGGCCAGCCACAGCTCAGCCCGTGCACCCAGCGAGGCGGTTCACGGGAGGCCGGGGGTGTGCTGGGCAGGCTGAGCAGGGTGGGTCTGGACCCGGGTGCCGGCCCCACCCCTCTGTGGAAGTGATGCCAGAGAGGGGGCAAGTCTGAGTGTGCAGCGGGGTCTGGGGGGAAGGGCCCATGGAGGCCCTGTGGTGGCAGCCTGCCCCCCACATGGAGGCCCCTGGCTGGGCTGAGTGAGGCTGGCCTTGGCTGGGAGCCCAGCTCTGCCCTCACCAACCGTGCAGCCTGGGAATCTCTCCAGGCCTCAGCCTCCTTGTCTCCAAAAGGGGGAGAGACCCCAGCTCCGAAGGGTCATGGCGTCAACCTGCCAACACCAGACGCGCCGTGGGACTGCCTTGCCACCCTCCTGCCACCATCCCCTGCCTGGAGAGCAGGGCAGGGGGGACGACAGGGAACAGCCCCAGCAGCCAGCATGGTGGAGGCAGCACAGTGATTCCCAGGGGGTATGCACCGCGGGATCTCTCCAGACCCTCCAGGGACTCGGTGTCTGCGAGAGCTGGAAGGCGGACACCCGGGACCTGCCATCCTAGCCCAGTAGGCCCAGCAGAGCCCCCGGAGGCACCTCACCTCTCCCCACTCGGCCAGAGGGTCGGCATGATGGGGGTGTCTGCCTGGGGCTCCCAAACACCAGGAGACATCCCAAACACATGCACACACATGCACATACACAGCCCAAACACACACCCCACACATGCATGCATGCACACCAAATTCACACACACACAAGCACGCACACCCCAAACACCCACACATACCCACATACATGCGCACACACTCTCGCACATGCACACGCACACACTAAATACACAGACATACACAGAGACCCATCCATACATGAATGCACACACACATCAAACACAAACATGCATGTACATACATGCCAGACACACACAAAGACCCACATACATGAATTCACCACATCTACCAACCACACAGACACACACTTACCCTCACATATGCACACACACCAAACACACACACACACACACACACACACCTGAGACCCATATGCATATATGAAAAACACACACACCAAACACATACAGATGCATGCATACACACACCAGACTCACACACAAACATACACATACCCACACACATGCACACACACACACACACAGGGCCAGGAGGCAGGCTAGAAAGAGCACCCAGCCCTTTCTGAGACAGAACACAAACCTCCCCCCCCCCCCCTCCGTCACTGCCACCACCGAGGCCCTCGCTGAGGGTCCCAGTCAGCCTCTGAGAAGATCCTCGGTCACCCCCGGCATCTGAGGTGGTGCTGCAGCCCACAAGGGAGGAGAAGGGGGGAAGGCTCCGCCCCAGAGCCACAGAGAAAACAAGCTGGAGACCCGACAGTGGCCTGGTGGTCGGAGCCGGGAGCAGCGGGCCAGCTGGGACCAGCCAGTGCTTATTTGCGCCCATAAAACATTTATGTTTCTGAGTAAGTTACAAAGCACAGTTTTAGCAGAAACGTGTAAGGACGAGCAGTTGGGGCAGCGGGTGGCGTGGCGGGGCGTGTGTGGTTGAGGCCCTGGGTTCCCACATGGCCGACCTCAGTTTGAGTCCCAGACCTGGCGGCCTGAACATCACCACCACTAAGTAGACTCATTAATTAATTAATTACAGAAGAAGAAAGGCAGATTCGGACCCGCAGGCCAGGACCTGCAGTGACCCAGGCAGAACCTGAGTGTCCCTCCCTCGGCACCCACACATGCTGTGCAGCTGCGGCTTCGCTGCCTCCTGGCCGAGGTCACCTGGCCGTCCGTGCCTGTCAGAAGCCTGGTCTCACCACTGTGTGGCATCCGGACAGAGGACACGGGTCTCCAAGTGCCATTGCTGCTGTCCGTGCCATCGTGGGGCTCACAGACAGGGGCTCTGCCCAGGCTGTGGCAGATGCGGGGTCTCAGTGGTCCAGGGCAGGAGAGCCCCTGCGCCCACCCACACATCCCGGCCCCTTCTGACCCATCTCTAAACGCAGCACCCCAATATCCTGGGAGGGGCAGGTGTCAGCCCTGCTCTGACACCCCGAGGTGGAGGCTCAGCCTGCGACAAGGAGAGTGGGCACCCTGAAGGCCCTGCCTCTGGATGAGGCAGAGTCCACCCCAGCCTACGGGCAGGGCTGTGATGGGGTGGGCAGGACCGACTGCCTCTCTGCACCTGCCGGCTCCGCCTCCTGGAGCAGGTGGAGGGTTACACGTGGTGGAGCCTCGGCAGCTGGCCTCGGCCGTGCCCACAGGGGCCAGCTGCTGGGGGGGATCTGCTCTGGGGTGCCTGTGTGCCTACGGCCACTTCTACGAGGGAGGGAGAGAGTGGGGGATTGACTTGGAGCCTCCGCCCAGAGCCCCGCCCCTTCCCCGTGGGAGCCCCCAGTCCAGGGGCAGCCTGCAGGCCGCTCTCAACTGCATGACCCTCAGGCCCCCAGTTAAAGAGCCTCAGGCCTGCGGGAGGTGGGCTCCTGGCCACAGAGCAGGCTGCTTCTGCTGACTGAGGCGCCCTGGAGTCCGGAGGGAGCCCTCAGCGGCTGCAAAGTACCTCCTGACCCTGCCGCCAGCGCCTAGGGGCATGCTTTTCTTTTTGTCTGTGGAGTTGTGTGTGTGTGTGTGTGTGTGTGTGTGTGTGTACACAGGTGTGTGTGTGCGTCTGAGCACACGTATGTGTGTGTGCACATGTGTGTAAAGAAGAGCGAGGCTCAGCAGCAGCAGGCCTTGTGTTAAGCCCGTCTCCCAGGCCCGCCCGAAAGCCCGTGTAGGGCGAAGGCCGCGAGGGTCCGGGAAGAGAGCTGCTGGCCGCAGCGAAGTTCCAGCCTGCTGCCACGCACCCAGACCCCGGGGCAGTGCCCTCTGGTGGGCCGCGCTTGAGCATTTCAGGGTCTGCTCAGGATACCCATGCCACATCCTTCTGCCCAGGGACACTGAGGACAGGAGGGCTTTCCTGCCAGGCTCAGCCCCCAGAAGGAGGGCAGAGGGCCGCCAGGTTTTCACAGGAAGCGAGCAGGGACCTGTGCTCTCCTGGGGGCCCAGCCGCTCCGTTCCCGAGGCTCGCCCAGCCCCTGCCAGAGAGCTGAAGGAGCCGTCCTCCCTGCCCAAGGGGCTGCCCCTCTCCGCACGGCCAGCCCGTGTGTATCAGCGGGGGTGAGGGGAAGGGGTCATATGAATTCCTGGGGACCCTGTGTGAGAGTGTATGTGCGTGTATAAGTGTGAATAAGTGAGTGACGGAATGAGTGTGCGTGTGCTGAGTGTGTGTGTGAGAGGAGTGGGTGTGAATGAGCGTGCAAGTATAAGTGTGAGTGGCAGAAGGAGTGTGTGCGTGTGCTGAGCGTAAGAGGAGTGGGTGTGAATGAGCGTGCGAGCATAAGTGTGAGTGGCAGAAGGAGTGTGGCGCGTGCTGAGTGTAAGAGGAGTGGGTGTGAATGAGCGTGTGAGTAACAGAAGGACTGTGTGCATGTACTGAGTGTATGTAAGAGGAGTGGGTGTGAATGAGCGTGCAAAGGTGTTCTGAGTGTGCTGTGTGTTTCCAGTGCTGTGAAAATGTACGCATATGCATGTGAGGGCGCTCTCCTCCGGGTTCCCACAGGGACCCAGAGAGGTCGGGGTTCCACAGTTACCACCATCCTGACCCTGTCTCCAAAGAGGGGAGCCGTGACCTTCATTTCTCAGCACCTCCACCCCACTGCTGTCCCTCGGGTCTCAGAGCCAAGCGCCTGGCCAGGGCCACCCCCACAGCTGACCTGGGGACAGGGCCTTCACCCCCAGCCTCGGCTCACCCTCTGCAGTCCACCCACAGGACAGGCTGGGTCGGCCAGTGAGGCGCCAGTGCAAATGGCCAGCAGCCCTCCCGTCGGGGTCCGGCCAGCACAGGGTCACCAACAGGTGTGCCTGAAACTCAGGCTGGCCCCAAAAGCAAGTCTGCAGGGCTGTGGACATCGGCGTGAGAAGTCCAAGTACAAGATCCGTGTCCATCAGACACCCCCAGAGCACACACTCGGAGAGCCCCCACTGCTCCCAACCACATCCACCAACACGCGAGATCACGTGTACTTGCCAGCCACACGGGAACACACCAGCCCACAGCAGAGCCAGCGTTGCAGCCCGGCCTCTTCCACTGGCCTTTGGGGCCCTGCCGGGTCTGAGAGCAGAGGATGTGGGGGGCTGAGGCTCGGGGCGCTGGCCCCAGAGGAGCCAGACTCAGAACGCCCAGGGGAGGGCCAGGCGCTGAGTCTGAACTGGGAGCAGCCAAGGCCCTGCCCCGCCCTGGGGCCTGTTCCAGGTGCTGTACCCCCGCCTGGCTGCACCGGGGTTCCCCACAGTGCTCTGGCCTGCCCAGGGCCCTGCCCACATGTTGGAGACCTCACAAAGGGAGGGGAAGAAGGAGGACAGCTCCAGTCCCTGCTGTGCAAGGAAACATAAAACCCAGGCCCAGGGTCACTGGGCACAGCCTCCCAGGCCTCCTGGCCCCATGCTCTGGTGCTCTCCAGGTCCAGACCCACCAGAAAGCCTCCCAGGGGCCCTCCTGTCTGCCAGGTGGCGGAACCTCGGTGGAATGCCACTGGGTCTCCTTGCTGGGTCCATCCCACCTACCGCAGGAGTGGGCTCCAGGACCGGCCTGCCATGGTGGCCGAGGCACCCCTCAGGCTGCGGCAGGGGCGGCATGGGCCCGGCCGGCGGCCACTTAGAGCAAGCCAGGGCGGCCTCGCGCTGACCACTTGCTGCAGGGCGGTGTGGGGGCCCATGCGGGGCGCGACTCGAGAGGGCACTCAGGCAGCCTGCCCCCAAACCCACGGGCTCCTGCAGGCCCTAGGGAACGGGCTTTGTCCCAGGACTGCGCTGAGGCCCTGGCGCCAGCACCGGGCAGCCCGGTGGCAGAGACCCGCGGAGGAGGACGGCCTCCCCGGGGCGCGCGTCTGCCCCGCCCTCACTTGGCCAACGCCCATGCCGAAGGGTCCCGGGAGCGTGAGGGCGCGAGGGCCGGCAGTGCCAGGAGCGCCCAGGGTCGGGTCCCCGCGCGCCCGGCCCGCCCGCCTGGCCTGGCGCTTTAAGAGCCGCGGGATTTGCATGGCCCCGCCCCGAGCGGCCGCGGGCTGGGTATTTAAGTCGCGGCCCCGGGGGCGGGGCCGGCCCAAAGCGGTCCCGCCCGGCGCGGTCCTCGGCGGAGCTGCAGCGCGAGCGCGGCGGGCCGGGCGGGCTGGGAGCGGAGCCCCCGACGGCTCCCCGCACTGCGGCCGCAGCCTCGCCCCTGCCCGGCCACCCCGAGCCCCGCGGGGGCCGCGCGGACCCGCAGCGTGCGTCGGACCCGCCAGAGACCCGCGATGCCGCGCGGCGCCGCCTGGGCGCTGCTGGTGGCCGCGGCCCTGGGGCTGGGCGCGCGCGGGGCGCGGGGCGCGGTGGCCCTGTCGGACTTCTACCCGTTCGGCCCGGAGCTCGGCGACGCCGTCACCCCCAAGCAGGACGACGGCGGCTCGGGGCTGCGGGCCCTGTCGGTGCCCTTCCCGTTCTTCGGCGCCGAGCACTCCGGACTCTACGTGAGTACCCGAGCTCGCGGGGCGCCGGGAGGGCGCTGCGCCGGCCGCTCCCCGGGCCGGACTCGCGCGCGGCCGCCAGCAGCTTGGCACCGCGGCGGCCAGAGGTGGAATGAGGACAGGGCTAACTCCAGCCGCCGCCAAGGCCGGACAGCGGCGGGGCGGGCGGGGCGGGCGGCGGCCGGGCACCTCCGCGGGCGAGCCCAGCACGGCGCCCCTGCCCCTGCCCCTGCCCCTGCCCGCGGCGGGCCGGCCTGGGCTCTGCGGCACCCGGTCCCCGCGGCGAGGACCCCCAGCCTGGCCCCGTGAGGCAGCCAGCCATGTGGGGCGCGCACCTGTGTCCCGGTGCCTCGGTGTCGGGAGGAGGGCATCCGGTCTGCAGAGGGCCGGGTCCCTCTCCCCAGATGACACCAAAGCCGGTGCCAGGAGACTGACCCTCGGCCCTGGCCCTCAGGGCAGAGCGCGCTTTTCCCAGAAGCCGCTGGGCAGGACCGCAGGGCGGTGGGCGGCCCCCTGCCTGCCTTCTCTCCCTCCCCGCCCTTCCCCTCCCCTCCTGAGAGGCCCCTTCAGGCCCAGCCTCCAACAGGACCCCCAGGGGAGCTCTGGGTCTAGGGACTCTGAGTGGGAGCAGCCTGGGCTGAAGGGCAAGCCCAGGCACCTGCTGTCTCCATGGCTCCCAGGGTGTGACCCAGGGCAGGAGCCACCTGTGGGCCGACTGCTGCCAGCCCCCCCGACCTGCTCTCCCCAAGTCACGGCTAGGATGACCGCTGGGCCAGCCTGGTGTGCGGCTACCCCGCCACCTTCATCGTCACCACTCCTCCCCGCCCCCGCCATGGGTCCTGGCCCTCCCCTCTTTCAATCCTGTTGTCAGCATCACTCCCAGCACCACCACCGCCCCCACCGTCAACACCGTCGACATTGTCCCCACCCCCTCTGTCACTGTCCCCACCGTCGACACGCCCCCATCACTGTCCCCACCATCGACATTGTCCCCACTATCGACACTCCCCCGTCACCGTCCCCACCGTCGACACGCCCTCATCACCCTCCCCACCACCGACACCCCCCCCCACCCCACCCCCGTCACCGTCCCCACCTTCTCACTGTTGTGGTCACCCTTCCCCACTGCGGTCCATGTGACCTGCGTTGCCAGCACAGCTTCCACGTCCCTTCTGCCGCAGCCGCAGTCGTCATTCACGTCACCCTCCCCCAGGTGACACACACTGTGTTCCCCGTGGCTGCTCGGAAAGCCTCCCACCTTGGGGGCAGCTTGTGGTGACAGGAAGGTGGCGCCATTCCATGTGCCACCCTGGAGAGTCCCTCAGGGCCAGGGCTGGACCAAGGAGCAGGATGGCTTCTGGGAGTGGACAGGCGCGTCTCCAGGGTGCGGTCCCACAGGGCTCCTTGTCAGACGTTCCCTGTCCCCTACACTCTTCTCCCTGCGGTCAGGGTGGGGACCGGAGTAACAGCTAACCCTCTTCATAGCCTCACAGAAGCCTGCCCTGGCCCCACTGGGAGAAACCGTTCTGTGGAAAGACCTAGGGACACAGCCAGTGTGACGGGGACACCCCCTGGTGCTGGCCATGCCGTGCTCGTGAGCACCTCCTCCCACATACACTGTTCAGAGAGTGCTTGCAGACGTGGACGAGGACGTGGACGTGGACAGGACGTGGACAGGGATGGGACATGTGTGGCCTGCCACTTTCTGTTTGCTCAGTTGGAAAAAGGGAGTTCTTGGGGGCGCAGGGCGCAGTGCGGGACGTGACCAGGGGCCCTGGTCCCACGGACAGGAAGCAGGCCGTGGAGGGGCTGAGGTGTACATCCAGCGCAGAGGAGGGGGTGTTTATCCGGAGGCAGGTGGACCTGCAGGAGGACTCCCTCGCCCACCTGCCCGCCGGCCAAGAGGGGCCTTCTCTGCGTGCCCTGGCGCCGCACCATCCGGCCCCACACGGTCCAGGTCAACAGGGTGCGGCGCCAGCTCTGCATCCAGGGCCCGGCAGGTCCCTCAGGGCCACCCCCACGCCCTGGCTCTGCTCCCCTCGGCCCCCAGCCCACTTCCTGGCCAAGGGCGCGTCTCGCTGAAGGATGGCAGGAAGCCTGGCCCTGTGCCCGGCCGGCCGGGGAAGCAGAGCGACTGCGCCATCCGGCTGCTCACGGGCAGCAGAGGGGCTCGTGGCCAGGGCCCTAGCAGACGGCTCTGCCTCCGCCAGGAGCGGCTGTCATCCTCCTCCTCCTCCTCCCGCGCGTGGGAGTTTAGGTCCCGAACATGCTGAGAGCGTGTTTTATCGCCGGCGTTAAGGCCACAGTCGGGCGGATGCAGCGTACTGCCAGAGTGTCTCCTGGGGCCGGCGGGGCGGGAGGTGTTTCCTGAGCCACGGCCCCTTGACAGTGCTCCCCAGGCTGTGGTCTGGAGGGCCATGCGGAAGAGCTTGGCCTGTTGGCACCAGAAGTCCTGGCCCTGCTGGACGCTCATCTGCAGCGCTGAGACACCCCGACACGGGCTTCAGAACTCTTCGTCCTCCTCCGTCAGAAGCCTTGGGAGCCAGCTCAAGAGACGCAGAGCCCCGGGAGGGAGACGGGAAGGACTCGGGATCGGGGTGAGCCACGCCCAGTCAGCTCGACCATGAACTCTTGCTGGCCAGCTCCTCCTTCGTGCCCCGAGGACAGCTCCCCCAGCCCGCAACACTCGTGACACAGACCTGCCGTGACGGTCGAGGTGTCTGGCCAGCAGCCCAGGTCATCTGGAAAACAACCCACCACCAGGAAGCGCCAGCGGGCCAGGGCTGAGCACAAGTGGGCCCGGCAGCAGACACGGCGGGGCTCCCAGGAAACATGGAGCGAGCTCAGGGCCTTGGCAGGGGAGGGGCCGCAGTGCCCCAGGCAGGACAGCCACCTCCTGAGCTGACGAGGAGGCCTAGGCCCAGAGTGCTGACCGGGCCTCAGACCCCCGCAGCCACCCAAATGCAGGAGGACCCCAGTGGGAAGGAAGCCCTGGAGCCGCCCCGCCTCGCACCCCATGGTGGCGGCAGCCGAGCCTGGGACACACGCCCAACTCAGACACGTGCCAGCACCTGAGTGGTGGCCTCCCTGGGCCAGGCCTCTGCCCACATGGACCCGGACACCTGCAGGCACCCATCATGGCCTCCGGCTCCTGGCCTCCTGCACAGCCTGCCCTCCACTGGCCTCGGAGGCTCCTGTGCCTCTGGCCAGGCGTCCTGCCCTGGCGCGTCTGCCCCCATTTCTGTGCTTGGGGTGTGCGGCCCGTGAGGCCGGGTGCCACGTCTGTCCTCATGGCACCATGCTGGCAGTGGCTCAGAGCCAGCCTTGGGAAACCATCAGCAGAGGCCCGACCGCAGGGCAGGGCAGGCTGTCCTCCCGCTCCACGTCCACACGTGTGCTCCCTGGGGCCCCCAGAGCGCCCTGTTTGCCAGACCACCTCCCCGACGGTGGGTCAGCTCCTCTGAGCCGCAAGGCCAGCTCCCCCACGTGGCGTCGGTCTGTGCAGCGCACCTGGAGGCCCACAGGGAAGACCGGCCGGGCGCGACCCTGCCGTGCAGAGGGTCCGTGCACTCCTGTGTGCGATAAAAGGGCACCAGGGGCCACGAGGCCTCCCCAGGCGCAGCGCTGTAAGGCCGCAGCCGTCTCGTCCACCGCGGGCACCGCCTCTGCCTCCCGGGGTGGTTCTGGTGAGCCGGTTCTTGGCGTGAGCAGAGTCTGGGTGTGAGGCCGACCCTGGGGCGGGACAGGGCCTGCCATCCTGTGTGAAGAGGGGCTGCCTGGGGCTGATGGCCCTGGGTGAGGCCTCTGGGCACACACAGACAGCCCCGCTGCCCTGGGAGTCCAGGCACGGCCATGCGGGGCCAGGCTCTGTCACCTCCCGGACGGCGGGCACGGGCCTCTGGCCTGGCTCCCCAGGACACCCGAGCACCCCTTGGTACACCCGCACACCGCGTGTCTGGTAGGCGCTACGAGGAGTGGAATGCTGGCCTTGTAACCATGATGACTGCTTTACTGGGGTGTGTGGACCGTGTGTGTGGAGGGGCACTGGGTGTGGCCGGGTGCAGCCCGTCCTCCCTTCAACGACCTGTCTCTCGTCTCTTCCTTCAACGACCTGTCTCTCGTCTCTTCCCTCCTTGGGGCTCGTCTCTCACGCGAGCTCAGCAGTTGCTCATTAGCTAACCATCGTTCTGCCGTGGTTCCAGGCTTACAGTCCACGTGCCCGTGTCCACCGTCCGGCACTGCTACCTCGACTGCCACGGGGGAACCTGCCACACCTCGTCTGTGTCCTTCTAGCCTGCGAGCTGTCATTGTCACACGCGTGTCACAGACCCAGTGACACTCTGCTCACTTCGTTTCGAACAGATGGCTCCCATTCAGACTGCAAATTAGAGCCTCTCTGCCTGGTGTGTTTGTGCCCCCAGTCTGCACGCCCGTAGACCCGGGTTCCCCTTTACATTACTTCCTTCTGCTCGGGAGGACTCCCTTCCAAGGTGCTCGTCCTGCTGGGCTGCTGGCCTAAACTCTGTTTCTTGAATCTGAAAATGTCTTGTTTTGCCTTCTTTATTATTATTATTATTTAGAGAGATTTTTGCCATAGGGCACATGCACTCACTGGAGAGACAGAGATAGCAGCAGAACACCCCACGGGGAGCTGGCCACACCATAACCCCCTCTCCTCCGTTCTCCTCTCAGGATTTTGGGCACGCACGGACACATGACCGGCATGACTTTCAAGTCACCGGGTCTGGGATAAGAACTGCAGTCGCCCAGGTGGGAATCCAGCGCCATAACCATTACGCCCCCTGCTGGTCCCTTGCCTTCATTTGAGAAGGTATTTCTGCCAGGCGTGTAGGTACTCCTGGGCCGTGCTGGGCCGTGGGTTTCCAGGTCTCGGGACAGCGGCCCCACTGCCCCCGACCAGAAGTCCCTGTACCTCCTCCCGCCTCCGCACATCTCCTCCAACTGCTTCCAAGACGTTCCTCACCGCGTGTCAGCGGTCTGACTACCGGGGGCCTTGCGTGTCGCTGACCTTTGACTCACGGAGACTCACGTCCGTGAGTGGGAAAACATCTCACCCACCCTCAGTCGTTTTCCCCTCGGTCTGCTCCGTAGCCTGGTGGCTCGGGCAGGCCCTTCTACACGGCCGCTGTGCAGTGGAGTCCGAGACCCGGCAGCTGGAGAAGCGAGCTCGGGTGGGTGTGCCCAAAGTCCCGGGGGGAGGGAGAAACGGAGGGGAAGGGACTGTGGTGACCACCCCGGTGGTGTGCCCTCTCGTCTTCTCTGGCAAGCACACATGTCCCAGAAAAAAAGCCAAACTACCCACTTATCTTGGCAGTTCCTCACACGGTACTCGCTGTGTGCACACTGAGAACGAGACACGTGCTGAGCGTCCAGTGCAGCGCTGTGGCCCCGACAGCACTGGGGCGAGCGCTCTGAGGACGCTGAGTGGCCTCGCGGTTGAGACTCCTCGCCGGGAGTCGCAGCTTGGAAAGAGGAAGCGTCAAGTGAAACCCAATTTTGCCTTGACTGGGATCGGAGGTCAAAGTAAACCCACAGCCTGTGTTTGCACGTGTGCATACCTGAGGACAGGTGGGCACAGGCCGAGGCGTGTGCATGTCACGCCCACGTGCTCCATGCAGGCAGAGCGCTGGACAGTAGTGGCCACAGCACGAGCGGCTCTGCTGCTCCGACCCCTGCACTGCAGGGCTCCTTGGAGACACCGGGGTTGTGGCAGGGACGCTCGAGCACTGCTGGGACGTCTGTGTCCTGAGAGGGGAGCACCGGCAAGGCGGAGTGTGTCAGGGCACGGAGGCGCCTGGCGAGGGCTGCCGGGCGGTTTCATCAGAGAGCAACGAGTGACAGATGGTGGGCCGTTAAAAAGGGAGGGCCGTGTGCTCACGCTTCCCTGAGCAGACGGTCCCCGTGAGGAGGCCCGCAGCCTGGTGCCTGTCAGAGAGGCGCTCGCTCCCGGGGAGCGCCGGGGTGCAGACAGGGCGCAGGGCCGTCGGGGCTCAGGAGAGCTCTTCTGCGGGGAGAGGAGGCGGGCGCTGCCCTCCAGCACGTGGTAGAGTCGCGGGAAGGACTTCCCGTGGGACTCCGGGACTTTGCTCTGAGTCTAATGCCTCAACACGGAGTCACCGAAGTCAGCGAAGGGCCGACGGCGCCTGCTGCCCGGAGCACCCGGGCCGTGGCCGGCCAGCGGACCCGACACAGGCGAGGCCGGCCAGACGTGCTCCCAGAGAACCGGCCGGGAGCCAAGGGCTCGCTCGGCCCTGCCGCCACTGTCCCCCCATGGCAGAGCCTCGTGGGCTGCAGGGCGGGGCAGCCGCAGGTGCGGTGCCCTTCGGAGCAGTCCGTGCCCGTCGGCTGGGCCATCCAAGCATCAGGCACACGGCCTCCCCAGCCGCCCGGGGGGTCGGGGCTGGAGCCCCGGCCCTGGGGAGTCCTCCCGATGCAGCCGGCGCTCCCCACATGCCCGGGCCGCCTCTCCTGCGGCCGCAGTTTTGTCTGGTTCTTTGTGGGTTATACCACAAGCATACCCCCCCGACGTCTGCTATGAGATGCTTTTAGTGACGGCGTGACATTCCGCCCTGTGGCCTTGCTGGCCTCACCGAACGCTGGGTGCCGGCTGTGACAGTCAGCGCCCCAACTTCACGAGGCCGGCGTGAACGGGCCCTCATGTGCCTCGGCGGGCCCCGTCTTCCCTGAAGCACAGTCCTGCACCCGGGCTCCCTGGCCCAAGACAGTGAGACTTTGAAGGTGTCCCCCACTGTTCCCCCTGCCCAGAGGCCATCCGAATCACACCGTCTCCTGGGTGAAGGCGGCCACCCCACCAGGCCTGGGCCGGCCCGAGGTTAGCAGAACTGTGGTCCCAAAGCAGGTGTCTGGGTGGCGTCCTGGTGTCGCTGGGACACAGCACGAGTGTGGCCACACGGGGCTATCCGGTTGTCGGGTGGGCCCCATCCAGGCAGTCTGCTCCTTACCAGGTGCCCCCCACCCACCTACACTCATGGACACCCCTGGGCACCCTAACCCTACCCTACACTACAGGGCCCGGGCCCGGCTGCTCCCGTCACGCTGAAGGGTGATGGGGGAAGCTGCCCAGCCCTGGTGACAAGCCCTCCTTCCACGCCCTGTCCCCTCAGGTCTGACTGGTGATGCGGGAAGGACAGGGCCAGCAGGGGTGTGATCATAGGCAGCGGGCAGGGAACCGGGGAGTGGCCCCAGGGAGGCCCTGGACCATGGCCAGCAGGAGAAGGAGGACACGGCCTGAGGAAAGGCAGAGAGTGTCCCCCAAAGCCGGCTTCTGTCTCCACCGCAGGAGTCCCTGTCCCTCGTCCCCCATCTGAGAGCCGAGTGTAGACCAGAGGCACCCGGCCCTCCCTGGGGTGAGCCCCCTTGAGGGGTGAGGAACTCTTAGGGACATAGACTGCCGGACCTGTGGCCAGTCACCTGGCTCCCCAGGCCCTGCCAGCCCTGAGCCCGGGGTGCTCAGCCTGCCGGACCTGTGGCCAGTCACCTGGCTCCCGAGGCCCTGCCAGCCCTGAGCCCGGGGTGCTCAGCCTGCCGGACCTGTGGCCAGTCACCTGGCTCCCCAGGCCCTGCCAGCCCTGAGCCCGGGGTGCTCAGCCCCTCCCAGCTAGGGCTGAGTGTACCGAGGACTCAGCCCCAGGACGCCGGCCCCAGCTCTGCCTGCAGGAGGGCTCGCGGTTCCCTGGAGCTGCCACGGGACAGTCCAGGACACACCCACACCTCTCAACGCGCCCCCGCTGTGCCGCTCCGCTGGCAGTGCTGTGGAAGCGGCCAGGCGCTGCCCCCTGTGACCGGAGGCTTGCAGAGCTGGGCACTGCTCCCCAAGGCTGGTCCTGCACAGGGCAGCCCCGGCCTCAGCTCTCGGGTCCTCAGTGGGGACCAGGCAGAGGCAGGCAAGGCTGGCAGCATGGCCTGCCTCCTCCATGTCGGAAATACCAGTGAGGGCCAGCTGCACCCCACCCTGTAGGGAAGGCCAAGGGCCCACTGGTGGGGTGGGCAGCAGCCCCTCACTCCCCACCCAGGGCCTGCCTGAGCTCCCCGAAGCTTCCTGTCCCATGGGGCCCCCCCAGGAAAGCAGCCTGGACAGCTGCCCAGTGACTCAGCTGCTCGGGGGACTGGAACCCCTCCACGGCTAGGCCATGGTGAGTCCTGGCCACAGCCTGGGAGAGGAGGGTGTTGCGGGCAAGGGGCCCACACCCAGGCAGAGCAGCTCAGCACAGGTGTTCCCGAGCCTGGGTGCGTCTCCCAGAGACCCATGCTGCCTTGCAGGGGCATGGCATTGGTGGCCTCTCGTGTCTCTCAGCAGCAGTTCCTGGGTGGGGTCTGACCCAAGGCCTGAGCTCCACTGCCCTGGCCCAGGGGTGGTGCTGAGCCACGGCTGTCTCCCTCCAGCAATGCCCTCCCTCCTCCCCGGGCGGCAGGTCTCCTGGGGTCACCCGCATTTCTGCAAGTGTCCCAGCAACGCTGGGCAGGGCACTGGGGCTGAGGAGGCCCACCAGGCTGGCCCAGGCCCTCATGGCCGGGAAGCAGAGGTCCCTCAGCCGCAGGTGCAGGTTGGGGGCAGGTTTGAACCCACGTGATTTGGCCTCTACCCCAGCTGTCCGAGGGCAGCGGCAGGGGACAGGCTCACCCTTCCTCCTGGTCCCGTGTCTGCATCACATGTTTACCATGCCTCTGTGGGAAGGACTAACACGGACGTTTGAGGGACATGGCATTTGTCCGTCCCTAAAGGAAGAGGGAGCCCCCCGTGCTGAGCAGAGGGTCTGCCTCCTGGCATCCACAGCCCACCCCGCCCTCTGGCCCAGCCTTGCACACCCCACCCCACACTGGACATTCGGAAGTTCTTGTCTAGAGAAAGGAAGCCCAGGAGGCCCCGCCCACAAGGCCTGCCAGCGGGCCTGCGCCCCACCACGGGCCTGCGCCCCACCACGGGCCTGCGCGGCTCCTGGCAGGGGCAGGACCGGCTCATTCCGCACCCTTTCCTGGACTCCTGGGCTCCAGGCCCACCCCCACGGGAGAACTGGGCCAGGGTGGGCCGGCCAGAGGCTTCTCCACACACCACACACCTGGCGATTGCACACACCTTCCGAGACAGGGCAAAGACCAGGGGACTGACCCCTGGGAGCCCCAGGGGAGCAGGCCAGCCCAGAAGAGTGTGGTGTGGGGTTGGGAAAGGCCCCACCCGCAGGTGGTCCACCGCTGCAGCTCCTGCCCAGGCGGGGCCTCCTCGTCCCACCTCCGCAGCCCCCTGCTGCCCTCCCACTCTCCCATCCCGAGACGGTGTTTCCGCTTGTGACTTCCAACCCAACTCTGTTCCAGAACATACACAGAAAAGGACGTGTGTGCAGGCGGAGAGCCGCGGGAAGGCGCGCACGCGGGCGGTGAGACGGGAGGAGTAGGCCCCCGTGGGGTTGCCCCACCTCCAGCCCGGATCCCTGGCGCTGCCTTGTCTCGGGGCCCCCCAGCCCACCTCGTTCTCTGCAGGGCCTGTTTCTGGGGGCAGCATGGTGGGCACCTCGGTGCAGTAGCTCGTTGGTCACACCCACAGCCATGTGGGGCTGTCCTCAGCTTTTCCTTGTCCTAACTGGACTGTGTCTAGCGTATTGAGCTGTAACTGACAGATGAAAGGCGCACACGCGAGCTGCCCACCGTGATCTTATGAACACACACCCTGTGACATGGGTTCCACTTTCTTCAATGTTGTGTGCAAGAGATCACACAGGACTTGTCTTCTGGGGCTGCCTAATAGGGTCTTGAGAAGGTTCATGGAAAATGTGTTACAGAAAAACCGCATGGGTATCCGAATATCTTGCGCCCAGATAAGCTCGTGCTTCACTCCGTCTCCCACGAGCTGGGAGATAGAGCGTGTGCACAGCTGGCAGAGAGAGAAGCCCGGGCCCTCTCTGTCCAGCCCAGGACCTGAACCTGCAGGCCACGTGGCTCCAGCCTGGCGGGCTGCATTACCAACAGAGCAGAGGCTGGGCCTCCCACGGCTCCTCGAAGGCCCCGAGCATACAAGGGCACCAAGTCAGTGTCTCAGAATCGGCAGTGCTCCCGGGGTCTCCACAGCCGGGCTGGGCCCTGTGTCTGCCGGCACGTGACCCGGTGGAGGAAGCCTGCGCTGGTGGCCTGCCGTGCAGCCGTGAGGGACAAGGAATCCTGCTGTGGGCCACCGTGCGCCTGACGGGCACTATGCTCAGCGACCCCTGAAAGTGGAGAATGGAGTTCAAGTTGTGTTTATTTTGGTGCAAGAATTTTTGAAATTCAGGCATAGGTTTTTTAGAATATGCAATTTCTGGGACCAGCAGTTAGCGTAATGTCTATGTCGCTGGACTTCCATGTAGTCGACCGCGGTTCAAGTCCCAGATCCAGTGGCTTAAACTCACACTGGGCGCGTGTGCGTGCGTGCCCAAGATCCCGAGAGGAGAATGGAGGAGAAGGGATTGTGGCATGGCCGTCCCCCCCGGGGGGTGATTTCTTGCTTTCTGTCTCTCTGTCTCTCTCTGTCTTTCTGGCGAGTGTATGCGCCCAATAAGAAAAGAAAAGGAAAAAAAAAAAAAAAAAAAAAAAAACCTCTCCAAAAAAAAAGAATATGCAATTTCTGTGCACTTTCCAAAGACCCCTGCATATAGCTGGAAGCTGACTGCTGGGCCTCAGGTTCTGTTTTGAAGTTTCCGAGTGAGACGAGCGGGAGACGGTCCGGAAACCGCCCTGACCAGCCGGCACTCTGGCTCTGGACGGCGAGCGCTGTACGGCGGGGATGGGTGCTCTGCTTGCTGGGGGGGCTGGCATGGCTTTCCTCTCCTTACACGGAGCCTGCGTGACTGACCGTGTCCCAGGCAGAGAAGTTGTGTCTAGAGACCTACATGTGGACAGAGCCATGGAACTGCAGGATGGCAACACGGAGGGCTGCCGGGCGGCGCGCGGCACAGGCTGCCCCTGGCCTCTGGCTCTCAGCCCCGCGCTTGGAAACCGGCGTGGTGAGAATGCTCCCTGCTCGTGGTCCGGGCGAGCGAGGCGCAGGCTGCAGGAGGAGCCTGCCCCCGGTAGGCCAGCGCTCCAGTGCCAGCCCCGGCGACGTGGCCAGCTCGGCCCGAGCACTGGTTCCTCGTCAATGAGGCGGTGCTGGGCAAGTGTGTGCCCCTCACCCCGGCTCTCGGCTTCTGGGGAACAGCCACGTGAGCCCCCCTCACCTGCGAGGTCCCTTCTCTCCCTCAATCGCGGGGCTCCAGGCCGTTGCTGAGACCGGGCTCTCGTTGCCTCTTTGCGGCGCCTTCGGGAGAACAGCGCTTTCAGTCCTGCTGCGGGAGAGGCCGTGTGCCCTGTTCTCTCCCACTGTGCAGGAAGGCACACGTGCGTGCACAGCAGAGCCCACGGGGCTTGTGCGTGTGCAGCCCTCAGTCCTCTGCCCCGGCCGGGTCCTGGCGTGCACCCAGCACAGAAGCCCCCGAGCCGGGGCTGGGGCCCCTATCTGGCCCCGTGGGATCGACTCCCCACACGGGGCTCGCCCTCTGCACTGCGGGCCTGCCCCGCGCCTTCTTCACAGGCGGCTTTTGCTCCCTGTGTGGTGGTAAAGTACTGCTCACAGGAGGCAGGACCCCACACGGCAACCTGGTTCAAGTCCCCAGCCTGGCTGATCAGACTCGTGCTACCCAGGAGTCCCACAGAATCCCCAAGTACCTTCTTCTGTGAGAGACAGAGTGGTAAAGAGACAGGCACCCCAGCAGGGTGTCTGTGCCCCGTGCACCCCGAGACTCAGCACGTGTGCCCACCTGCCACGCTCGAGGGGGTCCCGGGACGTGCACCCGGACCTTCCCCACGTGGGTCCAGTTGGGTGGCCACACGGCCCCCGGCCCCCCATGCCATCCAGCAGGTCCATGGCTTGTCTGTTGGCCACACGTAGGTCTCTGATGCTGTTTCTTTGTCTGGTACATGGCCGGTCACACCGGCTCCGTGTAAGGAGGAGAGCCACACCAGCCGCCCCGGCCAGCAGAGCTCTGCGTCGTTGGCCTGACTCCCACACAGCCAGCACTAGAGGTGCGCCGTGGCCTCCTGAGAGCGCCGACATCTGCCACGTGCCTTCCACAGCGGGCGTCTGCCGGGCCTGCTCTGTCCGACTGTGCATTTGGCTTATCAGGTTAAGACCTGTTGGGGTTTCGTCGTGGTTCTCTGAGCACACGGGCCGTTTGAGGGCAGCGGGCAGCCCAGGGACGCAGGCCACCCCTGCTCCAGTAGGGCGCCCGACACCGTCCGCGGTCTGAGCCGCCTGCAGGAGTCTAGCACACCGCGGGAGTCGTTCGTAGGGCCTGGGTGTCCCCGCACCGTGCGATGGCGCCGTCCCTGCCGTCACGCTCTGCCTGACTCCCACGCAGGTCACGGGGCTCCTGCGCTCCCTGCTCTCACACCCAGCACCCAGCAGCTCTCACGGGGTCAGCCCTGATGCCTCCAGGTCCGCGGGTCTCACCACACGGGCACGCGGTTACTCTCCCCCTTTCTAGACCCAAGGCGGAGGCCCTCACAACGCTGTCACAGAAATAGCATTAGAGGCCGAGTCCCACGAGGGACATGCCCGTTTCTCTGGGAGTGCTGTGCCCGCCCCGGCCAGCCGTGAAGGTGCCCTTCTCAGACCAGGACCGTCCCCTCGTCTGCCTGGAGCCCTCAGAGCTTCCATTGCAAGTGGAGGTCAACTTTATCCGTGCCTTCTACCAAGATGATACGATTTTCTCCTTTAGCCTGTTAATCTGATAATTCGATTAAATGTGTTTCGTGGCAAATTTAACTCAGTGTGAAGTATCACTGTCTCCCTAACGGAGACCCAGCTAGGCAGTGACGGCTTCAGTTTGCTGCTAATTTGCTGAAGTTTGGGCAACGTTAAGTGAGAGGCCGGGGCTCACAGGGCTCACAAGCCAGTCCTTGCTCCCTCGCTGGAGCAGCTTTGCAGGACTCCGCTGCTCCTGAGCCAGCTCACCACGCCAGCCAGCTCACCACGCGCTTGCCCCTGGGAGCATTTGCACAGCTCCGCTGCTCCCTGAGCCAGCTCACCACGCGCTTGCCCCTGGGAGCATTTGCACAGCTCCGCTGCTGCCTGAGCCAGCTCACCACGCGCTTGCCCCTGGGAGCATTTGCACAGCTCCGCTGCTGCCTGAGCCAGCTCACCACGCACTTGCCCCTGGGAGCATTTGCACAGCTCCGCTGCTGCCTGAGCCAGCTCACCACGCGCTTGCCCCCTGGGAGCATTTGCACAGCTCCGCTGCTGCCTGAGCCAGCTCACCACGCACTTGCCCCTGGGAGCATTTGCACAGCTCCGCTGCTGCCTGAGCCAGCTCACCACGCGCTTGCCCCTGGGAGCATTTGCACAGCTCCGCTGTTGCCTGAGCCAGCTCACCACGCGCTTGCCCCTGGGAGCATTTGCACAGCTCCGCTGCTGCCTGAGCCAGCTCACCACGCGCTTGCCCCTGGGAGCATTTGCACAGCTCCGCTGCTGCCTGAGCCAGCTCACCACGCACTTGCCCCTGGGAGCATTTGCACAGCTCCGCTGCTGCCTGAGCCAGCTCACCACGCACTTGCCCCTGGGAGCATTTGCACAGCTCCGCTGCTGCCTGAACGCTTGCAGAGCTCGCCAGACGCCACACGCCGGGCAGGTCTTGAACGTGCGTTCAGTTTCTCGGATGATTGTATGAAAAGTTGGAGTTTTCCATTTTTCCGTGCATTGGGTAAGTTACATTTCTCTAGAAAGGTTTTCATTTTACTAAGGTTTCAAGACGCAAGCCACCAAGTACCCCATCCCCGGCTCACGGTGTGGGCCGGAGGGGCCAGGGCACTGTTACTCAGGGCGCAGGGAGTGCCGCTCACGCTCCGCCTGGCCGCCGCCCCTCCGCAGACCCCAGGGGCATGGCTGGAGGCCTGCTGGGCCGCGTCAGTGGGAGCACCGGGGGGAGGTACTCTTTCGGGCGAGCCCAGTCTTCCACCAGAGGGGACCACGCTTTTTCCTCCGAGTTGACCTCTCTAGCACAGCCCTGGGAGGGACCCAGGCCAAGCACAGACAAGCCCTCACTGTACCCCAAAAAGAAGAGCAAAGGGACTTGGGTGTGGCGGGTCTCAGGTGTCCATGGTGTGCCACGCTGTCTGCCATGCCGTCTGCCGCGCCGACCCACCCTGCTGACCCTCCTGGTCCGTCTCCTGTGGTATTTAACTGAGGCTGCCATCCACGGGAGGGCACCTGCAGTGTGACCCCAGCCAGGCTCTGGGTCACAGGCATAGCCGATGCGGAAAGGCCAATAGGTCTCACCTCAGGCCACCAAGGTAGAGCCTCAGGCCAGGCCCTGCCCACGGCGGCCGCTCACGTGCGGACCAAAGCGGGCCCCCATTACGGAGGGGAGGAGCGGCCAGAAGAGCCACCCCTCTGGGCGTCCCCCTCAGTCTGGTTGGCTGGGGCCTTTCCTAGTATGAAACCCTCACGTCCCAGGAACCCTTGGTCCAGGCAAGCCAGCGTGCTTGGGCTACTCCTCCCTTTCCCACCGAGAGACTTCCCTGGGGACACTCTCCCAAGTGCGAGCACACAGCCGAGGGGACTGGCCACGGTTTGTCATTGAACTCAACTATGCGCTCTGGCCGGGCGTGGCCAGGCCCTGTGGGCCACGCGGGTCACACCCTGGGTGTTCAGGGCCGGGAGAGGCACAGGAGGCCCTGCAGCAGGGGAGGCCATGCGCACGGCCCACGTGTGCTTTTGGGGTGTGGGGACATCCGGCACCCCTTAGCATTTCAGAGTGCGCTGCACTCCCCACATGGTCCCGTGGGCCACAAGCGACTCGGCGAGCAGCCACCGTCATTGTGAAGACCAGGCTCACATCAGGCCGGCAGGAGAGCGCCACGCTGGAACCAGGACCTCGGCTGAATCCCCGAGGCCTGTCCTTGGCCTGGGGCTGTGGGAGGGAGAACCTCATCGTGCCAGGACTGTCAGAGCTGAGCTCAGCCCCACCTGTCCTGGTCACCTCCAACCCTCTGGGGACAGCCTTGTCAGCACATGGACTGGAACAGGCTGGGATGCCATGTTGAAGACCTTGCACGCCTGACTTCTGGTGTTGACCCCGGTGGGCAAGACCAGATGCCCGTGGAGAGAGGGGCTGTGGAGCGTCCACCAGGCGCTTGGCTTTCCACCTGCTGTCGGTGGCCGAGGGTCGGCACAGCCGTATGGCCCAGGCAGGCCCACAGCCCAACGCAGAGAGCTCGGAGCCCTGAGGTCCTAGGAGCAGGGACGGGGGCGGTCCTGCCTGCCAGGTGCCAGCCCGGCCCACAGCGAGGCCTCCGCCTCAGCAACTCAGGCCCCTGGATCTTGCCTGTCCTTGCGTGGCTGCCATCGCCACTTCTGCCGTAGAGAGGCGGGCAGGGGCGGTGGCCGCCAGCCAGAGGGCGTCCGGGCATGGGCATGTGCACAGGTCACGTCAGTTTGCCAGGCTGTCTGCCGGGACGTGGGCCATGCCGGGAGCCATGGGGGCTTTCTCTGAAGGGCCGGCAGGAATACCTTCAGCTTCACAGGCCAGACCAGGCCCAGGGCCACAGAGGAGGCGTGGGCCGGGGCTGTGACTGTGAGCTCGGGGCTTTTTCTTTTAAAGGGCCAGAAGACAGAGCAGAAGAGCCCATGGTGGAGACACACGCGGTCTGCAGGCCCGTGGGATGGCGTCTCCCCGCCCGTAGGAAGGGCCTGCTAGTCCTAGACTGGGCCGTCTGCGACGGCCCCACAGGCAGCAAGCATGCCACTCCTGGTCCCAAAGGAGTGGGGACCTGCACCTCCAGCCTGGCCCAAAGGGCCCAGCAGCTCCGCGGCCCAACCGTGTTGCGTTGGGCTGGACAGCTGCCGCCAGGGGCCTCACTGGGTTCTGGCATGCCAGAGCCTCTGCAAGCCAGGCCCGGGACATGGTAGGGCAGCCCACCTCGGCACGGAGGGAAGAAGGCTCCCCGAGGGGAAGCGGGTGCCCCTGCAAGAGTGAGAACCGCTTGGCGTCTGTGCTCCCAGTGGGCATCTCCACTCGGCGGCCAAGACCTGCCGGTCCCTGCCCTGCTGATGACCAGGTGCAAGACCCCCAGGTGGCGTGGCCACGTCCTCCCTTGGGGCGGGGCACTGCGGGAAACGGCCTCTTAGCTCCTCCTCCCCGATCCCCTACTGTCCCTGCAGGAGGGACCAGGAGGCCGAGGGCTGCACAGTGTAGGGCTGTCCTCTCCGCGGCAGGCCCTGGCAGCCCTGGCCAGTGAGGGCAGCATGCGGGAAGGACACAGCACATCCTGGCAGTGGCACACTCAGACATGAGAGCCGCATGCCTGGTCCCCGCAGCTGCCCTCACTGCCCACTGCAGACCCTGTCACGGGGTGGGGGCCTTTTCGCAGGGAGCACGCCCGGGAGCTGGGTGTGCACAGGAGTGAGGGTCCGGCAGCACCCTCGGGGCCGGGCCGACGCCCACAGCCCTCCTCTTACTGAGCAGCGGCTCAGCAGGAAGTACTGGGGGTGGCGTTTCCTAGGTACAAGCCACCAGCGGCGCCATGGCGCAGCCCGTCCACAGCCCTGCCCACCCTGTTCTGGGCAGGCACTGGCTCAGCTCTGCTGCATCCAGCTGCTCCTGCCGCTTCGTGGCTGTGACACCACACGCTCCCCTCCCAGCGCGAGGTCCAGCGCTTGCCCGCCGCGGCGTGCACCGGGCCGCATCCCTCTTGCCAAGCGCTCCATCCACTTTTGTTACTCATTCACGGCTGGCGGCTGGGGGCTAGGGGCCGGGCGTCAGAGGGGCCGCCCTCGTAGGGCCACTGTTAGCGTCCGAGCACACGTTTCAGTTGTGGACAGACACGGACACTGAGGAACACGGAGGAGGCGTGTGCTGGGTTGCACGTTACCCGTGTTTGGGGCCTGTCCCCAAGCGGCTGCCCGCTTACATCCACCCCGAGTGAGGACCCACCTCCTGGTCGCTCACCGCGTGACCCCTGCTGTGACAGCCACCCATCCAGGCATGACTGTGGCTGCACGTCCTGGACAGTGCGGTGCTGCCCACTCCCCATGCGTCATCCGCTGTCTCCTTGGAGAAATGTCCAAGCCCTTCGCTCGTGTTTTGTTGGGTCCCTTGTCTCTTTATTATTAAGTCCCAATAATTACACCTTCTAGAGCTGTACCCTTCGTTAGATTAGGTTTGCACGTGCGTCCCTTCTGTGGTGGTCTTTTCGTTTTTTCCAAATCAAGTTTGTTTATTTCTCCTGAGAGAGAGAGCCCTCCATCAGGGTTTCCAAGCCACACCCCGTCCGTCTCGGCCAGACCAGACCCAGCGCATGCACATGTGCCCAGCACCAGAGGGGGGCTCAGGACACGAGCCCAGTACCCTCCGTGCGGGTCCAGGTGTGTCACCACGGCACGGCCGCCTGGCCGTCTTTCTGCACGGCGCGGTCCCCTCCTTTACCTCGGTGATGTTCACTGCTAAGTTCATTACAGCTTGACCTCCTCCTAGAAAAGGCAGTGACCTTAGAATACTTCCTGACATGATCTGTCGTCTCCTGGTTGGTATGCAATTACTGTCATGAATCTTAGTTACATAGACTTCTGTTTGCTTTGTTTTTAATTGCCAGATTGTGCATGGACCCACCAGGCAGAGAGAGAGCGCGCACCCCCATGGGGTGTGGTCGCACTGCAGTTCCTTCTCCATTTCTCCATCCCATTGGGGTGTGGGGCATGCACACATAGGTACCTAGTGTGTTTTTTCAGGCCGCTGGGGCTGAGATTCAAACCATGCAACCCCATAATACACGGTGTGTCACTTCGTCACATTGCCACGTCTGCTTAGGTCCGTGCTCATAACTTCGTGCTGCTTTCATTCTTGCAGCTCTGACCTAAGTCACCCTCAACTTGATGTTAATCCGTTAGAATTTTGTTTAGTGTGGTCCTGCTATGTATTATTACTCATTTATTGTTTACTTGTCTGAATTATCTTCATTTTGCTTCCAGTGCTAAAGGATATTTTATGAGTGTAATGGCAATTATTTTCTTTCAGCACATTGAAAATATAATTCTACTATTTTTAATTTTGCTAGAGGTTGTATGTGCTTACCAGAGGAGAGAGACAGAGAAAGAAGGAAAGTGAGAAAGCGCCTCCCTCTGGGGATGGCCACATCACAACCCCGTCTCCTCCTCTTGTCCTTTTGGCATTTGAGGCGTCCATGAACATGCACCTGGCATGTTTTTCAAGCCAGTAGTTCTGGGACTTGAACTGTGCAGTGAACCAAGTAGGATCCAGCTGCCTTAACCACCCTGCCACTGGCTGGCCCTGATTCCACCGTTTTCTAGCTTCCATGGTTCACTATGGAAAGTCAGCTGTCACCCTACCTATGAAGGCCTTGATGATCTGTTTTGTTTTGGTTTTTTCCTGTTTAAGGTTGTCTCTTGCCATTGAATTTTTTCATTTCCATCATTGTTTTTGAATTTTTTAGATTTTTTTAATGAGATGTAATTCACATATGCAGCATTAGCTGGTGTGGCTTCTTTCCCGTCTCCAGCTGGCGAATCGCTGGGACGACTGAATGCTCAGGTGGCTGTTTGCCATCAGTGTGTCACCAGCCACTCTCAGCAGCTCCATTCCTTCCAGCGTTTCAGATTATGCACTGATTTGACCACCTCACTGTTTCCCAAAGTTTCTGTAGCCTTCCTGCTGTACTCTCTAGCTTTCTGTCTGTCTTCTGACCTATCTTTTAGTTCCAGCTCTCTTATTCTTTCTTTAATTATATCAAACCTGCTCTTAAATCTATCCAATTAGTTAACTTCTGTTATTATTTACTGAGTTCTTTATTACTTTATTTATTTGGTTCCTTAAAATGTCATTTTTGGGCCAGCCTGTGACCTGTTGGTTAAGGGAGTCAGATACCACGACTGACCGTGGTTTGAATCTGAGCCCCGGCGGCTTGAAAAGCATGCTGTGCATGTGTGTGTGTGTGTGTGTGTGTGTGTGTGTGTGCGTGTACAAAGCCCCACAGGGTGCAGGGTGGAGGAGAAGGAATCTCAGTGTGAGCCTGCCCCATGAGAGATGCTCTGTCCGTCTCCATCCCCTTCTCTGTCTCTGTCTGGTAGACACACATATCCTCTGGCAAATTGACAATAAATAAAATGTCTTTTTTTTTTTTTTTTTTTTTTTTAGAGGTTTCTGCTATAGGGCACATGCGCTTGCCAGAAAGACAGAGAGACAGAAAGCAGGAAATCACCCCCAAGGGCAGATGGCCATGCCGCAATCCCTTCTCCTCCATTCTCCTCTCGGGATCTTGGGCACACATGCACGCACATGTGCCTGGTGTGAGTTTAAGCCACCGGGTCCAGGACTCGAACCACTGTCGACTACATGGGAGTCCAGCGACATAGCCATTACGCTAACTGCTAGTTCCTAAAATGTAATTTTTTAAATTTCCATTCCTTATTAATTTTCAACCTAACCTTTTCTTCCCATTTTTAGAAAATGGGCAAAATACAGCTGACGTGAAATTTACCATATTAACCATTTTTACAAGTACAGTTCAGAGGTATTAAAGTAAATTCAGGTGGTTGGGCAGCACTTACCACTGTCCGCCGCAGAGCTCTTCACCTTGCCAGACCGAAACCGAACTCGTTGAAACAATCGCGGCATTCCCAGACCCTCAACACTGTCCTGCAGTTGACCATTGGACTGCGGGGGCATTACCACATTTGCCTTTTTGTGATGGAATTAGTTCACTTAGCACAATGTTTTTAAGTCTCGTCTATGTTGTAGTGGGTGTCAGGGATTCCTTCCTTGTGAAGGCTGAATACTATTCTGTCGTATGTGTCATACTTTATCCGTTCTTTTATTGCTGGACAGTGTGTTGCTTCCAGCTTTCAGCCATTGTCAATAATCATGCGATGAACATGGCTGTACAAATACAAATCTCTTCAAGTCCTTGCTTTCACTTATTTCGGGTATAACCGAGAAGTGGAATTGCTGGATCATATGGTCATTTTACTTTAGTTATTTTGAAGAACCACCATGCTGTTTTCCACAGTGGCTGTCCCACAGGGATTCTAATTCACCACACCCTGACCAATCCTTGTTACTTGCTGGGATTTTTTTTAACTTTATTTATTTATTTATTTTACAATTAAAGTATGAATTTATTTTGGTACAAAAACTTTTTGAAATTCATACACAGTGTCCCCATTACACATATTTCCATGAGCTTTTCTTTTCTGAAACTTTTTAAATTAATTAATTTATATTCATTCCCTAAGCATCATCACAGTATACAAAATGTGATTTCCCATCCAGAATATACTGCATAGTGGTTTAATCATGCCTGTTATCATCAATAATTTTCCATTTCTAGTTTCATATATATTTATATATATATATACCCCTATTTCTGACCTACTGCCCTTTCCCACCCTCCTCCCACACTATCTCTGATATCTACAGTTGTTTTCCATTCACTCTTCCCCCACATTTTTTTTTTTGAGAGGTTTTCGCTATAGGGTGCGTGCGCTCGCCAGACAGACAGAGAGAGACATAGAGACAGAAAGCGAGAAATCACCCCCCAGGGGGGATGGTCACGCTGCAATCCCTTCTCCTCCATTCTCCTCTCGGGATCTTGGGCACGCACGCACACACGCCCGGCGTGAGTTCTAAGCCACCGGGTCCGGAACGCGAACCGCAGTCGACTACGTGGGAGTCCAGCGACAGCCATTACGCTAACTGCTGGTTCCCACCCCCACATTTTATTGATCACACAATTTCTTATATAACCTAACTACTTTCAAGTTCAGCTGGTAATTTCAAGAAAAGCAATTTTCTTTTGTTTTTGTTTTTTGAGAAGTTTTTGCTATAGGGTGCATGCACTCACCAGAAAGACAGAGAGAGATAGACAGAAAGTGATAAATCACCCCCAGAGGTTATGGTCACACTGCAGTCCCTTCTCCTCCATTCTCCTCTTGGGATCTTGGGCACGCACACACACACACACCCAGCGTGAGTTTAAGCCACCAGGTCCGGGCCTCAAACCATAGTCATCTACATGAGAGTCCAGCAACATAGCCATTACACCATCTGCTGGTCCCAAGAAAAGCAGTCTTAACTTTAATAAATCAAAGAAATGCTAAGGAACTTTGCTTAAAACTTAAAGCCAGGAAACAGGTTAGCATTTTGTTCAAATAGTAGGTACATGAACCTATCGACAGCTCAAGACAGGACAAAAATCCTTAAAACCGGAAAACAAAGCCTAGAAGAAAATCAGCAACATTTTAGTCAAAAGTCATAAAATGCTATTTTACCAGTTCAGTCTCATGTACTTAATCTATCTTCTGTTGTGGTTCCATCTTCCTGATTGAATTCTGGGATATAATATTCAACTCCAGACTTGTCCCTATGATTAAGTTGGCCATTTTCTTAGTTTTTGAACTCTTATTTCTGTGTGTCTGTAGCTAATTTTCCTGGTATAGCACTCCCTTGAGAACTTCTTGGAGGTCTGGTCTGGTGCTGGTAAATTCTTTTAGGTTTTGTTTATCTGAGAATGTTCTTGTCTTTTCTTCCCCTATGAAGGATAATCTTGCCGAGTACAGTATTCTTGGTTGAAATTGCTTTCAACACTTTTAATATATTTTTCCATTCTTTCCTTGCTCACATTGTTTCCGATGAGAGGTCTACTGTGAGCCTGATGGGATATCCTTTGTAGGTAACTTGCCGTTTTTCTCTCACTAATCTTAGTATCTTGTCTTTGTCTGTGTTTTTGGTTAGTCTGGCTATAATGTGTCTTGGAGAAGATCTGCTTGGGTTGATTCTATTTTGGGTCCTTTGTATTTCTTGGGACTGGATCTTTGAGTACCTCTCTAGGTTTGGAAAATTTTCTTGCAGGATTTCATGGACTAGATTATCAATGCCCTTATGAGTCTCTTCACCTTCTGGGATACCAATTATCTGGATGTTTGGATGTTTGATGGTACCTAGTGTTTCTTGTGTATTATTCTCATTTTGAGGGGTAATTTTCTCAGTCTTTGTGGTGGATTTTTCTAGGCCAGCAATTTTCTCTTCTACATCTGAGATTCAATTTTCTGTATGATCTAGTCTGCTTTTAATACTTTCAAGGGAGATTTGACTTCCTGTATTATACCCTTCATCTCTAACAGGTCCCTTTGATTCTTTTTTAAAGTGTGTAATTCCTCTTTTAGAACTTGCAAGAATTTCCTCACCTCCTGGAACTCATCATCTCCTCTCCTTTATCTTCTGCAGTTCATTGTCTCTCTCCTCTTCCATCTCTGTTAGCTTCATCATTATGAATATTCTAAATTCTTTATCAGACATTTCCATGATTTCCATTGAACTGTCTGAGGATGAAGAGGAGTTATTCTTTTCCCTTGGAGGAGAGGTATTTTCTTGCTTTCCCATATTTCTTGTGGCCCTGCAGTGATTTCTAGTCATCTGATGGATGGTGCGTTTCTTGTAAATTCTTGAAGTTCAATCTGAGCGTCCAGGAGCGTGCAGGAGGAGGCGATCTGGAATCTCTTTTCTGTTCCATTTTTATCCCTTTGTGCAGCAGAGTCAGTGGGTATTGAGGAATATGTCAACCCTGATAGTATTTGGATGTTTGGTTATGGTTCCCTTAAATCCGCTTAGAAACAGAGAGAATGGAGATTGAGGAGAAGAGTAATGAGATAAAAGAAAAGGAAAAGGAAAGAGAGAGAGAGAGAGAGAGAGAGAGAGAGAGAGAGAGAGAGAGAAGAAGGAGGAGGAGGAGGAGGAGGAAAACAAAAGAAAAAACAAACAGAGAAAAAGAAGAAAAAATTTTTTTTAATTTTTTTTTTAAACAAAAGCAAGTGTGCCACACAAAATCACTAGTTCTCAGGAGCCATGTAGGAGTCTTCTTCTGAAAGCCTGCCCCTTGCCTCTCCTGGATGAGCAGGGGGAAGGAGATTATTAGCGAAATAAAGGTGGGGCTGAAAGCAAAAGAGTACTTTACCTTAAAAAAATTTTTAAAGGAAAAATTACCAAAAAAATGAGAAGACAGAGGCAGAGAGAAATAGAGACAGAGAGAAGGCTAAAGGGGCTCCCTATGACTCGAGTTTGTGGACTGGAGGCTGAATTATCAGTAGAAAGTGTTCACTTCTCTTTTTTCCCTGAAATCACTAGTTCTCAGGAGCCATGGAGAAGTCTTCTGAGGGCCTGCCCCTTGCCTCTCCTTTCTGTTTTTTTTATAGTTGCTAACAGATGTGGGATGGTATCTCATCGTGTCTTTGACTTGCATTTCCATAATGATTAGCGATGTTGAGCATCTTTTCATGTGCCCGTTGCTGTTTGCATATCTTATTATTTTTTTTTTATTTTTTATTTTTGGAGAGGTTTATGCTATAGGGCGCGTGTGTTCGCCAGAGAGACAGAGAGAGAGACAGAGAGACAGAAAGTGAGAAATCACCCCCCAGGGGGGATGACCACACCACAGTCCCTTCTCCTCCATCCTCCTCTGGGGACCTTGGGCACGCACGCACACGTGCCCGGCGTGAGTTTAAGCCACTGGGCCTGGGACTCAAATCGCGGTCGACTACTTGGGAGTCCAGCGACATAGCCACTGTGCCAACTGCTGGTCCCTGTTTATCTTCTTTAGAAAAATGCCCATTTAAGTCTTTGTCCATTTTAGTTTGATTATTTGTTTTTATTGTTGAACTTCAAGCGTTCTCTCTATATTACGGGTATTAATCCCATGTCAGGTACGTGCCTTATGAGTATTCTGTCCTACTTTGTGGGCTGCCTTTTTACTCTCCTGATAGCATCTTTTGATGTACAGTCATTTGTGATTATCACGAAGTCCAATTTGTTAATTTTCCCTTCTGCCGCCTGTCTCTCTGGTGTCATATCCGAGACGTGACTGCCAAGTCCAATGTCATGAAACCTCACTCAAGTTTTCTTCTAAGAGTTTTATAGTTTGAAATAACTAAAACTTTAGGCGTTAGGTCTTTGACCTGCCTTGAGTTAACTTCTGTAAATGGTGCTGGAAGAGGACCCAGCTTTCTTCTTTTGCATATGGATATCTAATGTACTCAGCACCATTCATTGAAAAGACAACCTTCGCTATCAAATGGTCTCAGCACCCCGTGAAAATCGTTTGATTGTATGTGCAAAGGTTTGTTCCCGAGTTCCCTATCCCACCCTGTCGGTCCCTGTCGGTCTCCGTGGTCTGTCTATGCTAGCACCGCACTATTGTTGTCTTAGGGTTTGCCTTGGGGTGCACATGCTTACTGGAGAAAGAGAGAGGAGGGAGAGTGAGAAATCCCCCCTCAGGGGAACGGCCACACTTCAGTCCCTTTTCCTCTTGGGATTTTCGGCATGTGCATGCACCAGCATTTTTCAAGTCACTGGGTCAGGGACTCAAAACACAGAGTCAGCCGTGTGGGATCCAGCACCTTAACCGCCATGCCATCTGGCCCCAGTCCCACTTTTTTTGATAGCTTTGAGACAAATTTCAAAACCTGAAGTGTGAGTCCTCCAGAGAGGCTCTTTTCCAGGTGGCTTAGACTGTCGTCCTGAGGACGGCTCAGGCCGTACCTTGTCTCCTTGGGTCCAGCTCTCTAATAGTCTGAGCCCGACGTCCGATCCGGCTCCCGCAGCCCTGCCCGTTCTGTTGCTGACACCACGCTCCTGCAGGCGTGATTGCTGGCTGTGACCTGGGCTTTCGTTTTGGAAAAGTATTTGCAGGAATAACTTGAGGCCTCAGATGATACCAGCTCCCTCCAGAGCAGGATTTCTCGCTGCCAGTCTGGGACAATGAATCCGAGTTCCCGACCGGTGTTCTAGACAGCCCAGGGAAGCCGGGCTGCCGGTCTGCACCGGGACTCCCTGCTGAGGTTCACCCTCACCATGAGGGGCGGCCCTCAGGGAGCACAGCTCAGTGCGTGGGGCTGCCAGGCCCTCCCTGCCTCGAGCAAGCTCTGAGCGTGGACACTTCTCCCTTCCTCTCCCTACGAGGCTACAAAAGTTGCAGGTTTTTTTTCACCTGTTGCTTTTACATTTGCAGAGGAACTAAGAAAGAAGTGGTTTTAAGTGCTGGGCTCACCTCTGCAGTCTCTGCGTCCGTACCCCTGCGGTCTCCACGCCCATACCTCTGTGGTCTCTGTGCCCGTATCTCTGCGTCCCAGATATGGAATTCAGAGGTAGCTCCCTGTCCGCCCACTCCCTGGTGCTTTGGAAGCGACGTGTGTTCACCCACTTCTGTCGATCTCAGTTACGCAGCGTGCCCTTGCCCAAAGGGGGTTCCAGGGCCTTTTTGAAAAGCACAGTCCTGGTCACATTCTCCCAGGGGCACCTGAGGGCAGCGTGGCACCCAGCCACGGGACCATGGGGCTGTGCACTTGGGCTACACCCTGTGAGGCTGGGTCACGTGCCTGGGTGCCTGCCAGCTGCTGTGACAAGATGCCTTAGACCGGGCACTTTATAAACAACAGAAGCGTGATCTCCCCGTGCAGGAGGCCAGAAGCCCATGACCGAGGCTCTGTCAGATTCGGGAACTAGGGGGTCCTGCCTCCTGGTTCATAGATGGCGTCTCCTCGCTGGAACCTCCCGGTGTGGAAGGCGCCCGTCCCATGCGCGAGGTGCTGCTCCTGTGACCTGGTCACCTCCTGCCCCTATCACCATTGCCTTGTGGGTTACGGTTCCCACCCGTGAGCTGGAAAGGACACTCAGACCACAGCAGCTAGGACCAGCCCCCTCCCTGCCTGAGGGAGAAGCCAGGGCACTCGGGTCAGGGGCTCACGTCCTGTGGGTGTGCAGGGCAGGCGTGTCTGACTGCAGAGGGCCAGTGCATGCGACCGGGCTCCTCCCAGGCCCTGAGCACAGCCTCACACGCAGCCCTCTGGCTTCCCCACACCCTTGCCCATGTCCAGCCCGCCCGTGGGGTGCTCCCCCCGGACCCCGACTTGAATGCCTCCTGCTCACCCTCCCAGGGCTGGCTGGGATGTGGGGCTCTGGGCTGAGGGGTCCGCAGTGGCCCCTGGGTGGGGCGACTGTCTCATTGCCCAAGTCCAGGGCCCACCTGGGTGGGAGGCTGCTGACCTGCAGCAACAGCCAGGGCTGGCCCTGGGCACCCTGGGCAGGCTCCGAGCACGGCCCTGGGCACCCTGGGCAGCGTCCAAGCACGGCCCTGGGCAGGATCTGAGCGTGGCCCTGGGTGCCATGGGCAGGGTCCGAGCATGCCTGGCCAGGGGCAAAGCAGGGCCTGGCAGTCACACCTCAGGGACGGGGCTATCCGGCCATCCTGGGGGTGCCCCGTCCATGGCTGGCTCACCCTCGGAGGACCCCTGGAGGAGGGGGGCTGCCTGCCCGCCCACCCCGCTGCAGCCCATCAGTCCCTCTGGTCTCTGCCTCGCAGGTGAACAATAACGGAGTCATCTCCTTCCTGAGAGAGGTCTCTCAGTTCACGCCTGTGGCCTTCCCCATTGCCAAGGACCGCCGGGTGGTGGCAGCCTTCTGGGCTGATGTGGACAACCGGCGTGCGGGCGACGTGTACTACCGGGAGGCCACCGACCCGGCCACGCTGCGCAGAGCCACGGAGGACATCACGCGCTACTTCCCGGAGCTGCCCGGCTTCTCTGCCGCCTGGGTGTTCGTCGCCACTTGGTTCCGTGTGACCTTCTTTGGAGGCAGCTCCTCATCGCCCGTGAGTCCGGGGTCTGAATTGGGAGAGAGGCTGCCCCGGCCCCACCCCGCCGACACAGGTCAGGCGCAGCCAGTGGGCCAGGGGGAGGTGGACAGCCTCGGGCCCCCGCCCCCTGGAAGCACGTGTGTCCCAAGGTACAGCTCTGAGTCGGGAGGGGCAGGTGAGCGCGTGGGACAGCTCGGTCCTCCACAGGCTGGACTGCGAGTTTGTTTCCGACTCGGTTCAGCAGAGCCGGACGTAACGGGAGAGGTGGCTCGAGAACCTGCCAGCTTGCCCGCACCGCGCTGTCTGAGGGCCGATGTCCCAGGGTGGGCAGACCCACCGCACCGGCTGGTGCTCTGTGCTGAGCAGCTCCCAGGGCTGGGTCTGCCCGGGGCCCGGGCCACACTCACCGGCAGAGTGATGCTGAGAGAAGGGGACCCCGGCATAGGCCTCCTGGCACACAGCTCCAGGGCCATCTGTCCACACACCCCGGGAGCACTTCGGGGCACTGCACGGGCAGCCCTGGACAAAGCGGACAGGGTGGGGCAGACTCGAGCGGGGCGATGGGGGCACAGGAGTGGCCAGAGCCCAGCCCAGCATGCGGCTCCAGGAGGTTCGCTCTTGGTGCTACTCAGAGGGCCTCGCCAGCTCCCACTCTGACAGTCCTCCCACCTGGGTCGGCCGCCGCCTGCTCCATAGCACCTTGGCTCCCCTGTCTTCAGAGGGGCCGCCCTCGCTCTCCCTTCACCAGGCCGAGTGCCTGGCTCTCCGATGTCAGTGTCACATGAGCAAGGCGGGCCTGGGCGCGGCCCCTCGCGTTCAGTGCTCACAAGCCAGCCAGTGTCCAGCGGCACCTGAATCTCCTTCACCTGCAGCGCGAGGTGCCACGTGGCCCTGCCTGGCCGAGATGCTTTGCCGTGGCCGAATCCAAGCATGTGCCAGCAGCTCTAGCGGGAGGCCACACCCGCGGGTCCCGTTTGCTCTGAACACTCCCCTGGGGCGCACACGGCCACGTTTGGGGTGCCCGCGCCGGGCCTGGCTGGTACTGTTGTCTTTCCTCCTTTGCCAACCACACAGGCAAGGAAAAGAACGGTCCCTGTGTTTGTTTAGTTTTGCTGTGAGACACCCCTGCTTGCCGGAGAGAGCCAGAGAGAGAAGGAAAGTGAGGAACCAACCCCTGGGGCAGTGGCACACCACAGTCCCTTCTCCCTCCGTCACTTAGGACCTGCGGCACGCACACACGTGTGGGCGGGGCTCGAACTGCTCGCTCAGCCGAGTGGGCGCCCACAGCCCGACCCCCACCCCACCTGCCGGCCCAGGGGTGCTCCTCTAGCTCACGCCCTGCGGTTTCTGTGATGCCCAGCGTCACGTCCCGGCCGGCTGGGTCCTGTCTGCTCACACCTCTGCCCGCCCCTCCGTCATACTGCCGGTTTTGCTGAGGGCCAGCACTCTGTGAACCTGGGGGCCACCCTCTGACCCGCCACGGAAGTTACAAACACACTCCACTCAGCTGTTTGCCACTCAGTTGGAGCTAAGCATTTGCTTACATTCAGAAACTTTTCATAATCAAATGTATGTATCTCCTTCTTTATTATTTTAATTTCTTTTTCCTAGAGGGCACATACAGCCTCAGAGAGAGGCCGAGAGCGAGGACAGGGACACAGTGACACCACAGGCCCTTCTCCGTCTCTTCCCCCTCGGAAAGTTCAGCATGCACCCACACCCTGGCACCTGTTCAGGCCGCCTGGCCCAGGATTGAACAGGGCAGTTGGCTCTGTGGGGACCAGATGCCTTACCACCAGGCCGCGGAGCTGGCCCGTGGTGTCTGGTGCTGACAAAGACCATGTTTAAAACCTCCCCTTCCCTGTTGCTG
This sequence comes from Tupaia tana, assembly GCA_026018925.1. Taxonomy (NCBI): domain Eukaryota; kingdom Metazoa; phylum Chordata; class Mammalia; order Scandentia; family Tupaiidae; genus Tupaia; species Tupaia tana. Next base: position 48,467 of record JAKSZU010000001.1, read on the forward strand.
TGTGTGAGCGCCCACACTGCCTTCCAGGACTGTCACGGCTTCATTTCTTAAAGCTTACTCATTTCTTCCATGAACAAGAGACAGAGAGAGAGAGAACCTGAGAGGGTCTCCAAGATGCACCCCACGCCCAGCCCCAGCCAGCCCTGCGCCACAGGCGGGCAGGTACCCACACACTCAGGGAGGTCGGGACGTCAGCCAAGGATGCCCCATGTGGTGTCCCAACCCAGGGGGACAGTCGAACAGGTTTCCTGAGGGAAGGAGTGAGAGCCAGGACAAGCGGCACAGTGTCACAACACCGAGACGACACAGTGTCTTCAGGGTCGTCCGTTTATTGTGGGCAGCACGGTACAGCACGGAGACGACGCAGTGTTACAACTCTTCAGGGTCGCGTCGTCTGTTGTGAGCAGCACGGAGACGACGCAGTGTCACAGCTCTTCAGGGTCGTCCAGAGATGATGTAGTGTTACAGCTCTTCAGGCTCTCCAGGGTTGTCGTCTGGCTACTGTGGGCCAGGCATCATGGTTATATACACGGTGGTGGGCCATGATTGGTTATAAAAGGTGGGTTATGATTGGTTGCTTTTGGACCAATCATGAGGTGCCAGATATGCAAATCTGAGGGATTCTAGTGGCCAATCAGAGCAAGGTTTCTAAGGTCAGGTTTTATGAAGAGAACCAATCATGGCAATTGTTTGCTCTCTGAGAAACCTCAGCAGACTCGCTGGTGCACAGCCTCCCACATATCCCCCTTCTCTGTTTTAATTTGAGAGATGAGGTGAAGGCCTGGGGGAATCGTGCCTGTCTTAGGTTGGAGTCGTTTATAGAACCATAAGTCCATTCTTACCCGTCATTGGAGAGTCCCATAGCTACGATGGACCTCCTGTCTTAGGTGGAAGGACTGAACAGTTATTGGGTTCATCAGACTCTCTTACCCGTCTTTGGCTAACCGATTCAGCACCTCAGGCGAGACCAGTATAGGGGTGTTGGTCTTCCATAAGCGAGTCAATTTGTTGTTTGAGGAATGACATGTACCTATTAAATATAACAGGTCCCAGTGAGCAAACAATTAAAAGGCCAATGGATGGGCCAAGGAGGGGGAGCGGGAAAGGGAGGAGACCATTCCAGATAGACCATCGGTGAGTTGTTTTCTACGTTGTTGGAGAGATTCTTGGAGTTGATGTATGTTGTCACGAACGGTGCCGGACTTGTTGGCGTAAAAGCAGTAGCGTTCCTGTAAAGCAAGACAGAGACCTCCCTGTTCTGCCAGGAGGAGATTTAAACCTCGTCTATTTTGAAGAACCACCTCAGCCGGGGAATCTAGTTTGTCTGAGATAAGACCCTCAGTGACTTGGCGTAATAACCCAAGCCAGTGGAGCTGGCAACTGTAGCTGCAGTTAGGGGAACATAAAGGCTGAGAGTTTTGAGATTTAAGAAGGATAGCGGGAACCAGCAGTTAGCGTAATGGCTATGTCGCTGGACTCCCACGTAGTTGACCGCGGTTCGCATCCCGGACGTGGTGGCTTAAAACTCACGCCGGGCGCGTGTGCGTGCGTGCCCAAGATCCCGAGAGGAGAATGGAGGAGAAGGGATTGCGGAGTGACCATCCCCTCTGGGGGGTGATTTCTCGCTTTCTGTCTCTATGTCTCTCTCTGTCTGTCTGGCGAGTGCACGCGCCCTATAGCGAAAACCTCTCAAAAAAAAAAAAAAAAAGAAAAAGAAAAAGAAGGATAGCTCAAGCTAATGTTTACCAATCAGACAGTGTGAGCCAGCCCTCAGTGATAGCTTCAACTATAGCTAAGGTATATGGAGCAGTAGCTCTGTATTGGGCGACTGCCGCCTTAATCTCTTACCATAAACCTGCTGTGACGGCGCCAAACCTGTCCTTGGGGATCTATAGTTTCCATAACAGGGAATGTCTCAAAGTCTGCCACGTGTGATCCCTGAGCTAGTTTTGTTTCTTTGTCTGTATTAATTTTTAGTTTCTCTAATTGTGGTACAAAAGGTATCTGCATGGATAATATTAAACCCACAATGTAGAAAATGCTATATGCTATGTAGACTCTTTTGCTATATCTCTGCATCAGTAACAACACAAACACATGCAGTGGAATAAGGTTGATGATAAACACATAACCACCCCAAGCAGAGACCATATAGAAATATGATAAACAGCAGCACATTGTCCAAAAAACTGACTCAGTTTTTGACTCGTTTTTCTTTGGCTCTTGTAGAGCCTTAAGGTTGTTTTTCTTTTTTAGTTTTTTGGATTTTTTGGGTTTTGTCTCGCCTTCAGGGCTTTTAACTTCTTCCTCACTATCTAGGGAAATAAGATCCTCTCCCTGTTCTTTTTCAATTTTAGAATCCTTGGTTAGATCGACCATACTGGCAAGGGCTTCTTTTAAGCCCTGAACGAATAGTTCGTGCTGACTAAGCCTTGTTCGTGCTGGCTAAGCTCTTGTCCCATTATTACCCTTATTACTTGTCCCATTATTTCCCTTATTACTTCTAAGTAAGCAAACTTTGTTACTAACCGGGACGATTCTCTGCCATCCTCCTCTGCAGCCTCTCTCGGGACGATTCTCTGCCGTCCTATCTCGGGACGATTCTCTGCCGTCCCCTCCCGGACGATTCTCTGCCGTCCTATCTCGGGACGATTCTCTGCCGTCCCCTCCCGGACGATTCTCTGCTGTCCTATCTCGGGACGATTCTCTGCCGTCCCCTCCCGGACGATTCTCTGCCGTCCTATCTCGGGTGCTCTTCACTGGATCCTTCGTACTCAGGTCCCTTGTTCAAGCGCCATGTGTCCCATCCCTGTTCAGGCGCCACGTGTCCTGTCCCTGTTCAGGCGCCACGTGTCCCAACCTGGGGGGGACAGTCGAACAGGTTTCCTGAGGGAAGGAGTGAGAGCCGGGACAAGCGGCACAGTGTCACAGCATGGAGACGACAGTGTCTTCAGTGTCGTCTGTTTATTGTGGGCAGCACGGTACAGCACGGAGACAACGCAGTGTTACAACTCTTCAGGGTCACGTCGCCTATTGTGAGCAGCACGGAGACAACGCAGTATCACAACTCTTCAGGGTCGTCCGGAGATGATGTAGTGTTACAACTCTTCAGGGTCTTCAGGGTCGTCTGGAGACTGTGCGGTGTTTCAACTCTTCAGGCTCTCCAGGGTCGTCGTCTGGCTACTGTAGGCCAGGCATCGTGGTTATATACACGCTGGTGGGCCATGATTGGTTGTAAACGGTGGGCTGTGATTGGTTGTAAAAGGTGGGTTATGATTGGTTGCTTTTGGACCAATCATGAGGTGCCAGATATGCAAATCTGAGGGATTCTAGTGGCCAATCAGAGCAAGGTTTCGAAGGTCAGGTTTTTTGAAGGGAACCAATCATGGCAATTGTTTTGTTCTCTGAGAAACCTCAGCAGACTCACTGGTGCGCAGCCTCCCACAATGTGGGACTGCTTCACAGGCGAGTGTTCGACCGCTGCCCATGCCCGGCCTTGTGGTCACTTTTCAATCTCACTCCATCTGGGTTATCTCACGTGCTATGTCACCGTGTGCTCTGAGTCGAGGGAAAGCGAGACATCACCCCGGGGGATAGCCACACTCAGCCCCTTCTCCATCCGCCAGGATTTTAAGCACACGCACACATGCCTGGTGTGATTTTCAAGCCACTGGGCCCAGGACTTGAACCAGAAAGTTGGCCATGTGGAAGTCCAGTGACTTAACCACCGTGGTGCCTCTGCCCTCCCCCTTTTTAGGTTTTTGCAATAGGAGTGTGCACTTGCCAGAGAGACAGAGAGGACAGAGAGAGTGACAAACCAGCCCCCCAGGCGTGGCCATGCCCTAGTCCCTTCTCCTCCATTGTCTACCCGAGACTTGGGGCATGCACGCACACATGCCTAGTGTGATGTTGCAAGCTGCCACGTCTGAGGCTTACACTGAGGTTGGCCACATGCATCCAGTGCCCCAGCCCCCGTGCCATGATGGCCCCCGAGGTCGTTCTGAAACAGCCCCGTCACACCATGCACTGCCCGTCCACGTGTCCACGGAGCAGAATCCCGTGAAGCCATGGATGTGCCTTTCCTCGACTGCTCTGTTCATCTTTCCCCTCTGCTTTTTACACATTTGTTCTTCACAGAGAAGATTGCGTGTTGTGTGGGTTCCGTCACGTGTGTGGACCCCTGTGTCCCTCCACCCCGGCCACAACCAGACGCGGAGCCCCTTGAGGGCCCATACTCGTACATGTACGTCACTCGCTCACCCATGCAATGACCCAGGCCAGGGCGCAGCAGGAGGAGGCCGAGGAGGACAGGGCGTCGAGGCCCTGCCTTGCTGACTGTCCAGCTGGTGGAGACCAGCACTGAGCGAGTCACGGGCTCCGTGGACAGAAAACGTGGGGACAGGCAGGGCCGCAGGGACCTTCTCAGTGCTTCTCCTTGGCAGGTGAACACATTCCAGACGGTGCTGGTCACTGACGGAAAGCTCTCCTTCACCATCTTCAACTACGAGTCCATCACGTGGACCACGGGCACTCACGCCAGCAGTGGGGGCGATGCTGCTGGCCTGGGAGGCATTGCAGCCCAGGTAGGTCCAGGCCTCTGCCCCTTGCTGCCAGGAACGTCGGTGCTGGTGGGGCAGCAGGTCTCACTGTTGGCAGACCACCCCGTCCCTAGCACGATGCAGAGGCCAGAGTGAGGCCTGTCCCCACCCAGAACCACAGAGCACCTTGGGCCCAAAGGCCCCTTTGTCCCCCGGCCCGTGCTGGCCTGATCCTGTGAGGCCATCAGCAGTTGCAGGAGCAGAATTGCACACTGCCTGCCTGGAGGCCAGCCTGGCCAGGGGCCAGCAGACGGTGCTCTCAGGCCCAGTGCACCCCTCCCAGTGTCCTGGCCACCCACTTGTCCCTGGGCCCCAGGGAGGCCAGAGCCGGGGTAAACGCCTGCCAGGGCCAACACCCCATGGGCTCTGAGGAGTGTTGGTCAAGATCAAGACCGAAGTGGACAATGGCCAATTTGACTGGGACGTGGAGGGGCCAGGACACTCAAATCTGCACACGTCCCCCGACCAGGACACCCAGGGGGAGGGTTCAGGAACTTTAAGGAGACCGGCAGCCCAGCCTGCACCTGCCCTCTGCTCCCAGGCCGGCTTCAATGCAGGGGACGGTCAGCGCTACTTCAGCATCCCCGGGTCGCGCACAGCAGGCATGGCCGAGGTGGAGACCACCACCAACGTGGGCGTGCCAGGGCGCTGGGCGTTCCGAGTCGATGATGCCCAGGTGCGCGTGGGGGGCTGCGGCCATACAAGTAAGAGGGCGGGGCATGGCTCGGGGCGGGCCAGGGAGGGAGAGGGCGGGTGTGACGGGACAGGCCACCGCTGTGTGAGCTGGAGGTGGTGAGCCCGAGTGAGACCTACCGGCCCCTAGGCCTCAGCGTCCCCCGAGGAGGCCTTTAAGCCTCTGCTCTGGGCCAGGCCAGGGGTCTGGAGACGGTTTTGTGTCTTGGGGAAGGAGGGACAGGGGTCACCTCTCTGAGAGGCTATGGGGTGCTTCTGTCCCCAGAGGAGAACCAGTCCTGGGGATAGAAGGGTCCTAGGCCCTGCCTGTGGCTTGCTGCTGGTAAATTTGGGGGAGTTCCAAGGCCCTTCCGGGTCAGGACACACAAGCAGAGGGAATGGGTGTCCATCCAGAGGCCCAGGCGCTGCAGGCCTGCAGGGTCATGGGACCCTCTGAAACAGTCCCGTGTAAACCAGGGGCGAGTGCCATGAGGGCAGCCAGTGCTCTGCCCAGAGCTGCTCGCCACACACCCTGCCTTCTGGGCCTCAGCCAGGCTCAGCTGGGCCCCGCTCCATAGGCACCCGGGCCACCGAGAGGCCGCTTCTCCCAACACCAAGTCCCTGAGAACAAATGGAGCACGGGCAGGCACTGGCCAAGGCATCCCAGAGACACAGACGCGTAGGGGCAGGGGCAGGGGTGCACACACACACGGGCAAGCGCAGGTGTGCACACATATGCACAGGGGCAGGTGTGCGCACACACACGGCCTGGAGCAGGTGTGCACACATAAGCACAGAGGCAGGTGAGCACACATACGGCCTGGAGTAGGTATGCACACATATGCACAGGGGCAGGTGTGCACACATGTGTACAGGGGTAGGTGTACACATACACAGCCTGGGTAGGTGTGCACATACACAGCACTGGGGCAGGTGTGCACACATACACGGGCAGGTATGAACACATACAGGCAGAGCACAGGTGTGCACACATACACAGGCAGGTGTGCACACACACAGCCTGGGGCAGGAGTGCACACATACAGGCAGAGCACAGCTGTGCACACACACGGCACTGGCACAAGTGTGCCAACATATACACAGGGGCAGGTGTGCACACATGGCACCAGGACAGGTGTGCATGCACACACTGGCAGAGTGCAGTTATGCACACACGGTACTGGGACAGGTGTGCACACACAGGCAGGGCTCAGATGTGCACATACAGCACCAGGGTAGGTGTACACACACGGCACTGGGATGTGCACACACGGCACCAGGACAGGTGTGCCCATATACACAGGCAGGGCTCAGATGTGCACGCACATGGTACTAGGGCAGGTGTTCACACACACACAGGGCACCAGGGCAGGTGTGCATGCACACACAGGGCTCTGATGTGCACACATATAGAGCACTGGGGCAGGTGTGCACGCACATACAGGCAGGGCTCCGATGTGCACACAGAGCACTGGGGCAGGTGTGCATGCACATAGGCAGGGCAGGTGTGCACACACACACAGCACTGGGGCAGATGTGCACGCACACAGGCAGGGCAGGTGTGCACACACACGGCACCGGGGCAGGTGTACACACACACAGGCAGGGCGTAGCTCTGGGTCTCGAGGCTGCTCCCTCTCCTGGGCACCTGCTCTGCCCAGCCGGGCTCTGGGCGGTGGTGTGGGCGGGATCTGCTGTCAGCTGTTCCTGGGGATGTGATGGTGAGGCCAGATCTCCTGCTGGTGCGGGGGCCACAGGCTGTGTCCCTCAAGTGGGTCCAGCCAGGGCCTCTATAACCCCGTCCCATTGAGGAGAGATCTCCCCACAGCACCTGGGCTCTGGAAGGGACACGGAGGTGGCAGCACTGGGTCTCCCAACCAACATGCACAGGCCTCTGCCGGCCCTGGCTTAGAGACGGCCTGGCAGCTGGGTGTGGCCGAGGCCCTCGTCGGTGTCTGGGTACATGTGTGCAGTTCCTGTCCCGGAGCACAGGGTCCCCAGCCCGTGGCTGGGGAGGCCTCGGGTGGCAAAGCCTACCGAAAGGCAGAGTGAGGAGAGGCAGTCCCCAAAGACATCGCCCCTCGGGTGCTGGGCCGATCCCAGGAGTCTCCAGGCCTCCTGGTAACGGCCCGGTCCTTCGATGCCCGTCTGCTCCTGGCGGTCACTGGCTGCATGGGGAGCCATGCTTCTCTGGGGTTGGTGCCCCTGCAGCCAAGCTCTGAACTGCTGTCCTCGTGGGTCTGGGCGTGGGGGAGGCCGCCTGTGGGTGGTGGGCCACGCCTGGGAAACAACGCCGTGGCTGTACACAGGAGGACCCCAGGAGGGGCAGCCGGGCACTGTGCAGGGCGGGAAGGCGCTGTGGATGGGCGTGGCTTGGGGAAGTCTGTCTCCACGAGAGGCCAGAGTCCACGCTCGGGAAAGAGCAGGGATCCGGCACGGCACGGGGGCTTCCATTAGTGTCCTGGAGGCAGGGAGGGAGCCGTGGCTGCGACGCTCTCCTGCTGGGGCCCTAGCAACGGCAGCACGCAGCCCCTGCCCCCCTGTGTCTGCAGCTTCCATCTGCCTGACCCTGCGTCCATGCCTCAACGGTGCCGAGTGTGTGGACGACTGCGTGACAGGCAACCCCTCCTACACCTGCTCCTGCCTCGCGGGCTTCACTGGGCGCAGGTGCCACCTGGGTGAGTAGCTGGGCGGGGCAATGTGCCCTCTGCCTGTGCTGGGCTCAAGAATGCTGCAGGCCCAGCTGGTGGCCGGGAGGGCCGAGGCCAGGGGGCCGTCCCCTTGGCAGGAGGCAGCTGGAGCCGACGCTGTGGCTCCGCGGTGCGCAGGGGCAGGCGCTGCACCAGCCGGCGGCAGAGCCGGAGCCCGTCGGGGGGCTCACTGCCTCGCTCGGCTCGGCTTGACCGCCGTGAGTCCTCCCACCCTGCGTCCCCGCTGAGCCCAGCCTGGCCGTTTCAGACGTGGACGAGTGTGCCTCCGACCCATGTCAGAACGGTGGGACCTGCACCCACAGCATCAACAGCTTCAACTGCCAGTGCCCGGCCGGCTTCGGCGGACCCACCTGTGAGACAGGTAGGAGCTGCCCAGGCCCGGTGCCCACTAGTCCAGGACAGCCGGACCTAGAGCTGGGCAGGGTGACGCCCGGCCCAGCCGTCAGCTGTGCACGCCACAGGGGGGCCTGGCCAGACGGGGCAGCCAGAGGCCTTTCGGCAGCCGAGGGTGCAGGGTGCTCGGGGGCCAGAGGAAGGCCATGTCTCATGGGCACAGCTGGACGGCTGCAGCGGATGGGGCTCTGGGCTCTGGTGTCAGACCAGGGAGAAGGCCTCGAGTGGCCGCGCCGGTGCTGGGAAGGCTGGGAGGGCTGGGCACGGCAGAGTCTGGTGGGAGCCCGCCAGGACCTGGCTGCCCGCTTGACAGGAACACGGGGCGTCTGCGGCCAGGGGTGCTGAGGGCGGAGGCACAGGCAGGTGCCCATGGACACAGACGCCCCGCGCCCTCACCCGCACACCCCCAGTCTGTGCTGAGGCTATTGGCTCGGGCCCTCGTCCGGCCCTGCTGCTCCTGGACACGCCGCCCCCCCGCAGAGCCCGGCTCTCCCAAACAGCTGCGCAGGCCCAGCCCCACGTACCCTCCCGGCCCGCACCTCCCGGGCCCTCGCCCTGACCCTTCGCCCAGCTGGCGGAGGGCAGACCCCCATTCTGCCTCCAGTTTCAACCTGGGGTGCTGCTCGGGGGCTGGCCAAGAGGACCCCTTCACATGGAAGCACTGAAGGTCCTGTGGGGGGCTGGCACCCTGGCCTGTCTGACGGGACTGCTTACTGTGTTCAGACCAGCGCGTTCTGGAGGCTGTGTGGGTGCCACAGTGAGGACCAGCGTCTCTCCGGGGAGTCCTGGCCTCAGGAAGCTGCCCAGTGAGCCCGGGCACATGCGCATTTCAGAGAGGACAGCTGGGTGACCTGCCCGGTTCCCACACAAGCTGCATGGGTCTATGGTTCCGCAGGGGCTGGGTGGAAGCGCGGCTTTGAGGTGCAGAGTCCCCCCGGAGGGTGGCTGCAGCCCTGCAGTGCTGTGACGGTCACAGCACAGGCGCTGGCGAGGCTCTGGGGACTTGCTGACCCTCACAGGCAGAGCAAGGCCCTGGGGACTTGCTCCCAGGCCCAGGCTGCCCGCCGCCCCACAGCCAGAGGGTGGCAAACACAAAGGAGCCTCTCCCTGCCCAGGAACCCACTCCTGTGGTCCGTGCCAAGGCAGCTGCTGCCAACCCGCCCCCATCCGCCAAGAGAGCCGGGGGCTTGTGGGGTCTCCACCCTCAGCCAGCGCACCCCACATGGTGTCGTCAGGGCCTGGCTGCTGAGGACCCCGGGTCTGTGAGGAGGAGCCCCGAGGGGGGGCCAGCTGTGCAGACGCAGAGCCCCTCAGAAGGCATGGGGCCAGGAGCTGGGGCGGGTTCGAGTCTCGGCTCTGCCATGCTCTGCTGCATGTGTGGCTGAGACCCCAGCCCAGGTACAAGCCCCAGGGAGCCCCAGCCATGTCCAGGGTATGGGGCTGCAGCTCCGCCACGTGCTCGCTCGGGAAGAACCAGGGGCCAGACACCATGTGCTGTCTGCCAGCACAGTGTGTCCACACCTCCTGGGGGGCGGTCCCTTCCGCCTCCTTCCTGTGCCAAGGAGCAGGTGCCCAGTGTCGCCACAGCTCCAGAGAGGGCCGTGAGCATTGGAGACAGGTGTGGTTCCCAAGTCAAGGGCTTTGGAAGGAGCCGTCAGCAAGAAGGAAGTGGGGCGGGGTGGCCTCCCCCTGCGCAGCTGTCTGCAGGGACAGAGGAGGGAGCCGGGTGCCCGGGTCAGGTACCAGCATCCAGCAGGAGGGGGCCCCCAGCTCGGCCCCCTGCAGCCGGCACCCGTGCCTGTGGCTCAGCCCCTCAGGCTCCGGCTCCGACCGGCAGGCCCTCGGGGACTCCGGGCACTGGGAATGGCAGCCCCTGCCAGGTGGGGCACAGCCCTGGTGTGGGCCAGGCCGGGCACATGCGCTGCCACCAGGTCCGGGAGCACCTGCCAGGGGCAGGGGTATAGCGGCGGGTGGTGGGGAAGGGATGTGGTCCTCTGGGTGGACGAGCCCTGGCCAGCCATGCCCCTGTTACCCCAGACGTGGACGAGTGCAGCTCGGACCCGTGCCTGAACGGTGGGTCCTGTGTTGACCTCGTGGGCAATTACACCTGCGTGTGTGCCGAACCCTTCGAGGGACCTCGCTGTGAGACAGGTGAGCGGCCGCCGCCCAGCTCAGCCTGCCTTCCCGGCGGCAGACTGCAGGGGGAGGGGGCGCACACGACCGGCCAGCCACTGTGCGAGGTCAGCCGTCGCTTCGCCTTCCTGGGCCTGTTCTCCGCCCGGATGATGCGGGGTACGGGACAAAGGCCCAGGCCTCTCAGCCCTCCTACCCAGGCCTCAGCGTGCAGCACTCGGTGAGAACGCGCTGTCGGGACACGAGGCCGTCAGCCACTCGTCATGGCCACGCCGCTCTGAGTGCTCACGTGACACAGGAGAGTGGGGTTTGGCCCGGGAGCAGGAGCCCGGGCAGGACAGGGCTAGGGAGTGGCCTTGGCTGCCTCCAAGGAGGCTCGTGGTGCCACGGTGCCCACAGCAGCAGGTGGGGTCGCCGTCCTGCGTGACATCCTCCGTGCCAGGTCACAGTCACTGTGGGGGTCACCGTCCTGTGTCACGTCCTCTGTGCCCAGGTCACGGTCAGGGTGTGCACGAGGGTGACATCAGTGCTGTCCTCGGCACGCACAGCTCACGGCGGGCGTCAGCGTGGACACAGACCTGGCCTGCCTGACGTGTGTAGACCACCTGCCTTTTTCAGGCTCCACGGCGCACCCCCATGACGGCTGTGCTGTGGGCCGTTCGATAAGGCTCCATAAAGTGAAAAGGACTGTTATTTATTTATTTATTTATTTATTTATTTATTTTTGGAGAGGTTTTCGCCATAGGGCGTGTGCGCTCGCCAGACAGACAGAGAGAGACAGAGAGACAGAAAGCGAGAAATCACTCCCTGGGGGGGATGGCCACGCCGCAATCCCTTCTCCTCCATTCTCCTCTCGGGATCTTGGGCACGCACGCGCACGCGCCCGGCGTGAGTTTTAAGCCACCGGGTCCGGGACGCAAACCGCGGTCAACTACGTGGGAGTCCAGCGATACAGCTATTACGCTAGCTGCTGGTTCCCAAGGACTGTTATTTTTTACCACAGTGAAGCCAAACAAAATCAACTACAGAAAGACACCTGGGAAATACCAAGTTTTAGGGGATTTTAGAGGTTTTGTTTGCGATAGGCCACGTGCACTCACTGGAGAGACAGAGAAGCAGAAAATGAGAATCACCCCCGGGGGACAGCCACGCTGCAATTCCTTCTCCTCCTCTCTCTGCTCAGAATTTTGGGCACGCACGCACACGCGCTTGGTGTGAGGTTTAAGCCACCGGGTCTGGGACTTGAACTGCAGCCAACCACGTGGGAGTCCAGCAGCTTTCCCACTGTGCCGCCAGCTGGTCCCGATCTCAAGTACTTTTACTAAAGATGCTTCATCAGAAGCCTCGAGCCCCAGCTCGCGTGGGGCCCAGGTGCTCCTTACTCTGTTCTGAGGAAGGAGCGGGACGCGGGCTCTGGGAGGCAGGGCAGCGGCCCGTCAGTGTAGACGCCAGACCCAGACTGGCTGGGAAGCCCCGTGGCCCCGAGGGCGGCAGTTACAGCCACGCTCTCCTGTGGCTGCCGGTGACCACAGCCTTTCTCGCACTCAGTGCCCGACGCCTGCCACTCGGCCCCTTGCCAGAACGGAGGCACCTGTGTGGACGCTGAGCCGGGCTTCGTGTGCGAGTGCCCAGAAGGCTTCATGGGCCGAGACTGCACGGAGAGTGCGTAGGGCTGCGGCGGGCCCGGGCGGGAGCAGGCTCGGGGGTCCTCCGTGGGCTGTGCACGCAGGGCCCCAGGACCAGGGGGAGCATGTCGGGGGAGGGCGGGACCTGGGCCTCACCCTCCGTCCGTGGCAGGGGTCGCCGACAGCTGTGACTGCCGTAACGGGGGCAGGTGTCTGGGCGCCAACTCCACCCTCTGCCAGTGCCCCCCGGGCTTCTTCGGGCCCCTCTGTGAACTCGGTAGGTGCCCAGGGCTGGGGCAGGGCAGCCTCCCCACTGTCACCGAGCACCTGTGGCTGGGCTGCGTGGTGGCCTGGACGGCACTGGGAGCCACAGTCCAGACCTGCCCTGGCCCAGGCCTGGCCATGCCGGAGCCTGGTCCCCTGGCACTGGTCTTGGGCAGCCCCTCCACCGTCAGACACCGGTCAGGAAGATGTGCGGTGTGGGATGAGCCCCTCTGCTCTCTGCAGAAGTGACAGCCACGCCCTGTAACGTGAACACACAGTGCCCGGACGGCGGCTACTGCGTGGAGCATGGCGGCACCTACCTGTGCGTCTGCCACACGGACCACAGCGTCAGCCACTGTGAGTGGCTCGGGCAGCGGGGACTGGGGCCCAGCCAGAAGCCGGGGTGGGTCTGCAGAGTAGGCAGGCCAGGCTGTTGCTGGCCACCCACACTGGGGCCTCGCGTGGCCTCGCCTCCGGGGCAGGGCCAGGCCTGCCGCACTGTCCGTGAGCTTGCCGTGAGAGCCCTGCTGTGGGCACGGCGCATGTGGGCCCCTGCCAGCACAGCGTCCTCAGGTGTGCACTGACGGGGCTGTGGTGTGGGGACGGCCCCTCAGCGGCGTGGGTGTGCACTGGTGGCCACACTGCTGGGATGACGGTGAGGCGCCAGGGCTCAGTCCTGCCTCTTAGAGATGGGCCCTGAGGGATCAGAAAGGTTCCAGGGGGGCTCAGAGCCGGAGGAATTGCGGCACCCCAGAGTTTGTTAAGTGGCCCTGGTCCCAGAGAGGGTCAGGGTGACCCTTGCCGGCGTGGCACCCTGCCTGCTCTGCCACGTGGAGGCAGCGTGTGGCCCCAGGACCACCCTCCCCCCAGCCCTGCCATCACCTTGCGACTCGGACCCTTGCTTCAACGGAGGCTCCTGCGACGCCCACGACGACTCCTACACCTGCGAGTGCCCGCGAGGCTTCCACGGCACACACTGCGAGAAAGGTACTGCCATGCCGCGACGACGGGCCAGCCGCTAACCACAGCCCTCCTCTGCCTGCCCTGCGTCTCCTGCCCTGGTGCCCGCCCGGGCACTGTCCTGCCGGCCCGCTCTCGCTGCGGCGGGGCCAGCCGGCCGGGGGTTGCTCCACGTGCCCCACGTGGCCCTCGGGTCGCGGTGTTGAGCTGTAGGGACTCGTTAAGGCCCTGTCAGACCTGACCCAGTGCGGAAGACTCCACCCTGGACGCACGTGCCATGTCAGGAGGGGTGCTGCGTGAGAGCTGTCTGCAGCACTGAACTCCAGCGCCCACCCAGGGCCCCGCGGTGCCATCTGGGTGCCACTGGGGACCCCGCAGCCACCCCACCTCTGGCACCCCTTAGCCAGTGCCCAGTGGGTGTCTACCTGACCCTAGCGTGGCCTGGCCCGGAGAATGGCTCTTTACGTGCCTGGCTCCAGAGCCCACACGGCCCCACCACAGCAGAGCAGAAGGGGTTCAGCAAGAATGACCCTACTGCTCAGTTCTCGGCCAGCCCCGGGACCACCCCACAGTCCAGGACCACCCGCAGACTGTCGTGACACCTGTGCACAGGTGGGGGCGTCTGCTCCCGGAGCGCGGGGCAACACACCTTCAGGATGGGGGACAGGGAGTGCAGCGGCAGCCACCCAGCCTCAGCAGGCACAGATCCCAGCCCTGGACCGGACACGGGCAGGCAGAACCCCTGAGCCGAGTGGGCGTCCCACCGCGATCCCTGCTGGCCCGCACGGACCTGCTGGCTCCCACCGCCGCCGGGCTCAGGCTCCTCTCGGCTGAGGAGCTCGCCGGCTGTGGGGCCCCTGGGGCCAGCGGGTAGGAGGCTCCACCGGCGGGGGCCCAGCCTGCTCACCCGCTGCCCCTTCCACAGCCCGGCCACACCTGTGCAGCTCTGGGCCCTGCAGGAATGGCGGCACGTGCAGGGAGGCGGGCGGCGAGTACCACTGCAGCTGCCCCTACCGCTTCGCCGGGAGGCACTGTGAGATCGGTGCGGCCTGCCCCACGGGGTGGGCGCGGCCTGCCCCGAGCTGGGCCAGCCGGCATCGGGTGGGGCGGGGGAAGCCAGGCCCGCCGGAGACCCCGGCCCCCAGTCGTCACCACGAGTCTGCTCCTGGGAGCGCTCTAATAAGGGACCCCGGGGGATCAGGGCGGCCTGGTGGCCGTGAGGCCCGACCCCATAGGTGCCTGTGCCTCCAGGGAAGCCAGACTCCTGTGCCTCGGGTCCCTGTCACAATGGTGGTACCTGCTTCCACTACATTGGCAAATACAAGTGTGACTGTCCCCCGGGCTTCTCTGGGCGGCACTGTGAGACAGGTAAGGTGACAGGCCAGCCCCGCGCAGGGACAGCAGGCCCGGGGTGGGGCTGGCCCGGGCTGGAGGGTGGGAGGCAGAGCTGGCTGGACCAGGGTGTCCCACACAGCCCAGTGGCTCTCAGGGAAGACACGGTGACAGGGACCCTCCTGCACTCCTGCAGCCCCCTCCCCCTGCTTCCGGAGCCCATGTGTCAACGGGGGTACCTGCGAGGACCTGGGCACGGAGTTCTCCTGCCACTGCCGCGCGGGCTTCACCGGACACCGGTGCCAGGCAGGTGAGAGGGCCAGGAGGGATGGGCAGTGCCCCAGAAGCCAGTCCCCTCTAGGCAGGGCAAGGGGGAAGGCGCAGGCGGAGGCCCGCAGTGCTGCAGTGCGGGGCAGACTTCCGTGCCTTTGCAGAAGTGGGCTGTGGGCGCCCCCGAGGGGAACACACCACACTGCACTTCAGTGGCACCCTGCTGGGCTCAGCCGCCCTGTCCGCCTGTGACCAGGGCCGCAGCCTGAGCACCCCAGGCCACGCCCGGGTCTGCCAGCCACAGGCCGTCTGGGGCGAACCTCCTCAGTGCCTCGGTGACTCTGTGGGCCCTTGAGGAGGGGAGCCGGGGTGCCCGCCTCTGCCTCTGCCCTGCCCCTGTGCTTCAGGGTCTTGGCCCCCTTGCGTGCACTCCCAGGGCAGTTCTGCTCTCCTCGCGGCTGGGCTGGCGGGGCAGGCTGGTGCTCGCTGAGCAGAAGCTGCTCCGGGGTGAGCTGAACAGCTTGCGTCTGCGGCATCTGTCCCTACCTTCACGAGGACACGCCACTGCCCACGAGGACACGCAGGTCCATTTTCTCCTCGCAAACTGGCTGGCCCATGCTGCAGGCGCCATCTTCAGCGTCTTGTTCCTTGTTTTTTATTAGGTTTCTGCCGTAGGGCGTGTGCACTCACCAGGGAGACTCAGAGAGACAGTGAGAACTCACCTGTCGGAGGATGGCCACACTCCTCTCAGGATGGTGGGCACATGTGCCCTGGGTGGTTTTCGAGCTGCCGGGTCTGGGACGCAAACCATGGTCAGCCACGTGAGAGCTGAGTGCCTTAACTGCCATGCCACCTGCTGGCTTAAAACAGATCTGCCACCTGTAAATGCTGCTTCGGAGGGCCCTGTCCCCATAACCTTCCGTAAAGCATCTGGGATTTCACGATTCTCCCACCCAGGCCTCACCCAAACCTGAGGTCTGTTCTTGCATGATTTTAGCAGGGTCCGTGTAGCTCTGACGGGATCATTTTGAATGACATCTTGCCCTCCGAGTCCTGCTCAGACGCGTTACAACTTGCTACAAGTTTATTTTGGTGGAGGAAAAAAATGCCTTCGGGCTCTGTGCAGTTTTCATTTACAAAAAAACTGCGCGTGGGTTTCAGAGGGGCTTTTGCACCAAAATAAACGCATACTTAAACTCCATTTTCCACGGTCCTGTCCGTCCCTTCCCGCGTCAGTACCTATTGATAGGTGTGTGGACCACACGTCGCTCAGGCAGCTCATAACCCTTAAAGGCAAGTTTTAGTAAAGCGGAGGTGACAACTGTGGCCCTCACAGGGAGGCAGGGCAGCGGCCAGGCGAGCCCACTGGTGCTCTGGCTGCTGGGCCAGCCCTGGCCCGAGGTCACCGGTCCCCGCCATTTCTCCTGAGCGTGGCCGTCACTCCGCTCACTCACAGCTCACCCAGGAGTGCCACGCGCAGTCCCCGGGAGACCTTGGTGCACCTCCACAGCGCACCGAGAAGTGGTGGAATGTCAAGAACCAGCATTTTCTGTGACGCTCGGAGGCCCTCGAGCCCATGAGCTGCACACCAGTGTAGCCTAGCCCGGCAGGGTCTTGTGTGGACCTTGAGATGACGGGCCCAGTGTGCAGCCTGCCCTGGCCCTACAAGGACAGCCAGCCTTGCCTCCCGGCCTCGCCAAGCGCCGAGGGGACAGCAAGGAGCCATGTCCAGCTCCTCTAACGACTTAGTCACCCTCCTCGGCTCCTGCTGGCCAGCTCGCTCACCCTGGGCTCTCTCTCAGAGATCGACGAGTGCCAGTCTCGGCCGTGCCAGCACGGGGGCTCCTGCCAGGACGGCGTGGCCGGGTTCCTGTGCCTCTGCAGCCCAGGCTACGAGGGGGTGCACTGTGAGCAGGGTAAGACACGGCCTGGCCCCTCGCGTGGCAGCTGCCCTCGGGCCACGCAGCCCGACCACGGCCCTCGGTGCAGCCGCTCCTCCCCAGACAGACCCCTGCAAGGCCAGGTCGGCTGCTCAGGCCCCTCCGGCTGACCCAGGGTGGAGGTCTACAAGCATCTCTCCCCCCCCCACGGAAGACTCGGAGGTCCCCTGGGAAAACTGACCTGGCCTCGGGCGGAGGAGGTGAGGGAGGGGGAGGGCAGGCCACAGCCTGACACCTGATCTGGGCACGCCCTGCTCTACGAGGGTGCTAAGCTCTGAGACAGAGGCACTGACCAGGGAGGTCAGGGCCAGGAGTCGTGTCCAGCCACGGCGCCTTGGAGCTGCGTGGACTGGGGGGCCTGGGCTGGGCTTTGCCCAAGGAGCGTGAGTGTGAGGCTGGTGGAGGCCGAGTCCAGAGCGCCGGGCTCCAGGGCTGAGCTGCACAGCGGGCGCCCCTCAGAGTGCAGAGCCCCGGGCTGCATGGGGCCAGGGCCAGCGACACCATTCTCCATGCAGAGGTGGACGTGTGCCAGCCACAGCCCTGCCGAAACGGAGGCTCCTGCCGGGAGCTCCAGGGAACCTTCGCCTGCCAATGCCCGGCCGGCTTCGTCGGAGCCCACTGCGAGACAGGTGGGCCCTCAGCTGGGCAGCTCAGCTCCAAGGTCTGAGGGTGGGGAAGGGCCCTGGTCCTGCTGGACAGGCCACTCAGGGCGAGTCCACCGGGCTGCCTACCTCAGGAGGGGGTGAGGGAGGCCCCTGCCTGCCACCCCGTCCCCGTCTTCTCTGTCCTCCCCTCCACCCCCAGGCCCCTGTGGCCCCCGCCCACTCTCTGGGTGTTCACCAGAGGTGGACGCCTGCGGCTCCAGCCCCTGCCAGCACGGAGGCCGGTGTGAGCGTGGCGCTGGGGCCTACCTGTGCGTCTGCCCCGAGGGCTTCCTTGGCTCCCACTGCGAGACAGGTGAGCGGTCCTGCCGGCCTGGGCAGCTCCCTCTCGGCCCCCTGGGCACCCACCCTCCCCGCATCCCTGTTTCTGTCCTGGCCCTAAGCCGGCGGACAGCAGTGCTCAGCCCCGGAGGGTGGACCTGGTCCATGGGCAGGAGGACAGAGGAGCTGCAGGGCCAGGAGCCCACCCTGTGTGGGACCGGGGACACCCACGCAGGGCCTACCCAGAGCACCCCCAGTGCCAGAGGGGCCCTGGCCACACCCACAGCCGCCGCTCCCCCCTGCCCCCAGTCAGTGACCCCTGCTTCTCTAGCCCCTGTGGGGGCCGCGGCTACTGCCAGGCCAGGAACGGGTCTTACAGCTGCACCTGCAAAGTGGGCTACACTGGGAGGGACTGCGCCAGAGGTGAGGCAGGGGCCGGGGTGTGGCACCGGGGGTGGGGTGGGGGCAGGGCGGAGGTGGGAGTGCAGGGACATGGGGGGTGTGGGGCCGGGAGAGCGTGGTGGGGCGCAGTGGGGACGTGAGGCTGGGAGAGCATGGCAGGAGTGGGGGCGTGGGGGCGTGAGGCCAGGAGAGCAGGGCCGGTGGGGACGTGGGGGTGTGGGGGTGTGGGGCCGGGAGAGCGGGGTGGGCGTGGGGGTGTGGGGGCAAGGGGGTGTGGGGCGTAGGGACGTGAGTCCAGGAGAGCAGGGCTGGCGGGGGGCATGGGGGCGTGGGGGCGGGAGAGCAGGGCTGGCGGGGGCGTGGGGGCGGGAGAGCAGGGCTGGCGGGGGCGTGGGGGCGGGAGAGCAGGGCTGGCGGGGGCGTGGGGGCGGGAGAGCAGGGCTGGCGGGGGGCGTGGGGGCGGGAGAGCAGGGCTGGCGGGGGCGTGGGGGCGTGGGGACGGGAGAGCAGGGCTGGCGGGGGGCGTGGGGGCGGGAGAGCAGGGCTGGCGGGGGCGTGGGGGCGTGGGGACGGGAGAGCAGGGCTGGCGGGGGCGTGGGGGCGTGGGGCGGGAGAGCGGGTGGTGCCGGTGGTGCACCTTCTCCCCAGAGGCCAGGCCCCGAGCACACGCAGAAGAGATCCTCAAACGCGGACCAGGCTGGGCCACACAGAGGACCCTAAGGGGAGGCTGGGACAGCGGCTCCCTCCCTGCCCAGGCCGCCCGGAGCCCAGGAGGCAGGACGCCTGAGGGGCAGGGTGTCCAGGCCGCCGGCTGACCACCCCTCCCTGTTTGGACGGCAACTCGGAAGAGCTCCCCCCGCCGAGGGCCCTGAAGGTGGAGAGAGTGGAGGAGAGTGGCCTGTCCATCTCCTGGCAGCCGCCCGGAGGCCCAGAAACCAGGCAGGTCCTGGACGGCTACGCAGTCACCTACGTCCCCACCGACGGCTCCTGGCGGCGCACGGACTTCGTGGACAGAAGCCGCTCCTCGCACCAGCTCCAGGCCCTGGCCGCTGGCGGGGCCTACAACATCTCGGTCTTCTCCGTCAAGCGCAACGCACACAAGAACGACATCAGCAGGCCGGCGGTGCTGCTGGCCCACACCCGTGAGTGCCGCCTGGCCACCCGGTGCCCTGCCCAGGGCGCAGCCGGAGGCACTGGGTCGTACCTGCTCGTAGCAAGGCTGCGGTCGGGGCTGGGCTGGAGGACTGGAGGCTGAGCCCGAGCTGAGCGGCCTTCCCAGGGGGCCTCACGCACGGGTGGGTGTGCTGACTGGAGACTGTGCAAGGAGACGTGGGTGGGGGTGAGGGGCTGGGGCTGGGGACGGGGTCTCTGCAAGGTGCCTGTGGGCCCACCGAGGCCAGGGCAGAGGCCGGCGTGGAGGAGTGGGCCTGGGGGCTTGGGGAGGAACCCACATGCCGCCTGCCCTGCAGCGTGTCGGCCAGGGGTGGGAGACGAAACACAGGCCAGCGGGAAGGCAGGAGCGTGGGGACGGCAGGGACAAGATCCTCCTGGAGCTGCAGGCAGGGAGCCCAGACCTGGGCTGCCCTGGAAGTCCTGATCAGACTCACTCCCAGGGCAGAGGGTGCCGACACACAGATGGCAGGGGCTGCAGGGAGGTCGGGCCGAGGGGGACCAGCAGAGCCTGGGGACTGGACAACGGGTGTCCAGGGTGGAGGTCTGGCCTGGGAGAGGACCATAAGCCACTGAGGAGGCGGGGGGCCCTCCTTGGAGCCCTCCAGACAGAGCAGGGGTGAGGATGGGGGGCAGCAGGGAGGAGGCTGCTGTGCAGGTGAGCAGGAGGCGGGGAGCAGGGGTGAGGGTGGGGAGCAGCAGGGAGGAGGCTGCTGTGCAGGTGAGCAGGAGGCGGGCCCAGAGAACTCGGGGGCTCCCGCTCACTCATCTGCCACCTGGACGTGCCCAGTGCAGGCACAGAGTCCCTGAAACACGCCATGGGTAGGCGAGGGCAGGCCCTGTCGGGATCTGAGTGTCAGCCCCGCAGCCGACTCGTGGTGTGGGGGTGGGAGTGGGGTGTGAGCACCGTGGCTGCCTCGGGCAGTCCCAAATCCCCAGCTGAAAAGAGGGGACAGAGCCTGGACGGGCTGCAGGGTTGGCTGGCGGCCAGGGGTCTAGGGTGAGGCATGCATGCAGCATGGCCAGGCTGGCTGCGGGTGTGCAGGGGCGGCGTGATGGCCCTGGCAGGGAGGCAGTGCCCCGGCCACCAAGGACGGAAGCCCAAGAAGGGACAGGCTGAGGAACCAGGCGGCTGAGCCCGTGGGGCCCGGGGACATTCAGGCTGGAGCCCCTCGCTGAGCTCACACAGCAGGCTTGCCGAGCAGCTGGAGCAAGTGGGCAGTGACGGGGGCCCTCCCACATCGGTCCGCCTCCAGAGCATCTGGAAGACAGAGCCTCTCTCGGACGCAGGGCTCCCCCGGGAGCTAAGGGTGGGCAGCAGGGACCATAGCCAAGACCCTCATGCTCTGAGGAGACTGGGCAGAGGGGCTGAGCCCACAGCAGTGTCACGGGGACCCTGAGCCTCTTTGCTGCTGCCCAGGTCCACAGATGCTCACTGCTAGCAAGTCCAAAACGGGGCTCCAGTGTGAAGAAGGGGGGAGGCCCGGCTCAGCCCTGGGGGGCCCCCAGCCCCACATGGCACCATCACATCTAAACTGGAACCCAGACCCGGCTTGTCTCGGGCACATCCACTGGCCTGGAGTGGTGCCCACGGTTGGCACCTCCACAGCCACCACCTCTGGTGGCCAGAGCCCAGGACATCTGTGCCCTGCCCAAGTCCCTGGCCAGCAGCTTGCCGAGGTGGGCCAGCCTCCTGTCTGTGACCCCTGGCCCCCGAGCCATACCCGCTGGGTACAGGAGGCGCCAGCACCTGCTCAGCAAGGCCTTTGCCCCTAGGACCCCGCCCTCTCGAGAGCCTCGAGGTCACCAACGTCACGGCCAGCACCATCTCGGTGCGCTGGGCTCTGCATGGAGTCCACCATGCCACCGTCAGCAGGCTGCGTGTGTACATCCGCCACCCCGAGGCCCCCAGGAGCCAGCCCACCGACGTGGACAGAAGCGTGGACAGGTTCACTTTTGGGTAAGGCGCCACCCAAAACTCAGGGCGGGGCATGGTGCAGCGGGCACGCGGGCCTCAGCCGTGAGCTCTGTGTTCCTGGGCACTGCCGCTCCTCATGGGCAGGCCAGCCGTGGCCGCCGGGCCTCGTCCCAGGCGACGGCGAGGACAAGCTGCGAGGGTGTTGTGTGACTCCTGGGGACACGTGTGCTCGCCCAGGAAGATGCGCTCCAGAGGGTGTGGTCCTGCCGCCCTCCATTCTCCGTATCTGCCCGTCGGGGTCTGGGGCACACATGCACACGCGCCCGTCACGTAGCTTAAGCTGGCAGATGGGACCCGAGCCGTAAGCAGCTGCGCGGGGTCTGGCTCCCGACAGGGACATGCAGCGCTGTGAGCTGGACCAAGGTGCTCAGAAGTGCAGAGCACGGGCCAGTACCCGCACCGAGAAGGAGAGAGTGATGTGGCCCCGGAGCGGCGGGGTGGGGACAGCCCAGAGCTCGTCCACAGGTCTCAGGATGGACCCCTGGGGGCTGCTCACCCCCGGAGAGACCCTCGGTTCCTGCCAGAGCAGGCGGGCGGGCAGGAAACAAGACGGCTGGGCGGCAGGCCCTGCTGCGGGAGCTGGGGCAGGCGGCGTCCCAGGTTGCTCAGGCTGCAGAGCCTCCATGGAGTGCGCCTCCCTCGGGTGACACCGGTGCCCCGACAGGTGGCGGTCTGTGCCCGTGTCCCCAGGACAGCTTCTGGGCCTCTCTCGGCCTGCAGGGTGGGTCTCCCCCAGGAGGTGGGTGGGTGGCAGGAACTCGGCGGTGGCCCTTGAGCTGCTGCCCAGCCTCTCAGCACCGAGGCGTCTACCTGTCACTTGCCAGCTCCCCGAGGCTGTCTTCCCAGGGGGGACTCCCTCTGTCCAGACAGCCGTCGTCCACAGACTAGGCGGTGCTCTTTCAGCACCGAGGTTTCCTTCTGGGTTCCCCGGGGTCCCCGCCTCTTCAGGCGTGTCCATTTCGGACACCGACTCCCTGCCCCATTGCGCCTCCTCCCAGCCGTGCCGCGTCACCAGCGTCTGCTGGCGTCCCTGGTGAGTGCGCTGTGTCTTCCTGGCTTGGCACGTCTTCTGCCGTTCTCGCTGGAAACTGGCAGCCGAATTGGACAAGGAGGGCCTGGAACCAGGCTCTCGCCACCTGTTTGCTGCTGTCCGGTTGTTGCAGCGTCACTGGGCTGAGGCTTGGCTTTACGGTTTTCGGTCCTTCTGGCCCTGTCTTCCCCTAAGCGTGCACGGCGACTTTCTGACGTCCCCATATATGCAGCTGTCTTCGAACAGCCTAGTTTTGGAACGTCTGGCTTTCCAAAGGAAAACAGAACAATGAAGGGGCAGGAAAAGTGTTCCGGACCTCTAAGTTCCTGGGGTGGGCGAGCTGAGGCAGCAAGCAGTGCTCAGGACACAGACTCGGCCTGCCCCGGCCCTGCGGGCTGCCAGCCACTCGAGAAACGTGCACGCCTGCCTGGGGCTGGCGCGGCCAAGCAGCTGCTGCTGTGCTCACGCCGAGGGCTGGGGGCCCCGACCGCACGCACCACCCAGCCTCCTCTGGGAGCCGCCGGCCTCAGCAGGGCTGGCCGACGCCGTGGGCAGCGATGGCGGCCCAGCCAGTGCCGCTGTCCAGCAGGGGCTCCTGCTGCTTCCTTCAGCACCCTGAGCCCTCCTCGGTTTTGTCCTTTAAGTTTTGTGCTCTCTTATGTCTTAACCACTTCCCAGCGGTGACGTGTGATGGGGGCTGGGTGGGCTCCAGGGTCCCCAAGACGGCCTCAGGCCGCTGGTTCTCCAGAACCCTCTGGGCTCACACGCAGTCGCGCTCAGAAGAACCGAAACTCACTGCAGAGAAAGGACACAGAGGTGGGCCGAGGGATGAGGTCGAGCTTCCGAAGAGCTCCCCCATGGAGCTGCACAGGCACGTCCTGCTCAGCAGAGGCCGAGACACGAGTGAAGTGCCGCTGCCAGGGAAGCCCACTGGAGACTCGGCGGGGGCTTGCAGGGGGCTGGTCACACGACCCCGTCGGCTGCTGCAAGTGGAGCCCGGCTCCAGGAGTGGCTGCTGGGTGTGAACCGTGTGGTCTGCACACAGTCCTCAGTGAGCCCTCGTACCCGCTAGTGGGTGAGAACCCCTGCAATCCCAGTTCCTAGACGCCAGCCCAGGGCCGACCCTGCACGCTGGCCTTTCCACGGAGACCACAGCCGGGCGACCCAGCATAGGACCCTCCGCCCCTCACCACAGACTACGCAGTGGAGGGGCCTCCCACCCAGGGACACATGAGGCTGGGACCGCAGACCTGCCCCTCATGGGCTAGCCAGTGACATGTGGTTAGGGCAGCCGGCTCCCCACGGCCTGCTGCAGGGTTGGTCCGGACCCAGAGGCTCGAGAAACTCGCCGTGCGTGTGCGTGTGTCCCAAACCCTGAGAGGCAGAGGTGGCAGTGTGCCATCCCCCCAGGGGTGCCCCCTGACCTTCCCTCTCACATGAACATGTGCCCTGGCAGCAAGAAAACAAAGCTGCTCCTCGAGACCAGGCTCATGGGGGGCTTGGACCAGCAGCAGGACGGCCTGGGGACTGCGGTCAGGCTGCAGAGCTGGCCCAGGCCCTCAACACGTCCCAACCCTCCTGACCTCCTACAGGGCTCTGCTACCGGGGAGGAGATACACCATCCAGGTGACCACCCTCAGTGGGCTTGAGGACGAGGAGCACCCCACAGAGAGCCTGGCCACCACCCCCTTGCACGTGTGGACCCGTGAGTAGGGCAGCGTGGCCGGCTCATGCGAGCTCTGTCCCAGCTTCGGTCCCCTTCCAGCATCGCCCAGGCCTCTCCAGAGCATCCCTGGGACTAGAAACCTGGCCCTGGGCCTCCACAGACATCTCCCACTCAGACGCCACGGAGAAGCCTCCGGGCCGGGCCGGGCCGGGCTGGTTCTCCTGCAGAGCACGGCCATCCATGGCCCCAAGGCCCCGAGGCTCCTGGGACACCCTCAGTGCAGCCCTCCTGCTGAGCGGTGACCAGACACCTACAGCAGCAGTGGGCCAAGGTCCCAGATGCCAGGACCAGCGGGCCACGGGGCTGCCCCGGCCGGCTAAGCTCTCTGCTGCCGTCCAGCCTGTCCGCGAAGCCAGCATGGGCACTCGGCCCAGGGAGACGGGCAGACGGGGCGAGGGAGCTGGCAGGCACCTCCGGAGAACTGAGCCTGAGCAGGACCCTGCTGTGGGGGCGGGGCGGGGTGATTCTGTGCCGCCCAGGTCCCAGGGCTGCCTGTCCAGCCCAACCGGCCGTGGTCCACCAGGGTGCGGCCCAGGGAAGCCTGCACGGTAGCGAATCTGCCCCAGGGCCCGGGCCTGCCCCTGCCTTTCTGGCCCACTCCCCATCCACATCTGGAGACCCATCCAGCTAGGCCGGGGACCCAGAGCACCACCTGCTCCGGCTCGAGCCGGGCAGCGAGGGTGGATGGGTGAGCCGCGAGGGCGGAGAGGCATTCTGGGACAGGCCGAGGTGCAGCTCCTGCCCGGACCACTCCTCGGGGCACCAGAGTCTGTGTGGCTACGCTGGCCCAAATGAGGCTCCTGTCAGAGGGCCCTCTGGCCCTTCATCTGCCTCCCTGCTGGTGCCTCCCCCAGGGCCCCTGCCTCCAGCAAACCTGACTGCCTCCCGGGTCACGGCCACCTCTGCCCACGTGGTCTGGGACGCGCCCGGGCCCGCCGCCTCTCTGGAGGCGTATGTCGTCAACGTCACCACTGGCCAGAGCACGAGGAGCCGCTACATCCCCCGCGGGCAGCTCGCGTCCCACACGGTGCGTGACCTGCTGCCCGGGCGGCAGTACCAGCTCTCGGTGACGGCGGTGCGGGGCACGGAGCACGGGCAGCTGCACAGTGAGCCCGCCCACCTGGACATTACCACCGGTGAGTGCCACGCGGGGGCCCGGGCACCTCCCCTGGGGTGGCCACGCTGCTCAGCGGCAGGGCGCGAGCTGGCCAGGGCATCTGTGGGTGCAGCAGGGCAGCTGGGCGACAAGGGCACGCGGCCTGGAGGAGCACCGAGCCATGTGGCACACGCCGGGCAGACCCAGCCAGGCTCGGCAGGGAGCGTGGTGCACCCTGAGAGTGGGTGCCCAGGGCAGCACAGCAGGCCCCGGGGCTGGCCGTGGGCAGGGGGAGGGGCCTGGGGTGGTGGCCAAAGGGTAGGAACAGCTCAGATGTGCAGGCACAGACAGCCACGCTGAGGCTGCGGTCTATGCCCTGTGCAGGCAGCCTGAGTCCCATGGGCTCCAGAACGCCCGTCTAACTCACAGCTCACGGTGCCGGGGGCAGGGGGCAGCAGGGAGAAAGGGCAGCAAGGTGGTCCCCGGGGCGGGCCCAGGAGGACGGGGCTCCCCGGGGCGGGCCCAGGAGGACGGGGCTCCCTGAGGCAGTGTGGGCCCCCAGGAGGACGGGGCTACCCGGGGCGGGCCCAGGAGGACGGGGCTCCCCGGGGCGGGCCCAGGAGGACGGGGCTCCCTGAGGCAGTGTGGGCCCCCAGGAGGACGGGGCTACCCGGGGCGGGCCCAGGAGGACGGGGCTCCCCGGGGCGGGCCCAGGAGGACAGGGGTTCCCCGAGGCAGTGTGGGCTCCAGCTCTGAACTCCTCCCCTCCATTCCTCCTGCCGGACACCATGGGGCTGGCCCAGGGCAGGAGCGCGTGCTGAGAGCCCTGCCCTGCCACCACCCAGCGGGGCTCCAGGCAGTTCTGTTGGAGAGGACAGGGATGGGGCAGAGAGGAGGGCTGCCGGCCTGGGTGCTGAGGGGTGCTGTCAGGTGACAGTGCCCAGCTCCAGGGTGTGCAGGGAGGGCTGCGCTGAGCCCTCAGGAAGGCTGCTGAACAGGGCACGTCTGAGCAGCTCAGCCTGAGCCCAGCCCCACCTCGCAGCTGGAGGGCCAGGACGGGCCCACCCCTGGAGCCACACGTGACCATGACACTCACCTGGCCTCGTCCCTTCTCCAGGCACGTGGGAGGGCAGGGCAGAGGGCAGCCAGCCGGTCCCTTCCTCCCCACTCCCTGCTCACAGCCCCCAGGGACAGTGGTGACAGACGCTGGCACCAAGGTGGACGTCACCCACGGGTGCTCGGAAACAGACGGCCACCAGCGCGCCTACCAGAGCTGCACCTGCTCGGCGACGGCACCCCTGAGGCTCCGCCCCAGGCCCCCAGGTAGTGCCCTCACAGCCAGCCCCGCCTCGGAGGTGGGCCGAGGCGCCGGGGCAGCCAGCTGTGTGACCTCCCGCCCCGCAGGTTCTCGGAGCTCCTGGACGGCAGAGGGAGGGCGAGCGCCAGGTCTGGGGGCTCGCCCAGCAGATCGGTCACCGTGCGATCACGTGAGTGCTGCTGCCCTGGCACCAGCTCGGGTCACCCCGCAGCCTCATTGCCAGTGTCATCCCGCCCGTGGCCCCACTGATAGGCAGCGAGTTCCCTGAGACCCTCGGGCCCACTGTTCTCTCCAGCAGAGGCCCACCAGAGCATGGTTCTAGCCTCCAGGTGGGCACCATCAGAACACTGCCCACCACACCCCCGAGAGCCCCATGCTGCCGTGACGCGCGGAGGAGCCCGGTGGTGGAGGGGGAGGCATGAGGCGCACAGGGAGCTGCTGGGACAGACGGGGGCTGTGATGGTCCAGCTCAGAGCGCAGTCCTGGGGCCACAGCCCTGGCCTGGCTGGGAGCTACACAGCACAGACCTCGCCCAGACTGTCTGCCCAAGTCCGCCTTCTGCCAGGGGCCAGTGACCCCTCGCAGTGCAGGGTCCGCGCTCCCCAGTGACCCCTCGCAGTGCAGGGCCGCGCTCCCCGGCGACCCCTCGCAGTGCAGGGCCGCGCTCCCCAGTGACCCCTCGCAGTCGGGGGCCGCGCTCCCCGGCGACCCCTCGCAGTGCAGGGCCGCGCTCCCCAGTGACCCCTCGCAGTCGGGGGCCGCGCTCCCCGGCGACCCCTCGCAGTGCAGGGGCCGCGCTCCAGGGACAGAGCTCAGGCTCACTCCTGCTCAGCCAGGAGTGGCTGTGGGCCCAGGCCAGGGCCCCAGTGCCTTGCCTGGCACCCCAGGCACAGGTAGCAGCAGCACTGTCCCGGGAGGCTGTCGGCAGCACGGGTGGGTGGGGATGTCCCAGGCCCCTGCCCCCTGGTTTCCAGGTGAAGGCTGGGTGCAGGAACCACCTGGCTCTGACACAGGCCACGTGCTAAGGAGTGGTGGGAGCAGATGAGGGAGGAGAGAGTGGGAAAGGGGCTGCTCGGTGAAGCAGGGCGCTGTGGCCCACCTAGAGCAGCCAAGCCCTGCAGGAGGCCAGGGCCGGGCCTCTGGTGGAGATGGCACTGGGGGTGAGGCGCTGGCAGGTGGGCCAGCCCCCGGCTCAGGGCAGCTGGCGGGAGGAGCCCAGGCACGAGGCCCCGCGGTCACTCCAGTTCTCCTGGAACCCACAGCCCCAGTCCAGCTCAGGAGCCTGGAGGAGACCCCCACCCAGGTCAGCCTGGCCCTCCAGCAGCCTGGACACAGCGACAAGGACCTCAAAAGTAAGTCAGCAGGGGTGGGGACTTGGGACGGGCTGGCTGCTCTCAGTCCGGCCAGGCCTGCCACAGCAGGAGTCGGGGCAGACACACCTGCCCCTTTACAGAGGGACAGCCCAGGCGGCAGGACCCAGGTCTGTGCTGGGGGTCTGGCTACCCCTGCCTCTGTAGGAGGCCCCCCTCTGCCCACGCTGCCCAGGCCCTGGTGCCCCTTGCTTCTCTGCAGAGGAGCAGGTTCAGGCAGGACCGTAGGGAGCACCCAGGGAGCAAGCCTGGCCTGAGGGACTCCAGACAGGTTGCTGCCCTGGCAGAGTCCCCGGTCACACAGGGCCTGCACACCCAGGCTGGAGCTCTGCCGAGTGAGTCCGCCAGCACCCCTCGCAGGGCACCGCAACTGGCACCCGCAGCTCCGAGGCACCCGCCCTTCGTCCTTCTCTAAGCCCCGGGGCTACATCCCTGAGTCCCACCACCCCACCACCCCAAAGAGGCCCAAGTGCTTGGGAAGGGGTGAGCTCCTGCGTGGTCTCGGCCCACCGAGGGTCCACCTTGTGCAGCCCCTCCGAGCCCCGGAGCCCCCACTACTACAGCTCAGGAACCAGGCCGCGGGACGAGCTTGGGCTCCCTGCGCAGGCGTTCCTGGCGGCACGGGCTGAGCCGAGGCCCCTCCTGCGTGCCGGGCAGCACTGACCGGAGCACAGGCTTTGAGGCCGCAGCGCACAGGCACGCTCTGGTTGTCGCGGTCACGCAGCCCACCTGCTGGCGTGGGGAGCCCTTGGCAGTGAGCCCCTCCGACCTGAGCCTCCAGGAGCTACAGCGAGCACGCAGGCGCACAGGCCACCAGGCTCCTGTCCCTGCGCTGGCACGGCCCCTCTGCGTTCCTGAAGGGGACGGCAGACCCATTTCTCGTGTCTGCACACGGCTCTTCTCCGGCATCCTCGCGCAACACTGCCCACGCCTACTGGAGTGTCCTTCGCCGCCCTTGGTGCAGAGGGGTGTGCTCACGTGGGCCTGTGCAGGGGTGTGAGGGAGACGCCCTCGCCTGAGGACACACGAACGCCCGTCCCACGAGAAGGCCGAGTTGTCGCAGCCGCTCGCGGTTACCAGCCACAGGCGTCTGCTCCTCTGTGGGAGGCTTGGTCAAGCCCTCAAACTTTCTACCGGGGTAGTTGTCCTTTTCTGATTCATTTGTCAAAGTTTCTGTTTTTTGAGAGATTTTTGCTTTAGGGTGCATGCATTCACCGGAGAGCCGAGAAGGAGAAAGTGAGAAATCGCCCCCTAAGGGGGGATGGCCACACCGCAGTCCTGTCTCCTCCAGTCTCCTCTATGGGTTTCGGGCACGCACACACATACACTTGGCATGGTTTTCAAGCTGCCAGGTCTGGGACTCAAACTGCAGTCAATAACGCGGGAGTCCGGTGCCCTAACCACTACACCACCTGCTGGCTCCTGCCAGCGTGTTTAATACACGTTTGTCAGTGATGTGTTCTGCAAAAACGTTCAGCTTGTCTCATCTTTTCCTGTTCTTAATCGTACTTCTTAATCGAGGAAAGTGTATAATCAAATGTTTCAAGCCTTAGTTCTTAGCCATTTGGGGGCTTTCTCTAAAAATACCCTGCCCTACGCCAAGGTTAGAACGTTATTCATCTGTATTTTTTTTGCACAAATTTCAAGTTTCGCTTCGAGGTTTAAACTGTAAGCACTTCTTTCCCACCTTCTTTCATTAAAGACTCCCTCTCTTCCTCACTGTCCATAGCAGAGTCCCACCTAGGAAAGTGGGATTCCGGGCCAGCGGGTGGTGCAGAGTGGAGGCAGTCCCAAGGTCAGCCGTGTGACTCAAGTCCGGGCCCCAGCGGCTGGAAGCTCACACGTGTGCATGCGTGCCCAGAACCCTGAGAGGGAAACGGAGAGTGTGGCAGCCATCCCCCGGGGTGATTTCACTCGCTCGCTCTCATGAGTGCACGTACCCTATAGCAAACTGAAAAAAAGAAAAGTGTCGTTCTCTGTGTCCGGGGTACCCTGTGCCGACCCCCCACGTGCTCGGTACCAGGAGGGAGTGCCCCTTCCTTGGTTCTCCGTCTGCAGAACCTGGCTCTCCTTGGCCTTTGCCCTCCCCACAGACCCTTCTGGAACATCAGCATCTTTAGGGAAGTCTGCTCACAGGGACGAGGTAGCCGTAGTTAGGACTGAGGTTTCACACTTTGCATGTAGTCACGGTTGACCTGGAACACGGGCTCCTAGGTCGCTCTGCAGCCTGGCACCTTCCTCTTGATCTCCCAGAAGGCACATGCACTCGCCAGAGAGAGGGAAAGTGGGACAACGCCCTGTGGAGGGTCGTGGCACAATCCCTTCTCCTCCATCTCTCCCTCCTTTCAGCCTATGGGGCACACGGCTACACACACGTGCACGCACTGGGGCCTAACAAGTTCTTTCCAAGCCTCTGAGTCAGGACCTTGAGCTGTGCCATTGGCTACATGGGATGCAAGCCACCCCAGACACGCTGCGCCAGCCGGCTGGACACGGTGCCTTTACCTGGCCCGGCCAGCCTGTCTGCCGCCGCGGAGCGGGTCTCCGACCTCGGCATGCTGACCTTGCAGCCAGCCACCTTGCCAACCTCTCTTGCATAGACTCTCCAGTGCTTTCTGTGCGTGTGGCCATCCTTCGGAAGCGGAAATGTCTGTCTCGAGCTTCGACCTGTACCGAAGTGTACACTAGCTTTCCTCGTGTGGGTGTCTACCCTCCCCAAGTCCTCTCGGCCCGCCCTTCCCCACTGCTCAGCGGTGCCACCTCTGCTGTCAGCCAGGGTCCCTCCTCTACCCACGGTGTGGCCTCCTTTCCACTCGGGAGCCCTGGCCTGGCCTGGCCTGCTGTGCGAAGCCCAGTCGTCCCAGCTCGCCCATCTGGTGTCACGGCTGCCCGGGGCCCTCTGTCACCCCCCAGCTAGCCAGCTCCTCGAGCCCCACCAAGTGCTCGCGGGGACCACGTGTCCAATGTCTGAGGCCCTGCAGGCACCTACATGCACGGATCAGCCCTCCCATTGGGTAGGGATGGCAGAAAGCCTGCCCGAGGTCCCAGTCCCTGTCCCCTTCAGCTCTCCAAACACTAACCGCTGCCCTTCACCGTGTGTCCGGGTTTGCTGTGCTGACCTAGGTCCAGTTTCCACGCACAGTGACCTGCTGACGGGCCCATCACACCTAAAACTGAGCGCACGACGCCACTGATGGGCTGGAGCTCCTGGGGCCGACCCCGCCCGCATGCGCCTGTGATGGCGGGGAGTTGCTCACTGCCGCCCTCCAGCCTGGGGAGGCGGGCAGCAGCCTCAGACACGAGTCGGGAGGGCAGTGGGCTTGCAAGCCACACACACCACTGTCGCTGGCCTTCACCCTGACGCATTGGGCTGCGGGTGCTGGCGCCAGTGGGGCCCATCTGAGCCTGCACCTCCGCACCCTCTACGCAGTCCGCAGGGAGCGGGTGGGGAAAGAGCTGGAGCCACCAGCAGCAGGAAGTCCGCCCCAGGAGCACAGCAGGAGGGGATGGCAGACGCGGGACACCGGGGGGGGGGGAGGGGGGGGGGCATGGGCCTGCCGCCCAGCCAGCTCCACACACCGCCGTGAGGGGACCACAGAGCCCTGACGTGGCTCAGGTTCCTTAGACCATCACGGAGCACCCACTAGCTTGAGTGAGTGCACGCGGACGCCCTGTCACGCAGCCCTCAGGTTGACACCCGCCGAGCTGTGTAGGTGGGCCTCTGGAGGTGAGGACAGCAGGAAGGACGCAGCCCAGACCGGCACAGGGCGACAGGGAGGACGCAGGCCAGACCGGGCACAGGACGGCAGGGAGGACGCAGCCCAGACCGGCACAGGGCGACAGGGAGGACGCAGGCCAGACCGGGCACAGGACGCCAGGGAGGACGCAGCCCAGACCGGGCACAGGACGGCAGGGAGGACGCAGGCCAGACCGGGCACAGGACGGCAGGGAGGACGCAGCCCAGACCGGTCACAGGACGGCAGGGAGGACGCAGCCCAGACCGGCACAGGGCGACAGGGAGGACGCAGCCCAGACCGGGCACAGGACGGCAGGGAGGACGCAGCCGAGACCGGCACAGGGCAACAGGGAGGACGCAGGCCAGACCAGGTACAGGATGGCAGGGAGGACGCAGCCCAGACCGGGCACAGGACGCCAGGGAGGACGCAGCCCAGACCGGGCACAGGACGGCAGGGAGGACGCAGCCCAGACCGGCACAGGGCGACAGGGAGGATGCAGCCCAGACCGGCACAGGGCGACAGGGAGGACGCAGCCCAGACCGGGCACAGGACGGCAGGGAGGACGCAGCCCAGACCGGGCACAGGACGGCAGGGAGGACGCAGCCCAGACCGGCACAGGGCAACAGGGAGGACGCAGGCCAGACCAGGTACAGGATGGCAGGGAGGACGCAGCCCAGACCGGGCATAGGACGCCAGGGAGGACGCAGCCCAGACCGGGTACAGGACGGCAGGGAGGACGCAGCCCAGACCGGCACAGGGCGACAGGGAGGACGCAGGCCAGACCGGGCACAGGACGGCAGGGAGGACGCAGCCCAGACCGGGCACAGGACGGCAGGGAGGACGCAGCCCTGACCGGGCACAGGACGGCAGGGAGGACGCAGCCCTGACCGGGCACAGGACGGCAGGGAGGACGCAGGCCAGACCGGGCACAGGACGGCAGGGAGGACGCAGGCCAGACCGGGCACAGGACGGCAGGGAGGACGCAGCCCAGACCGGGCACAGGACGGCAGGGAGGACGCAGCCCAGACCGGGCTGGCAGCGTGTCAGTGGTCGCCAAAGAGCCTGGGTTCTTCATGTCCCCATTCTGTGGGTTTGAACACTGTCTCCATTCTGTGGGTTTGAACACTGATAATAAAGGCTTCTCGGGGCTCCCACCACTCGTTTTAAGCAAATCAGGAAAGAAAAAGACCAAGTCCCAAGGGACAGGGGGGCGGAGAGTGGTGAGGCAGCTCCCAGGCTGGGCGGGGTGCGGCCAGCAGTGGGGACAGCAAGGTCTGCCTGCCCGCCGTGCCTGGGTGGTACGGGGAGGCTGTGAAGGGTGCGCCGAGGAGGGGCAGCAGGCAGGATGGGGACGGGAGATGGGCCCTTTTTTTCTTTCTTTCTTTCTTTTTTATTGAGAGAGAGATTTTTGTCATAGGGTGCATGCACTCGCCAGAGAGTGAGAGAGCGAGAAATTACCTCCTTGGGGGATGGCCACGTCACAAACCCTTCTCCATTCCCCTCCCAGGATTTTGGGCACACACATGGACCTGGCATGAGTTTCAAGCCTCCAAGTCTGGGACTTGAACCACCATCAGCCATGTAGGAGTCCAGCGCCTTAACCACTATACCACCTGCTGGCCCTGCCTTCTTCAGGATGGGATGTGGTGGACTGGGTAGTCTTCCTCGTGCTGTTCAATGTCTCTGAAAGCTAAAACAACAGGCATATTGCCAATGCTGAAAACCGGGCCTGGCAGCGTGCGGAACACTGCTGCCTGGCAGGCTGGGGCACACGGAGGCCCAGGCCCGGGTCCCAGCTCAGTGCCTCGGCGGGGCACAGCAGCACCAGCTACCCGGAGACGAGCCACAACAGGGCAGACCCGGCCCAAACAGCGCATGCGCTCTAAGAGCACGGCCGACTCCGCGCCGACTGCGCCTCGGTGCGCGCGGGCTAGGCTGGGATGGTGCCCACGCCGCTCAGCAGCGCAGACTCCTCGCGGCAGTTCTGCACATGCGTCAGGGGCTGGAAACTCGAGAGAAGCCCTGCCCTGAGGACAGGTGACAGGGACTCGAGCCACAGAAGGGGCTCCCATGTCAGGGCAACGTCAGCACAAAGGCAGGGCAGGGGTGTGGCCCACAGGCGGAGGCCGCTCTGTACCCAAGGCTGCAACCTCCCTCGGCCCACCCTCCCCTTGAAACGCGGAGGCCCAGCCCCTGCACTAGCGTCGTCCACCCTTGCTCTCCCAGCACAGGAAGTGCAGCCCTGCCCACAGGAGGGCCAGGCTGGTCACGGAGCCCACCCCGCCCACAGCGCACAGCCACGCTGCGTCCACAGCCACAGGGCGGGGCACGCAGAGCCTGCAGTGAGCCGCAGCCAGCAGGCCCCCGGGCTGTGGCTGACTCGCGGCCTCTGTTTCCAGGTGCCCCTGGGAACTGCTCAGAAAACCCCTGTCAGAACGGCGGCACCTGTGTGCCAGGTGCTGAGGCCCACCGCTGTGACTGCGGGCCGGGGTTCAAGGGCAGACGCTGTGAGCTCGGTAAGTCAGGGCTGGCTCCGTCGCCAGCCTGGCCTCGGGACGCCTGCACTCTGCCCCGGGACCACGGGCCTCGGATCTGTGTGGGCCCGGGGCAGGAGCCTGGGCCTCCCACGGGCACAGGCAGGGAGGCTGGTAGGCAAGGCCTCAGCGGGGGCCCTGAGCCACTGCCACGCTGCTGCCAGGGCAGGGGCCCTACAGCAAGAGCTGGAGCCATAGCGTGGCAAGGCATGGCTGTCGGTATGAGTCCCTCAGGGTCCGTGCCCCCGCCCTGAAGAGGGGCTCCCACCTGGCACCATCCTGAGGCCACTGTGGCCTTGGGAGAAGCCGGCAGCACAGACCCCAGGCCAGGCAGGCTGCTAGTCTCTCCCAGGCAGGGGCCTCCTGACCGCGGCCCCTCTGCACTGCAGCCTGTGCCAAGGATCCCCACCCCTGTACGCGGCTGTTCTCGGAGACCAAGTCCTTTCCAGTCTGGGAGGGCGGTGTCTGTCACCACGTGTAAGTCGTCCCCACCCCATCCTAGCTCCCCTAGAGCCTCCTCTCCGTCCCGTTCACCTAGCCTGCCGTCACACACTGCCCGTCGTCCCTCCTACGTGACAAGTGGGGACCATGGCAGGGCTGTGCACCTGGCCTGCTCTGGGGGGCGGTGGCAGGAGCGTGGCTCGCTCACCTCTCGGGACCTTGCTGCTAATGTTTCGGGATGCCACAGGTCAGTCAGTCAACGGCCACTGAGCACCCACTGCGGGCTCGACTCTGCTCTCGACACACAGCGCCCACCTCCTGTCGGGAGCAGCGGGGCGGAAGGCATGAGTGTCCCAGAGTTGTGGGGCCATGAGTGCAGCGAGGAAGGTGGGCAGGCGCAGCTGCAGTGGGGGCGCACGGGGAACACGGCACTGGCGGACACTGGGCAGGAGGGTGCTATCTAGGAGGAACCTTCCAGAGAGCAGAGTGTCAGCAACCAAGACCCAAGCGAGGGGATCGGCCTGGGGAGCAGCGGGGAGGTGGGGGGCTGGGGCCGGGCCACTGGGGGCGAGTGTGGTGGGAAGGCCGGGCACGGGCCCTGCGGCCCCCAGGGGTCCTCTCCACGACGTGGGCTCTGCAGGGCTCTGAGCAGGGGAGCGGCCCGTCTGCTCACACTCAAGATCACCGTGCTCGCTCTGCAGACAGTGGCTGCAGGGGGGGCGAGGGCGGAGCTCAGGCCTCGCCCACGGCAGACCGTGTAGGAGACGCAGACCTGCCAGGCACCTGAGCCGGGCCACTGGCAGTCCCGAGCTGCACACCCTTGCCTTCCTGACCAGGACAGCACGTCACCTGCCAAAGGCTTTCCTCCTCCTGTCTACCTGTCTGCACCATTCGAGGGACGGTCGTGAACTTAACACGCAGCCACGCCTTCCCTGCATCCTGTCTGACCACCTCCGCGTGCTGTGGGGCATCAGACCACTTACGCACTTCACACGATGGTCACCGTGGTCGGGGCTGACCACGGCACTGCTCTCTCCATGTGGCCCTCCTGTCCGTTCTCCTTTTCCCGCCGTTTCCAGCTCTCATCTGCCTCCACAGGCTCACTGAGTGCGTGTCTCTGGCTGGCATGTTCAGTGGCTGTTCTAGGATTTCCGCCACGTCTCCCACTCATCACTGCCCACCTGTGGTCACTGCCACACCTCTTCAGACGATGGCAGAGTCCACGGCGTCGTGCTCACCCCATGTGCTTTCGCTGTCGCTGTCGAGCGTCTGCTCCCGCACACTGAGGCTGTACGATGTGTTCTGCTCTCAACAGACAACCAACTCTTTTTCTGAGAGGTTTTTGCTATAGGATGTGTGCACTCGCTGGAGAGACAGAAACAGAAAGCAAATCCCCTTCACAGGGGATGGACACGCACAATCTCTTCTCCATTCTCCTTTCGGGATATGCACCCAGCATGAGTTTTTTGTTTGTTTGTTTGTTTTTTTTTTGGAGAGGTTTTCGCTATAGGGCGCGTGCGCTCGCCAGACAGACAGAGACATAGAGACAGAAAGCGAGAAATCACCCCCAGGGGGGATGGCCACGCCGCAATCCCTTCTTCTCCATTCTCCTCTCGGGATCTTGGGCACACACGCACACGCGCCTGGCGTGAGTTTTAAGCCACCAGGTCCGGGACGTGAACCGCAGTCGACTATGTGGGAGTCCAGCGACATAGCCATTACGCTAACTGCTGGTTCTCCCCAGCATGAGTTTTAATCCTCCAGGTCCAGGACTCGAACTACAAATGACTATGTGGGAGTCGAGCGATGTAAACATTATGCCATCTGCTGGCCTCAATTTATTTTTTTTAAGTGTTGAAAATTAAATGTCTTTGAGGCCAGTAGTGGTGTAGTGGCTAAGATGATGGACGCCCACGTGGCTAGTGTTGGTTTGCGTCCTGGACCTGGCGGCTTGGAAATCATGCCAGGCACATGTATGTGCGTGCCCAAAATCCCAAGAGGGGAAAAGGGATTGTGGTGTGGCCATCCCCCCAGGGGCTCATTTCCCTCTTTCTCTCTGCTCTCTCACTCTGTGGTGAGCACATGCACACTATGGCAAAAACCTAAAAAAATGAACAATTATTAGAAAAAAAGTCTTCTATGTTTACTTGCCTACCTGCCATTTCCAGCAGCCCCCCCGTGTGGTCCCATCTGGGTCATTTCCCACTCCTTGAAACACCGAGTACCCGTGTAGGTCTCTCTGCTTCTGTCTATAAAGGATTTTTGAGGATACTTTTGCTGAAACTAGAATTCTTGACTACTGTTTGTCCTTTTGGCACTTTAAAGATGTTGTTCCTTCGGACCAGCAGATGGCATAATGGTTATGTCGCTGGACTCCCACTTGGCCAACCAGGATTGAGCCCCGGACTCAGCGGCTTGAAACACAGTGGGCACATGTGCGCCCATAATCCCAAGAGGAGAATGGAGGAGAAGGAATTGCACTTTCTGTCTCTCTGCCTGTCTCTTTGGCAAGCACATGTGCCCTATAGCAAAAATCTCTCTTCTAAAAAAAAGATGCTCTTCCCATGTCACCTGCCTGTAGTTTCGTCCCTATCTTGTCCCACTACCAGTCAAGTGTCCTCCCATCCTGAGCCTGCCCCCCCATGGTGCTTGTGCGTTTTCTCCTTCAGCTTTTGAGCAACTTTACTGTGATGTGCTTTGGTATGGTTGTGTGCATTTACTTTCCAGAATGTGTTAAGCTTCTTGCATTTCTGGGCTTTGGGCATGTCAGATTTGGAGAATTTGGGCTGTTCTTCCCATAATTATTCTGTCCCTTCATTTCTCTCTTCTCTGGAATTCTGAATTATGCATGTGTTAGATCAGAATTGTCTCACGGATCACTGCAGCTTCTTTCTTTTTTAAAGTCCTTTTTCTCCCTCTCATTTTGGAAACTCTACTGTTTTGCACTCCAAGTCACTGATCTGTCCTTCTGCAGCATCTAGGCTCCCTAATCTTATTCCACAGTGTGTCTGTTTCAAATCCTATGGTCTATTATCTCTGGAAGTTCCATTTAGGTCTTTCTAAGATCCTCTATTTCTCTCTCCATTATGTTTATATTTTCCTTTGGATCACTGAACACGTGGGAAAGATTTTGAATAGATGTGTCAAGGTCCTTGTCTGTTATTCCAGTCATTGCCCTCATTTCTGGGGATTTTCCTATTCAATTATTTTCTCCTGGTTGTGGGTCACATTTTTTTTTTTAATTCTTCATGAGATTCTCTGAATATCTTAGGTTTTTTACTGAATGCTAGACTTCATAAATGTTATGTTACTGAGTTCTGGGTGGTTTTTTTTTTTTTTCTTCCTTTTTATTGTATTCAGGAATGCTGTCTTGTTTTTCTCCCTGCAGGGCAGTTACATGAGAACACTGTGATCATTCTGAGGCTTGTTTTCAGGTGCCTTTAGAAAAGCCTTTATTCTGGGCTAACTGTGCCCCAGTTTGATGGCATGGCCTTTCCAGAGCTTCTACAGACCGGTTGCTAAATGAGACCTCTCTACCCAAGCCAGGGAATTGCTGGGCTCCTCGGTGCTTCTTCCTGCTCAGCCTCACAGGCCGCTCTGTGCACCAGCTTCCTTGTCCCCACAGGCACTGGGAGCTCAGGCAGGCCCCTCTTCCTCAGCACAGCTTCCTCCTCTCAAGGCCACTGCCTTCCTAGTCCTCTGTCTCCTCCATGCTGGGCCCCTGGCTGAGTGTAATCCCAGTGGTGCCCATGCTGGATCCCAGGGTGGCCATAGGGCTTACTCACTGGCCTCCTCTCAGGGATCAGAGCCCTGCGTGGTCTGTTTTCTAACACCTGAAAACAGTTACTTCCTCTACCCTGTCCAGCCCTCTGGCTATGCACGTCAGGTTAGTTCTAGACCATGACTCCTTGTGGCCAGAAGCAGAATCTTGCAAAGGGGCCTTTAACCCTGAAGTTCTACCAAGCTTAGCAGACTTGGTGCTCTGAGCCCCCAGATCCTCAGATTTCTCTTCATCGGCTCTGACAGCCGAGATCTTCACCAAGAGCTAAAGCACTGTCCACCCACTGTCACGTGTGAGAGACGAGGCAGGAGCAGTCCCCAGTCTACGCAGTGGGGCCTGTGGTTCCAGAGGCTCACGAAGGCAGCGGCTAGTGACAGGAAGGGCTCGAGTGGGTCTCCTGCCTCACAGGATCCACAGTTGAGGCCCGCCTGCCTGAGGCGGTTCCCTAGGGACAGAGAAAAGTGAGGTCACCCCCAGATCAGTCCATGTCTCTGGAATTTCATTTTGTCTTTTCATTTCATGACTTTGTCGGCGCTCATCAAAATGCATGCTGAAGTGGTAAACTACGTCGCACCTTTCTAAGTTTAATAAAAATCTGACTTTGTGTTGGACATCCTAATACCTCCTTAGGAGGTAATGCTTTATTGAAAAATACTAGCTTTCCTGTACATGCCTCACGTCCATGGGCTCAGGCAGTCGTGGCCAGGCAGCTGACGGTTGCACCTCAACGTTGGTTCCCATGGAGCTTTCTCATGGCGGCAGGTACAAGAGAGTCTACAAAGTTCACCGCGATGTCTGCTTCCGAGAGCGCTGCGAGAGCACGGGTCCCAGGACCCCTGCGCAGGTGCACGGGGGGATGGGCGGGGCTGGCGGGGGTGGCCTTGAGACACGGGGCTGCGGGCCATCTGCCCGGAGGTGCAGGCCCTGTGTGCAGTGTGCCCTGCTAAGGACCGGCATATCCACGTGTGTGCATGTGAGCACATGTGGTGGGCACAGCTGGGGAGGTCACAGTGCTCACACAGAACACAGTGCTATGGGACCAGCAGATGGCGTAATGAATATATGGCTGGACTCCCACATAGTCAACCGTGGTTCGAGTCCTGGGCCCAGTGGCTTAAAACCCATGCCAGGCACATGTGTGTGCGTGCCCAAGATCTCGAGGGGAAAATGGAGGGTTCAGGATTACAGCATGGCCA
The DNA here is from genome assembly GCA_026018925.1 of Tupaia tana. Lineage (NCBI taxonomy): Eukaryota > Metazoa > Chordata > Mammalia > Scandentia > Tupaiidae > Tupaia > Tupaia tana. The sequence continues at coordinate 88,067 of JAKSZU010000001.1, forward strand.
TCCCCCCGTGGGGTGATTTCTCACTTTCTGTCTCTCTGACAAGCATACAAGCCCTGTAGCAAAAATCTCTCTAAAACAAAACCAAACAAAACAAAACACACAGCGCCACAGCTGGGGAAACTGCCCTGACAGGCCTGGCACCCACCCGCAGACACTGCCTAGCCTCTACCCGCCTTGCACTCACGCACGCCCACCTCCTTCCCCAGGAGGTTCCGTGCAGTCACGAGGATGCTGCTGCCTGAGAACACGTTACGCTTTCGAACACTCAAGTCCACACCTCGGTCGTGTTTGCGGACCAACCAGGAGCCACGCACACAGCCCACTGCTGTGCGCCCTGGCTTGCGAGCACTCCTGCCTCCCCCCACACTCGTCCCCCGCGCACACCCACGACAACCGCCACGCCCAGGGCACATGCTGAGACCCCCGTCGTGGCTCACCCATCGCAGGGCGCTCGCGCGCTGGGACAGACACGTGCTGGGGGGTGGCCGTGGCACCTGCGCTGATGGAGCTGCAGGGTCACAGGTAGTGCCCTGCCATTAAGTCACTTTATCTGATTATTTCAGGAAACAAAGTAACCTTCAAACACTGAAGAAACCCTAAGGTACGTTCACCCCGTGGGGAAGGCAGGCGGGGTGTCCCACCGTGTGGCCCCACAGAGGAAGGTCTTGGCTCCTCATCTGGGACCTCTCAGGCATATGCCAGCAGTGGGGGCCAGCTGAGTCTGAAGACCCTTTGGGGGTCCCTGTCTCTGTCTCTCTCTCATGAAAGAAAGAAAAACCAGTGGCCGAGGGCTGGGCGGGACACCCGCTGCCCCGGCACTGCCCCGGCGCCCGGCCCCTCAGCCTCCGAGAGGGCGGCCGTCCCCTTAGGTCCTCTCAGCTGAAAGCCCCGCTGGGGTTCAGACCCCCGGGCTGCCACGGGCCAGAAGACGGCGTAAAGGCTCCCGCTCCGGCCACCTGCCCCTGCAGGGGGAATGAGGCCCTCGGGGGTGAGGGCGGGTCCTGCTCACTCTGGAGGGAACTGGGCCAGGAAACCTCTGGGTCAGCCACAATGGCTGCAGGGCACTGCAAGGGGCTGGAGGGCCACCGGGCACGGGTGGGGCTGGGACGCTGTGGAATCCTGCCTCCCAGCCCCGAGTGTGGCCCCGGGGAGTGGGGCAGGTGCTCGGCCCCGTCACTAGAGTCACGACGGACACCAGGACTGGCGGCGCCCGTAAGTCCCGAAATGAGACACTGTCCTCCATTTGTGTCTGACCCGGCGTTTCCCAAATTCTTGGCACCGAGCTCCATCCGTCCCCACCTCCTCACACACCAACCCCTCAATCTTCAAGAGCACGTACTCTTCGCAATCTCTGGGAAGGACAGGCCGTCGGAGCCCCACGGCCCGGGAGCAGCCTCACCCTGACACTCGCCGTGGCGCCCTGGGGCACAGCTGGCCGAGGGCGGCCCCCTCCCACTCCCAACTGTGCACCTCCCTGGGGCTGCAGGAGAGGAGGGAGCCCCAGGGAAGGCCTGGGGTTCTAAAATGGCTAATGAGATGAGGGCGAAGCCACTCGGAGACCCTCATGACAGCCAGCAGCTCCCACTGAAGAGCCACTCGGGAGAGGCCGAGGAGGGCAGCGGGCTGGCGAGTGTGCCGCGTCGGCCGTGCGAAGGAGGGCCTGCCCCGTCCCTTCAGAGCCCAGACAGCACGCACCTTGTGCACTCAAGGCGTCGCTCCTACACTCTGCAAGGCGTGCAAGGGAGTTTCTGCTAGGGTTTGGGTCGGAAGTATTCCCACACCAGCAAGTCATCTGAAATATTAACACATCTTTCAAAAACTCACTCGGCAAATTCATTTCTATAAAAACAAATCCAGAAACCCCTCACTAATTATCAAGTTATAAAATACCGGCTCAGAGAACACCTATTCTTGACGCCGTGGAGAAAACTACAAACACGCAGGGAACAGAAAGGCGCCCTCCCAGGACCCACCTAGGAGCCCGGAAATCAACTTCAACCAAGGCGCCGGCCCTGCTCACACCCGCGGAGAGGCCCAGGGTCATCTCAGATGGAGAGAGGGGAGGAGCAGCCTGTGGGTTGGAAACTGAACCCACAGCGTGGGGTCCCAGAGGCCTGCTCTGCTGCTGTGAGGCCGCCAGGTCTGAGGTGGGGACCTGAGCAGCAGAGGGTGGGAAGCAGGGCTTGAGAGAGGACCGGGTGCGGCTGTCTATTCTCACCCTCACTGCTTTTTCTCCGAAGGACCTAGGACGTTCTCGTTACACTCCTCCAACCTCCAGTTTCTAAGACCCAGGAAGACAAGGTTAAGCTGGATGGACAGCACCCCAGAGGCAAGGTCCTGGCTGGAACCAGCCCCCTGGGCCAGGCCCGCACTCAGCTCTGGACCATCACTGCACACCTCGCCATGCATCCGGGCGCCCGTGCTAAGCTGGCCTCCCGATGCTTCGCTCTCAGACCCCAGTGCGGAGCCCTCAGGGCCCTGGCCAGTCACGGAGCCACTGCCAAGGCCCACCTCCGGGTGGGGGGCCAAGTGACGGCAGGGCCAGGGGACGCTGACGCTGAGAGGCGCGTTTCAGGCAGAGCAGCGCGCTGACCGCTCCCCCCGGACTCGTGCTGGTCATTCTGCAGGCCGACGCCCACCACACGCACTGGCATTCCGGGAGAAAAGGCCCACGAACAGTAAGGTGAGCGCTACACAGCCTTTGTCTACCACGGGCAGGGTCTGCAGACTTTCCCAGGAAGCCAGACAGCAAATGCTTCCCGGCTCGGTGACCGCCACTGGGCTCTGCCACCGCAGCAGGCGCGTGGACGGGCATGGCTGGGCGCCAGTCTCGTCTCGTTTACAGACAGGGTGGCCAAGCTGGCCACAGTTGGAGAACTGTTGGCCTGGGCTGGCTTCATGCAGAGGAAGCCACACCCGGAGGACGAGCCGCCACCAAGGCACCGAAGACCTGGGTCTTCACAGAAACGGTGTGCAGAGCCTGCCTGGGAAGCCGAGGCGCAGCACGGTGACAGCGAGGGCCTCTTGGCCGAACGCGGAGCTGCGCAGCGCCTGCCCTGTGCCAGGCCTTCCGTCCCTCTTGGACTCGGGGGTGCTATTGCAGGCTCCCGGGGAGTGAGGATGGTCCCGGACGTGCTGCCTCCATGGCTGAACACCGTCATCCTACCCCTCGCCGTCCAGCTCGCTCCTAAGCGCTCCGGCCTCCCCCGGCCCCACGCCCCATGTGCCACGCGCAGGGCAGCCACTCACCCGGCCCAGCCGCGTGTGCTGACAGCAGACCCCGCCGTGGGCCAGCATGTGCTGCCTCCTACTGCCAGTCAGCCTCACAGCCTCAGCAGGGCCTCCTTCCTTCTTTCACCCAAAAAAAAAAAAAAAAAAAAAAAAAAAAAAAATCGAAGAGCTAGAATTTATTTTAGGCTTTTTATTTTTATTAAAATTGTGTGTGCATATGTCTGTGTGTGCAATTTGTCATTTCCAGAAAGGAGGAACAGTCATTTTGAGACGTCCCTCCTATACTCCAAAAACAGCCCCCAGTCTCCAAAGACGCCCGGAGAGTCCAGCTTAGTGAAGGGTCTCGGGCACGGGGTGAACGGAGGACACTGGAGCCCCACACCGCTGACTGGCCCCTGCAGCACCGGGACTGTCACTGTCACCGTGTATGCCACAGCACTACCGACCGGCAAGCAGTGAGACCGGAGGGGCCTGGAGAAGGTGTGAGCCCTCCCAGCACAGGCAAGTGCTAGCACGGCGCGGCGTCTCAGCAGGACAGTCTTCGAGCCCTGAGCCGTCTGCCAAGTGTGCTGCCTGGTAGAGAGACCTCCCAGAGAGAAGCACGTGGGAGTCATTCTCGGGTCACCCCCGAGCCTGCCCCTGCTGTTCTCACACCGAGGGCCTGCCTTGAGGGTACTCAGGGTCCGCCCAGGAAATCCGTGACAGAGCTCCTTCTGTGTCAAACCAACGCAGGCAAAGGCGCCTGGCAGTTACCCACTTGCTGACTGGGATTCTACTCGGTCCTCTTACTGGGCACGAGAACAGCACTACGTGCCACGGAGGGTGGGCGGCACATGGCATGGAGTGGGGCGTCTGTGCTGTCTCAGTCCTGCCCGCCGAGGAGGACGGCAGATGCAGACTGCCTGCCCCCCCCGCCTCTGGGCTTCCTGAGGCACATGAAACCCCAGTGTCCACTGCTCTCCATGGGCATGGCCTGCCGGGCGCCAGCCAGCCTCACGCACCTCCCTTGGCGGCAAGGCCTCCACGGGCTAGCGCTGCCGCGGGGACGGGGAAGAGCCACGAGCTCTGTCCTGCCGACGTGGCTCCCAGCAGCTGCAGTGCACCGACCCCACAGGAAGACACAGCTCAGACCTGCCGACTGCCCCACGCTGGCCAGCCAGCCGCCACGCTCACAAGTCCCTGCACAGCCCACAGCGGTCGTGGCAAGCCTGGCTGGCCGTCCGCTGCAGGATGGACAACGCATAGCAGCCCTGCCCCACTGTCAGGGCCTCACAGCTCTCGCACCAGGGCCCCGGCACCTAACTGTCCGAGGTTCCCACACCCCGAGGCCGGGACCACCCTCAGGGAGAACCCCAGCCTCACAGACTCTCACGGTCCACGCGGGAAGGACGAGGCCAGGCAGCAGCAGGTGTAGTGACTGGTGGACACTGCCAAGGCCACTAAGAGCGCTTTCTACAAGCACGGCTCCTGGGCTGGGCCAGGCCTGGGAAAGGCCAGCTAGACCCTTCCAGGAGGCACCAATGCTCCCAGGCCCTGAGAGCCCACACCTCCAGAGCCAGGCCTCTAGCTCAGACCAGCCCTGGCTGACATGAGATGCCCATCCCCCACTGCCAACGACACAGAGCACTCCGCGTGCCCGCCAGGTTCTGAGGTGACGTCAACCATGGGGACGCCGTGGAGCTCCCGGATACAGCCTTGCCTGCCGCCTTCTCCTCCGGTTCTCAGAAGCTCGTCTGTGCCACGGGTGTGGAGACAACCACAGGGACCCCTCTGGCCAGCACTCTGCACCATCCAGGAGCTGCACAAAAGCCACCGTCCCTGAGCAGGAGGGTCTGCTCCCACAGAAGCTGCGCACTAGCAGACGTCCGCTGCCTGCTACACTGCGTGCAATCAGGTCGCGATGAGCTGCTGTGGGAAACCTGCTCCTTGTTTTCATAAACGTCTACGCTCTGCTGACTTTGCATCATTGTACCTTTACCGCTAGGGAAAACATAAAGGGACTTTTTAGGTCTATTTACTTACTGAGACAGAGTACAGGGATCCCCACCACCACACACCGTGGCCCACCATGCCACGACCCCCTCCCAGCCCTCCAGCCACGCAGGATCATCCGGTCAAGCCAAACCCTGGCCTTCCCACGGCAGGGGCACTGCTCAGCCGAATCCACCGCCTGCACCACAGGGGCGACCGGACAGCAACCCTGGGACAACAGGAGCCTGCTGCACCTGCACCGCAGTCACCATCAGTGTGTGCTGCCACAGAGAAAGAAAAAAACAAATTCTGATCTGCGGAGTTGCCTTGATTTTAACAGCCCGAAGTCTGGTCTTTTATTTAGGATGGGGAAGACCACCTCGCAGACACCCAACCACGGGTCAAACTGGGACGTCTATTTGGTTTGACGTGTCTGCAACTCAGAGAATTCTATCAGAACATCACTTTTAGAATGAGCAGCTACTTGCGAAGATCCATGTGAAACTCCCAGAAGCCTTGAAAAAATGAAGCCCTCCGGTGCCTCCGCCGTGCCAGCCCAGACCTGCCGTCACGGCTGCTCCTTGTCCTCTTCGTCACCTCCGCCCAGGCCTGCCGTTTCATCACCAGACATGCCACCCTCCAGCTCCTCCTCCTCCCGGGCCAGGAGCTGCTTAAAGACCTCAAACTCTTCAGCAGAAGAACAGGCTGTCCTGGCCAGGAACTCAGCTTCTGAAACTCTGAGAATGTGCTTGACTGGAGGGTTAGAGACCTGCGTCTGCCCCTTCTTGTCGGGGGTCTGGTACCGTCCTAGGCGCTCCAGGTAAATGTGTCTCTGCTTAATCTTGGTTAGAGAGTACTGCAAGAGCTCAGTCTTCACCAGGTCTGGATGCTGAATCCCCATTCTGAAGTACGCATACTGGAAGACAGACAAGTCCAAGAAGCCCAGGCATGGGGTCGTAACACCTACCACCCACACCCACAGGACACCCGCCTCGCCCCAGCGCTCGCCCGGGCAGATGCCTCATGGCAGCCATGGCGCACTCAGCCTACGGAACTAGCATCTGTGTGATGGCACAGCTTCCTGATCGTTTGCAAATTTACACCGAGAAAATCCAGTAGAAAATAACAAGAAACAGAAGTTTTATTTTTCTTCAGGTAAGGAGGAGGAAAACTATGAGCATGAAAATAGACAAAAAAGACAGAAAACATCAAGGAATTTGACCTAAGTTGTCATAATTGTTACTAAAAAAGTAGGACAACTGTCATAATTAGATCTTCAAAATCAATATGCAAAATAGGCCCTGAAGACAGGGAGGTTTTAGATATCCAGGGACCCCACCTGCACTCTAAGAATGGAAGTCGGTCATTCACAATGAATGCTGATGGCCTATAGTGGAAGGGGCACAGCCTTGCACCTGAGGTTGGAGTGTGTGGAGCCTGACCGCTCTGCCTCACAAACGTGGCCACTCTGTTAGGGTGGGTCCTAACACAGCGTGACCTACCTTCACCTGAGACTGTACCCTGCCTGTTAAGACTAGCAGTCATTCTCACCTGGAATTTGTACTCCAGTTCACCCGGGTCCTCTCGAAGTACATAGGGGCACCTGTGTAAAATCTGGGTGACTTGCTGTACTGTGAACAGGCACTTCTCCTTGAGGACCCGAACAATGACATCGATGTCCTGCTGACGCATGCTGAAAACTTCAGGGCAACAGTAAATCACCCTCTTTAGTTTCCCTGCAAAACATTCCAAAAAAGGCAAGCACATAATTTCAAGATACTCCAAAAACTCAAGAGCCTGGCGGCATTCGAGCTCTTCCAGTATTTTAACTGTTCATTAAAATATTCCTAACAGATTCAGAGCGATCTGAAGGTGTGACGGCGCAGAGGACGGGTGTGGATCTAGCGAGTGTAGGTGATGGTTAGTAGGGAGTCTGCGGTGGAGGGTGAGTGTGAGACAAAAAAATCATGTTTTCAAAGGTTTTTGCCTTAGGGCGCATACCCTCGCCAGAGAGAGAGGCAGAGACAAAGACAGCCAGAGGGCGATGGCCACTCTGCAATCCCTTCTGTGTCCTCCTTCTGGGATTCGAACACACACACATGTGCCTGGCATGAGTTTGAAGCCACCAGGTATGGGACTCAAACAGTGGTCGGATGTGTGGGAGTTAAGCAATGTAATTGCTACACCATCTATTGACTGCTTAAAAGTGTTGTGTGGGGACCAGCAGTTAGCATAATGGCTACGTCACTGAACTCCCTATAGTTGACCGCAGTTCAAGTCCCGGACCCAGTGGCTTAAACTCACGCCGGGCACATGTGCGTGTGTGGCCAAGATCCCGAGAGGAGACTGGAGAAGGGATTGTGGCGTGGCCATCCCTCCTGGGGGGTGATTTCTTGCTTTCTCTCTCTCTGTCTCTCTTTTTCTGGCAAGTGCACGCACCCTACAGCAAAAACCTCTCCAAAAAGAAAAAAAAGTGTGGTCTGTTGGGACCAGCAGATGGCGTAATGGTTATGTCATTAGACTTCCACGTAGTCAACCAATGTTCGAGTCCTGGATCTGGGGGCTTAAAATTCACACCAGGCACATGTGCATGTGTGCCCAAAATTCCAAGAGGAGACGAGAAGGGATTGCAGAGTGGCCATCCCCCTGGAGGATGATTTCTTGCTTTCTGTCTTTCTGGTGAGTGCACATGCCTTATAGCAAAAATCTCTCTCTCTCTCTCAAAAAAAAAGTGTTACCTGTTAAACTAGTTTGCAGATCATTTCATGAATGCTTTATCAAATTATGAAAATTCAACTGCAACAATGTTTGAAGACTCTAAATGATAGTGAATCTTTGTTTTTTTAGAGAGATTTTTGATATAGGGCCCATGCACTTGCTGGAGACAGAGACAGAAACTGAGAAATCACCCCTGGGTGGGGGGATGGCCATGCTGCAATCCCTTCTCCAGTCTCCTCTTGGGATTTCGGGCATGCACGCACACACACCCGGCGTGGGTTTTCAGCCACTGGGTCCTGGATTCAAATCAGTCGCCTAGGTGGGAGTCCAGCGCCGTAACATTATCCTACCTGTTGGTTCCTATAGTGTATCTTCTTTCTTTTTTTTTTTTTTTTAAAGAGAGAGATTTTTGCTATAGGGTATGTGCGCTGGCAAGAGAGACAGAGAAATAAAAAGCAAAAAAATCACCCCCCAGGGGGATGGCCACGCCACAATCCCTTCTCCTCCATTCTCCTCTCAGGATCTTGGGCACGCACGCACACATGTCCGGCATGAGTTTTAAGCCACTGGGTTCAGGACTCGAACCACAGTTGACTACAAAGAGTCCAGCAACATAACCATCACATCATCTGCTGGTCCTGCGATAATGTATCTTATTTCTAATTTTAAAAAATTTTTTAAAAAGAAAATACACATATATACATACCAGCCAATAGAAAAGTGGTCTTGAGCAGACGCCTCAGAAAAGAACACACCCAAATGTGTAAAAACAGATCGTGTTCATTCCTTTACTCAGCAGGTGCAGAAGAATGAAAACGCCAGTGTTAAAAAGACAAATGATATTTAAAAAATAAAATAAAATTTCCCTAACAGATCAGTTAGTCAATCTTACTAAAATGTGTGAGGAATGACTTTTTTAAAAAAATAATTATTTTAGGGAACCAGCAGTTGGCGTAATGGCTGTCGCTGGACTCCCATGTAGTCGCTTTCTGTCTCTCTGTCTTTCTGGCAAGCGTATGTGCCCTACAGCAGAAACCTCTCCAAAAAATAAAAACACACACACAAAGAATTTTCTTATTTAACTTTATTCACTTAATTTATTTTAATGTGACCAGAGAGAGAGGGAAAGGGAGAAAGCAAGCTGCCAGGTCCGGGACTCAAAACGCGGTCAGCCATGTGGCAATCCAGAGCCCTTAACCACTACGCCACCTGCTGGCCCCCCAACGAGAAATGAATTTTCAGAGTTTAGGCTGCATCTTTCTCTCAAGGCTGTGGGACTGCTGTTTAATAACCACAGCAAATAACATACTGAGCCCAGCCTTTCAGGAAGAGGTAACCTGTTCAAAGAAGTATAGAAGGTTATCTTTTGGCTTATCTTCTAGAGAATGAGAACTGTAGAAATCCTCTGTGGTTTAGTGAGTCCTAAACCACAGCACCCCCCGCCAAAAAAAAAAAACCACATACTAGGCAGCCAACAGAAAGAATAGTGGAACACCTTTAGTCAAAGTGAGTCTCCTTGGAGATGCTCAAGTGCTCCAACCCCCTTTTCCAGAAATCCCCAGAAACGTCAAGGATCCTTCGGGGTGAGCACTGTTGAAGGGAGCAGGGCTGGAGGGGAGCCTGGCAAGGTGGCTCGTGTTCCACAGCAACTCAAACTGCCTCGCTGACCTAAGGCTTCTGAGGGGCAGTGTTGCTGGCTTTGTGCCTCCAGCACACTGCAGGCACTTCAAGGCGACAGAGACTTCACAGGTTACGTGTACACATTTGCGTCGATGTCACGCACTGCTGTGACCCTGAGCACACGTGTGCCCTTACTGCCCTGGGTGCAGAGACCTCACGGTGAGCAAGGCTGGCGGGGGTCTGTCCTCCCCACCTCCCCCTGCAGGATCTTCTGCGGAGAAGTTCCCTCCTCTCCTTACACCCAAGCCAAATCCCACACTCCGGCCTCCTGGAATCTGTCCCAAACCCCTCTCGCCTCAACCCCACCCCTCACGCCACAGAAATCTGCAGCTTCTCGTACCTTCCTCAAGACCAAGCCTCCGCAGGTAACTGGAGCGCTTCTTCATCTGTGTCACAGGGAGTCTCAGTAACTGGGGGCTTTTCTTCAAGGCCACACACACCGGCTCTGGATTCAGACCCAGAAGTATAAACTGTGAAACGATGCCCAGCAGCTGCCGAGGGCTGGTGCCTGGCTGCACGCTGAGTAGCCCCCTCGCCTGGGCTCCGCTGAAGCCCATGTCCAGGAGGGAGCTGATGACCTCTGGCTCCAGGGGAGTCTTTTCTTCAAGGAGCCCTGGGACCTGGCCAGTCCCACGCTCTGGCTCCCTTGCAGATGTTTTGGGTCCAACACAGGGTAACTCCTCAAAGACCCTTCCAGAGGCTAGCGTCCGCTTCCGCAGCACTGAGGTGGTCCTTTTCCGTTCTCCGAGATGAGTCTTCCTGCCCGTAAGAGCCCAGGTGACAGGGGTTAGGAGGGGCACACCAAGGACCTGTAGGACAGGATCGAGACTGTCAAGGCCTCTCCACCTCAGTGGGACGGCCCATGGTTGAGGCGGGTGTTCAGGGCCATGGTCCTACGCCATGGGACCGTCCTTAAGCAATTACAAAATCACACCTGCACTGAAAGGAGCTACAGGGACGGGGCCCAGGACAGGAGCCTGGCCCGCAAGGTTAGCTCTGCTGCCAAAGGCACGGGCAGGGGCCTGGGCAGGGATTGGGAGGGAGGCTGGACTCCAGTGGTCCCGACCTTTTCGCGGTTGTTTTATGTAGAAGACAATTTTTCCACGAACTGGGGTGGGGGGCTTGGGGACGGTTCAAGTGCATCACATTTATCATGCGCTTTATTGCCACTGTTATTACACTGTCCTATGAAAGGCACATAATTACACAGCTCGCCCTAAGGCAGTCTTTGCAGCCGCTCCCCAGTGACATCACCGCCTGGGCTCAGACCACGGCACTGACCCCTGGGCGCGTCCCAGCAGGTGCCGAAGCCCGGGCCTGGCCCTCGCGCCAGACCCGAGGCGAGCTCGGGCGGCAATGCCAGCGACGGGAGCGGCCGTAAACACCGCCGGGCCATGCCTGCCTGCAGGGCCGGGCCCAGACTCGCGCCGCCCGGGCTCTCAGGGCCCCTCGCGCCCGCCCGACACCGCCCAGCGCGCCCGCCAGTTCCCAGGAGGCGCCCGCGGCCCGCGACCCCCTTACCCGCCGGCCTAGGGCGGCCATGACGCCGAGCCGGCCTCCTGGTCCGTCACTTCCGGCCTCCCGGCCCGCTGCACCTTCCGGCTCGCGTCCCGTCCCCGCCTGAGTCCCCGGCGCCCCTGGGGCGCGCAGCGAGTGCGTTCCGCCGTGGGGCGCGAGCACGGCCGCCCGAGGCCCGCGGGGCCCGGCCGCAGCGCCCCTGCTGGACGCCTCGGGCCGGCGGGGCAGCCGCGGGCGGCCCCACGCGCGACCGTCACCCCGCCGCGGCGTGCGGGCGGCGGCGCTGCCGCTCTCCAGGCCCTCGGGGCGCAGAGAGGTCCTGCGCCCGCGGATCCCTTTTGCAGCTTCAGGGCTGCTCCCCTGGCTCCAGCGCCCGGGCCTCTCGGGGGTGGCTCCGCGCCGCCATGGCCCCGCGGTCTCGATCACGGCTGCTGTCCGGAAAATACCTGTGTCTCCCGCGCCCTCCTTCAAAGGCTGGCAGGAGGATGCCTTCTCGAGCCTAAACCACACCACTTAGAAGCACATTCATTCTTTTCCTGAACTAAGAAAAAGCACTTGATTCTTACACGGACACACATTCCCAACACCGGCGCTGTCCAGGAACCTGGCTGGGTCCCGGGCACCGACATAGACACACCTTTGGACGAAGGCCTCTATCAGAGGAAAGGAATGCTGTCATGGCAGGGCTGAGGGCCCGGCTGCTGCTGCTGGTGCTGCTTAATTGAAGTTTCTTTTTAAAATGCCCAGCTGTCACACCTCATAGTAAGTGACATCAATGCTTTTGCAAGCCCAAAGCATAAGAGCACCTCGTGTACAACCCCAACTCCCTGTTAAGAATCACGGAACCCAAGCAGGTTCTCTAGATAGAAAGTGACAGATGCAGAAATTACTATTTTTTTTAAAATGATAGTAAAAATTTGCTCTCCTGAACCATATTTGCCTGAAGAGGGAAAACGGTCAGGCTCAGCCTCAGGACATTTCTTTCTGGTTTACTTCTGCAAAACACAGACCTGCTGCCATCAGATGAGGGAGGGGGGGTGTGTGTTTAGTTTTGTAGAGGTTTTTTCCTTACGGTGCGTGTGCTCGCCAGAGACAGTAAGAGGGAAAGTGAGAAATTACCCCCGGGGATGGCCACATCACAGTGCCTTCTCCTCCCAGATCTTGGGCATGCACGTACACATCCAGAGGGAGACTCGAGTCACCATGTCCAGGACTCAGCCCGCAGTTGGCCAGGTGGGACTGCAGCAATAGAATGACTATGCCATCTGCTGATCCCCATCAGATGAGCTTTAATTACCTCCTTGTTAAGAAAGAATTAGTTCTGGGACCAGCAGTTGGTGTAATGGTTATGTTGCTGGACTCCCACATAGTCTGTCTCTGGACTCCCACATAGCTGACCGCAGTTCGAGTCCTGGACCTGGTGGCTTAAACTCACGCTGGGCGCATGTGCGTGCGTGCCCAAGATCCCGAGAGGAGAATAGAGAAGGGATTGTGGTATGGCCATCTCCCCCGGGGAGGTGATTACTTGCTTTCTGTCTCTCTGTCTCTCGCTGTCTTTCTGGCGAGCACACACACCCTATAGCAAAAACCTCTCCAAAAAAAGAAAGTATTGGTTCTTAGAAGTGGGACTGCCATTATCAATCACTGCACACCTGGCTGAAAACTCAGCCTGTAAAATTGCATGATACGTGCGATGCGAGCATGCAAGGGAATCACCGGCCTCACTGGAAAACAGCTCTCAGAACATCACACCTCGCCGCTGCCTTCACGTGCACTGTGCGCTTCTGAACCTGCATCTTTAATGCCCATGATGCCCCCCCTCATCTTTGTGAGGCAGTGACTCAGCAGCTCTTTCTCAAGGGCTGTCCTAGTAAGATGGGACTGAAATAACCCGTGCTCTGAGCAGCCTCAGATAAACACACATGCCCCTACACGACTGCCAGAAACAACCCAGGACCGCACTGAGGGCAGCCTGCCCCCAGCCCCTGGTGGCTTCCAGGGGAATGTGGCAGGAGGAGCCTCAGTACCTGTAGTGGAAGAGTTGGGGGACGGAGGGGAGCATGGGGACTCAGTCGGCTGTCACTCCTGCGGCTGCCTGAGCAGGTAATGTGGTGCAAGGTCTCCTCTCCTCCCCGTAACACAGGTGCGGGACAGAAGCTGGACCTCGTGTGCCGGGGCAGCTGTCACAGGACAGGCTGGAGCCAAGAGGGGCAGCAGCTGGACACTGAGAAACTGGTGACTTGAGCAAGGTGTGGGGACAGCTGGTGGGCGGGGCCTGGGGAGCTCCTCACCCTGCAGAGGCGGGGGTACGGGCAGGCACCCTTGGGGGACAGCAGTCTTGCTGCAGAGCCCAGACATTGTGTCAGACAGAAAGGAGTGCCAGAGAGCAGCACACCCTCCCCAGCCTTCCAGACCAAGCTTCGGAGGCCAGGCCCACCCTGGAGGGTCAGCCTGTGGCAAGTGGGGTGCCCCAGTGGGAAAACAGAGAGACCAAGCACCTGTCCCCACACGGCAGTCCACGCAGGCTGGCCGGGGTAACGCGATCGACAGAGCTGCTTCGACGTGGACCACGCGTGAGGAAGGAGACGGCAGCCTGGTCGCTGGCCACGCTCGACAAACTCCACACGCCTGTCACTCGGCAGACCACGGGTGCATGTATGTGAACAGGAAGGAGGACGAACACTGGCTTCGGAAGCTCACAAAATAAAAATCCTTTAATACAGGAGACCAGCAGTGGTGTGGTTTCTCGAGGACGTAAGAAGCAAACGCCAAGCCTCGTTTACAAACCTAAACTAACAGCAGTCCTGGCTCTTTCTGGTGTGAGTCCCGCTTGCACTGAGTTTCCAGGAGGCAGCAAGGCCTGATCTCCATGTAGGGCCTGGGAGCTGGGGGCAGCCAGCCGCTCAGTGGCAGCGGCAGCCACTAGGGGGCACCCCTGGGCGGGAGGCCCAAGGGGCCCGGGAACCAGGCTTGGGCCAGGGCTTCTGCTGCCTAGGCTGGAGGTGCACCAGCCTCCACCATCTGGGAAGGGAGAAGTCGCTGCATCACCTGCTGGAAAAGACCACTGTGCTCGGCTGGAGGAAGTCCTGGCGATGGGACCTCAGGCGCCCTGGGGAACCCAGCTGCCGTTCTGGGGACGGTGCTGCGGGGGTTCCAGCCCCGAGCCTTCCACACCAGTGTGGTGAGACTGCTCTGAGCGGCAGGGGCATGGCACAGGGTCTGTGGGCTCCCTCCCCCTTCGCCCGGTCAGATGGTATCAGCCACACTCCTCAAACCCCTGCTCGACCCCTTGGGCAGGGCCTGCCGGTGAGCGCAGCCCATCCTCTGGACCTCAGTGGCCTCTGGGGACTTTGGGACACAGCTGAGCCCCGCCTCACAGTGACAGGCCAGCCCCAGGCTCTGACACGTGCCCACAACATCACAGAGGGCAGATCCCTCTCCTGCCCAGGAAGGCAGCCAGAGACCTCTTCACCCAAAGCAAAGCCACGCAGGGCAGGAGCGGCCCGAAGCCTCTCACCTGGCTTGTTCGTGTGGCACACCTCTTCCCAGCTATAGCTGGCCGGGTCCACAGGCTGTGTCACCCACGGGTCTGTCACCAGCTCCTCCAAGGTGGTGCGCTGCTCAGGGGCAGGCTGCAGTAGTCCCGACACCAGGCTTGTGAGCTCTGGGGCACAAGGAACAGTGGGGCCGTGCTGGGGCCAAGCGGAGGGCATCACGGAGCCGCTGCTCCCTGGGAGCCCCCACTGCCCGCAGACATCGGTCTCAAGGAGTCCAGAACCTCAGCAAGGCAGTAACAACCCTCTGTGCTGCCGACCAGTCACACTCCCCAGTGGGTGTCCTGTCAAAGCCGTCGCCCCCAGGGTGAGGGCATGAGAGTGGGGAAGGTTAGAGGAGGCCGAGACAGGCCTCACGGCAGGACCAGGTCCCTAGAGGGGAGGGGAGGCCAGACAGGCCTCACGGCGGGACGAGGTCCCTGGAGGGAGACGGGAGGCCAGATCTCCCTGCCCGAGGAGACTGTGGGGCTCCTCATGTCGCAAGGCTCCCGGCACGCCCACTGGTGGGGACATGGCCAGGAGAGCTCCGCCTCACCACCCACCGCAGTGGTAGCGATGATTGAGAACAGAGTCACAGGACGTCACAGGGCCCTCAGGGCACTGTGTCCCAGGGACGCCTGACTGCCCCCAGCCCTGCCAGCTCCTGGGCTCCCAGCCAGGGACCCTGAGGCAGCCTCATCCAGACTTGGAGCCTCTCCGGCCACCAGACCCACGTCCACCATCCCTGACTGGTCCTCGCTGGGTGTGGGCTGCCTGCCACACCCGGTGGAAGGAAAAGTGTGCCCGGAGCCTCTGGGCTCTGCATGGGCTGCTGGGGTTGGGGCCAGGCCTCCCCAGCACCCAGACTGTGCCATGTGATGGGGTTCCTAAGCCAAGTGCACGGCCCGGCCACACTCACGGACACCAAGGCCGTTTCTCACAAGGGCCACCGACACTGCCAGGGTGCAGAGCGTGCATTCAAGGACAGGGGAGGGAGGTGTGTGTGTGTGTGTGTGTGTGTGTGTGTGTGCGCGCGTACGTGTGCATGTGTGTGCGTGCGTGTGTGCGTGTGCGCATGGATATGCGCGTCCTGCAGACAGACGTGGAAGGACATGGGCAGGAGGAGCCGGGCCCACGGCAGCGCCGCCCCACCGCTCGTGCCCACATCACCTTGCGACACCAGGAACGGGGGGCGTATGGTAGCCTCCATGGTCTCCTCCACCTCGCAGAAGGGGTTCTCCTCAAAGATCAGTGTGTACAGCGTGACGCCCAGCGACCACATCTCCAGCTCCGGGCCTCTGTAGCTACGGGGAGGAGAGCCATCTCAGGGTGCATGGCTCCCAGTCAGCCCGGTGAGCAGCAGGCCTCCTCCCCAGGCCGCAAGGCAGTGCTTCCCAGAGACCCACACGCTCCCGGCCCCTCCTCAGCACCATGTGCCACGTGCAGGGGTGGTGAGGCCCAGATGACCTACACACGGTCCGGGGAAGCAGAGCAAGCTGATGGGGGTAGAAGGGCTTCCTGGAAGAGGTGAGGAGGACAGAGAAGGACACGAGTCACTCAGTCTCACTCAGGGCACAGGAGTCACAGGCAGCTTCAGAGCAGGGTGTGTGCCCTTTGGAAAGACCAGGGAGGTAATGCACGGAGGGTGCTTCAGGGCGGGTCTGGGGCAGGTGCCTGAGGACAGTGCGGCCACAGAGCAGAGCGTGAGCGGGAGGGCGTGGCAGGGCGTGCTGATAAGCAAGCTGCGGGGGATGTGGAGGCAGCGCTGCCCTTACTTCATGGCACCTTAAACAGCCTCTGCGGCCACCGCGGATGCCGTACCAGGTACCTCGCCCTCACCCACAGCAACCTGCGAGATCTGTCTTCGTTTTACACAGAGCAGCAAGGCCCCGAGAGGGGTGCTACAAAGAGGGGCTACCACACCCAGAGGGGCCCAGAGAACAGGACAGGAAGCAGCAGGCCAGGCGCTGCATGATCCACTCAGGTGCGGCCCACAGAGGTCCAGTCCAGGAAGAAAAGCAGAGATGGGCTGCCAGGGACTGGGGTGTGGCGAGCGTCTGGGGCGCAGAGCACCCATCTGGGACAACGAGCAGCCCTGGACAGTGCGGCAGCGCAGATGACGGAGGCAAACTTCACACCAGAGATTTTACCGTGATGCACCTAAGAGCAAGTGCCTGGCCGGTCCGATGAAGGGCCCCACGTGCCCACCATGGAGCAGAGTGAAACGGGATGACTGGGAAGACCCAGCTCAGGACCGAAGTCTCTGAGCCCCTGGGCCAGGAAAGCATGTAGGATGGACAGGTGCCCGCAGACAAGGGCAGCACCTCAGCAGGACCAGGACCAGAAAGGGAGGAGGGCCGGAGGGGGAGCAGGCACAGTAAAGGCAGAGGCCGGGCAACCTGAGCCCTGCCCTGCACTCCAGGGAGCTTCACAGTTTGTGTGAGGGCTGGAGGGCGGGCAGTCTCCAACACCAAGGACTACGAGGACTACGGGCCAGGCCAGGCCAGGCCAGAGCAGTGAAGGGTCCTGAAAGCCACTTCAGTCCTTAGTCCTCCTTGCCCTGAGGCTCTGGGAGGGGTTACTTGCATTCCCACCACGCTCTACTGCTGATGGAGGTCCGGTCATGTCACATATCAGGTTCAGCCAGGCCTGGGAAAGCTGAATGCCCCCTGCGGAGAGCGGCCACTCTGAGCAAACATGGTGACCTTCAGACATGCAGTCCAGTGAGCACCGTCTGCATGGCAATGTAGGCATTAACACACGGACACGCTAGTCCAGTGAGCTCCGTCTGCATGGCAATGTAGGCATTAACACACGGACACGCTAGACCAGTGAGCTCCGTCTGCATGGTAATGTAGGCATTAACACACGGACACGCTAGTCCAGTGAGCTCCGTCTGCATGGCAATGTAGGCATTAACACACGGACACGCTAGACCAGTGAGCTCCGTCTGCATGGTAATGTAGGCATTAACACACGGACACGCTAGTCCAGTGAGCTCCATCTGCATGGCAATGTAGGCATTAACACACGGACACGCTAGACCAGTGAGCTCCGTCTGCATGGCAATGTAGGATTAACACACGGACACGCTAGTCCAGTGAGCTCCGTCTGCATGGCAATGTAGGCATTAACACACGGACACGCTAGTCCAGTGAGCTCCGTCTGCATGGTAATGTAGGATTAACACACGGACACGCTAGTCCAGTGAGCTCCGTCTGCATGGCAATGTAGGATTAACACACGGACACGCTAGTCCAGTCCAGTGAGCTCCGTCTGCATGGTAATGTAAGCATTAACATACGGACACGCTAGTCCAGTGAGCACCGTCTGCATGGCAATGTAGGCATTAACACACGGACACGCTAGTCCAGTGAGCTCCGTCTGCATGGCAATGTAGGCATTAACACACGGACACGCTAGACCAGTGAGCTCCGTCTGCATGGTAATGTAGGCATTAACACACGGACACGCTAGTCCAGTGAGCTCCGTCTGCATGGTAATGTAGGATTAACACACGGACACGCTAGTCCAGTGAGCTCCGTCTGCATGGCAATGTAGGCATTAACACACGGACACGCTAGTCCAGTGAGCTCCGTCTGCATGGTAATGTAGGATTAACACACGGACACGCTAGTCCAGTGAGCTCCGTCTGCATGGTAATGTAGGCATTAACACACGGACACGCTAGTCCAGTGAGCTCCGTCTGCATGGTAATGTAAGCATTAACATACGGACACGCTAGTCCAGTGAGCTCCGTCTGCATGGCAATGTAGGATTAACATACGGACACGCTAGTCCAGTGAGCTCCATCTGCATGGTAATGTAAGCATTAACATACGGACACGCTAGTCCAGTGAGCTCCGTCTGCATGGTAATGTAAGCATTAACATACGGACACGCTAGTCCAGTGAGCTCCGTCTGCATGGTAATGTAGGATTAACATACGGACACGCTAGTCCAGTGAGCTCCGTCTGCATGGCAATGTAGGCATTAACACACGGACACGCTAGACCAGTGAGCTCCGTCTGCATGGTAATGTAGGCATTAACACACGGACACGCTAGTCCAGTGAGCTCCGTCTGCATGGTAATGTAGGATTAACATACGGACACGCTAGTCCAGTGAGCTCCGTCTGCATGGTAATGTAAGCATTAACATACGGACACGCTAGTCCAGTGAGCTCCGTCTGCATGGTAATGTAGGATTAACACACGGACACGCTAGTCCAGTGAGCTCCATCTGCATGGTAATGTAGGCATTAACACACGGACACGCTAGTCCAGTGAGCTCCGTCTGCATGGTAATGTAAGCATTAACATACGGACACGCTAGTCCAGTGAGCTCCGTCTGCATGGTAATGTAAGCATTAACATACGGACACGCTAGTACAGTGAGCTCCGTCTGCATGGTAATGTAAGCATTAACATACGGACACGCTAGACCAGTGAGCTCCGTCTGCATGGTAATGAGCACACGGACACGCTCCAGTCTCCGTCTGCATGGTAATGTAGGATTAACACACGGACACGCTAGTCCAGTGAGCTCCGTCTGCATGGTAGGCATGTAGACCAGAGCTTAACATACGGACACGCTAGTCCAGTGAGCTCCGTCTGCATGGCAATGTAGGCATTAACACATGGACACGCTAGACCAGTGAGCTCCGTCTGCATGGCAATGTAGGCATTAACACATGGACACGCTAGACCAGTGAGCTCTGTCTGCATGGCAATGTAGGATTAACACACGGACACGCTAGTCCAGTGAGCTCCGTCTGCATGGCAATGTAGGCATTAACACACAGACACGCTAGACCAGTGAGCTCCGTCTGCATGGCA
This sequence comes from Tupaia tana, assembly GCA_026018925.1. Classification (NCBI taxonomy): domain Eukaryota; kingdom Metazoa; phylum Chordata; class Mammalia; order Scandentia; family Tupaiidae; genus Tupaia; species Tupaia tana. The sequence continues at coordinate 107,556 of JAKSZU010000001.1, forward strand.
ATGTAGGCATTAACACACGGACACGCTAGTCCAGTGAGCTCCGTCTGCATGGCAATGTAGGATTAACACACGGACACGCTAGTCCAGTGAGCTCCGTCTGCATGGCAATGTAGGCATTAACACATGGACACGCTAGACCAGTGAGCTCTGTCTGCATGGCAATGTAGGATTAACACACGGACACGCTAGTCCAGTGAGCTCCGTCTGCATGGCAATGTAGGCATTAACACACGGACACGCTAGACCAGTGAGCTCCGTCTGCATGGCAATGTAGGCATTAACACACGGACACGCTAGTCCAGTGAGCTCCGTCTGCATGGCAATGTAGGATTAACACACGGACACGCTAGTCCAGTGAGCTCCGTCTGCATGGCAATGTAGGATTAACACACGGACACGCTAGTCCAGTGAGCACCGTCTGCATGGCAATGTAGGATTAACACACGGACACGCTAGTCCAGTGAGCTCCGTCTGCATGGTAATGTAAGCATTAACATACGGACACGCTAGTCCAGTGAGCTCCGTCTGCATGGTAATGTAAGCATTAACATACGGACACGCTATTCCAGTGAGCTCCGTCTGCATGGTAATGTAAGCATTAACATACGGACACGCTAGTCCAGTGAGCTCCGTCTGCATGGTAATGTAAGCATTAACATACGGACACGCTATTCCAGTGAGCTCCGTCTGCATGGTAATGTAAGCATTAACATACGGACACGCTAGTCCAGTGAGCTCCGTCTGCATGGTAATGTAAGCATTAACATACGGACACGCTAGTCCAGTGAGCTCCGTCTGCATGGTAATGTAGGATTAACATACGGACACGCTAGTCCAGTGAGCTCCGTCTGCATGGCAATGTAGGATTAACACACAGACACGCTAGTTCAGTGAGCTCCGTCTGCATGGTAATGTAGGATTAACATATGGACACGCTAGTCCAGTGAGCTCCGTCTGCATGGTAATGTAAGCATTAACATACGGACACGCTAGTCCAGTGAGCTCCGTCTGCATGGTAATGTAAGCATTAACATACGGACATGCTAGTCCAGTGAGCTCCGTCTGCATGGTAATGTAGGATTAACATACGGACACGCTAGTCCAGTGAGCTCCGTCTGCATGGTAATGTAAGCATTAACATACGGACACGCTAGTCCAGTGAGCTCCGTCTGCATGGTAATGTAAGCATTAACACACGGACACGCTAGACCAGTGAGCTCCGTCTGCATGGTAATGTAGGATTAACACACGGACACGCTAGTCCAGTGAGCTCCGTCTGCATGGCAATGTAGGATTAACACATGGACACGCTAGACCAGTGAGCTCCATCTGCATGGTAATGTAAGCATTAACACACGGACACGCTAGTCCAGTGAGCTCCGTCTGCATGGTAATGTAGGATTAACACACGGACACACTAGTTCAGTGAGCTCCGTCTGCATGGTAATGTAAGCATTAACATACGGACACGCTAGTCCAGTGAGCTCCGTCTGCATGGTAATGTAGGATTAACATATGGACACGCTAGTCCAGTGAGCTCCGTCTGCATGGTAATGTAGGATTAACATACGGACATGCTAGTCCAGTGAGCTCCGTCTGCATGGTAATGTAGGATTAACATACGGACACGCTAGTCCAGTGAGCTCCGTCTGCATGGTAATGTAAGCATTAACATACGGACACGCTAGACCAGTGAGCTCCGTCTGCATGGTAATGTAAGCATTAACATACGGACACGCTAGTCCAGTGAGCTCCGTCTGCATGGTAATGTAGGATTAACATACGGACACGCTAGTCCAGTGAGCTCCGTCTGCATGGTAATGTAGGATTAACATATGGACACGCTAGTCCAGTGAGCTCCGTCTGCATGGCAATGTAGGATTAACACACGGACACGCTAGTCCAGTGAGCTCCGTCTGCATGGTAATGTAAGCATTAACATACGTAGGATTAACATTAACACGGACACGCTAGTCCAGTGAGCTCCGTCTGCATGGTAATGTAAGCATTAACATACGGACACGCTAGTCCAGTGAGCTCCGTCTGCATGGTAATGTAAGCATTAACATACGGACATGCTAGTCCAGTGAGCTCCGTCTGCATGGTAATGTAGGATTAACATACGGACACGCTAGTCCAGTGAGCTCCGTCTGCATGGTAATGTAAGCATTAACATACGGACACGCTAGTCCAGTGAGCTCCGTCTGCATGGTAATGTAAGCATTAACACACGGACACGCTAGACCAGTGAGCTCCGTCTGCATGGTAATGTAGGATTAACACACGGACACGCTAGTCCAGTGAGCTCCGTCTGCATGGCAATGTAGGATTAACACATGGACACGCTAGACCAGTGAGCTCCATCTGCATGGTAATGTAAGCATTAACACACGGACACGCTAGTCCAGTGAGCTCCGTCTGCATGGTAATGTAGGATTAACACACGGACACGCTAGTTCAGTGAGCTCCGTCTGCATGGTAATGTAAGCATTAACATACGGACACGCTAGTCCAGTGAGCTCCGTCTGCATGGTAATGTAAGCATTAACATACGGACACGCTAGTCCAGTGAGCTCCGTCTGCATGGTAATGTAGGATTAACATACGGACACGCTAGTCCAGTGAGCTCCGTCTGCATGGTAATGTAAGCATTAACATATGGACACGCTAGTCCAGTGAGCTCCGTCTGCATGGTAATGTAAGCATTAACATACGGACACGCTAGTCCAGTGAGCTCCGTCTGCATGGTAATGTAGGATTAACACACGGACACGCTAGTCCAGTGAGCTCCGTCTTCATGGTAATGTAAGCATTAATATACGGACACGCTAGTCCAGTGAGCTCCGTCTGCATGGTAATGTAGGATTAACATATGGACACGCTAGTCCAGTGAGCTCCGTCTGCATGGTAATGTAGGATTAACACACGGACACGCTAGTCCAGTGAGCTCCGTCTGCATGGTAATGTAGGATTAACATACGGACACGCTAGTCCAGTGAGCTCCGTCTGCATGGTAATGTAAGCATTAACATACGGACACGCTAGTCCAGTGAGCTCCGTCTGCATGGTAATGTAGGATTAACATATGGACACGCTAGTCCAGTGAGCTCCGTCTGCATGGTAATGTAGGATTAACACACGGACACGCTAGTCCAGTGAGCTCCGTCTGCATGGCAATGTAGGATTAACACACGGACACGCTAGTCCAGTGAGCTCCGTCTGCATGGTAATGTAGGATTAACATACGGACACGCTAGTCCAGTGAGCTCCGTCTGCATGGCAATGTAGGATTAACACACGGACACGCTAGTCCAGTGAGCTCCGTCTGCATGGTAATGTAGGATTAACACACGGACACGCTAGTCCAGTGAGCTCCGTCTGCATGGTAATGTAAGCATTAACACACGGACACGCTAGTCCAGTGAGCTCCGTCTGCATGGTAATGTAGGATTAACACACGGACACGCTAGTCCAGTGAGCTCCGTCTGCATGGTAATGTAGGCATTAACATACGGACACGCTAGTCCAGTGAGCTCCGTCTGCATGGTAATGTAGGCATTAACATACGGACACGCTAGTCCAGTGAGCTCCGTCTGCATGGCAATGTAGGATTAACATATGGACACGCTATTCCAGTGAGCTCCGTCTGCATGGTAATGTAGGATTAACACACGGACACGCTAGTCCAGTGAGCTCCGTCTGCATGGTAATGTAAGCATTAACACACGGACACGCTAGTCCAGTGAGCTCCGTCTGCATGGTAATGTAGGATTAACACACGGACACGCTAGTCCAGTGAGCTCCGTCTGCATGGCAATGTAGGATTAACATACGGACACGCTAGTCCAGTGAGCTCCGTCTGCATGGTAATGTAAGCATTAACACACGGACACGCTAGTCCAGTGAGCTCCGTCTGCATGGTAATGTAGGATTAACATACGGACACGCTAGTCCAGTGAGCTCCGTCTGCATGGTAATGTAAGCATTAACATACGGACACGCTAGTCCAGTGAGCTCCGTCTGCATGGTAATGTAGGATTAACACACGGACACGCTAGACCAGTGAGCTCCGTCTGCATGGCAATGTAGGCATTAACACACGGACACGCTAGTCCAGTGAGCTCCGTCTGCATGGTAATGTAAGCATTAACATACGGACACGCTAGTCCAGTGAGCTCCGTCTGCATGGTAATGTAGGATTAACACACGGACACGCTAGTCCAGTGAGCTCCGTCTGCATGGTAATGTAAGCATTAACACACGGACACGCTAGTCCAGTGAGCTCCGTCTGCATGGTAATGTAGGATTAACACACGGACACGCTAGTCCAGTGAGCTCCGTCTGCATGGTAATGTAGGCATTAACACACGGACACGCTAGTCCAGTGAGCTCCGTCTGCATGGTAATGTAGGATTAACACACGGACACGCTAGTCCAGTGAGCTCCGTCTGCATGGTAATGTAAGCATTAACATACGGACACGCTAGACCAGTGAGCTCCGTCTGCATGGCAATGTAGGATTAACATACGGACACGCTAGTCCAGTGAGCTCCGTCTGCATGGTAATGTAGGATTAACATACGGACACGCCAGCTATATGCTGTGATTGATGCTGCACCACAGGGCCAGGGTGAGAGAAGGCACACGTGTTCATCAGAACCCGCCCCAGAGACTCAGAGCAGCCACACAGCGCCAGGTGCCCTCCCACCCTCGGCAGGTTAACATCGGAATCCCGTCTCCTCGTCCCCCATTTTCTGCCCAATGAAGTAATAGGCCTGAGACTGGTCCAGGGTCACGGCTGTCCCTATCACTTCTCTGTCTCTGCGTGTCTGTGTTTATTTATGCCTATTTCTAACCTGCAGCCCCTATTCAGAAAAACGCATTCTGCCAAGCAGGTCCTGACACCACGCGCCATGAAAGGGCTGGAGCGGGCGAGAGTGGCCCGAGGTCTTCACGTCCTGACAGATGAAAACTGGGCACAGGGGCCAGCAGTTAGCGTAATGGCTATGTTGCTGGACTCCCACATAGTCAACCACGGTTCGCGTCCCGGACCCGGTGGCTTAAAACTCATGCTGGGCGCGTGTGCGTGCGTGCCCAAGATCCCGAGAGGAGAATGGAGGAGAAGGGATTGCGGCGTAGCCATCCCCTCTGGGGGGTGATTTCTCGCTTTCTGTCTCTCTGCCTCTCTCTGTCTGTCTGGCGAGCGCACGTGCCCTATAGCAAAAACCTCTCCAAAAAAAAAAAAAGAAAACCAGGCACAGCCCTGGCTCCCTGCACCCTGGGGTTGAGGGCTTCTCTTGTGAGCCCGCGACCTGGCCTGGGGACAGCAGTGGCCACGTGTAGACACTCGACGTGGGCAGCACTGAGCAGGCCCATGCGAGGGACCCCACACAACTGCCCATGGGGACAGTAACCACAGGCCCTGCAGGACCGCACAGACCATCGTGGCGGTGGCTGGGGAGCCCTGCTGCACTCTGGGCACCCGTCCCTGAGTGCAAACGTCGTCACAGAGGTACAGCCTAGCTACACTGCTTTCGAGTACGGTCGGGGTAGAAGGAAACACCTGCCATCTGTTTCCAACTTAATAAAGTCTGCTTCAGACCCAGTCTCCATGCCGACCAGCAGGCAAGAAGGCACCCTGCGCCCAGTACCCACACCAGCCAGCGGCCCACCTAGACTGCGAGGCCCCGTCCCGGCGACCCCTGTGGCTCCGCAGGCTGCAGAGACAGACCCAGCCACGCCCCCAGGCCCCACTCTTCCCAAGGCTAGAGCAGAGAGGCCTGGCCAGCCCTGGGCTTGCAGCACAGAGGAGACGAGTCAGGGCTCTGGCTGTCAGCCAGGGCACCCCTGGCCAAGGGCCCCCTCAGTGAGCCCTCGGCTCTACCCCCACCGAGGGTCTCCCAGGACGTAGGCAATCATCCCTAATCGGCTACTTTCCTGTTCATGACAGCGTGAGCACTCATAGGTGGGACGGAAGGAGGGTGCCTCCCCAGGGCCGGCTTGCACTGCACCCCCTCCCTGCATTTCAGCTCATCGGCTGGGACGCTCGTGTGTGAGCTCGGCAGCTTTCAGGCCCGTGGGTGGGACTCGAACCATGGCCACTGCATGGCTCCCCACACTGAAGCCTGGCACGGACTGCCGTGCTGCCACCGCGGGCCTGGCAGGCCATGAACCCGAGTCAGCGAGGGCCTCCTCACTAGTCTGAGCCATCTTCCGGGACACGTCTCCCTCTCACACAGCTTTCTGATTTTTTTTTTAGGAGGTTTTTGCTATAGGGCGCGTGCGCTCACCAGACAGAGAGACAGAGAGATAGAAAGCGAGAAATCACCCCCCGAGGGGATGGCCACGCCGCAATCCCTTCTCCTCCATTCTCCTCTCGGGGTCTTGGGCACGCACGCACACACGCCCGGCGTGAGTTTAAGCCACCAGGTCCGGGACACGAACCGTGGTCGACTTACATGGGAGTCCAGCGACATAGCCATTACGCTAACTGCTGGTCCCACACACAGCTTTCTGTACCACATCAAACTCTGATGTACGTGGAGCTGATAGAAAGAACACCTGTGCCACTGCCCACATCCCACGTCACCACCTACGCCATCTTGCATGCCCTGCACCATCGCCCATGTCACCACCTGCGTCACCACCCACGTCACAGCCCACGCCATCGTCCATGCCCTGCACCATCACCCATTTCACTGCCCACATCACAGCCCTTGTCACAGCCCATGCCATTGTTCAGGCCTGTACCGTAACTCGTGTCACCGCCACATCACCACCCACGCCATCTTCCATGCCCTGTACCATCACTCGCATCATCACCCGCGTCACCGCCCAGGCCATCGTCCGTGTCCTGCGCCAAGCGTCCCAGCTTTTCTGCCCCTTCATTTCCAAGGTGATGCCCTCCTCGGTCTGCCCCCTTGGTACAGAGGCAGAACCAGGGCCGTTTCCACCGAGCATGGTCAGCCCGAAGCCCGAGGGAGGAGGCCGGGCTGAGCCAGCAGCCACGAGGTGGTACGCACGGGTTCCCCATGAGGACTTCGGGCGCGCAGTACTCGATCGTGCCGCAGAACGTGTAGAATAGTTTGCCCTTTTCCAAGTAAGCAGCTGAGCCGAAGTCGATGAGCTTGATGGTGAAGTCCTCGGCGATGACGACGTTCTCATCCTTGATGTCCCGGTGGATGATGCCCTGGGCGCGCAGGTACCCCACCGCCGCCACCAGCTGCAGTCGAGAGCCAGAGAGCTTCGTGAGCAAGCAGTTCAAGTGAGAGTGGAGGCAACAGGACGTCAGCGAGGAAAAGGATGCCAGCGCGGCGCGGGGAGCAGACAGCCTCCACGGGCAAGCCAGGCCGGGTGGATAGAGACGAAGCAGCTGCGGGTGCACTCCTGGTGCCAGGCAGTGCAGCCGGCGCGGTGCGGACGCACATGGGTCCGCAGGCTCTCTGGGGCCACTGGTGCCACTTGCCCCACAAACTCACCACAACCATGTCAGGGAAAGACATAGACCTAGAGACACATGGTGGGTGTGGGAGGAGAGCCCGCTGCTCAGCGGGAGGTGCCCAGGAGAGAGCTACACGGCAGCCCTCGGCCCCAAGAGGGAGGACCACTGCCAGAGTGCAGGCGCCCAGAAGCCGGCCGAGAGCAGAGCCTCTCACCGCAGCACCGGCAGCTCCACGAGGAGGGTGTGCTGCCTCAGCCCTTCGTCCCCTGTAGACTCAGGGGTGCCCCCGAAACGAGCTTTGTCTCCACAGGCTGTGGGCACGCATCCACCCCGAGGGCAGCTGCGAACACGGCCTGCTGCCTGCATGACACGTATGACGTCCAAGGCCACGCGGTGCCCCACGGCTCTGTCCACACCATGTCTCGGATGCGCAGCTGCAGCACCGCTCAACACAGCCGAGCCAGCCAACGGGTGCCATCACGGCTGGGCTAGGGTCTCATCCCGCATTCACTCATCAGTCCCAGGCCCCGCAGTGACACAGCGCTCCATGACATGAAGCCCTGGGCAAGGTTCCAGGCTCACCTCCAAGGCCTCCGTTTGCATGTCGGACACATGCATGCTGGGCACACGCATGATGGGTACACATGTGATGAGCACACTCATGCCAGGCACACACATGCCAGGCACACACATGGTGGGCACACACATGCCAAGCATACTCATGATGGGCACACGCATGCCAGGCACACGCATGATGGGCACACACATCCAGGCACATGCATGATGGGCACACACACCTGTGGTCTTGGCTGCCTGGGAAAGGAGCATGGTGTGAAGCCCAGAGGGATGACTGTTTATCTCTCTGTCTCTTTCTCTATCACTCTCTTTCATGGGACAAATAAACTTCAAAAATAAATATATTTGAATCAGGAGCAGTAGTTAAGGCAGGTTAACTAAGCCCAACTAATTAACTTACATCCCATTTAATAAATAGATACTTATCAACACATATGTGCAAACATACACACCTGCATATTGATGCATATACACATCTACATACATGCATGCGCACACATACACCTGCCTGCCTAGCACACATGCTGTACATTCGTGCATACACATATAAACGCACATATCCATGCCTGCATGTGTACTATATACATGGACACATACGCAGCAGTCAAGGTCCAGTCGGAGACAGAAAACACACGTGACTTTGAACATGGGAAGTCTCAGAGACCATTAACACCAAGCGATGCCCTGCCAAGGGTGGGAGAGAACCTGGCCGGCAGAAGCTGCTGCTTCCTCGGGCCCTGCCGGCTGCTCCCAGGACGGCAGGGCGTGCGGGCTCCAGCCCCGCCTGGCCGAGCAGGCCACGTGGGCGTGGAGCTCACGGGCAGCAGGCAGGTAAGGCGCCGCCTCTCTGTGCACATTGAGGTGTGACAGGGGAGCATCCCACTCCCCCCGCCGCACAGGTGTGCTGACACAGGGCTTGCGGGAGCCCTGAACAAAGGTCACAGCAGGGACACCGAGGCCTCCCTGCAGCCCAAGGCAGCAGCTGCGGGGCCACGTGTCTGTGAGCACAGCCCCTCCTTCTGCAGGGCCGCGTGTCTGTGAGCACAGCCTCTCTGTCCTTCCTACCCTCGCTCTGTGCCTGACCTTTCAATCCCCTTCTTGAAAGTGCACTCACTCCAAGAAACCCCAGAACGAGTACTAGACTCAGCCACGGAGCGAGCGAGGTGGCACTGTGCGCTCCACGCCCGCCCAGTGCACTCACTTGTCTGAAGATGAAGCTTGCCAGGGGCTCGTCCAGGCTGGGGTGCTGGTCGATGAAGGCGAAGAGGTCCAGGCCCGAGCCATGCTTCTCCATCACCAGCTGGAAAAAGCCCGCGTTCTCAAACACAGCCAGGACCTGAGCAGAGACAGGGCCAGCAGTGCGGCCAGCACGTTCAGACAGCAGACCCGAGCGACCGTGTGAGCAGCGTCGGGGCCGTCAGCCGGGACACGGTCACCTGCCTTGATGATGTTCGTGTGCTCCACGCGGGACAGAATTGCGATCTCCAGAGTGACTCTCCCCAGTTTCGGGTCATCGACCCAACAATCCTCCAAAACCTTCTCCTTCTTAATGAACTTCACCACCACCTGCAAGGAGAAGGCGCGCATCAACACCTGGGCCTTCCTCTCATGTCCCACTCACTCAGTGCCCATGACCTGAGCATGGTGACAGGTGGGGCCTCTGCACTTACGTGGCAGGTACCAAGGACTAAGAACCCTGGGGGGGCGGGTGTCACAGGCTGGCCAGGAACGCTGGGCAACTGCTGCAAAGTGGGCAGACAAGAGGGGGCCCTGGAGGCCTTAGAGCAGGTGCTCTCAAGAATATCCCAGTTCTCAGCCAAGGACTGGCTGTCATGGCCAAGAATATAAAAAAGAAGTCTGAGAGCTACAAAAAAATAGAGAGAGGCCCACCTCCACGTGGATCCTGAACTCCAGCTAAGAACTAGCGCTTTCAGAGACTTAAATGAAGATTTCCTGCTGAGACTTCCTCCTCACTTATTTCTAGTGGGTAGTGTGATCTGTCTCTCTGTCTCCATTTCTCTCTCTGTGTGTGTCTCCCTGAGTCTTTTAATTTTTTAATTGTTATTTTTAAGGTAAAGCATTCTCTGGGCTTTCAAGCCCCTTTATTGTGTTAATAGGTGTTTCTTCCCTTCTGTTTAGAAAAGGCACGAACCCAGGCCCACCTCCACGTGGATCCTGAACTCCAGCTGTCAAACAGTGCTTTCACACGGGATGCGGTTTTCAATTTTTGCATTTTATTTATTTTTTTTATGGAGAGATTTTTGTTATAGGGCGCGTGCCCTCACCAGGAAGACAGAGAGAGACAGAGAGAGACAGAGAGAGAGCAAGCGAGAAATCATCCCCCAGGGGGGATGGCCACGCCACAATCCCTTCTCCTCCATTGTCCTCTTGGGATCTTGGGCACGCATGCACACGTGCCCAGCATGAGTTTAAGCCGCCGGGTCTGGGACTCGAACCGCAGTCAACTACATGGGAGTCCAGCAACATAGCCATTACGCTAACTGCTGGTCCCAATTTTTGCATTTTAATATTAAAATCTATAGTTTTTCATTATGCTTTTTTTCTTATTATTTTATATTTTCTTCTTTCCTTTTTTCTAATTCTTCTCTTTTTCTTTTCTTTTCTTTTCTTTTTTTTTTTTAATCTTTACTCATTGGCTTCTAATCCTCTACTTACTAAGTGTCTAGACAGGTCCAAGTGAAAAGGATCTAAACAAGTGAACACAGTTGGGGTCAGAATATGCCTCTATTCCTACTGAATCTGCTACACAAAGAGTGATAACGGAATGGACGAGTGATTGCAGACCACCTCCTCCTGCACGCCTCTGAACACTCAGACTGACCTTCAAGAATTAGGAAAAAAACGCACCATCCATCAGATGACTAGACATCACCACAGGGTCACAAGAAATATGGAAAAACAAGAAAATACCTCCTCCAAGGAAAAATAACTCCTCTTCATCCTCAGACAGTATGATGAAATTCATGGAAATGTCTGATAAAGAATTTAGAATTTTCATGGTGACAAAGCTCACAGAGATTGAAGAGAAGAGAGACAATGAATTGCCGAAAAGGCAGGGGAAAGGAGCTGATGAGTTTCAGGAGGTGAGGAAATTCTTGCAAGATCTAAAAGAAGAATTACACACTTTAAAAAAGAATAGAATAGACCTGTTAGAGATGAAGACTAAAATACAGGAAGTCAAAACCTCCCTTGAAATTAATAAAAGCAGACTAGATCATACTGAATATAGAATCGCTGGCCTAGAAAAATCCACCACGAAGACTGAGAAAATTGTCCAAAAACATGAGAATACTTTACGAGAAATACCAGATACCATCAAACGTCCAAACATCCAGATAATTGGTATCCCAAAAGGGGAAGAGACCCATAATTTATTCCATGAAATCCTGGAAGAAAACTTTCCAAACCTAGAGAAGTATTCGAAGATCCAGTCCCAAGAAATACAAAGGACCCCCCAATAGAATCAACCCCAGAAGATCTTCTCCAAGACTCATTATAGCCAGATTGAGCAAAACCACAGACAAAGACAAGATACTAAGGTTGGCAAGAGAGAAACGGCAAGTTACCTACAAAGGATATCCCATCAGGCTAACAGCGGATCTCTCATCGAAAATGCGAGTGAGGAAAGAATGGGAAAATAAATTCAAAGTGTTAAGGGAAAAGCAATTTCAACCAATAATACTATACCCAGCAAGATTATCCTTCATATGGGAAGAAAAGACAAGAACATTCTCAGATAAACAAAACCTGAAAGAATTTACACCACCAGACCAGATCTCCAAGAAGTTCTGGAGGGAGTGCTATACCAGGAAAATTAAATATAGGCACACGGAAATAAGACTTCACAAACTAAGAAAATGGCCAACTTAATCATGGGGACAAGTCTGGAGTTGAATATTATATCCCAAAATTTAATTGGGAAAATTGAATCACAACAAAAGATAAAGTACATGAGACTGAACTGGTGAAACAGAATTAGGGACCAGCAGTTAGTGTAATGGCTATATTGCTGGACTCCCACGTAGTCAACTGCGGTTCGCGTCCCGGACCCGGTGGCTTAAAAGTCACGCCAGGCGCGTCTGCGTGCGTGCCCAAGATCCTGAGAGGAGAATGGAGGAGAAGGGATTGCGGCGTGGCCGTCCCCCCTGGGGGGTGATTTCTCACTTTCTGTCTCTATGTCTCTCTCTGTCTGTCTGGCGAGCGCACACGCCCTATAGCGAAAACCTCTCCAAAAAAAAAAAAAAAAATAGAATTTTATGACTTTTTTTTTAAAGACTCCTTTAGTGTCTCTTTGGTGATATCCTCAGACAGACCTTTTTTTTTTCTTTTCTTTTTTTGGAGAGGTTTTTGCTATTGGTCGCCAGAAAGATAGAGAAAGACAGAGAGACAGAAAGCAAGAAATCACCCCCAGGGGGGATGGCCATGCCGCAATCCCTTCTCCTCCATTCTCCTCTTGGGATCTTGGGCACACATGCACACGCACCTGGCATGAGTTTAAGCCACCGGGTCCGGGACTCAAACCACAGTCGACTACATGGGAGTCCAGCAACATAGCCATTATGCCAGCTGCTGGTCCCAATTTCATGACTTTTGACTAAAACATTGTTAATTTTTTCTAGGCTTTGTTTTCCAGTTTTAAGGATTTTTGTCTTGTCTTGAGCTGCCGATAGGTTCAGGTACCTACTATTTGAACAGTATCCCAACCTGTTTCCTGACTTTAAGTTTTAAGCATATTTCCTTAGCACTTCTTTGATTTATTAAAGTTAAATCTGCTTTTCTTGAAATTAAAAAATATAGTAAAAAATACATAATTAATGACCATAGTAAACTATATAGCATCAGCTAGGTGCTACCTTATAGTATATTCATTCTACTCAGAGATTCATGCCTTAAGTCAGACACGTATTCATAGTTATGTATATATCAGCAGAGCTTGCTATTGAAAGTAGTTAGATTATTTAAGAAATTTTGTGAATCAATAAAATGTGGGGGGGAAAGGGAATGGAAAACAACTGTGGACACCTGAGATAGTGTGGGAAGAGGGTGGGAAATGGCAGAGGGTGAGAAATAGGGGGAAAATATATATATACATATACATATGAAACTAGAAATGGAAAATTATTGATGATAACATGTATGATTAAGCTACTATGCAGCAGTTTCTGGATGGGAAATTGCATTTTGTATGTTGTGACAATGTTCAGTGAATGAATATAAATTAATTCATTAAAAAATAAGAAATAAAAAGAAGAAAGTATAATTCTTAGATACATTGTTAGCATTGGCTAAGAGATTAATCACAGTCCTGCAAAACTGACAGGCATTAAAGAAATGTAAAAAAGGGACCAGCAGGGAACCAGCAGTTAGCATTACGGCTATGTCGCTGGACTCCCACGTAGTCGACCGCGGTTCGCGTCCCGGACCTGGTGGCTTAAAATTCACGCCGGGCGTGTGTGCGTGCGTGCCCAAGATCCCGAGAGGAGAATGGAGGAGAAGGGATTGCAGCGTGACCATCCCCCCTGGGGGGGTGATTTCTCGCTTTCTGTCTCTAATGTCTCTCTCAGTCTGTCTGGTGAGCGCACACGCCCTATAGCGAAAATCTCTCCAAAAAAAAAAAAAAAAAAAAGGGACCAGCAGTTAGCGTAATGGCTATGTCGCTGGACTCCCATGTAGTCAATGGCGGTTCACGTCCCGGACCCGGTGGCTTAAAACTCACGCTGGGCACGTGTGCATGTGTGCCCAAGATCCTGAGAAGAGAATGGAGGAGAAGGGATTGCGGCGTGGCCATCCCCCCTGGGGGAGTGATTTCTCACTTTCTGTCTCTCTGTATCTCTCTGTCTGGCGAGCGCATGCACCCTATAGTGAAAACCTCTAAAAAAAAAAAAAAAAAAAAAAAAGAAATGTAAATAAATGGTGCCATGACAGTAAATGAGAGCCAGTTACGAAGTATAATGAGAGACACCGACCATAATGACAGGACTACCACAGTCACCCACAGACAGCCTTGCCCCTCAGCACAATGTTTGCTGCTAGTAGGCACCAGGCACATGGCTGGTGGGGCAGTAGAGTGGGACAACCATGGGCCAGGCCAGGGCTGCACACCAGCAAGGGGTGCCCGCCCTCATGAGCTGTCGTCCCCTGAGGAGACGGACAAGAAACACCACCACTAGGGACCAGCAGTTAGTGTAATGGCTATGTCGCTGAACTCCCATGTAGTTGAATGCGGTTCGAGTCCCGGACCCGGTGGCTTAAACTCACGCCGGGCACGTGTGCATGCATGCCTAAGATTCCGAGAGGAGAATGGAGAAGGGATTGCAGTGTGGCCAATCCCCCTGGGGGGTGATTTCTCGCTTTCTGTCTCTCTGTCTCTTTCTGTCTTTCTGGCGAGCACACGCGACCTACAGCAAAAACCTCTAAAAAAAAAAAAAAAAGAAACACCACCACTAATGAACACTTTCTGGAGATCTTGGCCCATGTAATAAGACAAGAAAAAGAAATAAATGGCATGCAGAGAATAGGGGAGGAATAAAACTCTGCAGCCAGCATGACTGCCTACATTAAAAATCCCAAAGAAATCACTAAGAGAAAAGTAGTACATTTCTCAAATGAGTTCAGCAAGTTTTCAGGGCACAGTCAATTTTAAAAAATCAACTGTATTTTTGTATATCAGCAATGATAAGTTGGAAATTGAAATTAAAAATTAATATTAACTACAACAGCACCAAAAATATTACATACTTAAACATAAATTTAAGAAAACAGGTTGGATTTGTATGCCAAAACATTGATGAGAAAATTCAAACAAGACCAAAATATATGGTATGGAAGACTCCACAAGGCTGACATGTGGGTTCTCCCCAGACAGACCCAGAGTTAGCACCATTCCAAACAAACCTGAGCAGGCGTCACTCATGTGCACAAGCTAAGTCTGAAATTCACATGAACAACCTTGAATATTTGAGACAGTCATGGATAAGAACAATTCCATGAAGCCATAACCACTGACAAACACACTCCCTGTAAACCAGCGGCACTGAACAGCCACGCCTACGTGGTAAATTGACATTATATGAACTAGTAGTTATACTACTAGCATAGTGTAACTCCGCTTTTTCATGAACTTTTTGTTTGTTTGGTTTTGTTCATGATAGAGGACGACTGCATGAGAGGGGATGACTCTCCGCAGGCCAGGTCACACGGGATCCCGTCCTCCAGTTCTCCAGCTTGCCAGGGTCTTAGGCACATATGCACGTGTCCAGCATGTTTTAGGACAACTGGGCCAGGGATTTGAACGAGTCAACAGGTGGTTTCCAGGTTTGCAGTCTAATATGCCATAACTACATCACAGAAGTGGGCCATCAACTGGTTTTTTTGTTTGTTTTTAGGGTTTTGCCATAGGGCATATACACTCACCAGAGAGGAAAAGTGAGAAATCACCCACCAGGGAGAATAGCCACACAGCAATCCCCTCTCCTCTATTCTATCAGGATTTGAGGCGTGCATGCGCACATGCCCAGTGTGCTTTTCAAGCCACTGGTCTGGGAGTTGAACTATGGTCAGCCATGTGGGAGTCCAGCGTCTTCACCACCACGCCACCTGCTGCCCGTCATGAATCGATGTTTCATGAGGGTACCAAGGTAATCCAACGAAATTGCTGTCAACCCCTGGTGCTGAAATGGTGGACGTACATATGCAGAAAATTCACCTCGGTCATATCTTATACATACAAAGCCAACTCAAATGACATCACAGATGTAATCATAAAACCTATGACTTGGGACCAGCAGTTAACATAATGGCTACATCGCTGGACTCCCATGTAGCTGACCGCGGTTCGAGTCCCAGACCCAGTGGCTTAAACTCATGCCGGGAGCATGTACGTGCATGCCCAAGATCCTGAGAGGAGAATGGAGGAGAAGGGATTGCGCCGTGGTCATCCCCCCGGGGGGGTGATCTCTCGCTTTCTGTCTCTCTGTGTCTTTCTGGCGAGCACACACGCCCTATAGCAAAAACCTCTAAAAAAAAAAAAAAAAAAAAGCCTATAATTATAAAATGTGCAGGGGAAAAATAATGGGAGAAGATCTTTGTAACCTTGGATTGTATAAGACACTACAAGATAACCCACAACAGAAAAGTTGATAGGTCAGCCTTCATTGAAATTAAAAATATCTGCTCTCCAAAAGACTTTGTTAAGAGAATGAAAATGCAAGCCAGAGACTGGGGAAACATTTATAAGACACACGTTTGACAAACGAATGGAAATTAACAATGTAAAGAACTCTAAGGGCTTACTACAGGCTGAGCATCCCTAATCCAAAACTCTGAAACCCAAAAATGCTCCAGAATCTGAAATCTTTTGCGCACTGACATGATGCCACGAGTAGGAAATCCCACACCTGACCTCACGTGACACGTCATAGTCAAAAGCACAGGCTATGTGTACAGTCAGAGGAGACACAGGGACCCGTGTTTAGACTCGGGTTCCATCGCAAAGATACCTCATTACATACATGTAAATATCCCCAGATCGGAAACACTTCTTGTCCCAAGCACTTTAGATAAGGGATACTCAGGTTGGAATAGATTTTATTTATTTCGTTTCTTTTTTGCCAAAGGGCATGTGCACTCACTTGAGAGAGGCAGAGAGGGAGGAAGAGGGACGGGGTTCCACTACAGCCCCTCCTCCTCTATCTCTCTACCCATCAGGACTGGCCTGTCTCCCAGGCTGCCATGGTTAGGATTTAAACCACAGTTGCCCTGTGGGGTCCAGCTCCCTTACCTATCAGCCACGGGGCCACCGCAACAACCCAATTTTTAATGCAGGAGGGCCTGCCATTGGCCGGGAGAGTGCTGAGCTGCACTGTGTAAAATCCTTGGTTCTTTGGGTCCAGATCTGTAAAATTAGAGACCTGTCCCCAGGTGCAAAATAAAGCCACAGCCACAGTAAAGGTAGGTAGGAAAGAGCATTTCATAGGAAAGAAAGAGTTCAGAAAAGTGCACACCCAGGACTTCTGGGCGGGCGGGTTGCTAGGTCTGGTTGCTAGACATTTGGAACTGGCCAGGTGCTGTTTTTATTGCGGGAGGTGATCGTGACTGTTTAACGGAGGGGAGGCTGTCGCACTCAGTCCTTCGTTTGAATTCACGGCCTTTCTCTGAGCTTGCTTGCGCTCTCTCAGGTGAAGAGCCAGGGCTGTGACTGCCTAGCTGCGCGTGCCCAGTGTGAGCAGCGAGGACAGGAGCACCCTCACTGGG
Source organism: Tupaia tana (assembly GCA_026018925.1). Taxonomy (NCBI): domain Eukaryota; kingdom Metazoa; phylum Chordata; class Mammalia; order Scandentia; family Tupaiidae; genus Tupaia; species Tupaia tana. The sequence continues at coordinate 124,846 of JAKSZU010000001.1, forward strand.
ACTTTGGACTACCCACTTAGCGTACTGCCCCAGTGGGAGTCAGGGTGCTTGGAAAACGTCTGGCTGGGGTTTTTTGTATTTACAAGGAATGATAAGAGGGAGATTTCCAGTCATCCCCACGCGTCTTCCTCAGGTACCGAGGAAGAAAATGGGATTTGCCTCGCCTTCCTGGCACCAGGAGCTGGGTGGGAAGAAGGCATCTCATGGAGGGTCTGCTGTAACTCCTGGCAAGTTGTGATCAACGTGGCGGGTGTCCTTCTGCTATTTTTCTAGGCCTGCCCACTCATTTCTAGCTACCTGCCTAACACAAGCTGTCCCCATAGCCTGGTGATTAAGGGAGCCGGAGCCCACGTGGCCAGCTGTGCTCACATCTCAGCCCCATCCCACACACTGGGCATGCGTGCTGGTGACCAAGACCCCGGCAGGAGGGAAATGGAGAAGGAGAAGGAGCAGTCGTGCCATGACCACAGCCCACTGGCGGCGCTTCCTCCGTCTCCCTCTCTCCGTTCGTCTGGCAAGCCCACCTGCCTGCTGGCAATTAAAAACAAAAGATTTGAAAAGGCATTTCACAAAGGAAATACGCAGATGGGAATAAGCACACGAGGGGTGCGACTGGTACAGCGGTAATGCAGGTGGGCCCTCACGGGGAGGTCCTGGCTTCTCGTCCTGAGGCCTCCCCGCACCTGCCTGGCACCCATGCCCATGATCCTGGCTGGCTAAGGCAGGGATGGGCGTGACACAGGGACCCTGAAGGGACCCTGTGGGGCATGCCTTTCGATCTCTGTGCCTCGCTCGCTCTCTTGGAAAGAATAAAAATGAAAAAAGGATGCAGCAGCACAGAGCGACATTCAAAGTGGCCCAAGCACACGCCGTTTCAGAGTCGAATTCCCGAGTCAAACAAGGAGCGAGAAAAGCTGCCCGGGTGAACGAGACGAAGACAGAAACGTACGAACACGGGGCCAGCTCCTTGGCCTGGTAGGTAAGACAGCCAGATCCCACACGGCTGACCACAGGGTTCGAATTCCATCCACGGGGTTCAAATCCCAGCCCTGGAGGCTTGAAAGACGTGCCAGGCATGTGTGCATGCGTGCCCCAAATCCCGACAGGAAGCAGAGGACCGCAGTGCAACCACGGCCCGCGGGGGATGCTTCCTCCCCCAGTGCCCGGTCTCCCTCTGGGGTGCACGGGCCCTCAGCAGTTAGAAAGGAAAGCCAGACCGTTAGCAACGAGAGTGCCACACGCAGAGCTTGCAGAAGGCGCCAAGGCACGCCGGAAAGCCAACGCAGCCACGCTCCTCCCTTCGCAGCACTGAACACACCTTAACACCAACAGCTGGGGAAGCAGCAAAGTCACCTCATGAAGGACAAGGGGCAGGAGAGAAAATCCTTAAAACAAAGCCCTTGGCAGGCCCAGCAGATGTGAGACTGGACATATGAACTGGGACAGCCTGGGGACCTAAGTGTCCACGGGGAGGACTGGCATGACTTCTCTGCCTGGAGTCACCAGGGCGGGAAGCAGAGGACCGCAGTGTGACCACGGCCCTCAAGCAGGGCAAGCCACCTGGAGTGGATGTCGACACCAACCCACAGGCCCTGCATAAACACAAGTGGGAAACATCTCAAAGAGACATTAGCAAAGCAAATTCAGCTCTGCGTCAAGACCACAATGAAATCGAGGGCTGAGTCTGTGAGCAGAAGGCAGGTGCCCAAGCTGCTCGGGTCCTGATAAAGGAGAGCGTAACCTGCATGCTGGGGGTCGGAGCTGACTGAAGGAGCGTTCGGGAACACACGCTGTCATAATGAAGTAGCTGCAAGTAGTGAAAGGTCCCTAAATAAAACGTCTTCTTTAAGAAGAAACCCTTTGAGATCAGCTTTCAGCAACGTCTGCGTATTTGGGTCTTCAGACTTTCTGGGCTGGACAGTTCTGTCCAGGACACCTGGGGCTCCCGAGAGTCCAGCATCGCCTTCCTCTGGGACCCAAAGACCCAGTGAGAGCAGAGAGTTGCGACTAGACGCCAAAGGACCCATCAGAAATGCTTAACCCAGCCTCGACCCCAGGGTCTCCCATGCCCACTGAGGACTCCAGGGAGGCTCAGGTCAGTCTGGCCGAGACCTCCCGGGCCAGATCCCACTCCCTGCTGCAGCACCCAGTCCTGGGCGTGGCGACAGCCGGGCCTCTCGTGGCCTCCCTCCCGTCTGCACAGACGCTAATACAGAAACTTAGTGACTTGACAGTCCTGGCAGCACATCCCTCCCACAATCAGAAGACCCATCCCAACAGCGAAGCAGAAGAAGAGAGAGTTCAGGAGCTCAGAGGTGGCCTCCTCCACGAAAGGGAAGGAAGCAGTGCTGCCTTCTGGAAGGAGAGCAGGCAGCGAAACAGTGGCACCTTGTCCTTGACATTTTCTTGGCTTGGAAGAGAACTATGAGACATAGGGCGTACAGGGGCTCAGCCCGAAAGAGATCTAACAGACACGAGCGTTTTCGGGTGTTCAGAACGAATCAAGACGTGAGCGACCCATGCGTCTGGGCAGTCCTGCCCGTATCATGGATGGGATCCCTCTGAAAATGCTGAAGTAGAGTGACCGTGACACAGAGTCAGGGGGGCCAAACCTCATTCTCGTCCCAGTAGGTAACTGCGTGTGGCTGGTCGGGGGGCGGGGGCTGTGTACCAGTAACTGCGCCCTCAGCACCCCATGACATAGTTTTCTTGCATCTGTGTCTTAATGTCTGTGATTTATAAGGAATGCGTGTGGTGTGAATGTAGTTAAATTTGTTCAAAGTACAGTACTGATTATGCACAGAGTGATCCCACAGCACCAGTGGGTCTCTAGTACGTGTATGTTAGAAGCCTGAAGTGTGAGATAAAACCCAGTATCAAGTATTTTGAGCAGTAATTTGCAGGAAAGGACTAGAAGGAAAATAAAGGACAGTTTGGCTAGAGCATAGTCATTAGGACAGATAATTAGACATTCTTGGTTTTCAAAAAATCTGAATTGCAATGAAAGGAAATTTTGATATTTTGCAAGTAAATAAAGGTAGGTGGACGGATAGAAATGTTTGGATGGGGAACCAGCAGTTAGTGTAATGGCTATGTCGCTGGACACCCACGTAGTCGACCGCAGTTCGCATCCCGGACCTGGTGGCTTAAAACTCATGCCAGGCGCATGTGCGTGCGTGCCCAAGATCCCGAGAGGAGAATGGAGGAGAAGGGATTGCGGCGTGGCCATCCCCCCTGGGGGTGATTTCTCACTTTCTGTCTCTCTGTCTCTGTCTGTCTGGTGAGCGCACGCGCCCTATAGTGAAAACCTCTCCAAAAAAAAGAAAAAGAAATGTTTGGATGGATGGAGAGAAGGATGGATGGATGGATGGATAGATGTTTGGATGGATGAATGGATGGACGGATAGACAGATGAATGGATAGATGTTTGGATGGATGGATGGATGGATGGATGGATGGATGGATGGATAGGTGGATGGATGGATAGATGGATAGGTGGATGGATGGATAGGTGGATGGATAAATGGATGGAGAGATGGACAGATGGATGGATGGATGGATAGGTGGATGGATGGATGGATGGATGGATGGATGGATGGATGGATAGGTGGATGGATGGATAGGTGGATGGATAAATGGATGGAGAGATGGACAGATGGATGGATGGATGGATAGGTGGATGGATGGATGGATGGATAGGTGGATGGATGGATAGGTGGATGGATAAATGGATGGATAGATGGATAGGTGGATGGATGGATGGATAGGTGGGTGGATAGTTGGATGGATGAATAGATGGATGGATGGATGGAGGGACAGATGGACAGATAGATGGATGGACAGACGGATGGATAGATGGATAGATGAATGGATGGATAGATGGGTGAATGGATAGATGGATGATGGATGGATGGATGGATGGATAGGTCGATGGATGGATAGTTGGATGGATAGATAGATGGATGGATGGATGGATAGTTGGATGGGTAGATGGATGGATAGTTGGATGGGTGGATAATTGGATGGATAGGTGGATGGATGGATGGATGGGTGGATAGATGGATAGCTGGATGGATGGATGGATGGATGGATAATTGGATGGATAGGTGGATGGATGGATGGATGGACGGATGGACAGATGGACGGATGGACGGATGGATGGATAGTTGGATGGATAGGTGGATGGATGGACAGATGGATGGATGGATGGATAGTTGGATGGATGGATAGGCTTCACCAGGGAATGAGAGGTCTAGTGGCAGCTGATGGTGATGCACCGACTAACAGCGGCACAGCTGTGCACAACACGGCCCTGCAATGGCAGGCACATGCCAGGATGGAAGAAGGCAAGGAGACACACACAATGGAAAGGGTAAACCACGCCATCCCTCCTGGAGATGACTTGGTGGCAGCTCAACACTCAAAGGAGCCACTGAAAGTTTCCCAACAACAAGGGCTCTGACTTAGTCACAGATGTACTGGTCCACACACAACCTGCACTGGATTCCAGCATGGCTGGGACACGCAAGAGTGACAATACCCCACTGGCTACACTGCATGGCCCACTCAGGACACCTAGACAGGTTCACAGCAAGAGGGGGCACTGCTTCTGAGTAGGGGAGTCGGAACTGTCACACCACCAACCCCCAAGTCACCAAGTGTGGAAGCAGTAACAAAGCCCAACAAAGGTCAGGCAGGAAGGACACAGGGAATGCAAAACTCACTTGAAGAGTGGCCGGGACAGGACCAGCAGTTGGCGTAATGGCTATGTCGCTGGACTCCCATGTAGTCGACAGCGGTTCGCGTCTCGGACCTGGTGGCTTAAACTCACGCTGGGCGCGTGTGCATGCGTGCCCAAGATCCCAAGAGGAGAATGGAGGAGAAGGGATTGCGGTGTGGCCATCCCCCCTGGGGGTGATTTCTCGCTTTCTATCTCTCTCTGTCTGGTGAGCACACGTGCCCTATGGCAAAAAAAAAAAAAAAAAAATAGAGTGGCCAGGACAACTGGGGAGGGGCCAGAGGGGCAGGGCAGCTGTGGGCATTAAGGTGTCCAGAAGGATGCCCGGCACGCAGCAGACCCTGCCGTGGCTCCAGCATGAGCCAGAGGCCGCTCTGGGAACGAAGGCTGGCCGAGAGTGCATGCTGGGCAGCCCGCGGGCCGGCTCAGTGGAGGAGGCCTCAGTGTGGCTTCCCCTGGGTGCGGCCATGAGAGCTGGCAGGCTGACCAGGCAGCAGAGAGCAGCACAGGCGTGCAGAGCTGGGGGCAGATGCCCTTAGCACAGACGCAGTGACCAACCTGAGCCTGGCTGGTGCTCGGGGCTGCAGAGTAAGGCCTGAGCCTACGACTCGCCAGGATCACCGGCCCTGAGGGTCAGCATACACATCCCCGGGCGGCCACTTGTGTTCAGAAGCTGCTGCGTGCCCAGCGCGTCCTTGGAGTTGTGCTCAGACGACCCTTCTAGCCCCACTGGAAGGGACCAGAGGGGCCACCCGCCCTGCCACCCACCATGAGCCAGTACCTCCTCACTGCCCTCCTTGTCCACCGCGGTCCACACGAAGCCAAAGGCCCCACTGCCGAGTGGGCGCAGGGTGCTGTACCTACAGGAGTACTCGCCCTCGCAAGCTGCCAGCCCCTCCAGCTCCGCAGCCCTGGGAGGCTCCTCAAACCAGGGCTTGGCTCTGAGCATCTGCATATGCAAAGGGAGGGCTGAGGGGTCGCTTGTGACTGCACCCGGGGTAGGAGGCAGCAGCACCTCGCCCCAGGGCACACAGGCCCTGCACTGCTCCTCCCTGCCCCCCACCCCCGTGCCCACAGAAGGCCTGGCCTACGTGGGGCTCTGCATGGACACTCGCTGTACATACGGGCACGCACAGCCTGCAAGTCCACCCGTGATCCCGCACTCACACAGGAGAGCCTTGGAGAGCCACACCCACTCCCGCCCAGAGGGGACAGATACAGAGGGGACTGAGAGGTGACAGCAGATACCAACTTCCCCCAGGCTGGATCCAGGGAGGTCGGACAGGGCGTGGGCGGAGCTGGGCTGGCTGGCGAGGAACAGGCGGGTCCTAGTGGACGGGTCCTGGAGGCTGTGGAGGAGGTCTTTCACCAGCCAGCAGCAGAACAGGGTCGTGGGGCCCTGGAGCTCCACCCGCTTCACTTCAAACTGCACACCTAAGGGTGAGGGGGCAAGAAGGCGCAGCCTCTGCTGACCTTGCCAGACCACAGCGCCGCCACTAACCAGTCACTCCCTGACAGCTGGGGCCAGCGGCAGCACCCAAGGCCACGGCGGCATAGCCGCCCCCACTCCCAAGCCGGCAGCAGAGGCCGAGCGATGCAGCAGCAGCAGCAGCCCGCAGCACCCTACCAGCTCGGAGAAGCCCAGGCCTGCACCAGCACGGCCTCAGGCCACAGGGCCAGCCACAGGTGGCTTGTGCTGGACACTGGCGTGTCCTGCAGCGACCTGGCCACAGCATTCGCAGCACCCACTGCAGCACGGCACACAGAGCTGCCTGCTCTCTTGCAGGCCCCCACCTGGACGAATGCGGCCGCCCGCTTTGTGGGGGGCAGTGCTAACAAGTGATTTTGTTTCTTCTTGTTTATACACAGGGGCTTCCAAGTTCATGGGAAAATGGAATCAAAATACAAGTGTACTGGGTGTAGAACAAAATGCTCAACTCCAGGCCAGCAGGTGGCATGGAGGTTAAGGTGCTGGGTCCCACATGGCCAGCTGGGCGAGTCCCAGACCCAGCAGCTTGAAAATCAAGCCAGGTGTGCATGTGTGTGTGCCCAGCATCCCAGAAGGGAAGTGGAGGGAAAAGGACTGCAGCATGGCCATCCCCCGGGGGCGATTTCTCTTCTCTGTCTTTAGTGAGGACATGCGTCCTACAGGGGAAAATTATTTTTCTTTACTGTTTTAAAAAGTTGAAATCCAGGACCAGCAGGTGGTGTAATGGAGATGGTGCTGGACTCCCAGCAGTTGACCATCATTCGAGGCCCAGACCTGGTGGCTTAAACCTCATGCTGGGTGCGTGTGCGTGCCCAAGATCCCGAGAGGAGAATAGAGAAGGGATTGCGGCGTGGCCATCCCTCGGGGGGGGGGGGGGGGGGGGGTCCTCGCTTTCTGTCTCTCCAGTGAGCGCACGCGCCCTATAGCAAAAATCTCTCTCAAAACATAGAAGCTGAAAGCTGTGCATCGTCTCCACAATACGTATCTCCTATGGGCTACTGGCGGGCCCCTTGGACTTTCTAGGGCCTCTACAAATCACGGGGAGTTACCTAACCATTTTTACTCAGCAGCCAGCGCTACCAAATCGGCCAGATGGAAACAACTGGAGAAGATACCGTGGACCTATTAGAGAAATTAGGAAAGGAAAAGGGAAGTAAAGCAGCAGAGCCAGTCCCCGAGGGGCAGCGAGGGCCCTGAGCCTGAGCCGAGGGGAAGCGTCCGGGAACCAAAAGCACGCAGGAACAGGTGACACCTCACCTCGCCACCGTCACTGGGCCTCCCAGGGGCTGCCCGGCAGGACGGGCTCCAGCGCCGCGCCTCAGCCCCTCCCAAACCCAGGGCTGCACGGTGGCTCTCCAAGGAGGGGCCTCGGGCAGGTCGCACCTCGGGCCGAGCCCTCCCCAGGCACACATGCTCACAGCCCTTCTGAGGCAGTGGTGCGGTACCCTCGCACACGCCCTGCTGAAGCCTGCCCTGTGCTGCCGTCCGGCCGCAGGACCCCTGCCAGTGTCGGCACATACTCAGCCGCAGGCCGGCACGGTGGTAGCAGCTCCCCGAGTAAGTGCCTTCCCGGATCTCCCGCTGCGGGCCAGCTGTGCCAGGTGTCACGGGTGTGGAGGTCATCTGGAGGCCCCGCCTCAGCTCCTCTACCGACGGGTACGTGTCCTCGGGGCCAGAGCCTGGTGTGGCAGGGAAGTAGCCCAGACTCTCTCCGCCACTCACGTCATAACGTTCCGGAGACACCAAACGGGCTTCGGCCGGGTCTGCTCGACCGGGTGCCAGAGGACTGTCCTGGAGCCCCAGGCCTTCACCAAGGTCTAGGCAGGTGCCCGTCAGCAGCAGCAGCTCCCTGCTACCCAGAACCTCTGGCCTCTGCCCGTGGAGACTGACACCCAAATCTGAGCCCACTGCTGGAGGAGAAGGGGTCTCCATGAGTTCCGATGTGGCCCAGCAGCCATCCGATGGAGTTCGGGCTATGTGGTTACTAACGAAGACTTCCTTGAGGTTCCAGGAAAATGAATCCACATCGGCCCCTGGGGCCTGCACAGCCTCTAGGCCTCCAGGGAAGTCGGCAGCCAGGGCATAGCAGGCTGAGGAGCTGCCTGCACGGCCTCCCAGGGGGTCAAGGCCCCCCAGGCCACAAGCCAACAGGGGGGGTGGCAAGGGCAGGGGCCCTGCTGGGACAGGCACGGTGCAGGAGCGGCCCGGGGTCACTGCAGAGCTCCACTCGGACAGCTGCTCGCTGACCACAGAGGTTTGCAGCTCTTCTTGGCCACTTGGCACCTTCAGCCAGGGCTCATCCAGGGCAGGCGTCTCGAACGACACACACACCACCCCTGGGGGGCTGGGGGCCACGTGCTGGCCCTGCTGACATAGGGACCACTCATCCCCATAACGAGGGCAATGCCCCAGAAGCCCCCTGGTCAGCCAGCCCGCGGCGGGGGTCTGGACTGTGACAGCACCAGCCGGAGTACGAGGCAGGCCGCAGCTGCCGAGACCCACCGGCCCTGGCTGTGCTCGTGGACCCGGGCCACACGCTTGTGAGTCACTGTGGCCATTTGCAGCTGGCTCTGGGACTGCAGGACCCACGTGTGGAGCAGACAGTGTAGCACCCACTGGCTCACACCCGCTCTCTCCCAGTATGTCCTTTTCGGGGCTCTCTGTTGCAGCTGGGTCTTTGGTCCCCAAGGCAGTGATCTGTGGGTCTGTGGGCGAGGCCTGCTTGCCATGGGCGGGTGGGCTGCCCTCTGGGATGCACTGCAGGTCCATGGGCAAGGCCACCTTGCCGTGGGCGGGCGTACTGCCCTCCGGGATGCACTGCAGGTGCGTGGGCAACAACTGCTCGCCGTGGGCGGGTGGGCTGCTCTCAGGAGTGCGCTGCGTGTCCTTGGGCAACAAGCACTTGCCGTGGGCGGGTGGGCTGCCCTCTGGGATGCACTGCAGGTCCATGGGCAAGGCCTCCTTGCCGTGGGCGGGTGGGCTGCCCTCCGGGATGCACTGCAGGTGTGTGGGCAACAACTGCTCGCCGTGGGCGGGTGGGCTGCTCTCAGGAGTGCGCTGCGTGTCCTTGGGCGACAAGCACTTGCCGTGGGCGGGTGGGTTCCTCCCTGGGACGTGCTTCTGGTCCTCGGGTAATGACCGCTTGCCATGGGCGGGTGGGCTGTCCTCCAGGACGTGGCGCTGGTCTTTGGGCAACAACTGCTCGTCACAAGCAGGTGGGCTACCCTCCAGGATGTCGTCCACCCTGGGGAGAGTCACATGGATGACACGTCTCTGAGAGACCACAGAGTCAAAAGAACAGACCCGTAGGTTCCCTCTATTAGACACGAGCACGAATCACTTAATGCCGAAGTGCAAAATGAAGGACCTGCTTTCTTAAACTCTGCAGATAACTCCACGCTTATAGACTTATTGCAGATGCTCCCGAAAGCCCCGCACACGGCCCTCAGACTGCAGTGCGGCCCCACTTCTCAGGGGCTGGGGCAGACCCTCCCTCCCACTGAGGAGTCTGAGTGACCCAGAACTCTGGGTCAGTACCTGGGGTGGCGAACCATCCACTTTCTCCACTCTGGGGAGACAGCTCTCAGGGGGACAACCCAGCATGTACAGAGGAGATAGGGGCCGAGAGGGACGAGCACCCGCCCGTCAGCCAGAGTCCGCCACCGCCACCAGAGAACGGAAGTCGTCATGCCTGCCACCGCAGGGAAGAACATGGATGGCCCGGCATCGGCACCTGGCAGACACACCGGGGCTCGCCGAGGACAGGCGGGAGGATGTGGACCACGAGCAATCCAAGGAGCTGAGGGTGGGAAGCGGCCTGCAGAGGCGGGCAGAGGCCCACAGCTCCACCTACTGCCACCGCGGCCTCCTCGGTCCATCCATCCCTCACGAAGAGCGAGCCTCGTGCCTGCCTCAGGGAACTGCATGCCTTCCTGCGGGCCAGCAGACGGGGCAGGGGGAGCCACACCAGAGGGCATGTCTAACCCTGACCCTGACCCTGACCCTGACCCTAACCCTGCGGGCCAGCAGACGGGGCAGGGGGAGCCACACCAGAGGGCATGCCTAACCCTGACCCTGACCCTGACCCTAACCCTGACCCGGACCCTGCGGGCCAGCAGACGGGGCAGGAGGGAGCCACACCTGAGGGCATGCCTAACCCTGACCCTGACCCTGACTCTAACCCTAACCCTAACCCTAACCCTAACCCTGCGGGCCAGCAGACGGGGCAGGGGGAGCCACACCAGAGAGCATGTCTAACCCTGACCCTGACCCTAACCCTGACCCTGACCCTAACCCTGACTCTAACCCTAACCCTGACTCTAACCCTGACCCTGACCCTGACCCTGACCCTGCGGGCCAGCAGACGGGGCAGGAGGGAGCCACACCAGAGAGCATGCCTAACCCTGACCCTGACCCTGACCCTAACTCTAACCCTGACCCTGACCCTAACCCTGACTCTAACCCTGACCCTGACTCTAACCCTGACCCTGACCCTGACCCTAAACCTAACCCTAACCCTAACCCTGACCCTGACCCTAACCCTGCGGGCCAGCAGACGGGGCAGGAGGGAGCCACACCAGAGAGCATGCCTAACCCTGACCCTGACCCTGACCCTGACCCTAACCCTGACCCTGACCCTAACCCTGACTCTAACCCTGACCCTGATCCTAACCCTGACCCTGACCCTAACCCTGACCCTGATCCTAACCCTGACCCTGACCCTGACTCTAACCCTGACCCTGACCCTAACCCTGACTCTAACCCCGACCCTGATCCTAACCCTGACCCTGACCCTGACCCTGATCCTAAGCCTGACCCTAACCCTGACCCTGACTCTAACGCTGACCCTGACTCTAACCCTGACCCTAACCCGGACCCTAACCTTGACCCTGCGGGCCAGCAGACGGGGCAGGAGGGAGCCACACCTGAGGGCATGCCTAACCCTGACCCTGACTCTAACCCTACCCTGACCCTAACCCTAACCCTGCGGGCCAGCAGACGGGGCAGGAGGGAGCCACACCTGAGGGCATGCCTAATCCTGACCCAAACCCTGACCCCTGACCCTAACCCTAACCGAACCCTGATCCTAACCTAACCCTAACCTAACCCTGACCCTGACCCTAACCAAACCCTAACCTGAACCCTAACCAAACCCTAACCCCTAACCCTAACCCACACCAGAGGTCATCCTTAACCCTAACCTAACCCTAACCCCAACCTAACCCTAACGTAACCCTAACCCTAACCTAACCTTAACCCTAACCTAACCCCTAACCCTAACCCTAACCCACACTAGAGGGCATCCCTAACCCTTGCCGAGGAGCCTGGGACTTGGTGTTCAAAAGGTGCGCAGACCCCACAGCGGACCCTGGAACCCTTGCATACCCTCCCCACCTCCACGGGTACCAAATGCCGATGTCTTGCTGTCTCAGACCCACAGCCCTGCGGCCCCAAACCCAAGCAGACATGCTGGGCTGTGGAAAGGCCATGCCATCACACACTGAGGCAGCCTGCAGCAGGCCCAGGTCACATGCTCCACACTCACCTGTACCTATGGCAAAGCTGACAGCCAAGGAAAATGCGCTCCCAGCTGCAAAAGGGCCCGTCTGACCAGCAAATGCATTTCGGCACCAAAGGAAAGACTAGCCCGTCAGTGCCGGGGGCTCTGTGGGCTTCAGAGTTGTGGTTAAGACCCCAGAGAACCCAGGAAACAAGAGAACATTCCCCAAGTGCCAGGAGGGAGCTAGCATGGCCATGCCACTAAGTCTGGCCAACACAATGGCAGGTGAGAGGTGGCCTCAGGGAGCTGCAGGGGCCGGGGCCCACTGGCCTTGGAGCATCCAGGCTTGGGCTGGGTGAATGGCAGCGACCAAAGCCACAGGCAGCCGGGACCACACACAGCGCCCCAGTACGCAGGCCAGGCTGGCCACCACAGGGCCTGAGACCTCAGCTGCTGTGAGGCTCCACACCGGCCCAGCCCCATCACCCCCTTGGCCTCAGAGTGCAGCACTGAAAACGACGACAGAGCTGAGCCCAGCTGGGACCTCTGCAGTCAAAGGGGACTCCGTCCCCGGACACCAGCCACCCTCAGCTCCTTCCTTCCCCCCTCCTCGTGCCCTTGCTTCGCCATCTTCAGCTCAGGTTCCCGGCTGGACCCTAACTTAGAGGTGAGCTCCGAGCCTCCACAATGTCTGTCTGTGGGTACGTGATGGAGGTGGGTGGGTGAACAGGTATCTGAGTCACTGGCTGCACTGTACACCCACAGGTGCCAACCACACTCTCAGAACTGTGCGGCCCACAGATGTCCCATCTAAGAGAAGACACCGGCGTCAGCTCCTCCAGGTCAGCTCCTGGTGGCACCGAGTCCCGAAGGTGAGCCCTGTCCAGGGCCCCCGGAAGGCAACAGAGCCCTATACAATGCCCCAGGCTCCTCGGGGATCGGGTGAGCACCCACAGGCCAGGACAAGTGTCACCTCGTGTCCGCTTCATAGCACCCCTAGGCAGGGGAGGACTGTCACTCCTCATCTACAGACGAGCACAGGGTACGGAGAGCTGATGGCAGCCTCTCACACCACCTCGTGGGCCCCCGGTTAGCTAGGAAGGGTGAGGAGGTGGAAGCAGATGCCAGGGCACTGTTACATCCACTGGCAAAACTGCCACATACTCCGTGTGAAAACGTACCTCGGGGCCAGCAGGGGCATGGCAGTTACAGCGCTGGACTCTCGTGTGGCCAACCATGGCCTGAGTCCCAGACTTGGCAGCTACAAGTCATGCCAGGCACATACACGTGTGCCCAGAATCCCAAGAGGAGAATGGAGGAGGAGGGACTGCAGCGTGGCCTTCCCTCCTGAGGGTGATTTCTCACTCTCCCTCGCTCTGCCTCTCCCTCTGGCAAGCACATCTCTAGATGGGCATGCACGCAGGTGGCAGAAGGTGATGCCCAGTGTGACCATGGCTGCATTACAATAGCAGTTACACACGAGCATGTGTGTGCACACGTGTACATACACGTGTAGTGTATGTTCCTGTTTCAATGCATAGATCTAGAAGGCCGTAGCTGCTGACAACAGCCCTCTCAGGAAAAGAGGCTCAGAGATGGTTAAAGGGACTTCTTCAGGACCAGCAGTCGGCGTAGTGGCTATGTCGCTGGACTCCCACGTAGTCGACCGCGGTTGGAGTCCCAGATCCGGTGGCTTAAACTCACGCCGGGTGCGTGTGCGTGCGTGCCCAAGATCCCGAGAGGAGAATGGAGAAGGGATTGCGGCATGGCCATCCCCCCTCGGGGGTGATTTCTCGCTTTCTGTCTCTGTCTGTCTCTGTCTGTCTCTGTCTTTCTGAGCGCATGTGCCCTATAGCAAAAACCTCTAAAAAAAAAAAAAACGGGGACTTTCTCTTTTCACTATTATTATTCCATCCTTAAAAAAAAATAAAAACACACATATTCATGTATTTTTTTTAAATAATTTTAAATAGTTTTTAAAGCAACGTTTTTAAAATAATTTCAGTAAGACTAAAACCCAACAAGGTGGGTAAATGTCGCAGAGGTGAGGCGGGCAGGAGACAGACGAGAAGGCGCGGGTCCTGGGGAGAGTGCACATCTCTGCCCGTGCCCGGACCTGGGGCAGGACGGCCTGTCGGTGAGGAGACCCAGGCCCTCCTGGGCGAGACGGGAAGGGGCACGATTCACGCACTCCACCTCAGGGTGGCCACTTCCCATATGCTGTGCACGGGAAGCTTTGTAATAAGAACAAAGTTGGTCAAGAACGCCTAAACGCTGTACACACACACTGATAACACGCCAGCATTTCTCTCCAAGTTACCCCAGTTACCACCGGCCTCGCCTTCTGGGGACCTGCCACCTTCCCCCCCCCGTCCCGGGACCTACCCTGGAGCAGACTGAGAGCTGGGGAAGGAGGGGCAGGCTCTGGTTTCCGGTGGGAGCTGCATCCTGGCGGAGACTTCCGGACTTCCCAAGAGCTGTGGGGTCCCCTCTTGTGGCAGAATGAGATCACCAGCAAGCACAACGCCAGGCCTCGGACCTAGTGGCAGCACCAGGAAACAGTCCCGTCCTTGGTGGGCACTTGTCGCACTCCCCCGAGTGTCCCACTGGAGCCGGGGCGCTGCCGAAGCACACCCCTCACCCAGACTCCGAGCTCAGGAGGCGGCTGGCGAGACCTCAGGAGCTCTGTCAGGCCAGCCCAGCTCTGGGCCCGGGCCTCTCTGCTGCTTGACCCTGAGCCCCTGCCGTGAGCCCTCCAGACCTGAGCTGTGAGCACCATCAGGGCGCGACGGCCCTGGCTCCCATTCCAGTCCAGGTAAAAGCCGGAGGCGCCCCAGGTGCCCTCGACCCTGTGGCCTGCCTCCCTCTGGCTTCCCGCCACAGCCGGAGCGTGCCAGGTGCCAGATGGCTGCTCCTGCCACCCAGAGAGCTGTGCCCAGTCCACCCACAGGCTGCCTGCCCTCCCAGACTGCCCGACTGCACGCCCGCTTCCCTCTGCCTGCCATCCAGGCCATGCCAGCCCGGACTGCACGCCCTCTTCTCATCTGCCCCCCTCCCGGCCCGTCCCCCCTCCCCCCAACCCCCACCACTGCACACCCTCTTCCCTTCTGCCCTCCCTCCCTCCTGGCCCACCCACCCCCAGACCGCCCCCGACTGCACGCCCGCTTCCCGCTGCCCACCCTCCCGGCCTGCCCAGCCCTTTTCCCGCTGCCCGCCCTCCTGAGCCTGTCTGCCCCAGCTCTGCACAGCGTTCCTGCCTGGTCCACACAAGCAGTGGTGTCACCTGCCGCATGGCCTGGCATGCAGTGAGGACAGCGCCTGCTCTCACACAGGAAGGACCGCTGGCAGACTGAAGTCTGTGTGGGACGAGTGCAGCTGGACGGCCTCAACACCCCCGACGGGCATTTCCAACGTGGGCTAGCGACGGCACCCACCCCCATCTGGGAAGCCCCGCTGCCTAGGACTGCCCGGCCCTGGTGTGGTGGTGCTTCCAGTCCACGCTGCTCTGTGGCAGGTAAATGCCACTCGGGAGGCCAGGGTTCAATTCCCAGCCCACCCAACAGCCGAGAGCCCTGCCCACCTTAGCTCAGCACCTCGGCGGGCAGGGGCCCAGGTGGCCGGCCTGGCCGAGTGACAGCACCCACACCCGAGCACGTGCACGCCACACCACGCGGTCACATCCTCGGCCTCTCACGGCACCCGCACCCTGAGCACAGGCACACCCACACAACAGGCCGAGTGGCCCGCTATAACGTACACGTGTGTCCCTGGCATGCTCCGTGCTGCAGCACTGGCCGCCCGGGGCCTCCTTGTGTCCCGCCCAGGACAGCAGAGGCCCCACCCGAGGCCCCGCCCTGCTGTGCCCAGCCCCAGGCCTGATCCCGCCCTCCAGGTGCAGGGCTGTAAGTGCACCCAAAGCCCCCGAGGCAGCACCCAGAGACCAGGCCAGCTGGGACAGCCCAAAACAGACCAGGTGCCGATGCCCCTCACTGCCTGTGGTCGGGAAGCTGGCGCCAGGGAGGACGTCAGGCGCTTTGGCACTGGCGTCACCAGGGCGGGCACCCATGGGCGTCACACCCTCCACCCCAGGCCATCCTGGCAGCAGTGGGCCTCAGGGAGCTGCGGTGCCCAGCCCTCTCCCCACACGCCTACGGTGGTCCCTACAGGACACAGTCACTTGCAGAAGTCATCGAAAGCACTCCATTAAAACCATGGGGCAAACCTGAGTCAACGGATGTGGCCGGGATATGGCGGCAGACTTCCCGGGACACAGCCCCCAGCTCGCTCTCACACCGCTCAGACAAGGTTGACGGGCCACCCATCTCAGGAGGCCCTAAGGGTGACATGGGCTGGGGCAACGGCGTTCCTCCCTACTACGCTGAGAGGTTACAAAATCAGAGGACCGCAGCCCGGGAGCCAGCAGCCCACTCCGCCCTCTCGGCCCCTGGAGGGGTCGTGGCTGTGACAAGTGCTGAGGGCTGTGTGGGCTCGTCACAGGCCGTGTCTTACCCTGGGCCTCCCCAGCTGGGTCCTGCCCCTGCCAGAGGCCGGGGGCCGTCTCTGCGGGCCGGCTCTCGCTGCCCACGTCCAGACGGCGGGCCAGGTCGGGCAGCTGTGAAGAGCTGCCGGCCGCCCCGTCCATGTAGCGGTAGAAGCCAGGAATCAGGAGAGTGATGTTCTAGAAAGCAAAGGAGAGGGCGCTGCAGAGCGGGGGCCACAGCCGCCCCCGGCCATCCTTCCCCAGGGCAATAGGAAGCAGCCGAGCTCTGGGCAAATCGTCCCTCAGGCCAGAGAGCTCCGGACAAGTCCCTGGGAGAGCTGCAGCGGCTCCGCGGCCTAACACCGCCCACCCTGCTGCCCCCGATTTCCACGCAGAACCCCAGCCCCGAACCGGCGTCTGCACGCCTCACATCACGCAGCTCCCTGACAGCCTAAGGTCTGCCAGAGCCTGGCACTGTGCAACACGGGGGTGGCAGGCCCAGCCGCACCCGAGACCCAGCCGCTTCTCTCCCTCTGCTCGCTTCCCTCCCTCCCCCTCCCTCTCTCCTTCCTTCCCTCTCTACCCCCTCCCTCCCCCCTCCCTCCCTCCCCCTTTCCCTCTCTCTCCCTTCCTCCCTCCCTCCCTCTCCCTGACTCCCCCATCACTTAGAAAAGGTGGGGAAAAGCCACAGGACCCTGCGTTTGCCTCTCTGAACCTGCTGTGGCCAGGAGGACGCAGACAGATCTTGCAGGGGTGTGAGCACCCAGGACCCTCATCCAAGAGCCACAGCGACAACTATTTAAAAATCCGTTTGGGAGCACACGCAGAGGCGGAGTGGGGGAGAGAGCGGAAGCACCGGGGGCTGGCCTCGCCACACGCCCATCTCCACTCCTCCTCGCTTTCAGGTTAGGGCACACACGCACACATGCACACACGCACACACCTGCTGCTTCTCAGGCTTCCAGTCCAAGACTCGAACCCTGCCGTCGGCCACGTGAGATCCAGCTGCCCTGACTATGCCATGGGTTGGCCCACACCAACCTCTTTTAATTACATTTCACTTAAAGTTGACGTGACTGGGGAACCAGCAGTTAGCGTAATGGCTATGTCGCTGGACTCCCACGTAGTCGACCGCGGTTCGCGTCTCGGACCCGGTGGCTTACAACTCACGCCGGGCGCGTGTGCGTGCGTGCCCAAGATCCCGAGAGGAGAATGGAGGAGAAGGGATTGCGGCGTGACCATCCCCCCTGGGGGGTGATTTCTCGCTTTCTGTCTCTATGTCTCTCTCTGTCTGTCTGGCGAGCGCACGCACCCTATAGCGAAAAACCTCTCAAAAAAAAAAAAAAAAAAAAAAAAAAAAAAGTTGACGTGACTGGGACTGGCCAGTGGCATGGTGGTTAAGGCGCTAGACTCTCACATGGCCAACGACTGTTCAAGTCCCAGATTTGGTGGTTTGGCTTCTCATTTTCCCTCTCTCTCTGTCTCTCTCTGGTCAAATTGAAAAATAATAATTAATAAGATTTACAAAAAAGAGTTCAAAAGCTTATTCATAAAAAAGAAAAAAGAAAGAAAGAAAGAAGAAGAAAAGTAAGACTGACATGACTAAAACTCGGCCTAGCTACCTTTCACCATTTCTGCCAGAGAACAGGCACCTCACTGGAGTCCAAACAAGGCTGGCGGGTTCTCCTGGTCGGGCACCAGCGTTGGTCCCAGTGTGAGACACGGAGGGCAGCGGCCCCTCCCTCCCTCCAAGGCAGGCCTGGCGCAAACATGGTGCCAGGGAAGCCTGCGGTCCTGTCTGGGCCAGGTAGGCGAGCAGGGGCCGCCCACACTGGGCCGTCCACAGTGGGACGGGAAGGCTCCGGAGTACCGCCACCCGGCCCTCCTCACAGCCCCTCCACCAAGGGAGGCTGTGTCCCTTCTGGAGAGCCCAGGCTGCCACAAGGGCCACCTAGACAAGGGAAGGGCTTGAAGTGACACCTCGTGACTCAGGGCCCAGGTGAGGGGCCACACGGCATCCTGGGCCACCTGGGCCATCAGGCTGAGCTGAGCAGGCCTCTGAGCCCAGCCTGGAGGGTGCTGCCGCAGGCTTGGGGTCCCCGGCTAGCCTGGGGAGCGGCCCCCACCAGCCCGGCGAGCCAGGAGGGACCAGGCTCACGAGCGGGCACCTCAAAGTGCCGCGTGTGCACGACTGACAGCGGAACAGATGGCAGGGCCCTGGGGGGCGAGAAAGGGCGTTTCTGGGGAGGCAGACGGCCCCTGTTCCGTGCTGGGGGCTTGAGAGCCCAACCGGGAAGCCAGGCCGCAGAAGCCTCCTGCTCCCACTGAGCAGCTGCCACTCAGCGGCCATGAGGCCAGCCAGGCCTGCAGGGTGCCAGACAGCCCCCGTGACCTGAGGATCCCTGTCCAGTCCCTCGGGTAGAGCTCCTGGGAACAGGGTGAGTACGGCATCCTCTCGCCTCTGGGGCCCGAGATGGTCCCAAGGAGGTCACTGCGTGGCGCTCCGAGGAAAGCTGTGTGGCCAAGAAGAGGGTCCTGCACCCAGAGAAGGCAGCGCTGGGACAGCGGGGACCCAGCAGATGCAGAGCCCGCAGCAGGGTACGCCAGGACCCACCTTGCCCAGGAGCTCGGCCCTGCTATAGCCGAACAGCGTGAGCGCGAAGCTGTGGTTGACGCCGTAGATGGTCCCATCTGGCCGGAGGGTGATGAGGCCGCTGATGGTGCAGAACGCCCAGACGGAAGCCAAGCAGCCGCCAGCTGCTGCCGGGAGGGCCTGTGTCTCCCTGTTGCTGGGCTCAGGGCTCAGCTTTAAACTCACGGGGAAGGTGGTGCCGTCCCTGGCCCTCCCAACAGACCTCTGGATCTTGAGGTTCTGGAAGAAACGGGCATTGCTACCCAGTGTGCAGCCGCACTCCCACACCCACTCGTGTGGGAGAACCGAGTCTGTGCAGCCCGGGGCACCTCGGCCCACCGCACTCAGCACGCACAGAAGCCCAGGAAGTGGCAGCGAAGACTCAGCACAGGACGGCCCAGGCGCGGCGCAGGCAGGGCAATCAGACGCCCCGTGGTGGGGCCAAGGCCTGGGCGAGGGAGGAGCTGGGGCCAGCGCTGGGCCGCCTGCACAGGGTGTGGGCCAGGGCCCTACCTGGGGGACACTCTGGCCAGCAGGAGGGAGCTGCACAGAGATGAGGTCTGTGATGCGCTGCCCAACCACGTCCTCCCCGGACGCGTAACCGTGCAGGTGGGCGAACAGGCGGTCACAGGATGTGACGGTTCCCTAGGGGAAGAGCTGCATGAGCCCCCCTCCCCCCCTCCCCACCCCCAGCCCCCTGCACTCCGGCTCTCAGCTTCACCCAACTCCAGCGTGACTCCTGCATGAGAAGCACGAGGCCCACGGGTGGATGGCGTGGAAACGCCCTGCTCCTTCTACCAGGCCTCCGTAAGACGCCCACCCTGCGGCGGTCGTCGAGGCCTGGCACGCCAAGGCTCCCGAGACAGAGCACTGCACGGTCTCTGACGCCAGCCACCATTCGTGTCCACGCGACACAGGAGTGGGAAGACCACCATGTGAGTGCTTGCGATCACAGCCCTGTGCCGAGGTGAGGCGAGGAGCCTGGGAGAGTGGCCGGCAGCCAGCAGCCCCAGGCTCTGCAAAGGCACAGCGAGGGAGCCCCGGGGGCTGAAGTGCTGGAGGAGGCAGGAGGCCCCCGCGACGCACGGCCGCGGCAAAGCCGTAGCAAGGCGGCACACTCACGTCGCTACGGAAGGCCACCCAGGCCGAGACCCTCTCCACGGGCTCCAGGACCACCACGCAGCACGGGCTGTGCTCCTGCCGCACCCTCTTCATCCACACCGACACAGGGATCTTCTCGCCGCTGCGGCTGACCACATCCACCTGTGGACAGACAGGAGGCCCACAGCTGCCCACCCCAGGCCCGGGCGCTCGGGCCTTTCAGCTCCGTTGACCCGCCTGGCACTCCAGAAGCTGCCCCGGTACACACAGGGTTCGACCACTCAGCATTGCAGGCTCTGAGGCTGCTGTGTGGAGAGGGGGCTTCTCCCTCCTCCGCTCCGTGGATAGCAGGGAGGAAGCAGGGTCTGCCGCCTCTTACAGAAACACACCGACACGCCAGGGCACGCCTCTCCTTCCTGGCAGCCAGTCCACGGACCAGGGCTCTGATGCCATCAGCCCGACATGCGTTCCACACACTGGGCCACGCTCAGCCTCCCCATCGACATCCAGGTGGGGTGCACAACTCGGGGAGGGGAGCGGCCCCCAGGGAGGCGTGTCCAGGCCCGCCCGTTAAACACCCACAATCGAAGTTTCCCCGGGGTCTGACGTGCTGTTCCTCAGCGCAGACCCCTCGAGAGGAGGCAGCATGGCCTCCCGCAGCCTCCGTCTCCGGGGCTGTCACCTACGGCCGTGCCTTCGGCTGAAGCACTGAGGTCATGTGGTGTCACAGGCCCAGCCACAGGTGGGCTCCAAGCGGGACCTCTCCCACTGCCCTGTCTCAAAGCCAGGCCGAGGCCACCGACCACTCACCACAGTGCCGAACACCACAGCGGCATGGCCGTCAACTTCCACATGCTCCTGGCTGAGGGCTTTGACCACGTCGGAGTCCGACTTCAGGAAGAACTGCTGGAGTCTCCGACCAATCAGCTCGTGGCTGCTGTACCCCAGAAGCCTACAAGCTTTGTCATTGGCGACCAGGATCTGGGGTCACAGGAGAGAGGCCACATCAGCCCAGCAACATCCCCACGGCCGCGCCAAGGCAGCGGGAGCCAGCAGGGATGGCCCATCTTCCCTGGCAGTGCCCACAGCCTTCTGCTGTCCACAGGTGCCACGCAGCAGGGGCTTCCAGGCTCGGCCTGGTGGGAGTGAGGCTGTGCCAGCCAGGCCCACTGCCCTCCACCAGCCGCAGCACTGCGAGGGGCGCGGCGGACGCCCAGCCCGAGGCCTCCAGCTGTCTGTGGACATGCACGAGGCACACTTTCAGGAGTGTCGAGGGACCGTTCTACGAGACCACTTGACAACATCCGTGGGAACGAGATGGAGGTGAGGGCCGGCTCTGTGGCATGGCGGCTCAGGCGGCTCCAGGCGTGCCAGGCATGTGCCCGAACCCCAAAAGGAGGGCGAGATGGAGAAGGGGCTGCAGTGTGACCACGCTTTCTCCCCTCCCTGCCTGCCTCTCCCTGGTGAGCACACACCCCTTAGCAAAATAAATAAAATACACATTTATTTTGCCGTGAAAAGACTTTTGAAATCCACACCCCGTCTTTTCATTGCCCCTGATCGAGGGCGAAGAGATAGAGGACCCTGAGAGGAAGGGCTGTGGACAGAGAAAGAACAGACAAATAAAAGCGGGGTCAGCAGGCCGGTGTCTCTGCTGGAGAACACCATGGCCCCGGGCCGTCCCGCACTCTGTCTTTTACAGGAAGGCGAAGCCATGGGCTTCTGCTGTGCTGCGCCTCGTGGTTCTAAGCAAGCCTCTCCCAGCGTCTGACTGACCTCGGGTTTCTCTCTGTGAGGCCAGCAGGAGAAGATGTCTTTTTAGAGCTTTCGCATGCCCCACTGCGAAACGCAGACTACCCACTTCACAGCCTCGCTGCATTTCATAGCATGCATTTTGCACAAACATCCTTCTTTAACAGAGAGCACGTGTGTGCACACAGGGACACGGAGAGACAGCCTCAGCAGCGTCGTGTCACCCTGCAATCCCCTTCCCCAGCTCTCCACGCCTCAGGATCCTGGGTGCCCACCTGCGCCTCAGGCAGGCCCAGGGACTGTGGGCCACGCAGCCTCCTGCGTGACCCTGTGCCTCAGCAGCAGGACCACTTCCCATGAACCACACCAGTGCGTCAGCTACCATCCTCTCCTTGACTGTCGAGGGGGGTCCCGCCTGCCGTGCTGATCCATGCATAGTGCTCCCAACGCCCTCCCCTCCTCCTGGACAGGTAAGCCCAGTGTTCTCAGGTGCACTAACACACAGTCCCTCCATGTTGAAGGTGGAAGCCCTCAGCCCCCGCGGGACTGCCGCGTACAGCAAGTACCTCTGTGGTCCGGGCATCCACGGTGAAGACGGCCTTGTTGGGGTTGCACACAGGGGCCGGGAGCAGGGGTGTGGAGCAGCCCGCAGACAGGCCGCGCAGCAGGGAGCAGCAGGACGTGCTGCCCAGGGGGCTGGCCAGCTCGGCGGGCGCGGGCACTGCAGGGCAGGGCAGCCTGCTGGTGCAGATGTTCTGGGCGGCCAGCGACGACAGGCAGTAGGAGCTCCATCGGTCTTCTGCAAGGAGAGAACAGGGCCTTGGACACCCAGGCTCCTGCGCGCTCGCCTGGACACCTGAGCACGGCCTTTCCCTGACTCCTGCAAGCAGATCCAGGGAGTTGGCCGATCCACAGAGCCAACCCACGTGCCCAGCCCATGCTGAAGAGGCCCGGACCCCCTCTGCAGCTTCCAGGTGCATCATAGCAGCACAGAGCAGCGCTCTGTCACAGCAGAAGGCCACGGCCCACCTCAGTGTCTGAGGGCCCGTCTCTCTCCCTGCCCGGCCAGTCCTCCCAGGCCTGCAGTCCCTCCCACCGCCAGGCCACTGGTTCCGGTTAGTACAGGCAGTTCCAGAGCTGCTTGTGGGCCAGCAAGTGGCTTGGTGGTTAGGGCGCTGAAGTCACACAGGGCCGACCAGTTTGTGTCCCACCTGGAGGCTTTCTCTCTCTCTCTCTCTGGTGAACGTGTGTGCCCTACAGCAAATTAAATAATAAAAAAAATAAAATTCAATAAATAATTCTATTTACAAAAAGAGCTGCTTACTCTCCACCCAACAGCTCACAGCAACACCCAGAAGCCGGAGGTCGCCTCTCGCCCGCACCTCCTTGGTGCCGCTGGGCCCGGCCGCGGCTCGCCTGGTGCTCCCCTCCCAAGTGCTCCCGCCACCTTCCCGGCCCTCTGCTCCAAGGGCAGGTTCCCTCTCCCACTCCTCGGTGGCTCTGAGCGCCTTGAGGAGCCCGTGCGTGCGCAGACACCCGCAACACCAAGCTGCGACTGCAGGTACCTCCCCCGCCTCAGACGCGTCGCCCCGCTCCCTCCTCGCCCCTCCTCCAGGATCCCCTGACCTAAAGGGGTCACAGACAGTCTCTGAGGCTGGGACCACATGTCTATCTGGCTAGCCCTCAACCCCCCTGGGCAGCAGAGGCCTGTCTGGCCTGACCTGTCCCTGTCACGGCAGTGCCCTGCTAAGAACGAGCAGGGCCAGGCCACGGGGGAAGCTGCCCTCCCATCTCACAGCCCTGCAGCAGCCAGCCCTCTCCACAGGACCCGGTGCCCAGCCACCCAGCCACCCTCAGCACAGACAGTGTGGACTGGGCCTCGGCATCACAGCCCTGCACCAAGCTGCTACCCCTCTCGACACGACCCCACCCCAAGCCCTTCAGGGCTACTCTGCTCTGGCTCCAGGACACCCGCCATCCGCAGGACTCCCCACCTTCCAGGCCCACCCCAGCGTCAAGAACGCACCATGCAGTCTCCAGCCCGTGCCAGACACTGAGCCCCCAGGTGGGTGGCATTTCTTTCTTGCTGTGGCACAGGCTGTGGGGGCCTGGGCTTAGGGAGTGCCAGCTGGCTCTGGGGACACCGGCGGACTGCGGGGCAGTGAGGGTCCTGTCCAGGACCACGTGGAGAAGCTGGCTGGCCCCGAGCTCACATCCGCAGTGAGGACCTCTGAGGGAGAAGCCCTGGCACGTTTGTCTACGTCCAGGTGGGAGCCAGCACCCACAGTCCAGGACCACCGGACACCAGCCGACTCTGACAGCCGAGCCCACGACAGCCTCTCCTGGGGAGGGGTAACAGCCTGGGCCAGCCCAGGGGCAGCAGCGACCCACTGCTCATCAGAGGCCCACCCGGGCAGCCGGATCCCAGGGGGCCAACGGCACATTTGAGTCCTAGACCTGGGGCTTCCAGGGCACACTGGGCAGGTGTGTGCGTGCCCAGAGCCCTGAGAGGTGAGTGGGGGAATGGCGGGTGGCGTGACCATCCCCAGGGGGTACCTTCTCATGTCCTGCCTCCCTGCAGTGAACACACATGCCCCACAGCAAGTTTAGAGAGAGAGGAGCTAGTCCCACACGGCGACAGGTCTGAACTGCTTCCGGGTCAGCCCGAAACATGTAGAGCTGTGCATGGCCACCAGGACCCAGCCAGACCGTGCACACGTGCTCCCATGCACGTGTGCGCGTGTACATGTGTCTCTGCCCTTCAACTCTCAGGTGCACATACTCGGTCATGAATGAAGGAACAACCCGATCGAATCCGCCCCACCGCGGGTTCCAGCAGCTCGGGGGCGGGAGGAGCGGTAGGGTTTATCCGCTCAACTCTGCAAAGGCTCTGGGCGCCCCGCGGCCTCATCAAGTGCCCAGCACGCACCCTGTCCGCAGCCAAGATGCCCAAAGGAAGGTCAGCTCAGCCGAGGGGCGGCCCAGGAAGAGCCCAGGAGGAGATCAGCGAGGTTGTCGGCTAAACCTCCTGCAAAAGTGGAGACGAAGCCAAAAAAGGCGGCAGGGAAGGATAGATCTTCAGACAGAAGAGTGCAAACAAAAGGGAAAGGGGAGCAAAGGGGAAACAGGCTGGAGCAGCCGACCGGGACATGTAAGATTTGCCTGCAGGAAGAAACTGAAAATGAGGAGAGTCCACTCTCTGCTGAAGCGGGCAAGAGAGAAGTCCAGTCTGAGTGATGTCATATCCCATGTCTTATCAGTGGTCCGTCTCCCTTCTTGTACAATCCAGAGGAATATTTTTACCAACTATTTTGTAAATGCAAGTTTTTTAGTAGCTCTAGAACATCTTTAAGAAGGAAAGAACCCCGCCTCATCCCATTATTTAAGTATAAATGCTTTTTTTTAAGAGGTGAAATCATTTACTGGTTGTTTATTTTTCAGTACAGCCAGAGAATAGTGGTATTGACTTTTAGGGGCTTTGACTCTCTTGTTCTCAGCCTAACATTCCGCAGGCGGGACGGGTGGGTAGTTTTTATATCCTAAACACAAAGCGTACGACATGGCAGTTTGGAGTCAGTCATGCACCTAATGTGTCTGGAATATTTTAAATGACCTGTGTATGTTTTTAGTAGCAGTGCTTCCTAAGGAAAACCACTCTGACTGTGGCTCTCCCTGTGAGAATCGTGTGCGCTGTGTCCCAGCTTTGGTCGATTTGGTTAACGTGCTGTGAAGGATTGGAAACGTGAAGCGTGTAGTATGTGATACTAAACTGTGACTTGGTGGGACTTCCGTAACAGCTTTCAACATCTGAAGACAGCAGTTCTTGATATCCTCTTAAGGAAAATTTGCCTACAAATTTGAAGCTAGAATGTCACTGGAATAACTTAAAAAGAATCACTATATTTGGCTTTTTACATTTTTGGTAAGTATGTTAAGAATTGGGTACAAATTGAAATTTCTGTTCTGATCCTTGACACAACCAGTAAATCTCAATTACAAAAGGAAAAAAAAAAAAAAAAAACCCAGGACAGCCTGTGGGGGGAGGGGGAGAGAGCAGCTGGGCCCACCCAGCTGACTGCATGGTTCCGATCCCCAGAAATGTGGCGGGCGCCCGCCGGGAGGGAGATGGAGAGGGTCTGCGGCAGACCGTGACCACGGGTGCTTTCTCCTCTGTCTGCCTGTCTGCCTCTGGCAAGATTTTAAAAAGAAAAAGGACATAAGAAAGCCACAGTGCTTTGCTGTGATCTGACCCTGGAACAGGGAGGGGGGCGCGGCCACTGGCTGGAGGGAGGGCCACGGGCCCCGAACCACCACAGCGCAGGCCACTGGGAAGCACCCGGCAGCTGCATCCGGCCGGACGACTGGCAAAGCTCCTCCGGGAGAAAGCGGAGCACCTCCCCATGTCCCCACTCCGAAGCCGGCCCGCAACGGCCAGTCCTTACCAGGCAGCGCCGTCCGGCTCTGGCAGAGTCTGGAAAGCCCATTCTTTCTGCTGGGGTGTCTGTGGGCTGAGGAAAATGACTCGCTGGGCTCGGAGGTGGTCTGTGTGGCGGGGCCCTCAGCCAGCGTCAGCCCAGGGAGGCTCCCGGACAGGAACCTGCGGTCCTCCTCAAAGGCCAGGAAGCCCGAGTCCTCCATCGGAACAGCGACCAGCCACCACTCGCCCTCCTCTGAGCGTCACCTGGGAACACATGAGCCTGCTCAGCACCGGGCACCACCGGCAGGCCTTCCTCACACGGGGCAGGCTCACCCCGTCCTGGCTGGGTGTAAGATGGGCCTCAGTCCATCCCGCGCTCTGAGATGGGCGGGCCCAGTCCATCCCGCACTCTGAGATGAGCCGGGCTCGTCCTGTCCCCGCGCTCTGAGATGGGCCAGTCCAAAGGCGGACTACAAGTGCCTGCAGAATAACACTCAGTGAGAGGCAGGCAGAGACGGGAGACGAGGGAGAGGCAGAGGCAGAAAAGGAAGGGACCATGAAGGGCGGCTGCGGCCCCTGCAAGCCAGAAGGCTTCCAGGCCAAGGCTGGCAGGGCCACCATGAAGCCTGTAGCCAGCACTGCCCACACAGTGCCCTGTCCCCGCTGTCCCTGAGCCAGCAGTGTGGCCAGTGACACGAGGCCACGGGGAGAACCTGCTTCTCGGGGGCTGTCATGGCACCAGGCTTCAGGCTAACATCACTGTAGGTTCAGATGTAAATATGACGAGCAATATTGTAACCCTCGCGTGCCCTCCCCAGCAACACCGGGCATGGCGGCAGTCAGTGTCACACCGCCTGCTGGCCCCGCTCAGGGGCAGGGTGCCCCCTGCATTGTGTGCCCAGTCCCTGCAGCCCTGCCGGCGCACCGGGGGTGCAGAGCAGCCCGTCCCCACACCAGCAAGCGCATGAAACCCAAGTGCAGTCTGCCGCTGGCCTCACGGCCAACTAAACAGCCAGGAGAGAACCCTCCTCCAGCAGAAGGGGGCCGGCCCACCACATCATCCGGGCTCAATGCCCAGGGACACAGTGGCCGCCCCAGCTGGCTGGGGGCTCCTCCGTGAAGGGAGGAGCGTGGGGCCAACACTGTGTGCTCACTCAGGGCCTGCCCTCTCCGAGCCCACGGCTCCTCACCACGGCATGTGCTCACTCAGGGCCTGCCCTCTCCGAGCCCACGGCTCCTCACCACGGCATGTGCTCACTCAGGGCCTGCCCTCTCCGAGCCCACGGCTCCCCAGCACGGCACAGCTGGACCTTGAGGACTGGCTAGTGATGGGCTCAGCAAGAGCGAGCTTGGAAAGGGCTGGGGCACCCCACAGGGCACACAACCCCCGCCTCTGCGCAGGACACACCTGTGGTGGCCCTCCCATACCACTCTACTCCAGCTGGAAGTGCCAGGAAGCCCAGCCCTCCAAGGCGAACCCTGGCTTTATGGCGGCCAAGTGGTGTGCTCC
Organism: Tupaia tana; assembly: GCA_026018925.1. Taxonomy (NCBI): domain Eukaryota; kingdom Metazoa; phylum Chordata; class Mammalia; order Scandentia; family Tupaiidae; genus Tupaia; species Tupaia tana. The sequence goes on from JAKSZU010000001.1 coordinate 152,465, forward strand.
CCGCCGGCCCGGGCAGGCGCGGAGCACCCACTGCAGCTGTGGGACACTTCGTGAACTGACCAGCTTCACATGCGGGGCCCCACTGGCCCTGTGCCCAGGCCACCGCGGCTCGGCTCCTGAGCTCAGCACCCCAGAGATGGGTGGGAACCGACAGCCCCAAGAGCAGCCCCACCAGGGAGCACGCGACATGCTGCACCCTGCAGAGGGTGGCGTGGAAGGGGCCAGACAGGCCGGGACATATCAGTCTCGGAAACGGGTCGTGTACACGCAGGGGCCCAGCACACGACCAGGAGCCCCCTTCCCACCCGGGGGACGCCATCGGGGCACGGCTCTCCGGCTTGGTCCCCTCGCGTGTGAGAGGTGAAATGACAGCTTGCGCCACGTGGTGCTCCTATAGGGGTTCACGAGGCCGGTTAGAGCGGCTCGCACCAAGGCTTACCAGCTGGGGTCACTGGTTTTCGGAATCAGGTTGCCCGCTGAACGGCTGGGATGAAATGGCGGCCCTGTCTTACCGTGTATGGAAATGAGTTCCAGAGGAACGCAAGGCCACAGATCAATGTTCTAGAAAACACTGGACTAGGGGTATAGCAGGCTGCATTGAGAGCACCCAGACCTCACCATGACTGCTGTTTCTGTACCATTTCTGAGACCCCGGAAGGAGGAAAAACTTCTACCAGGTAAGACTCACACAGATGAGCTGAAGCAGAGCTGGGGCAGCGAGCGCTAGCCTCAGGAAGCCAGGGACACTTGAGGGCCGGCGTGGTCCCACCTCGAGCCGCCCTCACAGAAGAGGGTCCTAAATGCAGGCCTAGGCTTTCCCAAAGGTTCAGATCAGCCAGAAGTGCTCCCCATCAACCAAATGGAGAGGGAAATAGCTATCAGGAGGGAGAGTCTGCAAAAAAAAAACAAAAACAGACACACACGAGCGCTAGATGTTAAACTATGAGCTGCGAGACGTAAAATGCCTGTGTGTAAAGGTGTAAAAGACGGAGGCCCGACAGGTGAGCAGCTAGCCAGGGACCAGCAGTTGGCGTAATGGCTATGTCGCTGGACTCCCATGTAGTCCACTGCGGTTCGAGTCCCGGACCCGGTAGCTTAAACTCACACCAGGCGCGTGTGCGTGCGTGCCCAAGATCCTGAGAGGAGGATGGAGGAGAAGGGATTGCAGCATAGCCATCCCCCCGGGGGGTGATTTCTCGCTTTCTGTCTCTCTGTCTCTCTCTGTCTTTCCGGTGAGCGCACGCGCCCTATAGCAAAAACCTCTGCAAAAAAATAAATAAATAAACAAACAGCTAGCCAATTCTTCTTTTTTTAAGAATGATTTTTTTAATTTAATTTTATTCATTGTCATTATTTTATTTTATTTTTTTGAAGTTGACCAGAGAGAGACAGAAAGAGAAGGAAGGTGAGGAAGCAAACTGCCAGGTCCAGGACTCGAACCACAGTCAGCCATGTTGGAATCCAGTTGCCTTAACTACCATGCCACATGCCGGCCCCAACAACTAGCTAGATTTTGAAATACTCTTTCAGTGTTTTTTTTTTTTTTTAATTACATGGCCAGCCTATGGCCTGGTGGCTAAGGCAACTGGGTGCTACATGGCCAACAATGCAGCCCGAGTCCCCGGCCCAGTGGCTTGGAAAACACGCTGGGCATGTGTGCATGGCAGCCCAGGATCCCAGGAGGAAGAAACGGAGAGGCGTGACCACTCACCATGGGGTGCGTCCTCATCTCCCCTCTCCATCTCTCCCCAGCACACACGCCCTCTGGCAAAAGTTTTATTTTTTTATTAAATAAGATTTTTGCCTTGGGTGCATGGGCTCACCAGAGAGACAGAGAAAGACAGTGTGAGGGAAAGTGAGCAATCACTCCCGAGGAGGGACGGCCAAGCCACAATCCCTTCTCCTCCTGGAATTTCGGGCACACATCTACACGTGCCTGCTGTGATTTTCAAACTGCCAGGTCCAGGACTCAAACCACGGTCAGGCATAGGGTCCAGCACCATAATCACGATGCCACCTGCTGGCCCAGACGTTTTTAAATCATGGTTTTTAGTCACCATATAACAGTCGCCAATATTTACATGGTACCGTGGGATCTTCGAAGTCACGCACAACACGTGGTAGTGACGGCAGGCGGCAGACGTGTCCACCAGCGACAGCGTGTCACTGCTCTGTGCTGTGGGCGAGCGAGAGCCTTCCCTCGCTGCCCAGTGTCCAGCGAGCTGCCATGGACTGCGGCTGTGCTGTGCTCCAGCTCTCTAGAACTTACCCTGCACCTAGCTGCAATTCTTTAAGAATGACTACGTTTCATCATGGTGCATCTTACAGTGTACAGTGTTTCCTTTCTAAGAATTATTTAACTTTATTTATTATTATTTTTGTTTCTAATTTGAATGGAGAGAGACAGCAAGAGAAAGGGAAAGTGAGAAAGCAAGCCACCTGGTCCAGGACTCAAAGGGCAGTTGGACGCGTGGGAGTCCAGCACCCTAACCACCACACCCCTGCCGGCCCGATAACAGGGTTTTTAAGCATGCTGCAACATGTCAATCGAGGCCAAGGTATTACCACATACATCGTCCTCAGCCTCCTATGCGGGTCTGTTCAGTGTTTCTGTCTCCTGTCCCTCCCGGGCTCTGGCACCTCCCGTGGCCGTCCCCGCTGCTGCACCTGTGCACACTTCTCCCTGTGCTCCAGACCCTCCCCTGCCCCATCCCACTACGAGCGAATCTTTCCACACCCATGGGGGTGCTTTCTCCTCTCCCTCCCCCGTCTCTCTCTCTCTCTCTCAAGTGAGCACACACCACCCACCTTCTGGCAATTAAAAGCAAAATGAAACAGAACAAAACAAAACAAAAGGTGAATGGCTTTCAATAACAAATAAAGAAATAAACGTACAGACCAGAACCTGTCAGCCTGCGTGCTGGGGCGGTGGGGGTGCGGGGCTACCCGGTGTGAGTCCTCGGCATCGTGCCGGTGCCCGGGGCAGGAGCACATCGACTGACCAGTGGGGCATACAGGCCAGCGCAGCCCTGGGTGCACGAGGACACGGACTGTGGCGCGTGGCAGACAGAGCACTGCTACGCAGAGACCCGGGCCGTTTGCGCGGCGGGCCAGGACACCTTCCTGCTGAGGTGGGAAACTGAACACGGGTCTGTGCAGAGCCGTGTGCAGGTAGGGAGACCGGTGGTGAAGCCAGGACACGGAGCCTTCAGGGGACACAGACTCAGGCACAGAGACAGAGACTTCTCAGGACCCGAAAGCTCCCGCTATAAAGCAAGACTGACAGGGCCAGCTCTGCCTCGTGCCTGAGAGCCAGTCCCACGGCCGGCCTCTGGCAGGAGGGGAGGCCTGTGCCTGGCAGCTCAGAGCACGCCAGCCGGGGCCGGCAGCTGGCATAATGGCTGTGTCGCTGGACTCCCATGTAGTCGATCGCAGTTTGAGTCCCTAGTGGCTTAAAGTCACGCCGGGTGTGTGTGCGTGCATGCCCAGGATCCCAAGAGAAGGGATTGCGGCATGGCCATCCCCCTGGGGGGTGATTTCTCACTTTCTGGCTCTCTCTTTCTGGTAAGCACACGCGCTCTATAGCAAAAACCTCTCCAAAGAAAGAATTTTTTTTTTTTTTTTAAAAAAAGAACGCATGCCAGCCCTGTACATGTGGACCAAAACCCAGAAGAGGTGAGGAGGGAGGAAGAGCAGCCTGCAGGGCAGTGCCCCCTGAGGGCGCTTTCTCCCTCTCCCCCTCACTCTGTCAGCGAGCACAATCTAAGATCGGAGCCAGCGGACGGCAGGGTGGTGAGGCACTGGGACCCCACACGGCCAACCGCGGTCTGAGCCCCTGACCCAGTGGCTTGGAGGTCACACTGGCACATGTGTGTGCCTGCCCAGAATCCCAGGAAGAGACCGGTGGAAAGGGGAGGGGCGTGGCCATCCCCTGGGGGGATTTCTCACTGTCCCTCTCTCTGGCAAGTGCACCCTATGACAAAAATCTAAAAAAAAAAAAAAAAAGAATATAAGATTAGTAAATTTAACTATAAAACCGAGACCATCTGTTCCCAGAAAAACCACCATAAACAAAATGAAACAGCAGCCTCAGTTCGGGAGAAGATCCTGCCGCGCAGATGACCAGCGGGGACAGAGTTCCTGAAACGGAGCCTTTAAGGTCAATCATTTCTCGCTAAAAACTGTAAAGTCTCATGGCCCAACAGAAAGGAGAACAGAAACAGTGCCACCGAGGAGGAAACCCTAGTGGCCAGTAAGCCTGTGACAAGAGGGACACAGGGTTTGCACCCCCAAGAACTCTGTTACGACGACTGCTTCAGATGCCACCCCAGTCAAGCTCCAAGCCCCGCCTGCCCCTCCGACCCGGTGCCTTTTACTCTCTCTCGAACCACACTGGGACGGCCGGCACACTCGGGCAGTGTCAGGGCAGTGTGGCTTTACAGTGGCAAAATCAGGGAGAAAGACGAGCAGGCAGACAGGACGCGTGGAAACGAAACGGCCCAAATACTCATCAACAGGAAACAGTTCAAATTCTGGTGTGTTCACATCATGACTTACAAAACCAACAAAATACACATAAGGAAAACCCTTGGCAATATAGTGAGTGAAAACAAACCGAGTTACAAAGAACAGTAAGACCCTTTTCTTACAAGGCATTCAGGAATCTAGCTCGTCTAGAGATGCACGTCTGTGTGATAAAGCCATTTCTTAAACAAGAGACGGAGGGACCAGCAGATGGCATAATGGTTACGCCATCGGACTCCCACAGCCGACCACAGTTTGAGGCCTGGACCGGGTGGCTTAAACCTCACGCCAGGCGTGTGCGTGTGGGCCGAAGATCCTCAGAGGAAGAGAATGGAGAAGGGATTGCAACATGGTCATCTCTCCTTGGGGGTGATTTCTCACTTTCCCTCTTTGTTTCTCTGGCAACCACACATGCCCTACAGCAAAAATCTCTCTAAAAGAATGAAGGAATGAATGAACGAACGAACGGATAGAAGGGACCAGCAGATGGTGTACTGGTTACATTGCTGGGTTCCCACATAGTCAACCGCAGTTTGAGTCCCAGACCAATCAATCAATCAGTCAATAATAGGGACCAGCAGCACTCAATCGATAAATAATAGGGACCATCAGGTGGCATAATGGTTACGTTGCTGGACTCCCACGTAGTTGACTGCAGTTCACATCCCAGACCCTGCGGCTTGAAGCTCACACCAGGCACATATGCGTGTGTGCCCAAAACCCCCAGAGGAGGATAGAGAAGGGTCTGCGGCATGGCCATCCCCCTAGGGGGTGATTTCTTGCTTTCTGTCTCTGTCTCTCCAGCAAGCGTACACACCCTACAGCAAAAATCTTTCTAAAAAATAAATAAAATAAACCAGAGGCCGATAAACACAAACTTCAGACAATAGCACCTCCCAAAGCTGTCAGCCAAGGTACTGGAGCGAGCAGGCTCCTGGCAGCACAGGGCCCTGGCCCCAACGCGGTGGGTTTAAATGCTGTGGCTGTGCTGCTCCATTCGCAGCTCACGTTGCCTTTTTCTGTTGCACAGATCAGCTGACGTAGTCGTTCTACACACACATCCGCAGTAGTCCCGGACAGCACCAGCTCAGGACAAACCAAGAGACATTGAGAAGCTAGAAGGAATTCTTCAAGACCGCACGGTCCCCTGGGCTATGGCCTGTGGCCTGTTAGGAACCAGACCACACCGCAGGTGAGCAGCAGGGCACGGCAAGCTTCCTGTGTATTACAGCACCCCCGGTCTCCATCAGGGCATCACGGCCTGTGCTCTGCCTCTTGTCCGCCCCGCAGGACCATCAGGTTCTCACAGGAGCCCCCGGATGGGACCATCTAGCTGCAGGAAAACCGGCTCCCACCAACTCCGCATCACCTGAGTTGTGTGATTATTTCATTACATGTTATAACGTAATAATAAGAGAAATGAAGTGCAAACGCAATGTCCTTCAGTCATCCCCAAACCATCCTCTCCCCCACGCCTTCCACGAGAAGCTGTCTTCTATGAACCTGGTCCCGGTGCCAGAACGGCTGGGACCGTAAGTTACTACTGCCTGTTGCTCTCCTCCAAGGAGGACAGTTAAAAGACACAGCACTCAAGTGCACTCTTTATTTCTACAATAAGTAACAATGACGCATCACCTTGTAAAGCGGTTTTCTACTTTTAGAACTAGCTTATAGATAAGCTCAACCACTGCTTCGGAAGGAACACACTGTGAATGGCGCAGAGCGACTTTGCTCAACAAAGGAACACAGCCCTTCAGAACATGCTGCAAAGTTTAATTTGTAAAAAATAAAATAACTCTAAAATTCCATTGACTGGGACCAGCAGTTAGTATCATGGCTATGTCACTGAACTCCCATGTAGCTAGCTGACCGCGGTTCGAGTCCCAGACCTGGTGGCTTGAACTCATGCAGGGCGTATGAGCGTGCGTGCCCAAAATCCTGAGAGGAGAATGGAGGAAAAGGGATTGCAGCGTGGCCGACCCCCTGGGAGGTGATTTCTTGCTTTCTGTCTCTGTCTCTGTCTTTCTGGCGAGCGCATGCGCCCTATAGCAAAAAAATCTCTCAAAAAATAAATAAATAAAAATTCCATTGACTTGCTTATAAACTAATATAGTTCTTCAGATAGTACTGCAAGTGTTACAAAAGTCTGCTCTGTAAAAGTCTCACAAATGGAGGGAAGGGACACAGTGAAGGGCACAAGGGCACTCTGGCCTTCCAGGGAAGCAGGCAATGCGTCCAGCAGGCAGACTGAGGAGCAGCTGCGTGATGACACCACTGAAGGCTACCAGGGCATCGAGGGAGGGGGGACAGCAGCAAGGAGGACTCCTTTTTTCTCTCTGTGCCTCCTGGACTTGGTCGTGGGCAGGAGAGCCCAGGAGCAGAGGGCCTGGCGAGCCCAGCCGCCTGGGTTGCTCCACTGACCGCCAAGCGCACAGAGCTGGGCGCAGGGCCTCAGACCACTCACTCTTGTTCACAAGTTTAATTATGCCGCAAATGCTAACCAGAACCTGCTTAAACTCAAGCCCAAGTTTCTGAACAGTCTTTGTTCCTTTCTCTTTTGTACCCACTCTGAACAGCAGACATGAGGACACACACCGGGCGCACCTGGAGGTGCTCAGGGTAACCCTCCCCCGATGCTCATCTGGATTCCAGAAGGCACAGGTGGCCTATCTCAGACCAGACAGGGGCAGAGGGCTCCGCAGGCAGCTTCTGCAAAGGCCTTCCTGGGTGAACTCTGAGAGTGCGGCTGGAAGCAAGCAGCTCCAATCACCCCAGTCTGCGGAGATCGGGGCCTCAGGACGATGCCAACGCGGCCACGGCGGAGCAGAAACTGAAGGATGTCAGTCCTGGAGCGCCTTGAGTCACTGCCGGCTTCCCCAAACCTGCCTTCCTCCTGGCGTGGCTTGCAGGAGTTTGGGTCACTTGCCCTCTCAGAGTTAAGCTCACAGATATCTTTAAAAGATGTATTTAATTTTGTCAGTATTATTCTTTTTAAAATTTCCTATAGGACAGGAGCAAGAGAGGAGAGCGAGGGAGGGGTGAGCCAGCCTCCAGGTCCGCGCCTCGGCGGCCACGGCGGCCACATGGGAGTACAGCTGGCCCCTCTCCATCGAAGCCCCACTCAACAGAAAGGCCCCTGGCCCCTGCCCCGAAGCCCTGCAGGAGGCAGCCTGGGCTTCCGGAGACCCAGGGACCCAGGGTAGCTGCAGAGCCAGGAGCAGCTCGCAGGGGAAGGGCCTGGAGAAGGCCGCCCGAAGGGACGGACGGGCATCACCAGAGCGCACCGGGTCCCGGCCGGAAACGAGGGCAGGCGTCCAGCAGGGGGTGCACTCGGCACTGGGGTCTGCAAGGGAGAGGTCAGGGAGGGGACCCGGAGGACACGAGGACAGGAGGGGACGGACAGGATGGGACGAAGAGGGGACATAGACTGGGGGAGGGGACAGGAAGGGGTCGGGGAGGGGACCCGGAAGACACAAGGACTGGAGGGGACGGAGACGGGACAGGGACGGGGTCGGAGAGGGTACGGGAGGGGTCGAGGAGGGCACAGGGGCACCTGCAGCGCCCCGTTCCCAGGAGGCTGCGGGACGAAACCAAGTCGGCCGGCACGCCTGGGCCCGGCCGCAGCCCGCCGAAGCCCGGCAGCACACCGGGCATCGCGGCGACACACAGGCGGCGTCCGGGGCGGCGCGGGCCGGCGGCGGAGTTAACGGCCTGGAGGAGCAGGCTCTCTCGCGCAAGGACCTCACCTGCGGCGGCCGAGCGCCACGCCGCCACGCTCGCTCCGCGCCAAGGCAGGAAGCCGCGCCTCTAGTCCGCCGACCAATGGCAGAGGGACCGGCGCTAGATTGACAGGCGCCGCGGGCCAACCACGGATGCCTATGGGTGGGAGTCGGCGCGCCACAGCCAGAAGCCCGCGCTAACGGTTGCTAGGGACGCACTGGAGGCCTCTACGGCGTCTCGGAGGAGCCAGGGGACTAGGGCACCTCCGCAAGCCTGGCACGGTGACGCCGTCTCCTCCGGCCCGGAATCGGGAAGATGAACGGCGTGGAGCCCGCCTCTCGGTGGCCTGGCCCTGAAGGAGGGAGCGCAGGCGGCTCCCTCACGGGCCACCGGGGACGGCGGCGAGCGAGCCGGGCTGGCCCCGCAGCCACGCAGCGACGCCGGGAGGAAGCGGCCGCTGTTGGCGCCCGGCCTACCCGACAGGCGCGACCCGCGAGCTAGCACAGGCTGAGCCACGTGGAGCCGCCCGCACCCGCAGCTCCGCGGATCAGACCGGCTCCTGCGCGCCTCGGAAGCCAGGACAGTGACATGGCCACCCCTCAGCCCGGGCACCTCCGGGACGCTCTGCACCTGCTTGTCGCCCCCGTCCGCCGCAGCAACGCCTTCCCGGGCCGGGTTTCTCCAGATGACCTGCCCCGGTGCCCAGCCGGCGCCCCGCGAACGAACTACAACTCCCATGAGGCGCCGGGCCTGCGCAGGCGCGTCGCGCTCGAGACGCTGCGCCGGGGCCCCATTGGCTGGGCCCTTCTGGGTTGGGGGCCCTGATTGGCTGAGGGGCCTGAGGCGACAGATTCCGGAAAGGGGTCGAGCAGCCAACATGGCGGCTGAACGCGGCGCGGGGCAGCAACAGTCGCAAGAGATGATGGAGGGTGAGCGGTCCCCGCGGGCGGTGGCCCAAGGGCCCCGGGCTGGGAGCGGCGGGCCGCACTGTCCCTGCCCGAGACACAGCGTCCGGTCCCGACCGCACCCTGATGCGGGGCGCTGCCAGCTGCCTCGGGGCTGGGCGCAGCCGGGGAGGCTCCGAGCCGGGGGAGGCCCAGGGCAGAGGGCGGCGGCAGCGTGAGCCTGGGCCAGCGGCGCGGCGGGGCCCGGCGGGAGCTCGCCGCCGTGCGAGGCTGGCAGGAGGGCGGCGGTCCTCGGTCAGCGAGAACGCGAGGCCAGGGCGCGCCAGCTCGGCCCGCGGGTGAGGGAGCGAGCACTGGGAGGCCGAGTCATAGAAGGGCCCGTTTTCAGGCCGTCGTAGCTCCAGAAAGACTAAATTCGCTTTCTCTTCCGCTTTGTTGAAAAATTACACGCGTGTGTGTGTGTATGTGTGACACGCGTGCACATGTATGTTCCACTGTGCACGTGTGTGTACGCGCGCATGCAGACTAGCTCCCCGCCAGTTGGAGAGCTAGTCAGGGCTCGGGGCTCGGGGAGGCAGGCCCAGAGAGGCACCTGCTCCCGCGGAAGTGCCGCCCCAGGGCCCTAGGCCAGCTCGAGGCTGGACCCCTAAGGACGACCTCGCCACCAGGTGTGGGGTGGGAGGGTCAGCTACTCCAGAGGACGTAGCAGCACAGTCATGTGGGGAGAGCTGTTGAGGGAGAATGCTGAGGGTCTGGGCGTCTGGTACCCCACATCTAGGCATGGAAGCCCAGGTCCTCCTTGCTGCTGCCCTGTGCTGGCATGTCTGCTGTCTTCCCTGTGAGATACCCACACAGGCCAGGCTTCACTCCCACCCCGCCGTCAACTAGTCAGTGAGCTCTCACTCCTGTATTCCGCATCCGAACTGCCCAGGCGCCCCCATTTCTGCCACCACTGCCCAGGACCAGGTCCTCTAGGCGGGCCTTCACTGCCCCAGCCCCTCAGCCATCATCTGGCAGGGTGAGCAGCTGCCCTGGGTAGAGTCACAGGTGTCACTTGGACTGCCCTTCCTGGGCTGAGCCCCTCCTCTCCTGGGACCATCAAAGAGACTGCTCCCTGTAGAACTGCTCTCCCTGAGCCTGGGCCAGAGTGTCCCGAGTCTGGCAACACCTGTCCACTGAGTATCAGCTGTGGATGGCATGATGGTTATGTCGTTGGACTTCACGTTGTCAGCCACAGTTCAAGTCCCAGACCCAGTGGCTTAAACCTCACACCAGAACATGTGTGCACCCAAAATCACAAGAGGAGAATGGAGGAGAAGGGATTGAGGCATGCCCAACCCCCTGGGAGGTGATTTATCACTCTCTGTCTCTGGCAAGCAAACACACCCTATAGAAAAAAAATCTCTCTTAAAAATAAATATATATCAACTGTAGGTCCGGCCTGGGCCACCTGCTTGTGTGTCTTTTCTAATTCAACCCTGATTGTTGTTCTCTGAGGTCTGTGCATTGTACCAGCCCTGGCCAAAGAATTTTACCAACCTGCCATATTTAATCATTAATTTAAAAAGACACTTTGCCAGACTTGAAAAAGTTTGAGTCGATAGCATTCTATCCAGTGTCATTTAACACCAATGACCTGTTTGTAGGACAGTTAGTCTTCTTGACTTAGAGTGGGGCTTCTGTCTGTGGTATGACACTCAGATGGTCACATAAGTGGATAGGAACCCTTACACTGTGTGTGGTTTCAGTTGACAGGAGGGTCGAATCCGAAGAGTCGGGCGATGAGGAAGGAAAGAAGCATAGCAGTGGCATCGTGGCCGACCTCAGCGAGCAGAGCCTGAAGGATGGCGAGGAGCAGGGCGGAGAGGACCCAGAAGGTACCGGCCGGGTTCCAGGGGACATGTGTGTTGTGGCCAGGTGTTGGCTGGGCTGTGCATGCTCTGTCCCCCCACGACATAGTGTCCTGCCAGTTCTGGGAAGAGGCTCTTGGTGGCTGGGACTACAGCCTCCAAGACACAACCTCGTCGGTGACTTATCTGTGGCACCGCAGGAAGTATGCGTTCTTTTCACTCCACTGATGGCAGGGTGGCACCCAGGACGGAGCTGACTGCAGTACGGACCAGGTGTCCAGAAAGCAGGGCCCACATGAGCAGCTGACCGCTGTGCTCTGTGTCCTACCACTGTTAGAGGGGCTTTTCTACTCCTGGAGAGGTTCTCTGATTCTCACTCTCCAGGTTTATAGACCGGGAGAGCCACTTCCGAGGTACCTAAGCGTTAGGTAGGTCTTATTTTTTTAAGAATTATTTCTTTCTTTCTTTATGTTTTGTGGAAGAGAGCCTAATATTCTCCTTTTGTTTTAGTGAGCGACAACAGAATAAACTCAGGGACAAGGTAAATGTGCAGCCCGTGCTGGCGGCTTTCCTCTCCCTGACTGTGGCATAAGCCTTTTTTGCATCAAAAAGAAAGAGGAAACCATATGAATACAGAAAGATGTCCAAGATATGTTATTGGGTGAAAAAAGTAAATGTCTAAATAGTAAACATGTTAAAACCTTATTTTTAATTAAAAACTTGAACATATCGTTTTGTCTGTTTTTAAGAAAAAAGAGGCATCAGTCAGTCATCCAGGGTCTCTGGGCCTCAGGCATGAGAGGGATCTGTACAGTCTGCATTTTCTAGGTCCGTATACAGTGTGTATGCAGTTTTCAGATATGAATAGTTGCATATTTACCCTCATAAAAATAAATGTACAGGAAACGTGAATTTTTAAAATAACATCATGTTCTCTGTGCCAGCAAAGACGATTGGTAACTATAGCAACCTAATTTTCAAGCAAAAGAAAATTACCACAAAAGCACCGCACGTGTACTTGGGAACTTCAGAGTGTGTTCTGGGGGCGCTGTGGGTGGGAGCGGTGTCGTCGTCAGGCCCGTCACAGGCCGAGTGCCGGCCGTGCTCAGACCTGCAGCTGGGACGGCAGCCTCGAGAGCCCGAGAGCTGGCGGAGCGCTGCGTGTGCCTTTTCCTGGCTCGTGAGCACAGGCCGACATGTGATCGTCGTCACGTATGATGACAGTGGCACAGAAGCATGGCTCGCCCGAGAGCGTGCAGGCTGGACCCCGAGCCTGCTTGTCTAATGCGAGGGTTCCTCCGCAGAGTGTGCTGGTTACACACTCTGGGGCTGTGCGTTCCTAGTCCTTTGAGAGACCAGGACTCGCTCCTGCATTTTATTTAGGTCCTCAGTTCAAATGACACACGTTCAGACCCGTCAGCTGCGCGCTTTTGCCTACCTCCCCCCTTAGACTAGTGACCGACATGTGCCACACTGAGAAGGCTGTCCTGGGCAGTGATTGTCCTGGAGGTACTGCTGGGCGGGATGCAAACCAGTGTCCCATAAAGCCTGAGGCCGCCCCAGCTTCCCCTACTGGCCCCTGACCGGCCCACAGTGCCCCCTCAGGCCCAGTGTGCTTTGGACACTAGGCGACACTGCCTGCATTGTAGTTCCTCTTCCAGGATCCTGCCTGGAGCTCCCAGTGTGTGCTGGCTGTGAGTGGAGTGGATACTTGGTGGTAGCTTTTCGCCCAGTCCCTTTTATTTACTTCTCCGGTCCCTTGTGAAGCTGAGGCACCACTGTTGCTCTGAGGCCTCCCACCAAGGAGCTAGGCTGGCTGACATACAGGCCACTTGCTCACTCTTGGGACATGCCAGCATTGGGTGAAGTCTGCAGCTGTGGGTGCTGTCCCGCAGAGGAGCAAATGCAGCCCTGCTCCAGGGGAGCCGTGCGGTAGTGGGAACCCGGGTAAGATAGTGAGGAGATGCAGGCAAGAGGGCACCCAGGCGGCCTTCACAGAGCGGCCGGCAGGACACTGCCAGGTGAGCCGCGTCTTTTCTCCCGACAGAACATTGCAAGGGAGGTCAGCCAGTGGTGTCGGGGTAAGGTGCTGGATCCCACATGGCCGACTGTATGGTTTGTGTCCCGAACCCAGGCGTGTATGCGTGCATGCCCAGAACCACAAGAGAACGGAGGAGAAGGGATTGCAGTGTGGCCATCCCCCCAGGGGGCGGTTTCTCACTTTCCCTCTGTCTCCGGCGAGCGTACATGCCATATAACAAACTAAAAAGAGAAAAGAAAGGAAGAACAAACATTGCACGGGAAGAAGTTTAAGAGGAATACCATGTTGTCATGGCCGCGCTCTCACATGGAGAAGGAAGTCAGACGGTAGGGCAGCGTGAGTGATGGCTAGACGCTCGGCGATACGGAGGCACCACTGTTGCTCTTGAAGTGTCCTGAGGGCTCGTGTGTGTGTGGGCATGCTATGTGTGCATACCTGTGCATGCGTGTCCACGCGCGTCTTGGTCCTCTTTACAGAGATCCTTACGCAGGCTCTAATGAAACGAGGAGGGCTGCGGGGATGGGGAGAGGCCTCCTGGACTCAAACGGCCTTCTCTGCTGGAGTCAGTTCTCCAGCCTCCCAGCTGAGAAGTGGTTTAAATTATTCAGTGAGGCGCTTTGATCCTAGCTCAAGCGATGCTTCGTTTTGTTTCTTGTTTGCAGAGAAGCGTTTGTAGATGCCAGGCCACTTTCCAAAGCAGTAAAAGGCACACCCAAGAACATCTGATGTGCCTGACACGATCTATATTCAAATGGCCTACTTTAGTGTCACAAACAGGAGAGTATGTGGGCAGGCAGGGGCTGCCAGCTACCAGCGTCGGGCATCATGAGAAGCTGGCCGCAGAGATGGCTTGGTGCTTCCTGAGGCTGACCAGCCCACCCACGGCCTGCTGAGCCTCCGTCCTCCTGTCCACCATGGCTTCCAACTACATTTCCTTTCCTGGAACTTTCAGGGGTGCAGGTGGAGGTTTGGAGACCTTTGCCCACAGCTGAGCTCGGGAAACCCAGACATCTGTGCTGTGGGAGCAGGCCTCAGCCGCCACGCCTCCCGGTTCTTGGTGTGGTTCTCTGCTGGTCTGCCGTGGGCCCGCTCCTGAGCCATGCCTCCCAGGTCTCGGCCGCCGCCCAGGCCGTGCCCTCCGTGGGCAGGTTATGATGGGCTGTTCTTTCTCGTTTCCTCTCCCAGGAGAGCACGAGCTGCCTGTGGACATGGAGACCATTAACCTAGACCACGATGCAGAGGTAATGCTGCTCCCCCCAGTCCAGGGGCCTTGTGACAGACCACCCTACCCGGCAGGTTACTGCTGAGAGGGTGCTAGGTTAATGGAGAGTCGCCTGAGCCTCCTCTGGTTGAGTCAGATCCCGGGTCCTGACTGCTCACTTCTAGCACTTGCAAGTCCATTTCTGTTTAAGCAGTGAAAACCGTGTGGCAGATGAGGTTGCCCCAAATCATAAGTTACACGGACCCAATGACATGTCGCCCGTGGTGGGGTCCCAGCACCCGCAAGCTCTGGAAAGCATGCATGTGGAAGTCTGCCACAAGAACAGACCCACGTGCAGCCTGACCGCCGGCCTCGGGCCTTCGGCTGAGCCCTGAGGGTGACATGTTGGGCATGCACCTCCCAGGAGCCTGGCCTTGTGTTCTGTGCTCAAGCAGGCCAGTGGGGAGAGGAAGGTGCCACGTGCCTATCACTGCACCGGTCAGTTTCCACGAAGTTGTGAGCAGTACAGCTACCCCAGAAGCTGGCAGGGTGCCCGCATGGCCTCATCGTTGCACAGCCCCGCCCTGCCTTCCCACGCTCGTCCCCGCCCCCAGCAGGCCCTCTCCATGGCTGAATTGGGTTCCTTGTTTCAGGATGTTGACCTGAATCACTACCGCATTGGGAAAATTGAAGGATTCGAGGTGCTGAAGAAAGTGAAGGTGAGAGGGGTTCTGTCCTTGCACAGGCGACTGCGTGGTGCACCCAGAGAGAATAGAGAAGTCAGTCCTGGTGAGAGTCGTGCCCCTGCGCCGTGCAGGCGCCACCTGCATTTCCCCTGGAAGCAGAGGGCAGTTCTGAGGCGGTCCCAGTCCAGGAGCCTGGCACAGCCTGGTGCTCAGGCCAGCCTCAGTCCTGAGCGTTCCTGTAAGCACTCGCCTACCTTCATAGTCCCAAACTGAGCCCACAGGGTTCTTCCATACTGCCAAGTGATGACACAGGCTCCCACCCCGGAGGTGTGCTCGGCCTGGGCGCCTCGGCCTGGCTTGGAGCCTGGCCGTGCTCAGGGGAGGCAGCGCAGGACTGGCCTTTGCCCAGCTGCCTCTCCCTAGAAAGCAGAAGGAGAACAGCGGCCCACCTTCCAGCAGGAAGGCTCATCTGTCCCCTGCTAACAGTCGGCACCATCTTGTCCCCTAGACTCTCTGCCTCCGTCAGAACTTAATCAAATGCATTGAGAACCTGGAGGAGCTGCAGAGCCTCCGAGAACTGGATCTCTATGACAACCAGATCAAGAAGATCGAAAACCTGGAGGCGCTGACGGAGCTGGAGTGAGTCACGAGCCCGAGGACACCAGGCGGTGGGCAGGCCCTGCCCTGGCTCCCAGGGGTCTACGCCAAGTTCAGGGCTCCGGAGGGGCCGTTGTTTGCTGGGCACTGACTCAGAAAGCAGACCTTGGGTGGAGAGGCAGAGGGGCTCCTGTTCGTCTCTGCACTCAGGGAGCAGGGCGCCCAGCGCCGGGAGCATGCTCTGCTGATGGGGGGAGCGCAGCACCTCTGACCAGGCCAGGCGTGGAGAGCCCAGCGCCGTGAGCACACTCTGCTGATGGGGAGGCACAGCCCCTCTGACCAGGCTAGGCCTGGACGTCTGTGAGGATGCCTGCCCCTGCTCGCTCGCTCTTCCTGCTGCCATTCTCAGGTCCCTGCTGAGTGCAGACCAGCCCTGAGGGAAGTGTAGTTTCTGCCCAGATACACCCTGGGGGCCAGGGCGTCAGCCTGCTGGCGTGCTCCAAGCAGCCTCGCCTCATGGCAGCATCAGCGTGAACCAGGGCAACAGCAAGTCCTGCCCTGTCGGCTGCAGCCCCAGAGCAGGTGCCGCCTCCAAGTGAAACCCTGAGTTTTCTGCTTTAACATTTTGCTAAAATGTTCTCTGCTCTTGGGGCCAGCAGGTGGCGTGGTGGTTAAGGGCACTGGATTCCCACAATGCCGACCGTGGTTCAAGTCCCAGACCAGACGGCTTGCTTTCTCACTTTCCCTCTCTTTCTCACTCTGTCTCTCTCTGGTCAAATTAAAATAAATAAAGTTAAAATAAAACAATTCTTTAAAAAAACACCTTCTCTGCTCTTTTCTAGGGTTCTAGATATTTCTTTTAATCTACTAAGAACCATCGAAGGGGTCGACAAGCTGACACGGCTGAAGAAACTCTTCTTGGTCAACAATAAAATCAATAAAATTGAGAACATAAGCAGCTTACATCAGCTACAGATGCTGGAGCTGGGGTCCAACCGCATCCGGGTAGGAGCACAGCCACGGATGTGTATCCTGCTGGGGAGGGAGAGGCAGCTCTCAGCTGGCTGTGCGTGGGGGGGTGTGGCAGGCTTCGGTATTAGGGTGTGACTTCCTCCAGGAGCAGGAAGTTACTGTTCTGTCAGAAACGTGCTACCTGGGCCTCGGCGCTATGACACCTGCCCTTGCCATGCGGCCCAGCCTTCCTCTGCATGTCCAGCCCAGCTGCTCTCAGTCCACATCAGGACCCTGCCTCAGACTGGCCTGGGCGCCTGGCCTGGGTGGACTGCCAGGCCCCAGACTGCGTCTCGTGAGCATGCCCAGGCTCACTGTCTCCCCCGGCCTCGTTGAGATGGAAGTTGCCCAGGAACCTTGAAGTGGTCACTTCAGGGAATGACAGCCACTCCGGGGCTTTAGAAGGTGCCCCAGAACCTGGTACCAAGCCATGGAAGGCTGAGCAAGCCCCAGATGCGCCCCTAGCTGCTCCACATCTCCCATTCCCCAGGATGCCTCTGACCTGGAGAGAATGGGGCAGGGTGGAAATGAGAGCCCTTCAGAGGCCACGTGTGGTCCACGGACAAAGACAGCCATGGCCCTGACTTGGAGCCTTAGGAAGAGTCCATGGTCCCCATGGCAGAGAAGGATTGCTGTCAGCCCAAGGCCACTGCAGCCTGTGCCTGGCACCCTAGACAGGGTCCTGCAGCAGGCCGTGCTCCCAGCCAGGCCTGCTTGGCAGCCGAGGCAGGTGTCTCTGAGCCCACGTCCCCTCTGTCCTCTAGGGGTCATTGTGGTTACATGCCGGGCTAGAGAGCAGGCAGGACACCAGGCCCGGAGTGGCGTCTCGGCAGGAGCCGACAGTTATGGGGAGAGCACGCGTTCAAAACTAGCGAGCCCGGGTGTCACCACTGCATCCAGTACCTTACGAGGGTACTGTGGAGGGACAAGGGGCACATCGGGTGGGCACTGGCTCCAGCCCTGGGTGCCGTGAGGGCGGGTGAGCTGCCCCTTTGACACGTGCTGGACCACGCTCGTGGGCTGGGCTCGGGTCATTCTCTCTGCTGAGATGCCACGTGAGTGATGTGGGCAGAGGAGGAAGGAAACTGAGGTCAAGTCAGGGAGCAGCTGGGCGGCCAGCCAGGGCAGCAAGGGCCACCCATGGGCTTAGGCTTGAAGACAGGCTCAGGTGACCACAGTGAGCAGAGCAGTGGAGGAGGGCCTGGAAGCTGAGCACAAGGGGCTCAGGGTGACCCAGGGTCCTGAGAAGTCACTCCAGTATCAAAGAGTGCCAGCTGGCAACATGCATGGTGACAGCACGGCATCAGAGAACGGGCCAGAAGTGCACAGCTGGGGCTGCATGAGCACTCTGCCAGGCCACGAGTGTTCAGCTGTCCCCAAACCCCTTGGCTCTGCGGCTGTGCCCCCATGGTCTCTGGGTCCCGGG
This sequence comes from Tupaia tana, assembly GCA_026018925.1. Lineage (NCBI taxonomy): Eukaryota > Metazoa > Chordata > Mammalia > Scandentia > Tupaiidae > Tupaia > Tupaia tana. The sequence continues at coordinate 170,426 of JAKSZU010000001.1, forward strand.
ACAGTCCCAGAGAGGTCGCCGCAGAACCACACTCCAGGCGGCCTCGGCTCCTCGGCTCGTGGCTGCATGTGCTCACCTCGTGCTGTCTTTTCACAGGCTATTGAGAACATTGACTCGCTAACCAGCCTGGAGAGTCTGTTTCTGGGGAAAAACAAAATCACGAAACTCCAGAACCTGGATGCGCTCACCAGCCTGACGGTGCTCAGTATGCAGGTATCGAGCCCCGCCCCCCGGCCTGAGCCGACCGTGAGCCCACGGCAGCTCTCCTCTTCCCTGGCAGGGTGCACTGAGATGTCAGAGCCCACAGGCTTTGCGCACGCGCACACACCGAACTGAGATCTCACCCTCACAGGTCACGCTCCCCCAGCCGGTGTCAGGTCGCTTAGCGGAAGGGCTGTCTTGAGCAGACCAGGCTCATTCCAAGTCCTCCTAGCACCCCGGCTTCATGACAGAAGCCACGGCCTCCACGTGGCCAGAGCTTACTCCACGGCCTGGGCCAAGACTGGCGGCCCCTGAGTGCCTGGGCTTGTGCTCCCGTTCCATCAGAAACTGATCAGACCCTGGAGGTGAGCTGTGCCAGGGCTCTGGGCCAGACCTGGAGTGGTGGGTCCATACGCCAGCGGGAAGGGTACTCCACAGACATCTGTGAAAGGAGGGCCCATGTGTCTAACTTGAATTGTAATGTGTACTAAAAGAAAGCAGGATCAGTTTATTTTAAAATGTTTAATTCTGACATTTAAAAATTCAGGTAAGCCCTCCCCAAGTACTTCTAAAAAAAGCGCATTTACATAAAACCTTGTAAGTCTCCTGCATGAATAGTTTGATCATCTTTTTCTCTACCCAGGTCCCATTCTAGCACATTTTAAATGCAGTGCCCTATTCTTAGACTTCTCCCTGACAGTAAGAAAGCTTTATTTCCGGGGCCTTCAGGTGGCAGGTTGGTTAAGGTGCTAGACTCCCACATGGCTGACCACAGTTTGAGTCCTGGACCTGGTGGCTTGCTTTCTTCCTCTTTCTCTCTGTCTTTCTGGCCAAATTGAATAATAATAATAATAATAATAATAAAGTTAAATCATTATGTTAAAAAAAAAAAAAGCAAGCTCATTTCCTGAAAGCCTTTGCATGGTCCCCGTGGCCGCCCTGACTGCTAAACTGTCGGCTCCCCTCTTGCAGAGCAACCGGCTGACCAAGATCGAGGGTCTGCAGAGCCTGGTGAACCTGCGGGAACTGTACCTCAGCCACAACGGCATCGAGGTCATCGAGGGCCTGGAGAACAATGTAAGATGTCCACTGCTCTGGAGCGGGGCAGGGCTGCGGGCGGGGGGCGGGGCCGCCGGCCTCCAAAGCTGCCTCAGGTGGACCCACGTTCTTGTGTGGATGGAGGGACGAGGACCGAGGGAGCTCTCCCCAGGTGCCTCCACCCTGAGTGGGAGTCGGAGGGCCAGCGTGGCAGGTGCCTCTCGGGTGGTGCTCACTGCGCACACACTCTGGGCACTGTGGAAGGCGTGCCAGCAGACCCAGTCCGCTCCCAGCCCCAGGCCACAGCGTAGCTGGCCCGCCCCACTTCTTAGCCACAGGGCCCAGGGCTGCTGGGCTCCTCACTGGAGCACTGCAACAGCCCCTCCTCCCAGCTCCCCTCCCTCCTCCTCCCCCTCCTCCCCTGCCCTCCCAGCCCTTCTGCCCAGTCTGGTGACCACTGAGAGGTACCTGTGCACAGAAGCCCCTCCTTCTCAGCCACTGCAGTTCCTCCTGGTTTTCCTCAGTGCAGTATCCAAGACAAATAAAATACTTTTTCTCGTTCAACGTCACTGGATTTTTTCTGTTTTGTTGAACTGCCAGCAGTGCACCCAACCTGGCCACTGCTCCTGGTAAATGCCGTGCTCAGTTGCATGCAAGGCACCTTGGCCTCCTGCCTCGGACCTGGGCCTTCTGCCCCTAGTGACAGCCTTGGGGGAGACACCGTGTTCTGGATTTCAGTTCACCAAGAACTGCACAAACTCTTAGGGAATTCAGAGTTTTCTGGGGAAAGTTTGGCCACTTTGCTCCAACTCTGTGGTCACACTGAGCTGACAAAACCAGCATGTGAGCCGGGTGCTCACGTCTGCAGGGCGTTGCCCAGAGTGGGGCTGTGACTGGAGCAGCGGCACTGCCTCCCGAGGCCCTGGCACCTGGCAAGACAGGGTGTGCACGCCGTGGCCCAGCCGTCTCCCACTCCGGGCCTGACTCTGCCAGTCCTGTGCTCAGCTGCCAGAGTGCTGGAGGTGGGCCTGCTGCAGAGGGGTCGGATGGGCAGGGCAGCCCCAGGTGAGCAGGAGCGCCAGCAGCAGCACAGGGTTCACGGAGCGTGGCACATGACCGTGGGGGGGCACCTGCCATTGGGCCTCTGAGACAGAACAGAGCATGGCAGACCGTGCTGGGCTGAAGGTGGCAGCGCCACTGCGGTGCTCACTGGGCCACGGGCAATCTTCTGGGTTTTCTCTACAGACATGGGGACAGCCTCCCCCATGTCTCCATCAGGGCTTTGCTCAGTCTGGGGCCTGTCTTGTGGGGAGGCCAGGAGGTAAACATGCCTCTTACTGCGAAGGCAAGTGCTAACCCCAGCCCCGTCTCTGGGCCGCCCGGGGTCTGGCCCAGGCGAGTTCTGGAGGTGGCTTCTGCGCTGTCTCTCTCTTCCGTGTGGTCGGAGTGTCCCCGCTGCTAGGGCCTTGGTGGCCTTATGGGACTTTGTGCCCTTGGTGTGCCCGCTCTCCACACGCTCTCTTATTTCGAAGCAAGCTTTACTGGTTTACTTCCAGTGGGCTTCCAAAGCATCGCCCAGCATCCCAGGGAGACGTGAGAGGGACTTGGGTGTGAGACAGATCCCAGAGTGCCGAGGTCAGCCCCTCTGCCAGCCAGAGCCCCCATTAGCTCTCTGTCCCTTGCGCTGAGCCTCCATGCATGGACTTATGGGGCTCGGCCCTACTGTGCATCTCGGCCCACATCCGCCTGTCCGGTTTCTGACCTGCTCTTGAGATGACCCTCGAGCACCACGGAAGGTGCGGCACCCACTGAGCAGCCCGGCCGGCCCTGCTGCCGTGCAGGCGCACCCTCCGCTTAGCCCTCCTGGGCCCGTTTTGCTCTGGAGACACTCGCACTCCCAGCACCCTGTGGCCCTGGGCTGAGATGGGCACGCGATGCCGTGCTGGAGCAGCTGCCTCAGCTTGCACCTGTGCCCAGCCTTGCAGAGCCTCAGGTGGCCGTGTGCTCCCTGGAGTGGGAGGCAGTGGCGGGCCCTCCCCAGAGCACAGAGCTACAGCAGGAGTGCTGCTCAGTGCACAGGCTGCTGACGGCAGGCTCTGGGGAGGGCCTGTGGTTTGTTTTTATTTTATGAAGACATTTTTTCAACTCTACCTTAAAGCTTAGGAGGATTTGGGATCTGGGGTTAGTGCAATGCATGGAAAATAGAGGAAAAGAACCCTCAGTGACTGGTAGGGGAGGATTAGCAATTAGGGCCTTGAGGAGGGGAGTCAGCGCCTTGCCTCGGAGGCTCTTGGCAGCAGGTGACATTCTCCTCCTGAGTCTTGGAGGACTTGCCAGTTGAATTGATCAGATATATTGAAGCAAACACTGCAAGTTACAGTTTTCACTGCAGAGTTATTCTGTTGAATCTTGAAACACTCTAGAGGTAACGAAGTATTGCCTAGCTTCTCTGGTGTGTGTGAGGCACAGGTTTCAGTGAGAGGCTGTGTGGAGCCAGTGCTTCTGGTGGAACGCCTGCCCCCACAAGGGCATCAGGGCTCCCTGCACGCTGTCCTCGGTCGGCCCTATCCACTCTGGGTTCCACCACAGCACGAGACCTGCTCCCCACACACGGGCTCTCAGTCCTCTGCAACCTCTGTGGCGGCCTCTGGCCAGCTGAAGGGGTACCTGCCGAAAGCCTGGGCCTGGGGCTGGAGAGTGCCCCCCGACCTGGGCTGTGTGCCCACCCATTTCTTACCCTCCAGGGCCCTGCAGCCCTGGTCGCTAAGCGAAGAGATCCTGGCTCAGAGCTCCCTTGCCTTTGTCCACTTCCTCACGATAAGCACTAAGTCACCAGCCTCGGTGCCCAGCCCAGAGCCCCAGGCCTCACTGTGCTCTCCCCGACAGTCCCATCTCACGGGTCCTGCATCGGGAGGTCAGGGAGCACACGGCTCTCGGAGTCGGACCGGATGAGCTCAGTGCGGTAGCCATAGGCATTCCATGTGGAGACGCCGAAGCCAGGGCTGGGGTGCCGGAGGCAGGCTGGACCACCCCCTCACCTCGGTAGCATGCTCCCACTCTGTGAGGCAAAGAGGGTGGCTCGCCCTTCAGCATGGAGCTTGGCGCTTGTCCCTCTGTGCATGGTCACACAGTCATTGTTGAATTGAGGTAATCCAGGAACAATTTTATTTCCTTATTTTAGAACAAACTCACGATGTTGGACATTGCATCAAATAGAATAAAAAAGATTGAAAATATCAGCCACCTAACAGAGCTACAAGAATTCTGGGTAAGTTCAATATACACTGGGGTTGATAACACTTGGAATAAACAAGTCCCACTGAGTGAAATGTCATGAATGAACACCGGGATGTCTAAGTCCTGTGAAGCTCCGTGCTGAGAGATCCGGAGTGTGTGGAGATGTGGGCTGGGCTCTCAGAGAGTTGCATAGGGTGTGGCCTGTGGCCTTGTTCCTGAGCGCATGGTCCACACGTCAGCATTCAGGAGAGCTTGCTGGGGCTACAGAGTCTCAGCCCACCGTGGCTCAGATGCAAGCTGAAGAAGACGCGTAAGCTCCCAGGTGGTCGTGGTGCACACGGACATCTGAGAAGCACTCGTGTACGTATGTGGTGACAGCCAGAACTACCCCTGACTGCAAGGTCTCCAAACCCAGGGTCAGGGCAGGTATGTCCCAGCACAGCAGAAGGCAGTGCTGGAGGGGTTTCTGCAGTCGGCCATCCTGGAACATACCTTGTCTCACAGATAGAGACGTGGCTTCAGGAGCAGTACTGCAGAGCCCATGGGAAGAGACGCCTCTAAAGGGGCTAGGAGATGACCCCTGAGTGGATGTCCTGGGTGTGCAGACTCCACTGGGGGTGTTCTTCAGGCATATTGCCTTCCCCGTCTCCCTCCTGCAGGACCGTGGCACGTGTATCTCCGTGTGATGCTATGAACTGAGTATTCTCGATGCATTCAGTCTGATTCAAGATTCTTGCTGAGTCGAAGGCACTGTTCTTCCTTGTCTAGCTGTGCTGCTGACTCTGCCTTTGTCCTGTGTGTTTTCCTTTGTTCATCTTGAAAACCTGTCCAAGTTTCTCTAACACAAGCGGCCTGCTGTGCAAATGTCCCTTGCCCCTTTTTGATAGCAATAGGTCCGGGTCATGTCATGATGTAGCACCAAAGCATGTCTGGGAAGACTAGAACCAGAATTTGGCAGACGGTAAAGATGCCTCAGGCCAGACGGAACCCCATGAGCCCACGGGGTCTATATGCAGCCCAGACCTGAAGAAAGGTATGGCTGGTGGTTGGGTCAGAGTGTAAGGAGTTGGATCCAAGGAAGCCAGGGAACCACAGAGAAAATCACACAACAGGAATAAGAAGTCCAGAATAGAACACCAGGGTAATAGGAAAAAAGGTTCTTGGCAGAAATTTTAAGGAGCAGCTTTGGGGTGCAAGCTGATACTGAAGCATTGTTTTTGAAACTTACAGTTTCTTTCATTTGCCCTACCAAAGCACAGAACATGAGGTATCAAGTGCTAAGACCACAGGCAGGAGCCAGTGCAGAGGGCAGGCTGAGGAAACGAGACCTTTAGACCGTGCAGAAATGCGCGTCTGCTCCGTGAGCTACTCTAGCAATGGCTGCTGAGAGCGCGTACACAGGAAAGTGCTGTCTGCCTGTTACCGTTATCTTCCTGCCGTTGTCGGTATCCAATGCTGCTGGGCACTAGGAAGCTACATGTGTTTGTCAGATTTTGCCCCAAAAAGATCAGAGAAATTACATGGCGCCAGTCGTTTTCACATCTTCAGACGATGTACATCCAACAGCTGGCTTTGCGTTCCATTTCCTCTGCCCCCATTCTCTTTGCGTTCCATTTTCCCCTCCCCTCATTTTCTGCCCTTTGAAAGAATAAACCTGAGGCTGGTTCTGGTCGCAACTTCTCCATCAGAGAAGCTGTGCCCACCCGATCCTCGCTTTTCTATACTTGTGTGTCTGTGTGTGTTTGTTATTGCGTTTATTTCTAATCCACAGCCTTCCCCACTCAGAACCGTGTTCACCCGAGCAGGTCCCGGCAGACTAGCTGCACACCCAGCTGTCAGGGAAGCAGGAATGCTGGCGAGTGATGGTGCCTGGCCTGTAACACTCAGGTGAATCTTGTGTCTTAGCTCTCCTGGCGAAGGCAGGGAACCACAGCCTGAGTCTGCAGTCCTTTATCGTGTCCAGCCTGCTTTCTGCTCTGCTCTGACCGCCAGCACATCCAGAGGATAAAGTAGTGCTCACTCGTTTTGTAGGTGAGGAGCAACTTTCCAGGAAGGAAAGTTGCAGACTAGGAACTCATTCAGTTCCATGCTTGTGTCATATTTGGGAGGCACTCATTTTCAAATGAAGAAATAGGAAAGCAGTTCTAATAAGTTTTTAATAACCCAAATCGATTATCGATGTTCATTTCTTCTTTTTTTCTAATTACTGAGAGGAGGATGCTGCAATCTTCCAACCATAATTGTCTATTTGTCTTTTCAATTCCATCAGTTTTTTGTTTTGTTTTTGTATTTTTGAAGGTCTGTTACATGGTGCATTCACATTAAGATTGTAGTGTCTTCTTTTTTTTTTTTTTGGAGAGGTTTTTCGCTATAGGGTGCGTGCTCTCGCCAGACAGAGAGAGAGAGACATAGAGACAGAAAGCGAGAAATCACCCCCAGGGGGGATGGCCACGCCGCAATCCCTTCTCCTCCATTCTCCTCTCGGGATCTTGAGCACACATGCACACGCGCCCGGCGTGAGTTTCAAGCCACCGGGTCCGGGATGTGAACCGCGGTCGACTACATGGGAGTCCAGCAACATAGCCATTACGCTAACTGCTGGTTCCCAAGATTGTAGTGTCTTCTTGATGAATTAGTCCTTTATCATATGGAATATCTCTTATTTATTTATTTGAATTTTTGGTATAGGGTGCTTGCCCTTACCGAAAAGAGACAGAGAGGGAAAGTTGTTATAGTCTACTCAGCGAGAAATAAGAGGACATCCAGACATAGCCAAATTTATTGGAGTTTATTGATTAAGCCAGCGGCATACGGGAGACTCATGTCTCTCAAAAACCCGCAGCCCCAAGTGAAAGGAGAAAGGAGCTTATATATGCCAAAAAGGCACAATCATGTCCAGGATGACTTGGTGATCTACAAGGACAAAGAGCAGTGGGCTTATAAGGGTAGGGAGTAGGGCTTTTACAGAAGTGAGAAAAAGCTGGTAAGCAGGTTAATCATCATTAAGGTGATTAGGAGAAGTGGGGTTTTAAGGACAATAGGAATGTTAATCACTCTTAAACAAAAGGGGAGAGGAGAGGTTTCCAGTCATAGGAATTTAACAGTTCATAATGGAGGAGCTTCTCCAAAATGGAGTCCTCCTGCTTCATTCCCCACTTCTCTTAGAGGCGCTCCTCCAAGATGGAATCATGCCTGCTTCAAAGTAAGAAATCACCTCCCAGGGGAATAGCCACACCACAGTCCCTTCTCCTTCATTCTCTTCTTGGGGTTTTGGGAACACACACACACACACACACACACACACACGTGTCTAGCGAGTTTTTTAAGCCACCAGGTCTAGGACTCGAACCTCACAGTCAGCCATGTGGGTTTCAATGCCTTAACCTCCACACCACCTGCTGGTCCACGGATGTCCCGACCCGGGGGGACAGTCGAACAGGTTTCCTGAGGGAAGGAGTGAGAGCCGGAACAAGCGGCACAGTGTCACAGCACGGAGACGACACAGTGTCGTCTGTTTATTGTGGGCAGCACAGTACAGCACGGAGACGACGCAGTGTTACAACTCTTTAGGGTCGCGTCCTCTGTTGTGAGCAGCACAGCTCTCCAGGGTCGTCTGGAGACTGTGCGGTGTTTCAGCTCTTCAGGCTCTCCAGGGTTGTCGTCTTCCTGGTCTTCTGTGCCGCCTTCGTTGTCTTCCTGGTCGTCTGGCTATTGTGGGCCAGGCATGGTGGTTATATACACATTGGTGGATCGTAAAGGGTGGTTATGATTGGTTGTAAACGGTGGGTTATGATTGGTTGCTTTTGGACCAATCATGAGGTGCCAGATATGCAAATCTGAGGAATTCTAGTGGCCAATCAGAGCAAGGTTTCGAAGGTCAGGTTTTATGAAGAGAACCAATCATGGCAATTGTTTGCTCTCTGAGAAACCTTGGCAGACTGCTGGTGCGCAGCCTCCCACACATGGAATGTCCCTCATTATTGCTGTTCCCTTTATCCTTGTCCCATGTGTCTACCTCATCTGTTATTGACAGTCACTCCGTCTATCTCGTGATCAGTGCCTTCACAGAATCTTTCTCAGTCAATTTATTCTTCACTTGTGTTTTTATAATTAAAATGTGTTTCTTGTAAACAATATGTAGCTGAGTCTTTTTCATCCAGTCTGATAGTCTCTACCTTTTAAGTACATTGTTTAGATTACTTACATTTAATGTAATTATGTTTCATTACATTTTATGTAATGATTGGTTTTAAGATTATTAGCTTAGTAGTTGTGTTTAATCAGCCTGTGTATTGTTCCTTTCTCTGTCTTTTCCTGCCTTCTTTTTGGAATGAGAATTTGGGGAGTAGAGGATATTCTATTTGTTCTCTATTGTTCATTTATTTTCTGTACTTATGTTTTGGTTGTCATTGTTCAGAGTGTGTGTGTGTGTGTGTGTTTTAGTGATTGCTTTGGAATTATAATTTTTTTCTTTTAATTTGCCAGAGGGTGCATGTACTTACCAGAGAGAGACAGAGAGAGAGCGCGAAAGTGACAGTATCCCTCATGAGAGATGGTGACGCCACAGTCTTGTCTCTTTCACTCCCACTCTTTCAGGATTTGGAGCATGTATGCACACACATGTGCCTGGAGCATTTTTCAAGCTTCTGGATCCAGGACCAAACCACACAGTTGGCCTGTGGGATCCAGCTGCCTTAACTACCATACCACTGTCTGGCACACAAGAAATATTTTTAGTGTACCACAATCTACCTTCAAATAATCTTATAGCATTTCTCATATAACATAAGACCCTTACAAAAGTATGCTTCCATTCTCTCCTCCAGTAGCTGTTTCATACCTTTTATATTTCACTGTCTTTAAACCCCATGATACATTGTTCTATCAGGTTTTTTTAGGTTTTTGCCATAGGGCATATGCACCCACCAGGGAGAGACAGAGAAAGGAAAGTGAGAAATTACTCCCCCCAACCCCCCCAGGGAGGATGGCCACACCACAGTCTCTTCTCCTCCTTGAAGTTTTTGGGCACACACATGCTGAGTGTGATTTTCAAGCTGCAGTTGGCCCTGGAAGAGTCCAGTGCCTTAACCATCACACCACCTAGTGGTCCCAGTTCTAACAATTACGATTTTTTAAAATTTTTAAACAAGAAAACTCACTTAGTTTGCCATTTCTGTTATTTGTTTATGTAAATCTAAGTTTCCATTTGGTATTCCCCTCCTACCTGAAGAATTTTATTATTTTTTCCTGGGCAGTCTGCTATAAACTAATTCCTTTAGGAGTCAGCAGATGGCATAGCAGTTACATTGCTAGACTCCCACATAGCTGACTATGGTTTCAGTCCCAGACCTAGCAGCTTAAACTCAAGCGTGGCGTGGGTGCATGCATGCCCAAGATCCCAGGAGGAGAATGGAGAAGGGATTGTGTGTGGCCATCCCATCCCCTGGGGGGTTATTTCTCTCTCTCTCACCCTCCCTCCCTCTCCCTCCCTCCCCCTCCCTCCCCCTCCCTCCCCCTCCCTCCCCCTCCCTCTCCAGCAAGTGTATGCACCCTAAGGCAAAGCCTCTATAAAAAAAAAAAAAAAAAAAAAAAAAAAAAAAAAAAAAAAAAAAAAAAAATGATTTCTTCAGCCTTTATTTTACTTTAATTTTATAGTATACAATTTTAGTTTGACAGTTTAAGGTTTTTGTTTTGTTTTAAAGTATGCTTTAAAGCCCTGATTCCACTGTCCTTGGGTTTCCATTGTTTCTAATAAGGTAACCATCATTCTTGTATTTGTCCTCTTGTGTATAACATCTTTTTTTCCTGTGACTGCTGTTTAGATATTCTTTCTGATCACTTTTGGTGCTTTGTGTGTGTGTGTGACTGTCTGCTGTTGCTTGTAACTTGAATATAATATACTACAGTGTAGTTTATTCTCTGTGCTTGGCTTCATTGAGCTTTTTGGGTCTGCAAATTTATAGTTTCATAAAATGTGGAAAATTTCTGGAGATTTTTTTTTTCTGAATTTATTCTGCTCTTCTGCCCCTTAGCTTCTTTCCGGAACTCCAGTTATACATATATTAGTCTACTGATTGGGTTATTAAAACTCTGTTCCCCTGACCCCACCCCCACCCTTCAGGCTTTAATTTTGCTGTGCTTCAGGACCCGCGGGTGGCGTAGTGGCTATGTCACTGGACTCCCATGTAGTCGACTGCGGTTCGAGTCCTGGATCTGGTGGCTTAAACTCACGCTGGGCGCGTGCGCATGTGTGCCCAAGATCCCAAGAGGAGAACAGAGGAGAAGGGATTGTGGTGTGGCCATTCCCCCTGGAGTGGGGGGTGATTTCTCACTTTCTGTCTTTATGGCGAGCACACACACACCCTACAGCAAAAACCTCTCCCCCCAAAAAATTTGCTGTGCTTCAATTTATGTAATTTTTATTGCTATATCCTCAAGATCATGATCTTTTCTTTTGTAATATTCAATCTACTGCTAAGCCTTTGTAGTGAAATTTGTATTTCAGGTGGTGTATTTCTCAATTCTAAAAGAGCACTCGGATTTACTTTTATATAGATTCTGTTTCTTATTCATATTTCCCTTTAAGACCTTCTTCACATGTCTAGTAATTTTTTTTTAGATGGTGGGCATTATGGTATTAAGTTGTTGAATGTCTGGGTTTATCTGTTTAACTTAAAATATCCTAGAGACCTTCCTACCCAAGCTGAACCACTTCCCTGTAACAGAGAGAAGTAGAAGTAGGCATCGCACTGACGAAAAGTCATCCTGGGGAGCAGAGGCATGCGGCAGGAAGCTGTCCCCACCCGTGGTGTCCAGAGCAGTCTGCGGAGCTTACCCGCTCACTGCCCCGTGGGCATGAGGGTGCCCCGTTGGCACACACAGCCCCCTCACTTAAGCTTACAGAAGCATGTGGGTGGGATTGCGTCACTAGTCTGCTCTCAGCCATGCTGTGCTTGCCTCATCTTTCTTGTTGGAAATCCTTTCCCGTAGGTACTGCCCTGTGGCAAGTAGCCTGTGTACCATGTTGGCATGCCTGACTCAAGGTGAGCTGCAAGGAGCTGGACACCTGAGTGGAGGGCTTCGCCCGCTCCAGCACGTGTGCCTGGTGTCCTACCCATCCCTGGGGCTGGGCTTTGTCCTCCTCAGCAGTTGGGCGATGGCTCACTGCTGTGTGACTACTTTTACAGATGAGTCTAACCCTTTTCCCTCTGTTTATTAACCTTTTTTGTCAGTTGCTTCTCATATACTTTTGTCGGGTTTAGGCCAGCATGTTAACTTTTTTTTTTTTTTTTTTTTTGGAGAGGTTTTTGCTATAGGGCGTGTGCGCTCGCCAGACAGACAGAGAGAGACAGAGAGACAGAAAGCGAGAAATCACCCCCCAGGGGGGATGGCCACACCACAATCCCTTCTCCATTCTCCTGTCGGGATCTTGGGCACGTACGCACACGCGCCCGGCGTGAGTTTTAAGCCACCAGGTCCAGGACGCGAACCGCGGTCGACTACATGGGAGTCCAACGACATAGCCATTACGCTAACTTCTGGATGGTACCAAATCTTTGTATATCATCTGTATCGCAAATACTGTTCTCCAAATTTACCGGTCTTCAGCTTTCTTTATGGCACTTAGGAATCATAACTGTTATGTGGATAAGTATATGTTTTTTTTGTCCGTTTTCTGTCTCTGGAGTCAGTTGAGAAAAGGTTATAAAAAGCATTCATCTGGGACCAGTAGATGGCAAAATGGTTACGTCACTGGACTCCCAAGTAAGTGACTTTGGTTCAAGTCCCAGATCCAGCAGCTTGAAACTCATGCATGTGCGTGTGTGCGCCCAAATTCCTGAGGGGAATGCAGGAGAAGGGATTGCAGCATGGCCCTCCCCCCAGGGGGTGATTTCTCACTGTCTGTCTGTCTCTCTGATGAGCACATGCACCGTACAGCAAAAAGATCTCTGTCTAAAAAAAAAAAAAATACATACACATTTACCTGACTTTATTCTACATTTTTGTGTAGGGGTTTATTTTCTTTGTTTTTAATTTCTGCCACAGGATGCGTGCATTCACTAGAGATGGAGAACGAGAGGGAGAGTGGGTAGCATCCCCTGCCAGGGGACTTGTCACACCACAGTTCTTTCTCCTCTGTCCCCTCCTTGCGGATTTCAGACACGCGTGCCTGTGTGCCTGGCATTGTTCTCCAGCCACTGGGTCCAGGCCTTGAACTCTGTAGGCAGCCAGGTGGGATCCAGCTGCTTCAACCGTCACACAGTCTGGCCCTAAATTTTTGATATATATATTTTTCCAACTTAGGGAATAATAAACAAATTATGATAATAATGACATGTGCCACCATAAAATGAAGTCTTCGAGTGATGTTTGTAAAGGATATTGAATTATAGAAAAATACTCAGTACATGCTATTAATGAAAAAAGTAGCATGCAAACTATTTTTAGTAATATCTAGTTGTTCTTAACCTCAGTGCATGTGGACACAGACACATTCAGGAAAAAAAAAAAAGAGTAGAAGGAGATATACCAAAATGAGCAGAGTGTATGGTAGGTGGTCTTTTCCCTTGCATGCTTTGGTGTTTCTAAATTGCTGTAGTGATCATGTATTTCCTTCATAATTAAGGGGAGAAAAGTTCAGGGCAATATATTCTAGAGGAAGAAGAGGGAGAACATACACACAGCGCAAGCCCTGTGGACTTACCTCTGCGTGCTCAAAAGCTGGAGGGGACGCGTGACGTTAACCGTGGTTTCCTCCCTGCGTGTTCCTAGCCCTTCTCTGTACCTTTCTCTTCCCCGTCTTTGTCAGGGAGCACTTTCAGTAGAGAGTTTGCCTGCCGGCTGTGCTGAAGCCACACAGGCCTGTGTAAGCTATTGTGGAGTCACTGCTGAGGGGGTCTTTGGAGAGCCAGCGGAGAACCAGGACCCTTCCACAGCTACTGCCCCAGTGCTGGTGACAGGGTGCCTGTGAGGGGCAGCTGCAGTGGGGAAAGGGGAGCACCAGCAAATCCACTCCCAGGGCAGAGGCAGGCGTCCCGGTGGCCGAGTGGGCACCCCAGGCTGTGACTGGCTCTCTGGGGAGAAGCAGCTGCTGAGGTGGGAGCCACCCAACCGCTCCCCTCCGGTTGACGGCCCTCACAGATGGTACAGACAGATGCCAAGTGAGCACTACTAGGGAGCTTCAGAAAGTTCCCGGGAAATTGGGTTCAAGTATAAGTTTATTTAATGCAAAAACTGTTGAAATCCATGCATGGTTTTATAATATGCGTTTCCCCATGAACTTTGTGAAACCCCTGCGTAGCAACCGTCTCGGGCTCTGAGCCTAGAGAGGAAAGCGCCAGGTTGAGTGCCGCGTCACTCCCCCCTCTGCCATGGAGCATCCGCCTTCTGGGCAGGGGCAGCAGGCTGGAGTTTGGGCTTCTGGGGACTGGAGTTTTCAAGGCAGGTCAGCAGGAGTAAATGACTACTGAGACAACTCTAGAGATCAGCATGGGGGTTTTCCTTAGTCAGAGAAGCATCTGCATATGTGAAATGAGAGTCAGCAAGGCCTAGGGCCTAGGGCGTGGTGGTTGTGGTGCTGGATCCCACATGGCCAGTTCTGCAGTTCAAGTCTCCCAGACCCAATGGCTTGAAAAACATGCCAGGCACACGTGTGTGCGTGCCCACAATCCCAGGAGAAGAATGGAGAAGGATTGCAGCGTGGCCGTCCCTCCGAGGGGTGATTTCTCACTTTCCCTGTCTCTGTCTCTGACAAGCTTGCAGAAGATCTAAGGTAGGGGAGGGAAGACCCAGCACAGCCCAGCAGAAGACAGCTACGGGAGGGTCGGGTGCCTGCAAGCCAGATGGAGACCCTGAAGGTCGTACAGCACCTGGGGACACAAGTTTGGGCCTGCCCAGGTAGAGACAGCACTGAACACCCAGCATGACCTCTTGTGAGGAGCAGTGAAAGCCCTTTTAGCACCTGTAGCCAAGTTTCCAGGACCAAACGCTCCTGCCAGAACAAAGCGGCCTAAAGGAGGACTCCAGACCCAGACTCTCAGCCATGAAACAGCCACCGCATCCAGGGGTTAAACATCAGCAATTCAGAGAGTAGGCAAGAGGCACAGAGGAGGGGCCTCAGCGTTGACTGTGGTCGACAGCATCAGTGTGAGCCGCGAGGGGGCCCCCCCTGCCCTTCCCCCGTGAGCTTGGCTGCTCCTGCCACGGAAATCAGGAGGGAAGGTGAGATTTCTCTTTCAAAGGTCGGTTATTGAAAGACTGGCTTCTGGAGACCAGCAGATGGCGTGATGGTTATGTCACTGGATGCCAGTGCAGTCAACTGCGTGCCCATAATCCCAAGAGGAGAATGGAGGAGAAGGGATTACAGCATGGCCATCCCCCCTGGGGGTGATTTCTTTTTTCTTTTTTTTTTTTAAAGATTTATTTATTCTTTTTTTTTTCTTTTTTTTTTTCTTCCTTTTTTTTTTTTTTTTTTTGGAGAGGTTTTTCTCTATAGGGCACATGCGCTCGCCAGACAGACAGAGAGAGACATAGAGACAGAAAGCGAGAAATCACCCCCCAGGGGGGATGGTCACGCCGCAATCCCTTCTTCTCCATTCTCCTCTTGGGATCTTGGGCATGCACGCACAGGCGCTCGGCATGAGTTGTAAGCCACCGGGTCCGAGACGCGAACCGCGATCGACTACGTGGGAGTCCAGCGACATAGCCATTACGCTAACTGCTGGTTCCCTATTCTTCATTATTTATTCATTCATTCATTCATTTTAATTTGGCCAGAGAAAGACACAGAGAGAGAGAGAGGAAAGTAAGAAAGCAAGCCACCAGGTCCAGGACTTGAACCATGGTTGGCCATGTAGGAGTGTCCAGCACCTTAACCACCACGCTACCTGCTGGTCCCGGGGGTGATTTCTTGCTTTCTGTCTCTGTCTCTGGCGAGCACACCACTGGGTCCAGAACTCAAACTGTCATCAACTACATGGGAGTCCAGCAACATGGCCATTATGCCACCTGCTGGTCCCCATATCTATTTAATAACAGTAAGTAATTTTTACATTCTACTGTTTTTTTTTAAGTGAAATATAGCCTAAGATTTCTCCCATACATCTGTTTTGTTTAAATTTTAATGAGTTTGGTGAAATAAATGTAAATTTTCTATGTAAATATCAGCCAAAGAACCATCATAATGGGAAATACATGCATTCTATGTGTATATTTATGAAATTTATATTTATAAAACCCAGTACATACAAAACCCTAGCTTGTGGGACCAGCAGATGGGATAATGGCTACGTCGCTGGACTCTCATATAGTTGACCACAGTTCGAGTCCTGGACCTGGCAGCTTAAAATTCATGCGTGAGCATGTGTGCCCAAAATCCCAAGGAGATTGGAGGAGAAGGGACTGTGGCATGGCCATCCCCTGGGGAATGATTTCTTGCCTTCTTTCTCTTTGTCTCTCTCTCTATCTCCCATGAGCACATGCACCCTATAGCAAAAATCTATCTCTTAAAAAAAATAAAAGTAAAAATAAAACCCAAGCTTGGGTCTCAAAAACCAAGAGACAGTCTGCTGGGAAAATGTCAGCCAGGGAGGTGTTCTGTAGCACAGTCCCAGGAGTTGGTTCTGACAATGACCTGATGGATCTGAGGTCGCTGGGGAAGATGGCTGAAGAGTGAGATATGTGGACTCGTGCCCAAGCATCACCCAATGAGCCGACCATTGCAGAGGGGAGGCTGTGTCCAGCCATCCGGGTCACTGACTCAGCACCCCAGCAGTGGGACGACCTTTGGGCTGATGCTCCACGTCCCCGAACATGGCTTTTCTAGGAAGCACACTTAGCAAACGTCGCATCCCCAGAACCATGTGTCAAGACCTCACGTACGGCTCACAGGAAGTGCGAGAGGAGCTCGGTGAAGGGCGTCGGGGGGAAACGGACCAGTCCAGGCTGTGGGGCTTTTCTGTAGTCCAGCTGCATTTCTTCACAATTTCTATTTCACTTAAAAGAAACAGAGAAGGGTCAGCCAGCGGCCTAGTGGTTGAGGCACTGGATCCTGGCCGTGCAGTGTGAGCCCAGACCCAGCGGCTGGAAAAGTGCCCCAGGCATATGCACATACCTGCCCAAAATCCTGAGGGGGGGACGAGGAGAGGCATGGCCTTCCCCCAGGGGCGGATTCCCACCACCCCCACTTTGCCTCTCCTGTGAGTGCGCGCACCCCATAGCGGGATAAAAAACGAAGGTAGGAAATGATCTAGATCAGAAGCCCAAAAATGCACCTCTTGGGCAGTAGCGTTAAGAAAAGGAATGTACCCACACTCTGAATCGTGCTTTTTTTACACCCAGATGTGAACTTAAAAGGGAAACATAAAGGCCATTTTTCGGGATCTTTGCCTTAGCCTGGGCTGCAGGGGCTTCTGGGAAGTCTATGGAGACAGCATAGGCGAGCATGCGTTTAGCTCCGCTCTAGAAAGATACAAAGGTAAGCTCTGGAAGTCACTCTCATAGTTTGTGTTCTTCTACTATGACAGAATACCACAAGTAATTTATGAACAATAGAATTTTGTATGGCTCTGGGACCAGCAGATGGCATAACGGCTTTGTTGCTGGGCTCCCACGTAGTGAACTGCGGTTCAAGTCTCAGACCCGGTGGCTTAAACACACACACCGGATGCGTGTGCGTGCGTGCCCAAGATCCCGAGAGGAGAATGGAGGAGAAGGGATTGCAGCGTGGCCATCCCCCCTGGGGGGGTGATTTCTCGCTTGCTTTCTCTCTGTCGTTTTGGTGAGCGCACATGCCCAATAGCCAAAAATGTCTCTTAAAAAAAGAAAAAGAAGAACAAAAGAGGGGACCAGTTGATAGCGTAATGGCTATGTCACTGGGCTCCTGTGTAGTTGACCGTGGTCCAAGTCCCGGACCCAGTGGCTTATACTCACACCAGGCATGTGTGTGTGTGTGCTCAGGATCCTGAGAGGAAAATGGAGGAGAAGGGGTTGTGGTGTGGCCATTCCCCCGGGGGTGATTTCTTGCTTTCTGTCTCTCTTTCTGGTGAGCGCATGCACCCTATAGCTAAAACCTCTCCAAAAAAAAAAGGAGAAGGACAAAAGAAAAAGAATTGTATAGGTTCTTGGTCCTGGAGGCTGGGAAGTCCAAGCGTTTGGTGTTGACCTCTGGCCAAAGTCTTCACGCCGCCTCATCTCATGGCAGAGGGCAGGTGGGCACGAGAGACAGAGGGGCCCAGCCGCCCTCTCCCCAGAGCCCTACTCCTGGCACATCTGAGCTGTCTGTGCTGAAGGCGGAGCCCTCACAGCGCAGTCACCTCTTCAGGGCCTCACCTCTCGCCGCTGTTAACCGTGGCAGTCGAGCTTCACCGTGAGTTTTGGCGGGAACTCTCACTCCGTACGGCTAACACCGGAGACGTTGGCAGTGTGCCTTCCAGCCACGTTCACTGGCTCCTGGAGGAGACCGTTCTGCGGTTGGCTATGTAGTGTGGGGTTCTGGATTCCAGATCTAGAGCTGCTAGAGATCGTAAG
Source organism: Tupaia tana (assembly GCA_026018925.1). NCBI lineage: Eukaryota > Metazoa > Chordata > Mammalia > Scandentia > Tupaiidae > Tupaia > Tupaia tana. The sequence continues at coordinate 188,429 of JAKSZU010000001.1, forward strand.
CCACGTGGGTGGACGCAGAGGGCCGTGCTGTGTGAGACAGAAGCCAGGTGTGAGGTGGAGAGAGAGAAGCCTGTGTGTGAAAGAGGAGGGGATGGGGCGTACGGCCTCCCACACCAGAGTGAGAGCCCGGCTCACTCACCAGTGATGTTTTGAAAAAAATTTTTAAGTAGACTGTATAGTATAATATTGTTACTTTTTTAAAAGAGATTTGTACTGTAGGGCGCATGCACTCACTAGAGAGACAGAGACAGAAGGCAGGAAAGCACGCCCTGGGATGATGGTCATGCTGCAGTCCCTTCTCTGTTCGCCCTGGGACGATGGTCATGCTGCAGTCCCTTCTCTGTTCTCCCTGGGACGATGGTCATGCTGCAGTCCCTTCTCTGTTCGCCCTGGGACGATGGTCATGCTGCAGTCCCTTCTCTGTTCGCCCTGGGACGATGGTCATGCTGCAGTCCCTTCTCTGTTCGCCCTGGGACGATGGTCATGCTGCAGTCCCTTCTCTGTTCGCCCTGGGACGATGGTCATGCTGCAGTCCCTTCTCTGTTCGCCCTGGGACGATGGTCATGCTGCAGTCCCTTCTCTGTTCGCCCTGGGACGATGGTCATGCTGCAGTCCCTTCTCTGTTCTCCCTGGGACGATGGTCATGCTGCAGTCCCTTCTCTGTTCTCCCTGGGACGATGGTCATGCTGCAGTCCGTTCTCTGTTCTCCCTGGGACGATGGTCATGCTGCAGTCCCTTCTCTGTTCTCCCTGGGACGATGGTCATGCTGCAGTCCGTTCTCTGTTCTCCCTGGGACGATGGTCATGCTGCAGTCCCTTCTCTGTTCGCCCTGGGACGATGGTCATGCTGCAGTCCCTTCTCTGTTCGCCCTGGGACGATGGTCATGCTGCAGTCCCTTCTCTGTTCGCCCTGGGACGATGGTCATGCTGCAGTCCCTTCTCTGTTCGCCCTGGGACGATGGTCATGCTGCAGTCCCTTCTCTGTTCGCCCTGGGACGATGGTCATGCTGCAGTCCCTTCTCTGTTCTCCCGGTATCTGGGGCATGCACACACACACACCCAGCGTGAGTTTCAAGCCACCAAGTCTGGGACTCGAACTGCAGTCAGCTACCGTCCAGCGCCTTAACACTGCACCACCTTGACCCCAGCATTGCTGCTTTCATTAAATGAAGGTGTGTGTTTGTACGCGCATGGCGAACGTGTCTGAGCAACGTGCTTCGTGGCGCCCCCTCGCATGGGTGCCATGAACCGGCAGGCACAGTTTGCCCCCGGAGCCCTGGCTCTCCAGGCCCTGTGCTGGCCACGTGACCCACTCCTGTTGTGTGAGTTTGGTGTGGCAGGATCATATTTATAGAACACGTCATAGTTTCTCCTGGAACAATCTTTTACTTGCCCTGGGGCCAGCAGATGGCATAGCGGTTAAGTCACTGGATTTCCACACGACCACCCATGGTTCGTCCAAGTCCCGGACCCGTGGCTTAAAACTAATGGCAGGCGTTGGGGCTGGCAAGTGGCGTGGTGGTTAAAGGCGCTGGACTCCCACATGGCCGACCGCGGTTCAAGTCTCGGACCTGGTGGCTTGCTTTCTCACTTCCTCTCTCTCTTGTCTCTCTCTGATCAAACTGAAAAATAATAATGATGTAATAATAAATAAATAAAATAAATAAATAAAAAAAAAAACTAATGGCAGGCGTGTGTGCGTGCCCAAGATCCCAGGAGGAGAATGGAGGAGACGGGATTCCAGCGTGGCCATCCCCCCTGGCGGGCAATTCTCACTTTTTCCCTCACTGTGTCTGTCTCTCTCTCTCTTTCCCTGAGCGCACATGCCCTGAGGCAACAACAACAAAAAACTCTAAAAAACAAACAACAAAAAACAAACTCCTTGCCCCTTTCTGGAGTGGCACTAACTCAGGCTGAGAGCAGGCTGCTGATCTGGTCCGGTTTTAGTGCCGGCATGGGCTGAAATGTAGTGAGTGTGGAAATGTGGGTTCTCAGAGCCTGTGGCACCCCAGTCCCACCAGCGTTTCTGTGCAAACACGGGGTCTGGGAAAACTGCGTGGCGTGTTGTTAAAGACAGTGAAGCTACGACGGGCAGGTGCCGATGAGCCCTCCTGCTGCCCACACGCAGAAAGACCGCTGGTGGCCGCACACCGTCCGCAGTCGCCGCGGGGCCTTCCGCAGCGCCCCAGCCCTGCTCTGGGCCCTGATGTCTCCCACACAGTGCGGTGCTGCTGCTGAGCTGAGGCAGCTGGGCTGTGTGGAGCCCGTGTGAGGACGCCCTGTCCGTCCGCGGCAGAGGGTACTGGGCCCGTCCACCACGGCTCCCAGACAGTGCTGCGGGGAGGGCAGAGGGTACTGGGCCCGTCCACCACGGCTCCCAGACAGTGCTGGGGGGGGGGGGCAGAGGGTACTGGGCCCGTCCACCACGGCTCCCAGACAGTGCTGGGGGGGGGGGCAGAGGGTACTGGGCCCGTCCACCACGGCTCCCAGACAGTGCTGCGGGGAGGGCAGAGGGTACTGGGCCCGTCCACCACGGCTCCCAGACAGTGCTGCGGGGGGGGGGCAGAGGGTACTGGGCCCGTCCACCACGGCTCCCAGACAGTGCTGGGGGGGGGGGGCAGAGGGTACTGGGCCCGTCCACCACGGCTCCCAGACAGTGCTGCGGGGAGGGCAGGGTCAGGGATGACGGCACCACAGGCCTGTCCAGGTGGGGAGAGCATTCCAATACCTCGGCACCAGCAGCCACGCCCTGGAGGGGACCGGAGGCTCGCATGCCGTCCTCAGCCCCAGCCTAGTGAACCTGAAAGCCAGCGTCAGCATGTTTGCAGAGGCGGAGGTGGGGCTGACTCCCACCAAGCTGAGGGGCTCGGGAAACACCTGGGCTTTTCAGACGACCCCCAACAGTGTAGAGCCAAGAGCACACACGGGAGGTGAGCAGCGGTAACCGCAATGCCGTCAGAGCAGAGGCACTCTTCAGAGCAGCCAGAGTCCACGACTTACGGTCCACAGTGTCCAGGGTCCAACAGGAAATCGCTGGGTAAACGGATAGGAAGACGCACCCTCTGGGCAGGAAAAGAGGCAGTCGTGTGAAATCAAGCCCCAGGTTTTCACCCACACACGGCCCGTGAAAGAGTGTCCTCACTGGGGCCAGCAGGGGTATGGTGGTTATGGCACTGGGTTCCCACATAGCCAACTGCAGCTTGAGTCCCAGACCTGGCAGCTTAAATCACAACAAATAAATAGATAAAGGTAAACGCGTGCATGAATGTTAGCAAACAAAACTGTCCCGTCCTGGCTGTGGCTGTTGTCTTGACCTGGAGGAGGCTGGCCCCCTGCTCTTCCCACCCCTCTGGGCTATTTTCGCTCCCTCCTCCCTCACCCCAGCGCACTGTTACGTGAAGCAGCAAGTGCTGCCAGTTGTCGGTGGCATCATTGAGGAGCCAGCCACTGAGGTGACTTATGGGAAGGTCGTGGCTTTAGGAGTGACCCCTGACCCGCCTGTCCCAGTCAGGATGCAGTGTCCGGGCCACCCGCACTCGCCTGCAGCGCCTCGGCGCTGCTCCGTCTTCTCCTGAATGGCACAGGCCCAGGTGCGGCACCTACAGACTGCCCGCTCGGTGCTGCTGGAGGCCCCAGGTGCAGAGAGCAGCCCGGAGTCGCCGTGTCCTAAGCAGAAGGCTGGTTTTGGGGCTGCAGGGCCAGGACCCGGGCTGCTGCGTCCGAAGGTCTCTCACATGTGCATGTGTGTGTCCCCAGATGAACGACAACCTGCTCGAGAGCTGGAGCGACCTGGATGAGCTGAAGGGGGCCCGGGGCCTGGAGACGGTGTACCTGGAGCGCAACCCCCTGCAGAGGGACCCCCAGTACCGGCGGAAGGTCATGCTGGCCCTCCCCTCCGTGCGGCAGATCGACGCCACCTTCGTCAGGTTCTGAGTGCTCCCCGCTCCGCACCTGGTCCCAGCCACGGTTTTTAATCCACCTGCTGCTCCCAGAGCCGTCACGACATCGACAGTCACAAAGCCACCGGCAGTAAGGGGCGCTGACGGCCACGGGCTGTGCAGTGCTGCTCAGTGCTCTGCTGCCTTCCCATTAAATCTTGCCGCAGTCTCCCCGGTGCCTTGTTGACGGTCATTGCAGTCGCGGGAAGGCTGGCACAGGCGTCCCCGCTCCTGTCTCTGTGTCGGGACGTACGGCCCACCTGACCGTGTGAGGTAGGAGGCTGAGTGCTGCCCAGGGCTGTCCCCACAGGCCTTCACATCTCGCGTGCAGGGAGAGGCCGGGCGCCCTGAGACAGCCCAGCGCACTAGCCTTGCAGACCCGCCAGCGCTGGTTGTGAAGGTGTGGGTATCGATAATCCGTACACGTTACTTGGGTTTGGGACGGTCCAGCCTGCGTGCTGTAAGCCGTAGAGCGCTCTCCTCCCCCCTCCTCCTCTCTCTCTTCCTCTCAACGCACGAGGGCAGGGTGGGTATTTTCAACAGGGTCTCACCACGCCACAACCCCCTGCCCTAGCCTCCCATTCAGCCAGGCACACGGGTGCACGCCCTGCTTCCAGCTGTGCAGCCTGGCACAAACGGAATCTGGCCTCGTGGCTTTAGCGTCACACAGCAGCAGCCTCCCACGTGGCCCCAGAGCACACGTCTGTGGAGTGCCAGCCATGCCCCAGGCTCTCCTTGGCCGCTCCCGTGTGCTTCTGTCAGTCCACACCCTCTGGAACAGGCCCTCGTCCTCACTCAGGGCAAACGAAGAGAAAAGCAGCCTCCCACGTTCCTCAGTGGCACCGTGCTGTGGCGGGGTAGGGGCCCGGGCCCTACCCCCTCGACTCAGCACTTGTGACACACCCCCCGCCCCCGTTTTCACCCCATCTTTGTTGTTATTTATTTATTTTATAAAGAATTATTTTATTGGGGCTGGCAGGTGGCATAGTGGTTAAGGTGCTGGACTCCCACATGGCCACTTGAACTGTGGTTCAAGTCCTGGACCTGGCGGTTTGGCGGCTTGCTTTCTCATTTTCCCTTTCTCTGTTTCTCTGGTCAATTAAAAAATAATAACAAATAAAGTTTTTAAAAAAGAATTATTTTATTTAACTTTTATTTATTTATTTATTTTAATTTGACCAGAGAGGGACAGAGTGAGAGAGAGAGAGAGAGAAATGAGAAAACAAGTCACCAGGTCCAGGTCCAGGATTTGAACTGGACTCGGCCATGTAGGAATCCAGCATCCTTAACCACCCCACCACCTGCTGGCCCCCTTAAAATAATAGACCCAGTGATTACAGGAGCTAGACCCCACATGTCAGCCACGTGTTTCGAATCAGCCCAGCAGCTTGAGAAACACCCCATGCCCTGACAGGGTGGGGAAATAGCCAAGGGATTGAGACGGGACCACGCCCGGCTAGGGGTGCTCTCCCTGTCCCGCCCTCTCTGCTGCTCTGGGGGGTACAGGTACGCTGGCAGTGTCGCTTTAGAATGTGAGATACCGGCTGCACACGGACCACCGGGGCCATCGCTCGGGGTCTCCAGCTCACACAGACCACCGGGGCCATCGCTCGGGGTCTCCAGCTCACACAGACCACCGGGGCCATCGCTCGGGGTCTCCAGCTCACACGGACCACCGGGGCCATCGCTCGGGGTCTCCAGCTCACACAGACCACCGGGGCCATCGCTCGGGGTCTCCAGCTCACACGGACCACCGGGGCCATCGCTCGGGGTCTCCAGCTCACAGGGCGCCCTTCTGCCCCCACGGCACACTGCCCCTGCCTGGCAGCCTCCTGCTGCCCCGTGTCTGACCCAGCTCAAATCTAAACGAAGCGAAGCTCAGACTCGTGGTGCAATGGGCAGCCCGTGCTCAGCCCATATCCCACGTGCCGACTGCAGTGCAGAGCCAGCCCCAGCCGTGTGAGAAGCGCACTTTGCGTGCCCGAAGTCGTCGTGCAAAAGAAATGGAGGGGAGGGGCAAATGTGGCCACGCCTCGGTGTGTCACCCTCTGGCAGAAGGAGGGGTGGCGCGTGGGCGTCCCAAGAGCGCAGTTCCCTTGGCTCAGGGGGCCACCGTTTGCGTCAGGAAGTCCTGCTGCGCCAGGCTGCTGTCAGCTCTGCCAGACTGCACGGGCAGGTGGCCTGGGAGCCGGGGCGGGTGTGCAGGTCTGCAGCTCTTCGGGGGCAGCTGCCAGGGAAGCCAGACAGGCCACTAGGTAGCCTGCGGGTCAGAGGCCACCTCCTGACGCTCCTCACACACAGACTGCCAGGCGTGTGCAGGTGGAAAAGCTAACCCATAAAGGAGGGCGGGGCGCCCAGCACCATTTGCTGTCTGGGGACAAAAGAAAGCCATTCTTTACACTCGGGGCTTAAGATACGGGGGACGCTGCTGCAAGTTCCACCAAAAGTATCCACGTGCCCAAAGAAAGGGAAGATGGTTCTAGAAGAAGCAGCAGAAGGCTAACAGGCGGTGCTGGGGTCCAGGTGCTGGACCCCACGTGGCTGGCAGCAGCTTGAGTCCCAGACCTGGTGCCTTGAAATTCAAGCCTGGGGCGAGAGCAGGGTGGGACGGGGTTTCTCACCTCCGCCTCTGTCTCTCATGAGCCCATGTGCCATAGCCAGAGAGAAGCAGCTGCGTGCTCAGGGCGGAGGGAGAGGGCTGACAAGGCACAGTGACCACAAGCTGGCAGGACAGAGTGACACAGTGACAGCGAGCTGACAGGACAGAGTGGCATGGAGTAACCGCGGGGCGGGAGAGAGCCAACGGGACAGTCAGCACAGGACAGGAGAGAGCCGAGGGGACAGTGACCACAGGACGGGAGAGAGCCGAGGGGACAGTGACCGCAGGGCGGGAGAAAGTTGGGGGACAGTGGCCACAGGATAGCGACCACAGGACAATGACCGCAGGGTGGGAGAGAACAGGGGGACAGTGACCGCAGGGTGGGAGAGAACAGGGGGACAGTGACCACAGGATAGTGACCACAGGACAATGACCGCAGGGTGGGAGAGAACAGGGGGACAGTGACCGCAGGGCAAGAGAGAGCTGGGGGACAGTGGCCACAGGATAGTGACCACAGGATGGGAGAGAGCCGGGGGACAGTGGCCACAGGACAGTGACCACAGGATGGGAGAGAGTAGGGGGACAGTGACCACAGGGCAGGAGAGAGCCAGGGGACAGTGACCACAGGGTGGGAGAGAGCTGAGGGGACAGTAACCACAGGGCAGGAGAGAGCCAGGGGACAGTGACCGCAGGGTGGAAGAGAGCCGAGGGGACAGTGACCACAGGGCGGGAGGGAGCCGAGGGCACAGGATTCCTTGTTTTAATCTGGAGAGAGAGGCTAGCGAGTCCTGTTTTTCGTTGTGGTGTAGCTCGTGAGGTTCGTGTTATTGTGGGTTCAAACGAACCGCCCATCTGACTGCAGAAGTCTCCCTCTGAGGCAGAGGATGGGGGAGGGACACGGAGGCCATGAGGGGGGCGCTGGCGCCATGCGGCACCCACGGGCTTGCCAGGGAAGTCCCTCGGGGAGAGCCGAGCTTTCCAGTGGGTCCCAGATTAAAACCAGCACCTGTGCTTTTCAGCAGACATGTGAAAACATCCAGGGACGCTGGCGGGGCGGCCTGGCCATGCAGCCTGATGGTCGGGGAGCCAGATTCCACACGTGCACTGCGGATCGAATCCCAGCCACGACGGCCTGAGAAGCACCAGGCACACGTGCTTACGTGCCCAAACCCCAGCAGGTGGGGAAAGAAAGAAAGAATTGCGATGCGATGTAATCATGCCCCGGGGGGTTCTCTCTCTCTCTCTCTCTCTCTCTCTCTCTCTTTCTCTCTCTCTCTCTCTCTTTTTCTAGCAAACATGCTTGCCCTTTGAAAATTACAAAAAAATATTGAAGGGATAAGAAAATCTAACACTATCCTAACCAAAATGCCATTTGGCTTTTTGAGACTCAATAAAATAAACTGTCATAAACCTATATACTCTAAAGTTCACCTAGAAGATTAAATAAGCAAGAGTAGCAATTTCTTAAGAATGATAAATTTAAAAAAAGAATAAGAATTCAGGGTGAGGGACTTGCCCTGTGAGTAGTAAATACACACACACACACACACACACACACACACTAAAGCTGCAATACAGGTCAGCCCCATAGCACAAAGCTTAAACACTATGTAGATTAAACTGGATTCCATGGGACCAAGTTGGCTTGAATCCTGGCCCCAGTGGCAATACGTTGGGGTATATGTGGGAGCCTAATATCCTGACAGAATAGAGGATTGGAGGAGAAAGGACTGTGGTGTGACCACCACTCAGAGGGTGCTCTCTCCCTCCACACCCTTGTGCATGTCCTATATGGCATTAAAAACTCTGTAATACTATATTTTATCAATTCTATTAAGATATGCCATTATTTTATGTACCATTAGGAAATGCTGCCAATTAAACTATGTTCTACCAGTAGTTGTAAGACCTATCTTGATTTCAGAGATGTTAAAGTTTATTTTAAATTTTATACATATTTTATTATTTTGGTATGCAGTCACTCTCTATCATTACAGCATGCAAACTGAATTTTCCCAGCATAAATACACAGTATGTTAATCCAGTTAAAGATATCTTCTTGCCTGTTATCATCAATGGATACTTACCCACTTCTGTGTCCCTTAAATCTTTTGCTTCTTTCTTTTTCCCTTTGATTCCCTCCCTCTCACCCTCCCCCACTTCCCACCCTCCTCCCACACCGTCTCTAGTAAAAATAGTTCTCCATGGTTTTATATCTTCCAGTCTTTCAGTTTCTGCCACAGAGTGCAGACATTCAGTATACATTGAGTGGGGACATACAATGCCTCTCTTTCATAGACTGGCTTACTTCATTTAGCAGTAAATCTTTCATATTCATCCACTTTGTTCAAATGCCAGGCTCTCGTTGTTTTATGACTGAGTAGTATTCCAGTGTATATGTGCCACACTTTTTCAATTCGTTCATCTGTTCATGGGTAATTGGGTCAGTTCCATGTCTTAGCAGTTGTGAATAATGCCACAATAAGCATCGATATGCAAGTGTCAATTATTTTCCGATGAGTGCTCTCCTATCCTTTGGGAAGATACCCAGGAGTGGAATCACTGGATCATACGGTAGTTCTATTTGTAGGTCTTTGAGGCACCTCCATAATCGTTCTCCTCCTGACTACTAATTTACATTCCCACCAACAGTACAGAGCTCCCTTTTCACCACAGCCTCTCCAGCACTTAGCATTGTGTTTTGTTTTGTTTTTTTTCTCTTAGCCATTCTGACTGGGATTAGGTGGTATCTCATTGTGGTTTTGATCTGCATCTTCCTTATGAGAAGGAACATTGAGCATTTTTTCACATGCTTTTTTACTGTTCTTATATCTTCCTTACAGAGTTGTCTGTTCAGCTCATTTACCCATTTTTTAATTGAGTTGATCTATTTTTTTTTTTTTTTTTCGGGTAAGCTGCTTGAACTCCTGTATGTTCTGGTCATCAGTCCCTGATCTGAGCCTAGTCTGCAGCACTAGGGATCTTACACTCTCTCCTATTGTAGGGGTTGCTGATTCACTCCAGTTATAGTTTCTTTTGCTGTGCAGAAGCTTTTTAATCTGATGTAGTCCCACTTGTATATTTTTTGGAGTATTGCCTGTGCTCTGGGGGTTTTATTTAAGAAGTCTTTGCCTACTCTCATGTCTCCAAGAGTTCATCCTGTGTTTTCCCCTACTGTTTCACTGGCAGTTTTATAGTTTGAGGTCTTAGTTTAGATCTTTGAACCATTTTGAGTTGTTTGTGTTTTGTTTTGTTTTGTTTTGTTTTTGGAGAGGTTTTTGCTACAGGGCATGTGCACTCGCCAGAAAAACAGAGAGAGACAGAAAGTGAGAAATCACCCCCCAGAGGGGATGGCCACGCCACAATCCCTTCTCCTCCATTCTCCTCTCGGGATCTTGGGCACACATGCACATGCACCTGGCGTGAGTTTAAGCTGCTGGGTCCGGGATTCGAACCACGGTTGACTACATGGGAGTCCAGCGACATAGCCATTACGCCAACTGCTGGTTCCCATTTTGCGTTGATTTTTGTAAATGATGAGAGATAGGGGTCTCATTTAATCTCTCTGCATGGATACTTAGTTCTTCCAGCACCATTTACTAAAGGGTTTTCTTTTCTCCACTGGATTGCCTGGTGCCCTTTGTAAAAAATCAGTTGGCTGTGTGTTTGGGGGTTTATTTCTGAGGTCTCTATTCTGTTCCATCGGTCCACATGCCTGTTTTTGTGCCAATACCATGCTGTTTTGATTATCACAACTTTGTAGTATATTTTGTTATCAGGGAGTGAGATGCCTCTTATTCCACTCCTCTCATGCAGAATTGTTTTGGCAATATGGGGTCTTTTATAATTACAGACAAATTCTGTGATTATTTTTCTAAATCTGTGATGAAGATCTCTGATAATTTGATTGGAATTGCTTTAAATTTGTGGATTAATTTGGATAGGATTGACATTTTGATTATATTAATTCTTCCAATCCAGGAATATGGGATGTCTTTCCACTTTTTTGTGTCGTTTTCTATTTCTTTTTTTAGTATTTTTGTAGTTTTCCTTGTAGAGATATTTGACTTCTTTAGTTTGGTTATCCCTGTACTTTATCCCTTATACTTTTTGTGGCTATTGTAAATGGGATTGCTTTCTTCGATTCTACTTCAGTCTGCTTCTTGTTTGTGTATAAAAATGCTATCAATTTTTGTATGTTGATTTTGTATCCTGCCACTTTACCTAGTCACTTATCACACCCAGGGTGTTCTTTGTGAATTCTTTTGGATGTTCTGTGTATATAATCATGTCACCTGAAAATAGAGATAATTTCACTTCCTCTTTCCCTATTTCAATGCCTTTTTTTCCTCTCTTTTTTTTTGTTTTTAGAGGTTTTTTTTCCTTAGAGTGTGTGTGTTTGCCAGAGAGAGAAAGAGAGAGACAAACACAGTGAGGGAGAAAGTGAGATGTCATCCCCTAGGATGATGGCCATGCCACAGCTCCTTCTCCTCCGTTTCATTCCAGGATCTTGGGCACACATGCATGCACATCCACCTACTGCGGTTTTCAAGCCACCAGGTCCAGGACTCAAACCACAGTCAGCCACATGGGAGTCCAACAACATAACCACTATGAGGTCTACTGATCCCTTGAATGCATTTTATTTTATTCTCTTGTCTGATTGCATTGGCTAAGACTTCTAGAGCTATATTGAAAGGGAATGAAGAAAGTTGGAAGCTTTGTCTTGTTCCAGTGTGATGTTAGCTATGGGTTTTTCATATATGGCTTTTATTGTGTTCCTTCGATGCTGATTTTGCTAGAAGTCTTTTTTTTAAAGTTATTTATTTATTTAATTCCATTTGCTATTATTATTATTTTTATTTAATTTTCTTTTTTTATTTATTTATTTTCATTTGATCAGAGAGGGACAGAGTGAGAGAGAGAAAAAGCAAGCCGCCAGGTCTGGGACTCGAACTGCAGTCAGCCATGTGAGAGTCCAGCACCCTTAACCACTGCGCCACCTGCTGGACCCCACCATTATTATTTTCTACAGGGCATGTGCTCTCACCAGAGAAAGAGAGAGAGAGAATTAGACTGACACACTGGCCTTCTACCCCAAAGGGGTTCCTTTCCCCTATACCAGCAAAGACCCTGAAGACACTCCCACACCCAGCAGGGAGCCCCAGCCTGGCCTCGTCCCTCCAGCAGTGTCCACACTGAGGGCTGCAGCACTTGTAGAAGGTGGTCATCGGCTTATCCACAGAGCGGGTCTGGAGCTGCATGAAGCAGGCGCGAGGGTGCTCACATTTGGGGCGTGGCTTTTTCTTCTCAAATCTGGCTGAAGACCGGCTGGAAACATAACACAGAAGGTGACCACCTCAATTCACTTGTGCTGCTGTGATACAGTACTCGAGACGGGGCACTGGGTGGAGGTTGGGACGGTTCTGCAGTGGAGCCCACGTTCTCCCAGGCAGCTGCGCCCCCAAGCACATCGTCCACTTCCTTCAGCTTTGGATACTTCCGGTTTGTCACTTTGCGAGTGACGCTGTGTACGTAGGGGCAGGTGTTGCAGGTGAAGTGGTGGCAGCGCTGACCCTCCCCACGATCAGCCTGTTCCCACAGCTCGGGCAGAACAGAAGCATCACCCAGGCAGCCCCGGGCCGCTCGCACCCCATTTGCTATTATTTTTTAATTTGACTAGAAAGAGACAGGAAGAGAGAGAAAGGGAAAGTGAGAAAGAAAGCTGCTAGATCCGGACTTGGACCGTGGTTGGCCATGTGAGTCCAGCACCCCAACCACCACACCACCTGCCACACCCATGCTGAAGGTCTTAATTATGAAGGGATGTTGTATTTTATCAAATGCTTTTTCTGCATCAGTTGATATTATCATATGATTTTTATCCTTCTTTGTGTTAATGTGGTGTATTACATTTATAGGTTTTCATACGTTGACCCATCCTTGCATCCCTGGAATAAAGCCTACCTGGTCGTGATGAATAATCTTTTTTTTTTTCTTTTTCTTTTTTTTTTTTCTTTTTTTGGGAGAGGTTTTTGCCATAGGGCGCGTGCGCTCGCCAGACAGACAGAGACAGACAGAGAGACAGAAAGCGAGAAATCACCCCCCAGAGGGGATGGCCACGCCGCAATCCCTTCTCCTCCATTCTCCTCTTGGGATCTTGGGCACGCGTGCACACAAGCCCGGCGTGAGTTTTAAGCCACCGGGTCCGGGACGCGAACCACTGTCAACTACGTGGGAGTCTAGCGACATAGCCATTACGTTAACTGCTGGTCCGTGATGTATAATCTTTTTAATGTGTCTTTGTATATGATTTGCTAGTATTTTGTTGAGAGTTCTTGCATCTGTATTCATCAGAGATATTGGTTTGTAGTTTTCTTTTTTGTTGTGTCCTTGTCTATTTTGGGGGTGAGGGTGATGAAGCCTTCATAAAATGAATTTGAGATGGTTCCTTCCCTTGGATCTTTAGATATAGTTTGAGTAGAATGGGGCTTAGCTCTTCTTTAACAGTTTTATGGAATTCAAAAGTGAAACCATCAGAATCTGGGCTTTGCTTTGTTGGGAGGTCATTTATTACTGATTCGATTTCATTGCTTGTTACTGGTCTATTCAGGCTTTCTATGTCTTCCTGATTCAGTCTTGGTAGATTACGTGTGTTCAGAAATTTGTCCATCTCATCCAGGTTTTCTTGTTTGTTGGCGTCACTCATAGTATTTGTTAATGAGCTTTTGTATTTCTGTTATGATAGTGCCTGTTTCATTGCAAATTTGATTTATCTTGTTCTTTTCTCTCTTCTTAATTAGTCTAACTACCTGTATATCAGTTTTGTTTATTTCTTGAAGAACCAGCTTTTGGTTTCATTTATTTTCTATATAGTTCATTTATTCTCTATTTCTTTTTTTTTTTCTCAAATCTATATTATTTCTCGGGGCTGGCAGGTGGCGTTATGCTTAAGAGTGCCTGACTCCCACATGGCCGACCGTGGTTCGAGTCCTGGACCTGGTGGCTTGCTTTCTCACTTTCCCTCCTTCTCTCCCTCTCTCTCTCCCTCTCTCACTTACTCCCTCTCTGGTCAAATTAAAAATAACTAACTAAATAAATTAAATTAAAAAATTTTTAAAAACCTTATTATTTCTTTTCTCTTGGCATTTTTGGGGATTTTTGTTATTCTTCTTCTTCCAGTTCCCTGAGGTGTGTTGTTAGCTTGTCTATTTTCCACCTTTCCATCTTTTTCTTTTTTTTTTTTGGAGAGGTTTTTTTTTGCTATAGGGCGCGTGCGCTCGCCAGACAGACAGAGAGAGACAGAGAGATAGAAAGCAGGAAATCACCCCCCAGGGGGGATGGCCACGCCGCAATCCCTTCTCCTCCATTCTCCTCTCGGGATCTTGGGCACGCACACACACGCGCCCGGCGTGAGTTTAAGCCGCTGGGTCCGGGACTCGAACCGCGGTCGACTACGTGGGAGTCCAGCGACATAGCCATTACGCTAACTGCTGGTCCCTCCATCTTTTTCTTATATGCACTAATTGCTATGAACATCCCTCTTACTACTGCTTTTGCTGTGTCCCATAGGTGATGGAACTCACATACTCATTACCATTCACTGCAATTACTCTTTTCACTTCAGTCTTTTTTTTTTTTCTTCAGAGGTTTTTGCTATAGGACGCGTGCGCTCGCCAGACAGAGAGAGACAGAGAGATAGAAAGTGAGAAATCACCCCCCAGGGGGGATGGCCACGCCACAATCCCTTCTCCTCCATTCTCCTCTCGGGATCTTGGGCACGCACGCACACGCGCCCGGCGTGAGTTTTAAGCCACCGGGTCTGGGACGCGAACCACAGTCGACTACGTGGGAGTCCAGCAACATAGCCATTACGCTAACTGCTGGTCCCTCACTTTAGTCTTAATTTCTTCGGTGGTTATGAAGTAATTCAGGAGTAGGTTGTTTAGTTTCCATATGTTTGTGTATTTTTGAGAGATTTTTTTCTGAAATTAATTTCAAGTTTAATTCCACCATGGTCAGAGAAGATGCTGGATATAGGTTCTATGCCTTTGAATTTGTAAAGGCTTGTTTTTTGCCCTATCATGTGGTCAGTCTTTGAAAAGGTTCCATGTGGGGGGGTGAGGAAAAAAGTATATTTTATGGTTGTTGGATGGAAAGTTCTATAGAAGTCCATCAATTTACGGTGTCATTTAGATCCTGTATCTCTTTGCTTATTTTTCGTCTAAATGATCTGTCCAAAGGAGATAATGGGGTATTGAGTTCCCCAAAGATTAGTGTGTTACAGTCTATCTCTCCGTTTAGATCTAGCAGTCTCTTTTACCTATTTGGGCGCTCCCAAGTTGGGTGCATAGATATTCATAAGTGTTATATCCGCTTGATGAATTAGCCCTTTTAGTACTATACAAGGCCCTTCTTTGTCTCTTCTTACAGTTTTTGTCTTAAAGGCTGTTTTGTCTGATATTAGTATATTGACTCCAGCCTTTTTCTTTTTTTTTTTTTTTTTTTTTTTTGAGAGGTTTTTGCTATAGGGCGCGTGCGCTCGCCAGACAGACAGAGAGAGACAGAGAGACAGAAAGCAGGAAATCACCCCCCAGGGGGGATGGCCACGCCGCAATCCCTTCTCCTCCATTCTCCTCTCGGGATCTTGGGCACGCACGCACACGCGCCCGGCGTGAGTTTAAGCCGCCGGGTCCGGGACTCGAACCGCGGTCGACTACATGGGAGTCCAGCGACATAGCCATTACGCTAACTGCTGGTCCCTCCAGCCTTTTTCTTTTCTTATTTCCATTTGCATAGACTATCTTTTCCAGCCCTTCACTTTTAGTCTATGTATATCTTTATCCATGAGGTGCATTTCTTGTAGACAGCAAATGAGAGTTTATTTTTTTAATCCATTCAGCCAGTTTGTGTTTTTTGATTGGAGAATTTAATGCATTAATGTTCAATGTTATTCTTGATATTTGCAACTTTGTCCCTGTCATTTTGTTAGCCATTTTCTTGGTTGTTTTTTGTTCTCTTATTTCTGTCTGTCTCTCTTTAGTTTTCTTGATACAGCACTCCCTTCTGTACTTCTTGAAGAGCTGGTCTAGTATTGGTGACTTCTTTCAGTTTTTGTTTGTGCAAGAATGACTTTATTCATTCTCCCCATTATGAAAGATAATCTTGCTGGGTATAATATTCTTGGTTGATTTGTTTGTTTTTGTTTGTTTGTTTTTAATATGTCTTCCCATTCTTTTCTTGCCTGCACCGTTTCGCTTGAAAGGTCTGATGTTAACCTAAGTGAAAAACCTTTGTAAGTGATTTGACATTTCTCTCTTGCCATTTTTAGAATCTTGTCTTTGTGATTTTTACCAGTCTGACTATGATGTGCCATGGAGAGAATCTTATGGGTGTTTTTTTTTTGTTTTGTTTTGTATTTTATTTTATTTATTATTATCACAATCTAGGGGATCTTATGTTAATTCTATTTGGAGACCTTTGTATTTCTCAGGTATAGATATATGAATGCTTCTTTAGATTTGGGAAGTTTTCTGCAAGTATTTAATGGAATAGATCTTCTATGCTCTTGTCTGATACTTCATCTTCTGAAATACATTATTATTTGAATATTTGGGCATTTAATAGTGTATTTCCCATATATTGTCCTCATTTTAAAAAATTATTTTTCATTATTTTTGGTGATTTTATCTAAGATCAAAGGTTTTGTCGGGGGCCAGCAGGTGGCGTGGTGGTTAAGGATGCTGGACTCCCACATGGCCAACCATGGTTCGACTCCTGGACCTGGAGGTTTGCTTTCTCACTTTACTTCTCTCTATCTCTCTCTCACTCTGTCCCTCTCTGGTCAAAAATTAAATAAATAAATAAAGTTAAATAAAAAGTAGTTCTTTAAAAAAAAAAAAAAAAAAAGGTTTTGTCTTCCAGCTCACAGATTCTGTCTTCTGTGTGGTCCAATCTGTTATAAATACTGCAAGGGGCGTCTTGATTTTTTTGTGTTACTGTCTTCATATCTAAGAGTTCTGACTGGCTCTTTTATATGTGTCTTTCTCCTTCTTCAAATCCTAGAAAGACTTTAAATCTGTCACCATGAATATTCTGATTTTTAAAAAATTTTCTTGAGAGAGAGACTTTTACTGTAGGGCGTGTGCACCCACCAGAGAGACAGAGAAAGACAGAGAAACAGAAAGATATTCCCTGGAAGGAGGGCCACACCACACCGAAATCCTCTCTCCTCCATCCTCCTCTCAAGATTTGGGCATGCATGCACATGTGCCCAGTGTGAGTTTCAAGCAGCCAAGTCCAGGCCTCAAACCTGGGTTGGCCACATGGGAGTCCAGTGCCTTTACCAATGTGCTACCTGCTGGACCCCTGAATTATTTTTCTGACATTCTTGTGAATTCTTTTGTGTTGTCTATGATTGAAGAAGAGTTATTTGTTCTGTTAAGGGAGAGACGTTTCCTTATTTTCCCACGTTTCTTGTGCTTCTGTTCTGGAGTCTAGTCATCTGATGAATCATATACATCTTCCTACTTTTCTGGTGTCGATTCTACAGTGTCAGGGGGAGAAGAGCTCTACTTCTCAGAGGTGTTCTTGGTAGAGCACCTTGTCTTCCAGTCAGAGTGTGCATTCAGCCAGCTTTAGGTGTTGTTTCTTTTCCCAGTCTCTCAGGACTGAGAGTACCTGGGGCCAAACTGGAGAGTTCCAGCTGGGGGAAGAGAGTAGATCCGATAAACTATGAAGTCTCAGAATGTTCCTAGCTGGGCAGAAGGCAGCTAGAGATTTAAGGCAGTCTTCCTGCCTCAGCTGGTCTCCCAGAGATGTTAAAATTTAAAAAAAAAATCATTCAAATCTGAGAACTGTGAGATAAAGTAAGTGAAGTAGCCTGGGGCTAGACAAAATGTAGGCAATCACTGGACTAGCAAAAGCTTAGAAACCAAGCAAATACGTGTCATATGGTAGAATCAGCAGGCAGCGGACCTATCACTAAGTAAAACGAGATAACGGGCAAAGTATGGAAACAGTTGGAGAGGAAATAAGTTAATCCCTCCCCAGAGAAAGCCTTTAAATTATGACACCAGAGTCTAACCCATCAGGGAAAGAGAACTTGTGAAACACTCGGCTAAAGAGGACACCCACCATGAGGGGAGTTAAAGAGCAGCCAGTGAACAGAGAGGGCACACACAGGAAGAGTGCTGTGTTTTGATATATGAAGGTGCACAGGTGGGTAAGAAAATTATGACCACCCCATCCCAGAAATCCCCAGGAAAAGGAGAACTAACAGAAGAGAGCAAGAAGGTAGGCAGGTGAGTCTGCACTGAGCAATCGAGTACTAGGTACACCACTGATTGATTGAGTACTCGATATACCAGTGAGCGCTTGAATACTAGTAGCATCAAGGAACACTCAAGTACTAGTTACACCACTGAGGGATCAAGTTCTAGGCACACCACTAAGCAATGACATACTAGTCACACTGCTGAGCAATCAAGTACTAGTTACACCACTGACTGATTTAGTACTTGATATACCAGTGAGCGCATGAGTACTAGTAACACCATGGAATACTCAAGTACTAGTTACGCTGCTGAGGGATCAAGTACTAGTCACACCACTGAGCGATCATGTACTAATCACACCACTGATCGATTGAGTACTCGATACACCAGTGAGCGATAGAACACTAGTAACACCATGGAACAGTCAAGTACTAGTTACACCACTGAGGGATCAAGTACTAGGTATACCACGAGTGATCAAGTACTAGTTACACCACTGACTGATTGAGTACTCGATACACCAGTGAGCGATAGAACACTAGTAACACCATGGAACAGTCAAGTACTAGTTACACCACTGAGGGATCAAGTACTAGTTACACCACTGACTGAGTACTCGATACACCAGTGAGCAATAGAACACTAGTATCACCATGGAACAGTCAAGTACTAGTTACACCACTGAGGGATCAAGTACTAGGTATACCACGAGTGATCAAGTACTAGTTACACCACTGACTGATTGAGTACTCGATACACCAGTGAGCGATAGAACACTAGTAACACCATGGAACAGTCAAGTACTAGTTACACCACTGAGCGATCATGTACTAATCACACCACTGATCGATTGAGTACTCGATACACCAGTGAGCGATAGAACACTAGTAACACCATGGAACAGTCAAGTACTAGTTACACCACTGAGGGATCAAGTACTAGGTATACCACGAGTGATCAAGTACTAGTTACACCACTGACTGATTGAGTACTCGATACACCAGTGAGCGATAGAACACTAGTAACACCATGGAACAGTCAAGTACTAGTTACACCACTGAGGGATCAAGTACTAGTTACACCACTGACTGAGTACTCGATACACCAGTGAGCAATAGAACACTAGTATCACCATGGAACAGTCAAGTACTAGTTACACCACTGAGGGATCAAGTACTAGGTATACCACGAGTGATCAAGTACTAGTTACACCACTGACTGATTGAGTACTCGATACACCAGTGAGCGATAGAACACTAGTAACACCATGGAACAGTCAAGTACTAGTTAGACCACTGAGGGATCAAGTTCTAGGCACACCACTGAGCAATCAAGTACTAGGTATACCACGAGTGATCAAGTACTAGTTACACCACTGATCGATTGAGTACTCGATACACCAGTGAGCGATAGAACACTAGTAACACCATGGAACAGTCAAGTACTAGTTACACCACTGAGGGATCAAGTACTAGGTATACCACGAGTGATCAAGTACTAGTTACACCACTGACTGATTGAGTACTCGATACACCAGTGAGCGATAGAACACTAGTAACACCATGGAACAGTCAAGTACTAGTTAGACCACTGAGGGATCAAGTTCTAGGCACATCACTGAGCAATCAAGTACTAGGTATACCACGAATGATCAAGTACTAGTTACACCACTGACTGATTGAGTACTCGATACACCAGTGAGCAATAGAACACTAGTAACACCATGGAACAGTCAAGTACTAGTTACACCACTGAGGGATCAAGTACTAGGTGCACCACTGAGTGATCATGTACTAGTCATACCACTGAGCGAACCAGTCTAGTCACTCCACGGAGCATTCACGTGGTAGTCACTCCACTAAGCAATCGAGTACTAGTCATTCCGCTGAGTGGTCAGGTGCTGGTCACCCTGCTGAGCGGTCGGGTGTTAGTCACCCCGCTTAGCGGTCACGTGCTCACACCTAGCCCCGGTCCCCCCATTTTGGCATTTTTTTGTCTACCCAGAGATTTGGAGGTTACTGAGGTACCCTAATTGTAACCCTAACCCTATTTTTGGCTTGTTTCCTTGCCAGAGGCCATGCGTGCTCACCATCGAGGCAGGGAGAAGGGGAGAAAGCACCCCGTGGGACAGTCATGCCACAATCCTTCTCCATTTCTCCATCCTGTTGGAATTCCTGCCACATACACCACACCTGGTGTGTTTTTCAAGCCATTGAGCCAGGGATGTGAACCCTGCCACTAGCCAGGTCGGATGAGGCTCCCTTGCCCACTAGGCCACAGGTCCAGCTCTGTGCTCTGTCCTCTCGATGGGGCCTAGCGAACTGCAGCACCCAGGCTGGAGGCAGCTCCACAGCCACGGGACCGTGTCCTGTGGGGATGAGCAGAGACGCACGCGAAGGTGCTAGGCCGTCAGCCAGGGCCGTCAGCGGGCCAAGTGTGGGCTACTCCCCGGGGCCTCTGGGCTGTGGGGACAAGGCCTGTGCGGGCAGGGCATTTGGGGGTTTCCATCTTTCCCGAGGGGAGCATCCCCACCAGAGTGCCCACTGGACCCAGTACCAGCCTCAGCCCGCCAGGTGGGCAACACACACTGCAGGCCCAGGGAGGTCCCCTCAAGAGCCCAACCGCTTCCCTTGGGACCCAGCTGTTCCCCCAGGCCACCACCCAAGCCCAGGCCCTTCCCCAGCCTGTCAGGCTCTGACGGGCCCTGTGTCACTGCCTGGCTTGGGAAGAGCCAAGCAGGGTACGGCCCCCAAGGCCAACCTCCCTGGGGCTACCCCGTGAGGTCATAGCCCCTTCTCACCTGGGACAACAGGATCAAGAGGACCCTTGCCTGAGCCCCACAGTCAGTTCCGTGGGTGGCTGGTCTCCAACTGCAGGAAGTCTTGGGAGTGGGGATTGGGGTACCCGTTCCACTTTGCTGGGAGCTGACCCGGCCAAAAGTGCAGCCCCCAGCCCAGACCCCTGCAGACTCCAACTCAGCACCCCTCACCCCCCTGCAGATAGCCTGGAGCCGCCAGGGCCATTTGCCAGGAACAGACAGCCGGTGCCCCAGGAGTTGACTCACGGAGTCGACCTTTGCCGAGACTGGCCAGACCCAGAGCACGAAGCAGCGCCAGGCTGAGTCCACGCCACACCCCGAGCCTCAGGGGTCAGGCTGAAGCCAACCCTGCAGGACTGCTGAGAGGCACCCCTGTGGTCCTCCCCTGGGTTTCTGGGAGCACTTCCTCCATGCAGCCCTCCCGCAGGTGCCCTCGGGGCTGTGCATACCTTCACAGAGCCTCTCTGTGTGAACACCCTCAGGCCTCGATCCCGGTCCTGGTGGCTGTGGTGTGCTGGTCACGACATTCAGACAGTCGAGGCCTGCCCACGGGTCCTGCCCAGGTCCGAGGGCACGATGCGGGGCCATGAGCAGAGGTCTCCTGGGAGGGTGAGGACCAACCCACAGAGAGGGCTTGAGGTGGGGGGTCCAGAAGGATGAGGGGTTCCCGGGGACTTGGACAGGCTGAAGAGGGCTCCGGGAGGAGGCTGGGCCGGGGCCCCGGGCCAGGCCGTGAGCTTGCAGAGGCAGACCCAGGACCGAGGAGGAGGTGGGCCGGGCCCCGGGCCGGGCCGTGAGCTTGCAGAGGCAGACCCAGGACCGAGGAGGAGGTGGGCCGGGCCCTCACTGGCTTGGGCACAGCAGGACCGCACCTCCGTGACGGCCCTGAGCTAGTAGGTGCCTGAGGTCACCCAGGACGTGGCAGAGCTGCCACTGTGTTGGCCTCCTGTCCCCAGACTCCAAATGCAGCCCTGGGCCCGCCCGAGGCATGCTCTGTTAGCTGGCGGGGCCTCACTGTCTTCACACAAGGAGCTGCAGGGGCGGCTCCTCCCCCAGGAGGACTGTGTCCTCCCACGGGGTGGGCGGCCTGGGCAGGTGCGTGACCTCTGTTGGCAGGCAGGGCCCACGTCCCTCTTCCAACACCATGAAGTCCTGTTCCTTGAGGAGGAACAGGCCTCTCTCCTGGCTGCCTGCATGGGAGCCTATTTGCTGGGCCAGGTGGGGGCTTGCGAGTGGCTGTCACACACCGGTCAGGGCCTAGAGGACAGGGGTCTCAGCCTCTGCCCCTGGCTGGCCCGGACACTGCTGCTGCTGCTGGTATGGCCATGGGCCTCCTCCAAAAGTCCCTATGCCAGGTGGAAGCCCGTCCTCCGTGTGCGGCTGGGAGGAAGGGGCGCAGGGGCTCCCACACCTGGACTGTGGGTGGCACCGACACGTCTGCCCGGTGCCCCCAAGGCCTGGGGCTGGGAAGGGGTGGGTGCTCGGCGTGACTATGGGCAGGGCGCCCCAGCCTGAGGACCCCCAACAGAGCCGGTCATGAGGACAGTGCTCTGCTTCCTGTCCCTTTGGCAGAGAGCTCTGAGGGCCACACTGGTCACCACGGTGGGGCTAGGGGTGCTGCCGGCACCCTAGGACCCTCAGGGACTTTCCTGCAGGACCCCCAGCCCCAGACTGGGGACGGTGTGGTGATTGTCCCGGCTTAAACTGGTGAGGTGGGGGTCTGGGCTCGCTTCTGCTCCCTGGGCTTCAGTGTGTCCCAGCTCAGGAGACAGGGTGGCAGCTCCCGCAGCCCTGAGCCCACTGCCCCCACACCAGCTCACTTTCCCTGGGGCCTGTGGCCCACGGCCCCTCTGCACCCCATGCACACTCTGTGCCCAGGACCCCACCCTACCTCAGGCCCCCTCCCAGAATCAACTGTGTGCTTCCCAGGCTGGGGAAAAGTCACCGTGACTAGGAGGTTAGGAAACGTCCGTCCTTGCGGGCCCGGAGGCCGAAGTCCTTGCCAAGTGTGGTCGGCTCCCACTGGAGAATCCCTCCTGGCCTCTCTCCTGGGGCAGGCAATCCCGGCGGCCTTGGCTGGGGCCTTGGCTTGGCACCGCATTGTCTCCATGCCCAGCGTCACAGGCTTTGCCCCACGTCTCTGCTTCCCTGGTAAACAAGCAGCTGACCCTGGCTGAGGCCCGCTCCTGGGACTTTCATCAGAGACTGTTATTTGCTTGCTTGCTTGGTTTTTAGTTTTTTGCTATAGGGCACGTGAGCTCACTGGAGAGACAGAGAGGGAAGGTGAGACTCGCCCCCTATGGGGGAGCTATGGCCACACCCCAACCCCTTCTCCAGCCTCCTCTCGGGCTCTTGGGCACGCATGCACACGCACGCAGCGTGATTTTCAAGCTGCCACCAGGACCCTTAACGATATCTTCAAATACGATGATTCTGAGGCTCCAGCAGGACACATGGGGGACAGTTGAGCCCGTGACAGCTCACCCTTGGCCCCCAAAGGTCAGGCCCATCCCGGTCACCCTGCCCCAACACGCCCGAGCTGCCAGAGCACCAGGCCTCCTCCTCAGTTCCTCGTCTGACCCTCTAACTGAGCCAGGCCCAGGCCAGACCCTGGGTGGAAATGAGGTTTCTCGCCGTGGGTCTGGGAACGAGGACACAGGGCATCTGCACTGAGATGCAATGGTGACCCACGGGATGGCCACCCCACCCCACGAGGAGACACAGGGCAGGGCCGCCTGGTGGGTGTGCAGCATGACGCCCTCCTCCCAGCCAGCGCGGCCCTTCGACCACGGAGGCACGGCCTTCAGCTCCTTCACGGCCCTCAGGGCAGCGCTGGTCCCGGAGTACGGGGCGAGGTGCCATGCTGGCCTACCGCCATCCTCTCCCACAGCACGCCGTGCACGAACGCCACCTGCAGGGCTACGAGCCGTGAGCAGACGGCCTGGCCGCGGTGGCGTCTTCCTGCAGACCACTTGGCCTCTCCCTCCCCTGCCCGGCGAGCGGCTCCCGAGAGCGGCTGGCATTTGGATGCTGAGCAGGACAGGCTGGGGGGGTGCCACCCTCAGGCGCTCCTCCTCCAGGTGGCCCCTTCTGCCCTCGCCGTATGGACCTTGTCTGCTCGCAAGCAGAATTTCTGTCCCAGCTCTGTCTGTGGCCTGCGGGAGCCGTGATAAGCTGGATTGTGGCTGCTCTGCCACTCTTCAGCTCTGCGACTTCTGTGACCTGGACCATGGAACCCCCGCAACTCCCGTAGGCCACACAGGGCCAGCTGAGAAGCCATGGGGGGACCGCGGGCATTACAGACCCAAGTTCTCCTCTCCAAGTGGGAAGGCCTTCTTGGCGGTCTGCTTTCTGCAGCACTCACCCGTCTGCAGTGCCCTCTGCAAGGGCAGGTGGGCAGCCCGCCTCTACCTGTCTGGCGTCCAGGGCGGTACACGGCACCTGAGCCGGGCTGGCTAGAGCCCACACCACCTCCCAGTCCCCCGGGCACCCGTGGCACTGATGAGGTCTGCGCGTCCCCCAGGCCAGGCGTGGCTGCCCACTCCACCCCGGGGCCCAGGAAGGGGAAGGGGCCCCGGCCTCATCACCTTGGTCCCCCAGGTCTGTGGGATACCCAGGAAGCTGCACCCTGTTCGGCATCCACACCGAGGAGGTGCATGTGCTCCGGGCTGGCCATCGCAGTGAGTGGCCCTCTGGTGCTCGACACTGCCCCAGGACCAGCAGGCTCTTGGCCGTGTCTCCTGCCCCAGCCCCGCACTCAGAAGTACTGTCCGCAAAGCCGTGCAGCTCCTTGCAGGCCCCACGTCACCTTTCCCTGTGGGCACCCGCCTCCACCAGAGACGAGGTGGGCCCTGGGTGCCCAGGTCTGCTGGCTGTGGGGGAAACGGAGCTGCCATGTCCTCTCCCTACGTCTTTGTGGCTGAGGGCTCGGAGCCGGGGAGCCTGGCTTGTCGGACACAGGCATGGCTCAGCATAGGCGGAGCTGAGCTGGCTTCCCCCGGGACACAGCGTCACCCTGGGGAGCGCACGAGGCAGGGAGGTGGGCCCCACCCTGCCAAGGGTCCTCCAGGTGCCATAGAAAACTCCGGTGGCGGGACCGGGAGATGGCATAGTGGTTACATCGCTAGACACCCATATGGCCGACTGTGGTTCGAGTCCCGGACCTGATGGCTTGAAAATCATGCTGGGTGCATGTACACGCTTGTCCAAGATCCCGAGAGGAGAATGGAGGAGGGATTGTGGCATGGCCATCCCCCCGGGGGTGATTTCTCACTGTCTCTGTCTCTGTTTCTCTTTCTCTGGTGAGTGCACACACCCTAAGGCAAAAACCTCTGAGCAAAAAGAAAAGAAAACCCCTCAGAACCGAGGCCGAGCACTCAGGGTGGGGTGCGGGCAGCCCTGGGCACAGGCGGCATGAGGCGTGTCAGGCAGGGTAGCTGGACACCGGAGCCCGACTGCAGTGGCTGAACACCTCCAGCTTCCCCTTTCTGAGGGGGAAGGACAGAGGTCCCTGGCCATGACCCAAGCCAGTGCAGGGTGGCCTCCCCCAGCACGGGATGCTCTCCATGCCAGGGGCCAGGGCAGCTGAGAACTCACAGGTATACCCGCGGATGCCATGCTGTGAGGGAGTAAACATCCAGTTACGTGTGGCTGAAGTTCCCAGTTCAAACTGGCTTATGTGAAGAAGGAGTTTCCCTAAAACCTTTAAGTGAGGGCTGGCAGGTGGCGTGGCGGTTAAGGGCGCTGGAGTCCCACATGGCCGACCATGGTTCGAGTCCGGGACCTAGCGGCTTGCTTTCTCTATCTCTGTCCCTCTCTGGTCAAATTAAAATAAATAAATGGATACATAAAGTTAAATAATTCTTAAAAATATGTATTATTAAGAAAAAAAAACCTTTAAGTGAGCTCAGATAGGGCTGCATCCAGGTGTTGAAGCATACTGCACTGTCTCTGCTGGCCGCATCCGCAGGCTGGCTCCACCTGGTGGGGACAGAGCCCACAGTGTGGGCCATTGCTCTCTGGCCAGGCACCCCTTGCAAGGTGTCCACCCCCGGGGTCCTGGGTCCACCTCTCCCTGCTGGAGTCGAGCCCTAGACCCAGAGAGAACCCGGGGTGCTGCTGGGTGGAAGCCGCAGTGCCCTGCAGCCAGCCCAGTCACGCTGGGCAGTGTGGGGCCGAGGTTTCTCAGAGAGCAAACAATTGCCATGATTGGCCACTAGAATCCCTCAGATTTGCATATCCGGCACCTCATGATTGGTCCAAAAGCAACCAATCGTAACCCACCGTTTACAACCAATCACGGCCCACCCTTTACAACCAATCATAACCACCCTTTAGATCCACCAATGTGTATATAACCACCATGCCTGGCCCACAATAGCCAGACGACCAGGAAGACAACGAAGGTGGCACAGACGACCAGGAAGACGACGACCCTGGAGAGCCTGCAGAGCTGAAACACCGCACAGTCTCCAGACGACCCTGAAGAGTTGTAACACTACATCGTCTCCAGACGACCCTGAAGAGCTGTGACACCGCGTCGTCTCCGTGCTGCTCACAACAGACGACGCGACCCTAAAGAGTTGTAACACTGCGTCGTCTCTGTGCTGTACCGTGCTGCCCACAATAAACAGACAACACTGTGTCGTCTCCAAGCTGTGACACTGTGCCGCTTGTTCCGGCTCTCACTCCGGGTCGGGACACATGGCGCCCAAATCGGGTCGGGACAGGGCAGCCCTGGCCGAGGGTCTCTGCAAACCCGGGTGGATGGCTGCACAGCAGCCTCGGGGTCTGTGCTCCTGGGTACAGCTAGAGGCTGCCTCCTCAAGCTGGCCTGAGAGCTCCCGGTCATCACGGCGGGTGGGGCACAGGTCAGCAGTGACCAGCAGGAGCGCTGGCCGCCCGCTGGCCGCCGTGGGAGCAGAGTCCTGGACCTCAGCACTGGCCTATGGGAGGTAGGTGCCTGGCTAGCCTTCTCCCGGGCTCTGTGACGCTCCTGGAGTTGCCCAGGGGGCTGCTCAAGGTCTGGGTGAGGCTGGCAGGTGCTGACCTGTGGCCCTGGGCACACACATGGTATGCCCCACCTGCAGCCTCTGCCTCCGGGCCAGAGTGTGCAAGCAAGGGAGGGGCACAGGATGGTGCTACATTGAGGGCCCTTGCCAGGGACACCCTCTCCCCGGTGCCACCACCGTGGCAGGCCTGTGGCCCCATCCAGGCTGGGCCCCCCCTGGCAGGCCAGAGTCCTTCAAACAGCCTGCCCAGGGATGGTCCCAGCCCACCAGAAGCCAGGCTGACCTCAACGCCCTCGCTGGCCCTGCACACGGTCCCTGAGTGGGGGCCTCCTGGGCAGCCCAGCCGGAGGCCCTCGCGAGCCCTGCCCCTGGCCCAGCAGGGGTGCTTAGCGCAGTCGGACTCAAGACCAGCGAGTTCATGAGGCACGCAGTGTGGCTTGGAGCCTGGCAGGGACGGCGTGGCGAAACCACACACACATGCCCCAGGTCTGACGAAGCCACATGCACACGTGCCCTCACGTGTGACAGGTCCACACACACACACATGCCCTCACACATGAAGAACAGATACCCCGTGGGTCTGCCTTGCTGGGACACGGAACTGTTCTCATCTGTCCCTCCTGTAGGTCCGGAAGGACCCGCTGGCCCTGCCAGGCTCTGGGCATTGCTGCTTTCCCCAAGGCTTTGCAGAGGGCAGGCGCTGCCTGCCGGATCCCGCAAGAGCACGCGCTGTGCAGTCGGCAAAGGCCACGCCCACTGGCCAGCCCCTCCTCCCGCTGCTTTGGCAGAATGTGGCCACTCCTCGCCACCTGCCCTTGGACACAGCAGCTGCTGGACCAGCCCTGGGGGGAAGAGCCATTCTCTGCAGCCCGTCCCAGGCAGCTCAGGGGCTGGTGGCAGCAGCACTGGCTCCTCTCTGAGAGGCGGGTGGGAGGTGGTGGCAATGCCTGCAGCAGCCAGATGGGCACCCTGGGAGGTGGGCACAGCTTCTGCCTTCTGAGGCACCGCCCCAGGCGGCCCTGGACATGGGGAGGGGCCGTGGGCAGCCGGGGCAGTGGCCGAGGCTGTGGCCAGCAGTGGTGGTCCATGCCTGGTGCTCCTATGCCACATGGGTACGCACTTCTAGCAGGGCAGACGCGCGTGCCTGGAGCCCAGCCTCCCAAGCTAACGGAAGGAGTCCGTGTAGTGGGGACGGGAGGAGAGCACACCTCTGTACTGAGCTGAGCAGAGTTCCCTGGCCACCCGAGCAAAAGGCGTGACAGCCGTCCCACGGGCAAAACAGGACCGCTCACAGAGGACAGTGTAGTGCACTGTGTCCCCGCCCAGTGGACAGCAGACAATGGGACCGATGGCCATGCTGGCGAGTTCACAAAAGACCCAGGAGGCTTTTTCAGGGCGGCTCCACGAGAGGGTGAGTGGAGAACGGGTTCTAAGGTCACAGGCGGGTTCTGCCCCACTCCTGCCATGCTCTGGGGGGGAGGACTCCCAGCTGAGGTGGCCCAGGCGCGTCCCCTCAAGGCTTCCTGGAGAGGAGGCCCGGGAGCTGAGTCCGGTAGGATAAGAGCGGGAGGAAGGGGCGGGCACGGAGGGGGGACGGAGCCGCCCGGTAGTGCTGCAGGGCGGCCTCTGCACCATCTTCGTAGCCGCCCGCCCGCTGGGCCGCTCTTCTCTCTGTTCAGCTGGGTGGAGATGCGCCTGGACACGCCAAATTCGTCTGCGAGCGGCGGCGCCCGGTGGCCGAGCGCGCAGGGAACGCGGGCGCCTGCGTGCACGTCCAGACGGCCGGCGCGCACCTGGCGGCCGCCTGCAGGCGGAGGCCGCCGGGGGCGGGGTCTTGTGGGGGCGGAGCCCGGGGGCGGGGCTGGCGATGGACCCGTGAGGGGGCGGAGTCTCACGAGGGTTGGGGTGTTGGGCGTGTCCTGAAGGCCAGGGGCGGAGCCTTGGGCGGGCCGGGGGCGGAGCCTGTGGCGGGGCGGAGCTTCGAGGGGCCCCGGGCGGACCCCGAGCGCTGACCTGATGGGCGCCGCCGCAGGGCTCTCCTGCTGGCCTTCGTGTCCGAGCTCCTGCGCGAGCCTCCTCCCGGTGCGCGCGCCCGGCCCGCCTGCGCCGCCGGGCACAACCGCACGCGCAGGGGAGCCCGACCAGGGCCAGTCTGCCTGCGGCCCCGCGGTGAGCTGCGCGCTGTGCGCCCGCGCGGGCGTTGCCCCTCTCGTGCTCCGCGCAGAGCCAGGACCCCGCAGGCCCCAGGGGAGGGAGCCCGAGGACAGGGGCCTGGCTGCGCGCTGGGCTGCATCTCTTGCAGGTACCAGGCCTTCCTGACGACTGCGGTCTCCTGGCCATTGCTGTGGTGCTCCAGGACGCCCAGGGCCCGTCCCCCAGCCCCATCCCCACCACCCGTGTGGTCCTGTGTGTGCCAGCCAGGGCTGGGGGCTAGGCCTGACTCTCTGCCGCCTGGGGCCGATCATTGCTCGTCTCTGCCTGGCCTGGCCCCTGGCTGTGCTCCAGGGTAGGTCTCCCGGGTTCGCACAGCCAGGGCTTCCTTCCCTGTTGCACCCACATCTGAGGGGCAGGCGCTAGAGCCCAGACCCACCTGCCGTGAAGGCCCATCTGGCATTTGCTTTTCGAAGGTGGGGAGGGTGGGGGCACTTCTCCGTCTGCACCCGGCTGGTGGTGTCCCCGTTGGCCGGGCCCTGGACCTCATACCCGCCATCCCTGAGTCCATGGAGGCCGAGCGCTGGGAGAGCGAGAGTGAGGTGAGCCCTGCCCGTCTCTAGGTGGGTTCCGGGTTCCCAGGTGTGGGCCCTGGACTGCCCTGCTGGGTGCCAGCCCGGCGCCCTCCGCAGAGGGTGGAAGGCCTTTGCAGCTGCTGCTGTTTCTCGGGTCAGTCTTAGGACCATTGTCCCCACCATTTCCTGGGGACAAGTGCATTCAGAGATGAGCAGACACAGGGTCAGAGGGAAGTGTGGGCTTGCAAAGGTTCCCAGAGCGCCTGCTCTGCGCTCTCTGCTCTGCACCTCTCCCCGCCGAGGTGCGCGGACTTCTGGCCCAGCCTCTGCCCAGGTCACCAGGCTCAGCGCCTGCTGTGGAGTGGCTGCCTGGCCTCTGTTCACGGGTCCCGCCTCCCAGGTCTCCGTCGGGGTCAGAGGCCTGACAGCTGCACAGCACCCTGACGGCGGGTGGCCTGCGGGCGCTGCCCTGGTGAAACGCTGGCTCTGGGCACACGGCCTCCTCTCCTCCGAGCCTGCCCTTCCAACCCGCCCTGCTGCTTCTCACCTCTGCACAGAGGGGCCTTTACTCGCCCCAGCCCGCTCCCTGTCTACACTCCCCACCGGCCCAGCGGCCCCCAACGGACTTTTCTGCCAATAAAGCTGTGGACTCCTGAGTTCCCCGGTCTTCGTTCCATGCCCCTCGGGCCTGTGACCCTCCATGGGGGAGTAGGGGCATCGGCCTCTTCCTGCCCTCCTGCGTCCCCACTCGCAGGCCTTTACCCATGCCCCAAGCCACACAGGCTCGTCCGCCTTCTTGTGCTCCCAGCTTCCGTGACCTCTGGGCGCTACCTATTTCTTGCGTCTGTTCCCCCGGAGGCGTGGCCTGCTGTGGGAGCAGACCAGGGGCAGCCTCAGTCCCTGCAGGCCATACGGGCAAGGCAGCCGTGTCCCAGCTCTCCCAGCTGCTGCTCTGCCTGCTGTGCTCACCAGCTTCCTGGGCCGAGGACACCCCGCATGTCCCCGCGGAGGTGTGCAGAGACCGCCTTGTGAAGTGACAGCACCTGTCAGCCCGGCGGCCCTGGAGCACCTGCCCTGAGGGACCTGTGTGTCTGCAGCTCCCTCCGGCTGGATGGGGACAGTTCTGACCTGTCTGCAGTGGCCACACGTGGACTCACTTGCCCACGGCCATGCAGTCCCCCCCTCCCCCCGTGCCGTGTGGAGCCCGTGGCCTGGAGGGCAGTGCACCCACCTGCTGGCTCTGGGCTCGGAGTCACCGCAGGGCTGCGGTGTTTCTCAGGTCTGTCGCCCCTGCGCCCACCCTGAGAGCGCCAGGCTTGCCACTGGGCAAGGGCTGTCTCGCGTGGCTGGGCACCACGCCCCCAGGTGACTGCACGCCCTGGGCGGTGGGTGAGGGGCTTGCCAGGTGAGACCCCCACAGACCCCAAGCAGCAGTCCTCGGGCAAGTCGCGGTGCATTTTTGCACAGAAAAGCGTGCCTGGACTTTCTGACACCTGACACTGCCTTCCCGGGGCCGCTTCTGCGCCTCGCAGTAAACGGAATTTAAGGTAAATTATTTAAACAGAGAGGGGCTCTCTGAGGAACACCCTGCTGGCCACCAGGACCTGGCCATGTGTCGCCCACCCTGCTTCGGTGCTAAGCCCAGGTTGACTGTGGAATCTGTGCCCGCCCCTCAATGGACACTATGGCCATCAGCTTCTCTGTGTCGCTGTCCCCTGGCTGCCAGGTCCCCGGGGCAGACTGGGAGTTGGTCCATCTGCCAAGCCATTCTGTTCTGACTGGGGATGGGCGGTGCCTCTCTGTCCTCTCACGGGGCACACCGGTGGTGGTGCCCACGCCCGGGTGGGTGCTGCCCCTGGCCGCCACGCTCAGCCCCGCCCCTGCATCCCTGCCTCCCCCCAGCTCCCCACAGTCCAGGGGCATCTCCTAGGATTAACGCTGCGAGGCCGCCTGCTGAGGGCGCTTGGACAAGGGCCCTGAGCTGGGGACCTCTGAGGCCGATCAGAGCGGCCCTACGCCGGGTCACTCCATCCACCTCGACCGCTGGCCGCACGGGGTTCCCCGACGTTGCTTCACAGGGCAGGCTGGGAGGACCCAGTGCCTGTGCCATCACCTCCTCGGGGAGCGCGAGCCCACACAGCACGACAGAATGAATGAGGTCCAGCACTTGGGAGTCCGGTCTCAGGTTTTATTTCAGAATTTATAAAAGTCCAGTGTCATCCATATTCACGAGCCTTTACACGTTTGCATATAATCTCCAAATTCCAAAGTTAAGGCCAAGGGACGGATCGCAGCTATGGAAACACGATACGGAAGACATTCGAGCATACACTCGCCAACCCGACCAGGGGCGCCAGTGCCAGAGGCTGTGGGGAGAGGGGCCTGGGCACGGCTATTCCGCAAACTTCAACCTGAAAAGGAGCGGGGCCCCGGGCAGCTGGCAGCGATGCCCCTCCAGTGCCCCTCCGCAGTGGAGGGGTGTGGCTTCCTGTGAGGGTGTGGATCCTGCCACGGGGAGCCGGGGCAGATGCTAGAGACCACCAGGAAAGACAAAGGGGCAGGCAGGTCCACTCCCCTGCCAGGAAGGCGGGCAGTGCCAGCTCTTCCTCCAGCCCCATCTGCCTAAGCCCAGGCGCCCCTTGGAGCCGTGCTTCCCTAAGTGCTGCCCGGCTCACTGAGGGACCTGCCAGACCTGGGCTCAGTGGCTCGGGCGGTGACGGAGGGGCCGTGGGGGGAAGACATCTAGCAGTGTCCCCAGGAAGGGCAATGCAGTGGGCGCAAGTGGCTTCTCCAAGACCTCGAGTATCGGGGGTGGGACAGCTAGGGACTCGGCCACCTCTGTGAGGGACAGAGGTGGGGGGTTGGGCGGCCTGGAGGTCAGGGACACCTTCCACTCCTGAGGTGCACCAAGGCTGGTAGCCCGGCCCTTGGAGCAGCCGCTGCTGCAGTCTGTCTTCACTTTCCGTGCAGGCGGAGCCACAGCCCCTCCCCCAGGACCCTGCCACTCAGGCCGGGGGCTGGGCCTTCCCTGGGCCCGGGGGGATGAGTGTTGGGCACTCGGGACCATGGACTCGGGACCATGGACTCGGCTGGGAGCACCGGGTGGCCCTGGCTGAGGTAGAAGAGGCATTGGATGTGCGGGTGGCGGGGAGGGCGAGCCTGGCCGGCACCCCAGGCTGCGGGACCTCCGTGGGAGCCCAGGGGTGCCCACACCCGCGCCCCCACGCCTCGCTCCCTGGGGCAGAGGGGGCGCTCTGAGGCCGTGTCCCCGCAGCCAGAGGGGCCACACGCTCTGGCAGCCGGAGGGAGGTGGGAAAGGAAGAGGGCAGACGTTTTGGCTTTTACAAAGTCGAGGAATTTATTTCCTGAGGCCGTGACACAGGAAGCCGACTCCTAGCCGCGGCTGCGGAGCTCTGGAAAGGTCATGCGGGCGGCTGGCCAGCGCGCTCCACGCCGTGCTCCCGGGTCTTCTCTGCACGATGGTGGCTCGCTGCCTGGGCCGAGCGGTGCCAGGAGCAGGTCCCAGGCCCGGGGCGGGCCGCGGGCTTCACTGCGAGACCTCGGGAGGGGCGTCGATAACGGCCAGCCGCTGGTCAGACCAAAACGGGCCACGCAGGGCGGGTTCGGGTCAGCGGGCCGGGGAGGCTCTGCTTCCCGGTCATTATCGCTTGGGGCCCCATGGGAGGGTCTTGGGGGCCACCTGAGCCCCAAAGCTGGGGAATTCCTCAGAGCTGCTCATGTCAGGAGCCTGTGGGGAGAGGATGCAGCATTAGAGGGCTGCCTGCTCTCGGGCGCCCGCGCAGGGCCAGGCCAGATGCCCACCTTCTCGCTGCTGGTGGCTGTCCAGGGAGCGTCCCGCACCACGAAGCCCTTGGACGGGGCCCTAGCCTCCTCGTGCACAGGCGGCTTCATGTACACCTGCAGCGCCTCGCTGTCCACCACGTCTGCCAGCTGCGGCCCGGGCAAGCGGTCAGTCTGCAGCCAGGCCGGCCACTTGGCCTTGCCGGAGCTCCAGGGGGCACAGCCCACCTGCCCTCCCCACAGGACTCACGTATTCTTCCTCCAGGTTGAGGATGTGGTCGATGGCTTCCTCCACGTTCTCTGGGAGCCCCGTCACGGTGACGCAGTTGGGGTCTGGGGCACCGCTCTGCGGGAAGCGGATGTCCACCTGCAGGGACATGCCAGCTGAGGCGGTGAGGGCCGGGGACCCACCCTCAGCGCTAACGGAGATCCAGAACGCTGGCTTCAGAGTGGTCTCCTCAAAAAAGCTACGCTGGGACCAGCGGGCGCTGTGACGGTGTACTCGCCGTCAGAGTCCACTGCACTTTGCGTCCCGGGCTCGGTGGCTTACATTCACGCCAGGTGCACGTGCATCTGCCCCAAATCCCACGAGCAGAACGGAGAAGGGACCGTTGCGTGGCCACCCCCTGCGGGGCAGGTTTCTCACTTTCTGTCTCTCTGGCCAGTGCACATGCCCTATAGCGAAAATCTCCTTAAAAAGGCACCCTCATTGCCAAGGGGAGGGCTGGTGCACCTGGGACGCCGTGTCCTCCGGAGACAGAGGGGGTGTGGTCCCTGCACGCCCTGGCCAGGAACTTCTGCA
Source organism: Tupaia tana (assembly GCA_026018925.1). Classification (NCBI taxonomy): domain Eukaryota; kingdom Metazoa; phylum Chordata; class Mammalia; order Scandentia; family Tupaiidae; genus Tupaia; species Tupaia tana. The sequence goes on from JAKSZU010000001.1 coordinate 222,399, forward strand.
GGAGGCCTGGCCCTACTTTCCCAGCACCACAGGCACGCCTGTGCCAGCCCTGGCCCTCCATGGCCACCCGTGTGGCCGGCACCTGGGCAGGAAGACCCCAGCCTTAGGGCCCCGGCAAGCAGAGCTCCAGCCCGCAGGAGGGCGCACCTTGAACTCGTCCATGACCCTGCGGATGGCCTTGCCGCGCACGCCGATGATGCGGGCGTGGACGCGGTGGTCCAGGGGCACGTCCTCAGAGACCATCTGCTCGAGCTCGCCCACGATCTTCAGGATGGCGTCCCGGGCAGCCTCTGTGTTCTTCTCGTACCCTGTGATGGTGATCTGGTCCTGGGGCTGCACGAGGAAGGGCAGTGGGCAGTGAGAGGGCGCCCAGGTCAGAGTGCAGCCGGCTGTCAGGAAGGAGCGTGGCACGGCCGGGGCCTTCACCCTCACGAAGGCATTGCCAGCCCCGAGGGAAGGAGGTGGAGCAACACGAGGGATTTAAGGAGGTTTTCTTTGCCCACGGGGGCCTGCTCAGGGAGGCTCGAGAGCGAGAACAAGTGCAGACCACACAGGCTACGTCCTCTCGCTGCCCTGAGGGCTCTGAGCTGACTGGACAGGAGACTGGAGCCACATAGCTGAGGTCGCCACCGGATGGTGGAGCTGGCCCCGGTGGCTGCTTCTCAGCGGCAGGCCAGCGAGGTTGCACGGTGGCTCCCCAGAGCCCCGGGTTCAAGGGCACCCCGTGAGTCGGGACGACAGGGCAAGGCCAAGTATCCTGAGACCCCGGCCTCCCACTTCGCCCTCCTGGGCGGTGGCTGGTTTATGGCCCCACTGGAGAGCAGCCGGCCCGCGCTCCACCCCCAGGAGCCCTCTTGTTCACTTGGGCCTCCCCGCAGGCACCCAGGGACACCACGCAGGCTCAGGAGGGGACATGGAAACAACCACGGCCGCAGAGCCAGCCGCCGCCAGGTGCAGGGAGCCGGCCCATACATGGCCCACCACAGTTCAAAGTCTGGCCCCGGCAGCTGGAGTCACGCCAGTGTATGTGTGTCCCACATCCCAACAGGATGGAGAGAGGGACGAGAGCACGGCGTGACCATGCTCCGTTAGGGGCACCTGCGCCTTCTCCTTGGCTGTCTCTCTGATGAGCACCTGTGCCGTGGGCAGTTACAGAGTAATCCACAACACGGCTGGCTCAGCACCGCCGGGGAGCAGGGGCAGGGCACCACGCAGGGCTGACAGGCCCGCCCTGGGGAGCAGGGGCAGGGCAGGGACTCAGCCCAGCGGGGAGCACCGTCTTGCAAGAGAGCTGTGTGCAAACGCAGCCAGACAGCGGGGCGGGGCAGCCAACGCCCAGGTGCCATGCCCACGAGATCCTTGCACGGGCACCCGTGATCCAGGTGGGCTGCACATGTGCGACTCCGAGAGGCAAAGGAAGCCAGAGGCTGTACAGCTGGGCAGGTCAGGCCTGGAGTGGGAGCAGACTGAAGCTGCAGGACGGGCTCTGGTGACTGAGTGGGCTCTCTGCTGAGCACAGCCACTGTGGCCACCGAGGCATGCCGACCCACACCCGGTGGGCGGGGACCTCAGCAGGGTGACCCAGGCTGAGCTGGGAGCAGCTAGCCCGGATGGAGGGCAGCAGGGGTGCGCCGTGGTGCCGGGAACGGGGTCACCAGGCACTTCCGGCAGGTGTGGCACCGAGGAGGCTGGCTGTCAGACAGCACATGGTGCCCAGGGGACTGTGCTAGGTAACCCAACCCACCTCAGCAGCTGCCAGGCCCCACACCGCGGCGCACCATCAGCCTCCCTGGCCAGGGCAGAGGGCGATGAGAGCCTGCTGCCCCGTGGGAGAGCTGCCCGGCGGTCTTTCTCACCTGGCTCCCATCATCCTTATCAGGAAACTGGATGTTGACATCGTGCTCGGAGCGGATCTGGGTAATCACGGCTCCCTTCCTCCCGATAATCTTGGGGTGGTATTTGGGGTCTACACTGATGCTCAGCTTAAAACTCCTTAGAGCCTACGGATGAGACGCGAGGATGAGGAGACAGGCCCAGCCCTGAGCTACGCCCAGTGCCCTCTCCACCCTGGTCCTGACGGGCCGACCCCCATAACAGGTGACCCCACATCCAGGGAGACTGGGCTTCGCCGTCGGACCTCCACTGCCCATCACAGACTGGCGAGGGGAACCCAAGGCCATGACCACTCTATCTGGAGGGCCAGAAAGCCTTCGAAGGGGCACGCCTGCCAAGTCTGTGCTCGGGAAACGGGGCCTGGGTAGATCTGTGACCTCCTGGCCTCCCTTTCCCAGTTGCGCACACAGCCAGTGGCTGAGCGGGTGGCCGGGTCCCACCTGCACAGCCCACCCCCGAGGGCCTGACCTGGCTCAGCTGCTCCCAGGGCCCTTTGGAACCAGCGGTCAGGAGCCCAGGCTCCTGGCCCACGACGGGGTGCAGTGCCCCCCCCCCAATGTCTCTTCTGAGTTGGTTTTAAGAGAAACGCCAGTTTAACACCAGGGTTCTGTCTTCTGCTCCAGGTGGAAATGGCAGGAGTGCCGTGCCCTGTGCTCATCCTGTGGAGCCTCTGCACAGCCTGCCACAGCCCACGGAGCCGGGGCGCTGCAGTGCCAGGTCCTCCCTGGTGCCGGGACCCTGAGACCCAGGTGGCAGCCCTGCCCGGAGCTCACGCGGTCCTCCTGCTCGGCCTGCAGCTCCTTCACGCGTTCCAGCAGCCCAGCCTTGGCCCGGTCCAGGTTACTGCTGAGGCCCGTGATGGCGATGACGTCAGACTGCAGCTCGGGCGCGGGGACGTGGATGTTTACCTGCAGGAGGGGCGTCAGTGTTCAGGCAGCCGGAGCCCCAGGCCAAGCCCCGGAGGTGGCCTCGCGCATTTTTGTCTGCGACTGCAGACGCGAGGGCCTGCTCGGACGCTGTGGAGGGGGTCTACCTCGAACTCATCCATCATCTTGCGGATGCCACTCCCCTTCTGCCCGATGATGTAACGGTGAAGGTCAAAAGGTACCTCCACTTCGATGGTGACAGGAACCAGTGCCTGTAGGAAGACGTGGCTTAGGCCGCGAGGTAGAGCAGTCCTGCGGGGCCGACCGCGCCACCTGGGCCTTTAACGCAACAGGACTAGGACCCAGGTGCCGGGTTAAGGCCGCAGTGGTCAGCCCTCCGGCCTGCTGGGGAGTGAGGTGGGCGAAGACGGAGACCCCCCAAAGTCAGCCTCACCTGGCCACCTGTCTCCGTCGCCCGCTCCTCCTGCCCTGCCTTCCTGACAGTGCCTGCCACCTCCAACTCACAGACCCACCCCTGCACTGCACACGGGCGGAGCCCACCCACCTCACGAAGACCTGAGCTAGGCCTGGTCGTCCCCTCCCCGGGGGGCCTGGGGACGGCGGTCACACTTACCCGCTCACTAGACCCCATCCAGGGTGAGCTGCCCCCCAGGCCCACAGCCCCACGCGTGTCTCACCCTTCCGACCTCCGTGGGCAGACCCAGTGCTGCCGCCCCGACTCCCAGGAACCCGTGACTGCCCGGAGAGGGAGGGAGGCTCCACACCTCCAGAGCTTCTTTGGCGGCCTCACACTTCTCCTTCCGGCCCGAGATGGTGATGATGTCGCACCTCCGTGGGGAGCCTGGCTCAGGCTCCTTGGGGTCTCTGCCCTCGCCGGCTTCGTCCCCATTCTCCTGGACGACTGGCTCTGCGCTGTGCCCTAGGAGACACAGGCCACTGAAGCCGCGTCCCAAGCAGGAAGTGGAAGACCTGACAGCGCTCCTGCCCAGCAAGCCTCGCGGGCCTGGGTCACGGGCCCCGCATCCCATTGCCCTCCACGACAGAGGCCCCTGTTCCCAAGTGCAGCGTGTGCAGCCTGCCTGGCGAAGCCTCCCGGGGCGGGCTGCGGGAGGCGGTTGGGGAGCAGGACCCACTTGGGGAGCGGGGTGGGGCCCGAAGTCCCCCCGACGCCAGCAGGGGCAGTGTGGAGGTCTTGGAAAGGAGGGCAGAGCCACGCTGCGGAGCAGACCCAGCACTCGGCACGCTCACTCCACTGTGTGTGCCACGGGGCTCCTGCGAGCGCCCGTGCTCGAGGAGGGGCAGAGGGCAGGGTCATGCCTGCCTGGAGTGGCAGGATGAGCCCAGTGGCCACGCCCTGGGCCCCAGGAGGCACACCCAAGACCACTGGGACTCAGAGCTCGGCGGGCGTACGAGTGTGACCGACGGGCGGCGTGCTGACTCAGCCCCCAGCTCCCAGCGGCCTGTGCTGTGGCAGCAGTGGGGACCCACAGCCAGTGCGACAGTCACTCCAGCTGCCACCAGTGGACCCAGCGGGCAGGAGGGCGGGCCGGGCCAGACAGATGGCTGGGCAAAGGAGACGTGGCCTTTGAGCTCGCCCACGCCTGCAGGCTGTCCCCGGTCGGAGCGCCCTGCTGTTCAGGGCCATGCACACCCACCACCCACCACGGAGGTACGCCCGAGCTTCCGGAAGCCCCCAGAACACAAGGCTGGTGTCCAGGCAGGGCTCGGGCACTGGGCTGGGCAGAATGGCCACCACCCATGGCCCGCCGTGGCCCAATAGGCATGGCCCAGGGGCCCACCTGGGTTCTCCTCCCTGTCAGGGAACTTGATCTGCACGCTGTAATCCCGAGTGATCTGCTGGATCCTGGACCCTTTGGGGCCCATAACAGATCGATGGAACTTCTGGGGTATCGCACACTCCACTGTCACCTGAGCCTCCTGGAGGGGACAGAGACCGCAAAGGCACAAGGTCAGACCCCGCAGCCAAGCCCACGGCCCTCCCGCCCAGTGCGTGTCTGCGGACGGCCCCTTGGCACCAGGCCTCTCTGCAACCTGTCCCTGCCGACCGAGACGCTGCCGACTCACGTTCCCACGCCTGACACCGCGCCTACGCGCACGGAGGGGGGCCCCGCCCCCACCCTGGGGACACAGCAGCTAGTTAAGCGACCTTCAGCCCGGGAGCCGTGACACCACAGGGCCGTCAGGAAAAGCTCTCCAAAGGCTGCTGGGGACCGGCCCGTGTCCCTCCCGAGGGGACCACGGTCCACGTGCACTGCTCGTCCAACAAGGCGGGGCACAATGGCTGCCCCTCCACGGTGGCCGGGAGGGCAGCGGCCCACGGAGGGAGCCCTGCCAGGCGCTCGGGGCTGAGGCCCACGTGACCCCCAGGGCCTACCAGGTCGTCGATGACCTCCTGAATGCGCTTCTTGGCCGCCTCCACGCAGTCCTTGGCGCCCTTGAGGGTGACCTTGTCGCTCTGCGTGCCCGAGCGCGGGAAGCTGACCATCACACCACCATACTCCTCCGCGATCTCTCTCAAGACCTGCCCTCTCCTGACAACGAAGTGGCGGTGGTGCCTGGGGTCCACCAGCATGTGGTCCTCCACCACGTTGTCCTGCAGGGCCAGGGGACAGAGGTGAGCCACCTGCCTGGCCCCACGCAGCCACCGGTCCAGGCCCCGCTCCCTACCAGGCTCTGGATCAGGGCCTCCAGCTCCCTCTGGGCCTCGCGGACAGCCTCCTCCTTCCCAACGATGGTGATCAGGTCCTGGTCCTTGTCCTCGGCCGCCGGGAAGATGACGCGGGCCCCGGTGCTGTCGCGCACCTTGCGGATTTTGCCGCCCCCTTTGCCGATGAGGAACTTGTGGTACTCCGGCTTGGCGCGGATGTCCACGGTGAAACTCTTGGTTTGCTATAAAACCAACACCTGGCACGTCACCTGGCACCACGGGCCACAGTGCAGTGAACAGCAGGCCAGCAAGGGGCACTCCTGACTGCGCCCAGTGTCCAGAAAGGGGCTGGTCGCAGGTGGACACAGGTCACACTCGGTTGAACCTTCTTCACACCCACAACCGGGAAGGAACCAAGATGGCGGACGCGCAGACTCCGCTTGGCCCTCCGTGTACAGGCGCAGCCCAAACGGCGTGGGGCTGAGGGTGTAGGGGAGAGGCACTGTGGTGAGGCGCTGGCAAGGCACAGGCTCTGGTGAGCATGGGGCTCACCCATGCCCAGGGCGGCCTCCTGACCATGGTGCTCAGCAATGCTGGGCCAGCCCCACCCCATGTGCCAGAGAGCAGCCCTCAGACACCAGAAAGCAGGGCCCTCACAGAAGGGCACCTTCCGGGCACCCTGCCACCCCACGCCTGCACGCAAAGGCCAAGAACAGACCTGCTCGGGGCAGCTGTTACCTGGCTGGCGTCAGCACCGTGGCCACAGGTGCCACCTTCAGAGAGGGCCACAAAGCAGCCCCCAGTACGGCGGTAAAGGGCGACAGGCGGGCGGGCTCACCCCAGGAACACCGGGAGGTTAGTAAAAAAGCTAACACGAGCTAATAATTTTAACTTTAAAAATCAATCGCCTCAGCTGAACAGAAAAAGCATTTGACAGAATCTAACATCCAGTTCCTCCAGAACTTCACAAACTCGGAATGAAAGAACCTGCTCAATATTATACCAGAGCCCTGCGACCGCGGCTGCCTGGCCCACCACTGTCCCCGGCTCCGGGCCCAAGCGACGACTGCGTTGGGAAATGGGGTACTCGGAGCGGAGGCAGGGCTGCGCACGCAGGAGCCACGCTTCGCGCATGGAGAAGTGGGGTCCACACAGACACCAAGGAGCCAAACGCCAGGCAGGACGAGGCCGACGCGTTCACCACATCAGGCTGGGGCAGGAAGCCCAGGTGTGTGTACTGCACGCCAGTAAGGGATCGGAGGCCGAGACGGTGCAGAGGCGTGGGCTGTGAGACCTGAGCCCGCAAGGAGTCAGCCTCCGCAACTTCACCCCTAGGTTCAACTCAGTCCCGTCAAACTCTGAACACGCCTCTCCCTCCCTAGAAATCAGGAGGCTGATCCCGATGATCCCGAGAGGCTCAGGAGGCCAAGGGTCAGGTCTGCAAGAGCGAGTCTGACAAGGCGACATGGGAAGACCGCCCGTCTCCAGGTCCCACCCAGCAGGGGAGCCCGGAAACAAGCCCCAGGCACGGTGGCCGAGGGACGGAGGCACTGGGGGAGGCCTGAGGGGTGGGCGGGGAACCCAGACCATAGCAGAGCCCCACAAATGCAGGTTTGCCCCAGCTCAGAGCGCTGCAAGAATGGTGCTTTCACGGTGAACAGTATCAGACAAAACCCACAAAACGGAAGCCCAGGAGAAGCCCGGGCGCTGACAGGCAAGAGGCGTGCTTCTACACGGCACAGGGAGCACAGCCAGGGAGGTGCCCACCTTCTCTTCCGCCAGGTGCAGGAGCTGCTTCTTGGCCTTCTCCACGTCCGAGGAAGGGCCTCTGATGACCACAGTGTCGCTGCCTGAGCCCTCCACGGGGAAGTGGATGTGGACACCGCCGCACTCCTCCATGATGGAGCGGACCAGGCGGCCCTTTGTGCCGATGAGGGAGTTGTGCAGCTTGGCCGGGATGGAGACCTCCACCTCGGCGATGTTGGCCTGCAAGCACACGGCAGAGTGTGTCACGGAGCGTAGCATGGGGCGGCACAGCCGAGGGCGGGTGGGGGCTGAGGGCTGGGAGAGAGCACACCCCGGGGGTGTGTGTCACAGACAGGGAGAGAGAGATGAGGGCCAGGGTAGGGCAGGCACAGCCGGGTGTGGGTGTGGGTGTGTTGTGGGGCCCACATGCCGTGTAAACGGAGTGAAGAGACTTTAGACGTGAGATCCCGTCTGTCCCGCCCCACCCACGGCACGCCGACGGACACGGGAGAGAGCAGTGCTGGGAGTGAGCCCGACGGCCCGCAATGTGAGTCCCCAGGGAGTGAAGCGGACTGCCCCCCAGTCTGAGGAGCACAGGGCACCCGGGCACTCCGGGAGTCACCCACAGCGAGGGGAGCACCATGCCGACACAGTGGACAGACGCTGGAGTCGGCAGGCTGAAGGCGCTGCCGCAGGCACACGGGGACGCCGAGGACAGCAAGTCCAGCCTGGCTCCTAGCTGCCCAAAGTGGCACCCTGTGGGCTGGGCCGCAGGCAGGTGTGCGACTGCCTGCCACCGGCCCTGCCCGCTACCTAGTCGGGGGCACTTGAACGTCAGAGGGAGGGGAAAGAGCCGCACGGAGAGCATGTCCATGACGGTGACCGCCATCTTCCTGTCCATTATGCAAAGTCTAACTCACCTACCTACGGAGCCCAGGGGCACCAAGCCCGCCCTGGCGTCAGGACAGACAACAGAGGAGCGGCCACACGCTCGCCGCCACCCGGAGAGCCCAGACACCTGCGGGTATGTGTCCCAAGGCTGTCCAGGGCCCTTCCCCGGACAGAGGACCGCCAAGACCCACTTTCACTATTTCAGAGCCTTAGGAGACACGCGCATGAAACGGAGGTGACCACGTGCCGCAACAGGGTCTGTCACAGGGAAAGCACGCCCCGTGGCACAGACCACAGCAGCCACGCTGATGTGGTATAAGAACATGTGGTGGCCCTGGGAGGAAGGCGTAGCCACAAACCTGAACCCCTGCGACCCCTGCGACCAGGCCAGGAGTTCGGTCTCAGCAAGCAGCGCGGGGAGGAGAGAGACCAACAACTACTTCATGTGGGGGCCAGCAGGTGGCGCGGTGGTTAAAGTGCAGGACCGACTCCCCCTTGGCCGTACAGTTCGTGTCCGTGATCCGGCAGCATGAAAATCACACTGGCTGCGTGTGCGTGTGTGCCTGAAATCCCAGGAGAATGGAGGAACAGGGACTGGGGTAGCCACTGCCCTTGGGGTGAGTTCTCACTGCCCCCTCCCTTGCCCTAAAGCAGAACTTTAACCCCTCAATTCGGGGTCGGCCAGGTGGCATGGTAGTTGAGGTGCCTGGATCCCACACGGCTGGCAGCATGTTTCAAATCCTGGACCCAAGCCTTGAAAAAACACACCGAACACATGTGCATGTGCGCCCAAAATCCTGAGGGGAGAGGGCCAGGGGTGCAGCGTGGCCCTCCCTGAGGCTGAGCCTCCTCTTCCATCCTCCCCACGAGTTCATGTGCCCTCTATCCAAGAAGAAAAGTGATCTGATTCAAAAGAAATTAGAGAAATAAAAAAGCAGGAACAAGGTAGATGGGACACAGAACACAGACAGCAAGGCCCCGGTCTACAGCCGCAGTGCAGAGCCACACTGGGCTAGCGGGACCGCGCAGGGGCTGGCTGTGGGTAGGACGGAGAATGCACCGAGGACGTCGGGATGCGCCCGCCCGGGCCGCCGAGCGGCACACTCAGAACTACTGCAGCGTCAAGTGTGTGAGCTCTTACCAAACGCACCCTTATTCACAGTCAATGCGACTAGTCACGTTTGCTAAGCATACGTAATAAAAGCAAGCACGATTACAAAGGCAGAACTCTAAATTCAATAAAAAATCATCAAGGGGCCAAACAGAAACCCAGTCCACTAACAGAAGAGGTGTGGTGATTTTACTGTTTTAGAGAGATTTTTGCTGCAGGGGCTCCCGCTCGCTGAAGAGGCAGAGAGTGCGCGAGAAGTCCACCCCTAGGGGGATGCCATGCCGCAATCCTTGTGTCCAGCGTGACTGTTAGCTTGCCGGATCGTGGACTCAAGCTGAGATCGACTACATGGGAGTCCAGCGATGCAGCTGTTATGACATCGGCTGGTCCCGAAGATGTAAATTTTGGAGTAAAAAAACGCCACCACGGATAAGGCCACCTCATCAGGACAGACACCTATGTGGAGCAAGGAGTGACAGCAGAGACAGCAAAGGCTAGGAGGGGACGCTGCTCGGGACAGAGCCAGCACCGGCCCGGACGGATGGGCCTGGGAGGTGCTCACAGCATGCCGCAGAGGCCGCGGATAAGTGTGGCCCGGGGCCCAGGGCTTCGTTGGTGCCGGTGGAACCGACAGCACACCGACCACACTCAGGACAGAAAGCACGAATGGCGACAGGGAAGCCACCGTCAGATGACAGAGGAGGGCGCCCGTGGCAGCGTGGCCCTGGGTGCATCCTGGGCACACGCGTGTGAGCCTGGGATGCCGGCTGAGGCGGGGGGTGGTGGTGTGAGGACCCTGTGAGAGATGCCTGTGCCCACCTTCCTGTCAGTGAATAAACAAACAAACGCGAGAAAGTGAAACAGAACAGGGGGATGGAGAGTGGCGCAGGGTGAGACGGGGACGCACCGCGAGGGCGACCCCAGGGCAAGGTCTGGGTCTGCGCCCCACCCCCACCCTGCCCAGCACACGGGCCCCTGCGTGCCCATGACCAGGCTGGCTGACGTGGAGTGGACGTGCGCGCAGGGCCCCTGCAGGGCTCCAACTCTGGCTCTCTCCGACAGGGGCGGGAAGAACACGCAGGCGTCAGCAGCACCGGCCGAGCGGGCCTCACGACAGCCCTGAGTACGCCACACCTTGGCACCCCTCAGGGCCTGTGGACGTGGAGGGAGAACGGGCAACGACTCGAGTCACAACAGGGGTGAATACAAACGACAAGCAGCCGGCAGTGGGCCCGGGAGACGCAGGTCTGATCTACACGGTGTAGATCCAGGCTCGCCGGTGGCTGACAGCATGGGGTGCTGATGGGAAGGGGGAGTGAAAGACCACCCCAGAACCCTCCTTGCCATTCTCAAACCTGGGGTTGTGGGCAGGCGGGCCCACGTGCACGGGCCCATGGGCTTTCCAGGCCACCACGCTGGGCCTCAAACAACGCAGTTGGCCACGGGGCACCCAGTGCCTCAACCACCATGCCCCCAGACAGGCCCACATCTGTTACGACGATCAAACTGCACACAGCATGTAGGTGGCTTCTACGATACAGCCTGAGTGGGGGGGCCCGGAGAGGGCCACCCCGCAGGGTCTTGGGTATGTGTGTGCCTGGTGTGTTTGCTTTGTAAGAGATCGTTTATGTGCGCACACACATCCAGCCTGGGTTTCAGGCAGCTGGCTCCAGGACTGGGCATTTGGTTGACCACATGGGGGTCTGGAACCTTAGCCATACACCACCTGTCGGCCCTGCCTGGTGTATTCAAGCCAACTCAGAGGTCTGAACCACGGTCGGCCACGTGGCTCCCAGCCCGGCAGGGACTTGTGACCACTGCACCAGGCTCTAGGCCTGAACAGAGTCCCCAGCAACTTCAGAGTCTGTAACGTGTGGCAGCTAGGGACGGACAGAGACCCTGGCTGACGGTCGGAGGGGACAGGGAGCTGCTGACCGCCAGCGTCGGCGCACCACCCCTGCGGGCGCGCTCATTACCAGGTCTTTCTGGATGGACAGGATCCGGCTGCGGGCGGCCTCGCAGTTGGCCCGCTTGCCCGTGATGACGATGGTCTCAGAGTTGCTGTTCTCCGCGGGAAGGTCGATCTTGGTGTTGCTCTCTTCCCGGATCTACGGGAGCAGGTGTGTGAGAAGTGCCGAGTGGCCCACGTGGGGCGGGGCAGCAGCCTCCCTCCCGCCGCCAGGGGACAGGCCAGACACCTTCTTGATGTTCGCTCCTCCTTTCCCGATGATGTTCTTGTGGAACTGCTTGAAGACCGGCACGGAGATGGAGTAGCTGTTCTCAACCTTGGAGACGGAGAGATGCAGTTAACAGCCCGGCCAGACGGGCACCACTGCCGGCCAACACCGTTGGAAATTGCTCTGTCCCGCTCACGGGCCTTCGGGGTCCCCTGGCAGGGAAGACACCTGTGTGACAGCAAGCTACCCGGGCAGGTCACGGCAACTGCTGCAGAGCCTGTGCTGAGCCACGGCACGCACCAGAACTCACAGCCTGCCGACACTCTGTACCCAGAGGCCGCCAGGCTGGCCGAGGGCTCTCAACCAGCACATTGGCTACGCTGGGGTCAGAACTGGCCCAGAATGGGCCCCCCACACGCACACCGCGACAGCACAGCCACAGTCCTTGCGGGACCCTGGAGCCTGGCGGCCCGAGCCAACAGCTCCCAGCGCTGGAATCCCCCACTGCAGAGGCTGGCGCCCACTCCTGGCTCGGGGGAGATACCCCATCAGCAAGAGGATCATCTAACCTGCGCCCTGCCTTTCTCCTTGTTGGATGGGACAGGACGGGGCAGTCTCTCACGCAGCGCCTGGAGACCCCTCGAGGACTCTCCCACCAGAAGTCCTGGCAGGCATGGCTGGCCGAATGCCCCAGTGTCCCTGCCACTCGGAGCCACGCGCTCCCCAAGGTGCCGCATAGGACACGCCACACCCAACCTCACCAGGTCGGCCACCGTCTTCTGCATGTACTTGGCACACTTCTCCACCTCGTTCTTGGGCCCCCTGAGCTGTACCACGTCGCTCTTCTGTGCCGGGTCCGGGAAGTTGATGATGACCTGGAGTGAGCCCTGGCGTGAGCTGGCCTCCAGGGACGGATGGCGCGTGGGGGCGGGGGCGGGGGCGGGGGCTGGTACCTCAGGGAACTTGTCGCGGATTTCCCGGATACGCTCGCCCTTCTGCCCGATGATTGTGCGGTGGAACTTCTGCTCGACTATCAGGTCCTTGGTGCGCTCGTTCTCCTGCACAGTGACCCATGCGGGTGACGCCACCAACCCAGGCCAGGCAGGCAGCGCCCTCACGCTGCAGGCTCCAGGGTTCTGGGCACAGCAGGGCCATGGCCGGGTCGGGGTGGCGGCCCCAAGTGCCTACCACAGGCTGCCCGCTACCCCAACTGGCTGCGTGTCCTCCCAACTGGCTGCGCGTCACGCTGGCTGCGCGTCACGCTGGCTGCGCGTCCTCCCAACTGGCTGCGCGTCCTCCCAACTGGCTGCGCGTCACGCTGGCTGCACGTCCTCCCAACTGGCTGCGCGTCACGCTGGCTGCACGTCCTCCCAACTGGCTGCGCGTCCTCCCAACTGGCTGCGCGTCCTCCCAACTGGCTGCGCGTCACGCTGGCTGCACGTCCTCCCAACTGGCTGCGCGTCCTCCCAACTGGCTGCGCGTCCTCCCAACTGGCTGCGCGTCCTCCCAACTGGCTGCGCATCCTCCCAACTGGCTGCGCGTCCTCCCATCTGGCTGCGCGTCCTCCCAACTGGCTGCGCGTCCTCCCAACTGGCTGCACGTCCTCCTAACTGGCTGCGCGTCACGCTGGCTGCACGTCCTCCCAACTGGCTGCGCGTCCTCCCAACTGGCTGCGCGTCCTCCTAACTGGTTGCGCGTCCTCCCAACTGGCTGCGCATCCTCCCAACTGGCTGCGCGTCACGCTGGCTGCGCGTCACGCTGGCTGCGCGTCACGCTGGCTGCGCGTCCTCCCAACTGGCTGCGCGTCACGCTGGCTGCGCGTCCTCCCAACTGGCTGCGCGGCAGTGAATGCTCTCCACCACGCCTCGGCACCCACCACCTCAGCCTCCCACGAAGCTGCCCCCGTGGACGCACACCGCCATACGCCAGGTGCCCATCGGACCCCCACCCCCGCCTGTCTGATGCTGTGGGCTGCAGGCTCCCTGCCTGGAGGCCTGAGGCCCTCCGCAGCGGGGGAGCCCCCATGTGCCCAGCGTGGGGATCCTACGAGTCTACCTTTTCTTTTAAACCCTTGTTTATTTTTTAACTTGCCAGAGGGCAGGCCCTTCCTTCTCCCTACCCGATCTTTCAGGACTCTGGGCACGCACGCACAGGAGCAGGCCCGGGACTCCACCGCGCGGAGGGGCCCACGGGATACAGCTCACTAACCACCGCACGGGCTGGCCCTGCTGCTACGATTATTTTTCACTTGCCAGAGAGGCCAGCCAGTGGCAAGGTGATTAAGGCTTCGATTTCACATGGCCAAATGCAAGATGCGAGTCCAGGGGACCAGCAGCTGGCATAACGGCTATGTCGCCGGACTCCCATGTAGTCGACCATGGTTTGAGTACCAGATTCGTTGGCTTCAACTGACATCAGGTGCATGTGCGTGCGTGCCCAAGATCTCCGAGAGGAGAACGCAGGAGAAGGGACTGCGTTGTGGCCGTCCCCCCCGGTGGGGGTGATTTCTTACTTTCTGCCTTTCTGGTGAGTGCATGCACCTTATAGCAAAAACCTCTCCAAGGAAAAAAAAAGATGCCAGTGCAGAACCCAGTGGCTTGAAAGACATGGGGGCCAGAACAGAGAAGGGACTGCACTCTCCCCTGCCGGGGAATACACATGCTGTATCCAAATGTAAAACAATGCCAGAGGGCACGCTCACAGAAGCCAGGAGGGGGCGATGAAGCACTCCCCATCCCTCCATCCCGTTGGGCTGGGGTAGATTGGGGCCAGGATTTGAACCATGGTCGGCTACGTGGGACACATTTCCCTTAACCACCCACGGGGTGGGTCCCCCGCACGACTCTTCACTCCCTCCACAGATCCCACTGAACTGTCAGAAGACAGACGTGCGATGCTCCAAGCCAGAGAAGAATGCCACCCGCTCACCCAGCATTCTAAAGAGCTCGGGGGGTTCGGGGTCAAACCGGGACCCGGCTGATGGAGAAAGGAGGGCTCGGGATCCAGCGTGGACACAGGACCCTCCAGACAGGACCACGGGGAGCCAGGGTCAGGGTCAGGGCCTGGGGCTGAACCAGGGGCTCAGGGAAGCCACGGAGCAGCGTAGGGATGAACCAGCAGGGAGGCCGGGCCCACCCAGGCCCAGGGAGAGCCAGCCCCTGCCCTAACAGAAGGGACCCCTGCGCTCTCCTGGAACCCGAGGGAGCTGGCTCGTGCTGTGCACCTGACTCAGGCTTGAGCTCGGCGTTCGGCAGGAGTGTGTCCACGCCCGAGCCCAGGCGGGCAGGCTCCAGCCTGCACAGACGCCCAGTCCCTGCTGGGTCTGTAGGCCCTGCAGCGGCCGGGCTCAAGCCTGGCTGCACATGAGAATCACCTGGCTGGTGCCTGAGGAGTCCAGAAATGGAGCTGGACCCATGGCCTAGTGGGCAAAGCAGCTAGACCCCACACAGGGGACTTTACGGTTCAAGGCCCGGACCTGGCGACTTGAGAAGCACACCGTGTGTGTGCATACCTGAGCTGCCGCAAGGACCGAGGGAGGAAGGAAGGAGAAGTGGGACCGCAGCGTAGCCATGCCTCACGGGGTTGCCTCCCCACCCGACCCCGACCCTGGAGTGCCTGAGCCCTCTGACAATCCCCCCACCAAAAATACCCATTACGAGCCCTGGAGCTGGCACCCAGACACCTGGGGCCCTGGGGTGTGGCCTAGACCCTGCCACAGCCCCGTGCCACTCCAGCCCGTGACAGCTCCCTCTTGGACCGTACTGTGAGGCTCCGCAGAGGTGCCAACAGCCACAGCCCGTGCCGTGTGGGGGCTGGGCCGCTGCTTACCATGCGTGAAGCCAGTTCCAGCAGCTCCCGCTTGGCCTGCTGCACGCCCTGGGGGTCGCCCTCGATGCGGACCAGGCTGCTCTTCTCGCTGTCCGGGGGGATGCGCACGGACACCTTGTACTGGTCTTTGATTCTGTTTACTGAAGAACAGAGAGGGGTGTCCGACAGTGCCCGTGGCAGGCCCCTGCCAGGTGGACACACTGCAGCCCCAGACGCCTTTGCAGTGACCTGCCCAGCACGGGAGACGGGCCTCCAGACAAGAGTTCTGCCTTCACGGCGAATCTGCCACGGCCCTCCAGGAGTGCGGGCACCCGGGAGATTCGAAAGCCCAGTGGGCGGACCACAGAGCCTGGCCTGTAGCCGGCCTGGCCCAGGAGAGCACAGCCCGCGTCTCCCCACGTGCGAGGGAGCCCGGGAGCGACTCCCCTGGGAGAGGGACTCACACCTGAGTTCCAGGGGCGAGCACCTCAGACGGCAGCACGGGCTGAGCCCACGTGCTGCCTACGTGGACGCGCTGAGCACTTCCGTGGCCTGTGGACCCTGTGGAGCCGCAGCCCCCGACACCCTCCCTCGGTGGGACTGGGCTCCAACGCCACAGCCGCCACATCGGCAGGGCGTGAGGCGCCAGGAGGGCTCTGCACACGTCAGGGAACACACGAGGGGCACAGGACACAGAGGACACAGAGGCCGGAACACGGCGAGGGAGACGCAGAGAGAATGGCATACGGCTCTTGGCTCACACTGGCATGACTCCCAGGGTCAAACACACCAACCCCAGACAGCACCACAACATGGGCTGCAGCGGTCACCAGGTGCTGGTCCCACGGCCGAGTGCACAGGACAGGGGTGTCTCACCCACAGACAGTGTGTCCCACAGCCAGCAAGGACCCTTGGCCAGCTGCACACCCAGGAGTGCCCTGGGGCAGGCCTCCCGCGGCGGGGCCATCTGTGGAGGTAGGAGCACCACGCTGCGTGGGGCCGTGCTAACAAACATGCTTAGGGAGTGGCGGCACAGCAGCCCTCACGGCCAGGCTCTGGGTGTCTGGAGAACCCCTACATATGCCAGGCCCAGCCCACGGTCCGGGCAGGCTGAGGACTGGGGTTGGTCTTGGCTACCAGACCCACTGGGGCGCTCTCTCCGTCTCTGTCTCTTCGCACTCAGAGAAAAAATAAGCAAACAAAAATTGTCTGCCCTTTGCTGAGGGCTCCCAGGTCAGGGTGCAGTGCGCACCCATGGCCGACGCCGATCCAGGCTGCCGTACCGCACTTCTCCAGAGTCCTTCCCGGCGCAGCCTGATGCGCCCCGGGGATGGCACTTCTTCCTGAAGTGAGCCCAGAACACGGGTGGGAGAGCTGCGGTCCTGGCGTGACTCCACGGGGCCCACACGGGGAGGAAGGGCAGGATGCTCCCGCAGCAGCAGCTCTGGCCGGGTCTCTCCACCCCGGCCTGGCACCCCGCCAGCCCCACTCACTGTTGGCCCCGCTCTTCCCGATGAGGTGTCTGTGGAACCTGTGGTCGATGTTGATCTCCACGTAGTCCATGCGGCTGACCTGCAGAGGCACGTGCGTCGGGGTGGATGCGGGTCAGCTCTGCCGCACAGGCCGTCGGGCAAGCAGCGGGATCCACGCCCAGGGCCGCCGCCTCACCCATCGGGCCAGGTCCTGCTGTAGCCCGGCCCTCAGGAAGGTTTTCTGCCCCGGGGGCCTGCTGGGACCAGCTCCAGGCCCGGTACTAGGCTGGCCACCCCGTTTCCCTCATGTACCCGCATAGGACGTGACCGACACCACCCCCGCCCTCGCGGCCAGCATGCCACGCGGCCTCACCAGGTCTCTGACCATGCTCTCTATCTGGCCCTGGGCCGCGTGCACGTCCTCGGTGGGGCCCTCCAGAGCGATCTTGTCCTCGCCCTCCGTGAACTCGATGTGAACCTGCCACACCAGGCCAGAAAGGCAGCTGAGGCCGGGGCGCAGCGGCAAGGTGTTGGCTGCCACTCCACCTGCGTCCTTGATGAGCCACAGGGCTCCCTGGGGCACAGGCACCCTGACTGCTTCACTGACGTGTGCGGGGCGGGACGGCCACGGCCACGGCCACAGCCGCATGCTAGGTTCCGGGGCTGGGGACCCGACCCAGACCTGTGTGCTCTGATCACCTCCCCTGTCACTGAGAGTTCGGCTCAATGCCTCCCCGCCGCTGTCCTACGGCTGGCCCGGGCTGCACTCAGGCACTGTGGTCGCTCTCTAGAGGCCCCCTGCCCCGGCTGCATTCAGACAAAAGGAGACAGAGTAGAGGACAAGTCTTTAAGGCCTGGACAGCAGCCCCTGCACTTCCGGTAGGCGGCATGCAGGGACAGGAGTGGCCCCATGGAGCAGCTGGACCTGTGAGCAGAGTTTAAAGCTAGAGAGAGGGAGACACAGGCTGGCTCCGTGGCCTGGTGGTTAAGGGAGCCCCGTCCCACAAAGCGGACGGTGTAGTTCAAGTCCTGCACCTGCGCCTTCAAGGACAGGCAGGCACTGTGTGTGTGTCAGACCTGCGAGACTGAGACAGGAAGGGTCGGCGGCACGGCCACAGCCCAGTGGGGTGCGGTCTTCCCCCCTCCAGCTTCCCTCTAAGCCCACGGTGAAAGACGGGAAAGGGAAAGAAAGTAAAACGCCTCGACAGTGCATCGGAAACCGCCTAACCACCACGACGGGCTCTCCCATCTCTACAGAGGCCGAGAAGATGAAGGCGGGGGCCGTGGAGGGTGGAATGGCCCAAACTCCCACCGTAAGCCACCTGTGTGCCAGCTCTGTTCTCCAAATGGCAACGAGGTCACCCCCTCGAGCCACGAAGTTCCTTAGCTCACACCCACCACACACCCTCCCTGGCCAGGGACCTAGGGACAGTGCCCACACCCAGCGCCCTTGCTCTGCTGCCCCTCGGACAGCAAGCAGCTGGCCAAAGCCAGCCCCTCCTCACCTTTGGCATCTGCTGAGTGATCTTAGCCAGGTTCTGCCCTTTCTTGCCGATGATGAACCGATGAAGCCAGGAAGGGGCAGAGACGGAGGACACCGTGAAACTATTAGCCTGGCAAACAGAATGGAGGCTGTGGGTGTGCCGAGCTCACCGTGAGGTAGGAGGGAGGCCGAGACGAGGGCCTCTGCCCGCCTGCCACGCCGTGCCGTGCCGGCCCCGCCAGCCAGCCCAGAGCACGTCATCCCGATGTTGACACACGTGCCCGCCGTGGCGTTACCTTGGCATACACCTCAGTCAGCGCCTGCCCCAACTTCTCCGGCTCGCCTCGCAGTATGACGGTCTCAGAGGCGCTGTCCGAGGGCGGGATCTCCACGGAGACCCCCGTCCTCTCCAGGATCTCCTGCAGCGAGTTGCCCTTGGGCCCGATGACATACTTGTGCTGGGATTTCTTCACCTCCACCGCGATGGTTGTGGTCTTCTTCTTCTAAACAGGAGCAGCACAGGAGAAGTCAGGGGTGGGCACAGGGGCAGGGCAGGGGGTGACAGGGCATCACGGGCCCCAGGCCCAGACACAGATGGACTTCCCAAAGTGAAGCCCAGGACTCAGAAACGCCCCTTGAGGAGGGGGGGGGCTCTTCTGCAGCCCAGTGACCCAAGGCTGGAAACATCCACTTGAGGACCTTGAGACCCCAGCCCGCCCTCCCACTGCAGAGCACGCTCCAGACCTGCAGTTTACCAGCTTGAGCTTCACCAAGTGTGAACACCTCCCAGCCGTGCACCCGCAGGGAGCCAGCCCTGTCTGCAGGCTGTATGGCCACAGGCCTGGGAGAGAGTCGCACACGTCCCGGACAGGACAGTGAGGACAGCGCGGCGCCCAGCAGCCCAGAGACACTAGCGCCCTGCCCGGGGACCATAGCAGCAAGGGCGGGGCTGGGCCCAACGACACTCCTGCCCGTGGAGGGCCCCCGGGGGAGCACCTTCTCCTCGTAGATCTTCTTGACGCGCGCCACGGCCTGAGCCAGCTGCTCCTTCTCCCCGGTGAAGACAATCTCGGTGCGGTTCACGCTGGGCGGGGGGATGTTGATGCGAGTGCCCGTCTCCTGCATGATCTCACCCACGAGCCTGTTGTACGGCCCGGCGATGAAGGGGTGGAATGCCTTCTCCACCTCCAGCCTCTCCACCGCACGCTTGTCCTGGCGGGGACAGGATGGCACTGTGAGAGCCCAGCCCCGAGACGCAGAGTGGGCCGGGCCCCAACACGGGCAGGACGTGGCCTTGCCTGCTCGGCGGAGATGAGGAGGACTTCGTGGCGAGCTTTCTCGATGCCCTCTTTGGTGCCGGTGATCTTGATCTGGTTGCTGGGGTCGTCCGGGCGAGGGATCTGGATTTTGGTTGCGGTTTTCAGCTCCAAGTCTTGCAGCTTCTCTCCGTTTTTGCCAATAACAAAGCGATGGTGTTCTTTGGGAATGGCGACAGTGGCCGAAGCCTGGGTAGGCAGAAAATGACGACGCCTGCAGGTTCTGAAAAGCCAGTGCCCCACGCCCCCAGCTGGCTCCAGGCCAGGGGAGTGCGGCCCCCACGAGGGACAGGAGGAGGAGGCACAGCAGGAGCGACAGCAGTGAACACGGCTCCGAACTCTCTCTCATCACGGAAGGAAGAAACCCAGAGGGCATGCAACAGCCTTAACGCACACGCAGAGGCTAGGGGATGCCCTCGTAGGAAGACGCCAGGTAGGAAAAGGGCCAAACAGGGACAAGGGACAGGAGCCAGGGAGGCCCCAGACAACAAGGGGTGGGCGGTGTGACAGAAGTGGGGGACGCCCTAAGGGACCCAGAAGGTTTGAACTGTGAAGATGTCAATTCTCTTAAGGTAATCTTTAAGAATTCACATATTTTCAAACATTAGGTCGATTATCAACTGCAAAACCATTTCTGGAAAACCAGGAAGAGAGCAGTGGTAGGGGACAGACCAGCAGAGACGAGAGCCCAAGAAAGCACTCCATGGGCGTGAGCGTCTAGAACGTGCCCATCACGTGGAGAGGGAGACTAGACCTGCACCTCCCCTGACCAGCGCTAAATCCTGAACAGACCAGGGACTGACCTGGAAAGCTTAAGGAAACATGGGCGAGCCTTCCTATGACCTGGGAGGAAGAGAACACTCCTCGCGATGACTCGGAATAATAAATGAAGCTCATTAAACGTAACGCACTTGAGCCCCTAAGAACAGAGCAAGACAACCAGGTGGTGTGGACACCAAGACAGCCAGCCCTCACACAGCCACCGCACGGTTTGAGTCTCAGGCCGGGCGTGTTGTGCAGATCCCGAAAGGATGGAAGAGAGCACTGTGGGCGGTTCCGGAGGGTGGTGGTTCCGGAGGGTGAGCTCAGCCTTGCTGACCAGAAGCACAGCTAAAGACACTGCTGGCTGGCAACTGCGTGACGGCCGGGTGTGGCCCTGAACACCCTGGACACGCATGCAGTCACCTCCTGCCCACCTGGGGGGGAGGAGGGGCGCGACGGTGAAGTGCACACACGCATCGCGTGCACTGACATGCCATGTAACCACCTGGGCCGGACACGCCATGCTGAGACGAGCCGACACACACAGGGCGTCACGCTGCTGCCCGAGGAGTCGGGCGAGCCGCCGCTTACCCTAAGACACCCAAACAGCTGTAAAGGGAAGAGTGAGGCGCAGGACGGGGCCTGGGCAGCTCATCTCTGCGGCCATGCTTAACACCAACTCAAGGGCGGACGGCAGGAGCCAGAGATGCCCAGCTAGCTCCAACTCCGCGACCACGCAAATGCTGACTGTGGATGTGGAGTAGCACGTACCACATAAGGCCACTTTAGAAGGCTCCACGGAAGATTGGCCTGAGACAGCTTTCTGTCAGAAATTCAGAAGGTTAGCGGCGGTAACAGACACTCCGGCAAACAAATGGGGAGCATCCCTCTGGCCACAGGAGACAGCGTCTGCCTGGGCACATCGAAGACCTCGGAGTCGGGGCCGGCAGGTGGCGAGGTGGTTAAAGGTGCTGGACTCCCACAGGGCCGACCGAGGTTCGAGTCCCGGACCTGGTGGCAGAAGCACAGAGCGTGCACCGTTCTCACCCCCTCCTCTGTCCCTCTCTGGTCAAATTTAAGTAAATAAATAGTTAAATAAAAAAAAATTCTTAATTAAAAAAAACAACTCTAAGTTCATGATGACACTACAAGACTCACTGACGACCACCAAGATGCCAGACGCCAATCCACTGGAACCTGTCGAAGCGAAAAAGACCGACGGCTGCCTGGACTGCCCACTCGCTGTGGGTGCAGTGACGCTCCCGAGAAGGCCGGCGGGCGAGGAGGGACAGAGCCAGACCACCACCACCTGCAGTCCTCGCAGTGACCGCCAGGTGCCGACAGGGAGCTGGTGGAGGAGGGCTGAGGCTGGCTCTCCGGACGGCGGAGGCAGGCCAGCAGCTGCGACGCCTGGAGCAGAGGACCCCAGAGGGTCCTCGCCGAAGATGCCGCGTCGGGAGGCATGTAAGCCCCTCTAGCACCAGCTCACGGCGAGGCCCAATGGGCAGCAGGATCAGCGAGACCTCGCGTGGACTTCAGCCGGAGACCGCTCTGGGTAACGCAGAGGTCTGACACCCTGGGCTGCACACGGGTACGCAGGGGAAGCAACTGTTCATCCTGCACGGCGAGTTAACAGCCTCGCAGCAGGCCGGGCGTGCACGGCCGGTCCACTGACGTGTCTGCAGGTGGAACAGTGTCTGGCATTTGCCTAAAGTGACCGAGGGGCAGGGCAGGGCGGGGCGGGGGCCCTCACAGGCCCCACACTGGATGTCCCCAGCAGCTCCATCAGAAAACGGGTGTGGCCGTCCCGACCAGCAACACACAGCACAGCCTCACAGCCGGCCAGCCCGGCCACACTGACCAGGCACAACACCCTGACACCCCAGGAAGCCGCCGGGACCTGTGCCTATACTGGGTGCCAGGGCTAGACCTGCCCTCAGGCACGCTCCTGCCTGCTACGCCCCTCAGAGCAGACTCCCCTCGAACCACCCCTCCCACAGCCAGCTCCACCAGGCCTAGGGTCAGGGAGGCAGGTGGGAAGAGCCCCATTTCCAGATAAGCCCACCCTGTGCGACCGCTGTCATGGGACCCTCTCACGAGACTACTTTCCTTGGTCATCAAGTGTGGCCACTTAGGGAGAAACACAAAACACACACTTATCACAGCGGTTCTCAAGACGCTCTGGAGGTCGAAGGAGCTGTCGAGGACCAGAGGGCTGGTGGGAGACCGAGCGTGGGTGTGGCCGTCGGAGTGTCGGGCCTGGCAACGTGTGCTCACTGCACCGTGGCTGACCCACAGCCTGCGCCCTCACGTGGCGCTCGCACTACTGGTATTTCTCCTTTTCAGCTCATCCACTCAAGGAACGAAAATGGCCAAGGTCCCAGTTCGGGGACCGATGCAGCGGGCTCAGCGCCCAGGACGCCAGCATGGCAGGTGCTCAGTCCTACCTCTGGGACCACAGGATGGTGGCCAAATTTGTGCTGGTGCCAGGAGTCAGCGACATGGCCCTGGCGCAGTCCTGGGGACCAAGACGGGGACACCCACCTGAGTCTGCAGCCGGGCAACGATGTCCTTCCGGGCCTTCATGACGGCATCCAGCTTCCCCGACACCATGATGGACAGGCCTTGGTCTTTGGCCAGGGACAGCTCCAGGTGGGCGCCTGTCCGCTGCATAATCTCCAGGCAGATCTTGGCTTGCTCACCTTCCCCAAACTGGTTCATGTCCTTGTACCGTCTCTCCTCCAGGGGAACGTGGAACACCTGCTCGGAAAAGGGCAGAAAGAGGTGAGACCGAAAGACTCACCTCCAGGAGCACTCCCACCCACCACTGCTCCCGGCGGGGCGAAGTGCCTAACAGAGAGAGAGAGAAGCCCGACGAACAGGAGGCTTGTGCTCCCGGAGAGAGGAGCCCCTCGCAACACGAGGCGGATGTGCCGAGACCGCTGGGAAGGCCCACCGGGAGGGAGACACGAGGAAGCACGGGTCTGCAGGCCGAAGAGCAGACCAGGAGGCGCCAGGGCCTGCTGCAGAGGGGTGGGACAGGGAAGGGTGGTGGCACGAGCGAGCAACCAGCCAGGGCTGCCAAGAACGGGCTGCAGTGACCTTCCATGGAGCTCAGGCGGCGGCGGAGGGGCCTTCGCAGAGACACCTAGCTGCCGCCCACACCTCCGCTTGGCAGGGAAGACCTGGCAGAAACCAGGGCAAGCGAAGGAGCCGCCACTGCTTCACGACGACAGTGGCAGGGGCCGGACTGGGTTGCCTCGAGCGGACCCGATGCTCGCCAATCTGGAGCCAGCCCTGCGGCTGGGGCTGTTCGGACCCCTCCCGAGACTCCCGCAGGGCAGCTAAGCAAGGACGGCCCACCTGCGTGATGATGGAGGCCTTGATGGGCCGGATCTTGTTGCCCCAGGCCCCGGCGGGCTCCTGAGCACCTTCCAAGCAAGCTGCTTTCTCAGGAAGTGGGGGGAAGGCATCCTTGTAGGTTGGAGGGTCACTCTCCTCTTCTGGATTTAAAGTGGCAACTGGATCAGCCAACATGCGTTAGGGGGAAACACGGCAGTCAGCATCACGGGCAAAGCACGCTAAGAACTTAAGAGTTAAAAACCCAGGAGCTTCGGTGACAGCCCCCAACACGCACCACCCGCCTGCACCCAGCGACGGAGGCCCCTCAGCCAGGATCACCAGGCCCGGCACTGTGTGTGCCCCGAGGACCAGACCCCAATGCCCGCCTGCTGGCCCTCGGCCCTCTCCGCGGCCTCTGTGAGTGCTGGGCTGAGGCAGAGTCCCCCTGCGTGGGGAGCCCCTGAAGGCGGGCCTCTCCCAGACTTTAAATCCCCCAGCGTCTTCCACTGGTTCCACAAGGACCACACTAGAACTACAGCGCAGTCCGGCAGAAGCAGGCCCAGAACGCACAGCCAGGCACTGGCCTGCACGCATGCCTGGGAGGCACCCTACCCTAAGACATGGGGCGCTGACACGCCCTGGAGGGAGCTGCGCTCCTATCTGCTCGCCCGAGGGGCAGCGAGCCGTGGAATGCCTTCCTGACGTGAACTGTCTGCTCGCCCACAGGCTCTGACCCTGCAGGTTCCCGACCCAGGAACTACGAGCCCACGAAGGCAAGGGCGTGCCTACACGGGATGGCCCCACACCCGCAAGGCCGAGCAGAGGACATGGTGAGGGGACGTGGGCGGGGCACGGAGCAGTGCTGACCAGTGCTGATCGAAGGGGCTCCACCTGGAAGTGCTGCCTGTCCTCCCAGAAAGGGAGAGCCACAGGAGCCCACCGTGGCTGGTGAGCAGCCACACACCAATCAGGCCCCCAGGGCAGGCTCAACCCCTGGGAATAGCATGTGGATGAGCCCGCCCCCCAGTGTGACCAGGAAGCAGACTGTAAGTGTTAATTAAACATTCTGTGAACTCCAAATACAGATCAGGGAATTTTTCGTTTTTATTTTTATTTTTTAGAGAGGCTATGCTATAAGGCATGTGCACTTAGGGGAGAGACAAAGATTGAGCGTGAGAGCTCTCCTCAGGGGATGGCCATGCCGCAACCCCTTCTCCATAATCCTCTTAGGATTGTGGGCAGGCACACACACGTGCCCAGCGTGAGTTTCAAGCACACACACATGCACAGTGAGTTTCAAGCACACACAGACGTGCCTAGCGTTGAGTTTCAAGCACACACACACGTGCCCTGCGTGAGTTTCAAGCACACACACGTGCCCTGCGTGAGTTTCAAGCACACACAGACGTGCCCTGCGTGAGTTTCAAGCACGCACACAGATGTGCCCTGTGTGAGTTTCAAGCACACACAGACGTGCCCAGCGTGAGTTTCAAGCACACACAGACGTGCCTAGCGTGAGTTTCAAGCACACACACACGTGCCCTGCGTGAGTTTCAAGCACACAGATGTGCCCTGTGTGAGTTTCAAGCACACACAGACGTGCCTAGCGTGAGTTTCAAGCACACACACACGTGCCCTGCGTGAGTTTCAAGCACACACACGTGCCCTGCGTGAGTTTCAAGCACACAGATGTGCCCTGTGTGAGTTTCAAGCACACACAGACGTGCCTAGCGTGAGTTTCAAGCACACACACACGTGCCCTGCGTGAGTTTCAAGCACACAGATGTGCCCTGTGTGAGTTTCAAGCACACACAGACGTGCCTAGCGTGAGTTTCAAGCACGCACACAGATGTGCCCTGTGTGAGTTTCAAGCTTCCAGGTCCAGGATTCGAACCACAGTCGACTACGTGGGAGTCCAGAGACGTAACCATTATGTCATCTGTTAGCCCCCAGATCAGGGATTTTGAATGAAAATTTAGCATGTGAACTGAATGTCCTATGTACCCATCAGACTTTTTTTTTTGAGAGAGATTTTTGCAGAGAGAGAAAGAGAGAAGTCTCCGCCCAGTGGGAAGGCCATGCCTCAAGCCCTCCTCCTCCATTTTCCTCCTGGGATCTTGGGCACGCACATGTGCACACATGCTCGGCATGAGTTTGAACCCACCAGGTTCAAGACTTGAACCACAGGTGGCCATGTGGGAGTCCAGCAACACAACCACTATGCCCTCTGCTGGCCCCAACATCAGATTTGAGAGTAAGAAGAGTGTACAATCTCTGGGGCTAGCAGCTGGCATGGTGGTTAAAGCGCTGGATTTCCACATGGCCGACCAGTAGCTTGAAAACCGCAACGAATGAAAAGATAAATAAACAAGTAAATGTAAAAAAGAAAACAACAAAAAAGTAAAACATGAGGCTTCCCTCCTTCCCCAGGGTGTCGGACGCTGCACCAGCTCCTGCAGCTCCCCTGGGCACCAGCCGTCGCTGTCAGACACGCTCGCACTGACCGGGCCACGCGGCTCTTCGTCTTGGCCAGCCACTTACGAGTGCGCAAGTCCCCTCTGAGACTGCCGGAGCTCTGGGTCCCCCGCGGCCCGGGCGCCAGCCCCACCACTGGGAAATGCCTGTCCACGGCTGTGGGAAGTCCGTTGCCGGTTTTCCCTAGGCTCCCACCCTCTCCATCTCACCGGCCCTGGCCTCGTCCCTCACAGCTACCCGTACGCACTGCAGTGCGAAACGGTGTGCACCTGCCACGTGTGGCCTGGCAGGACCTAGGGAAGCAGTGTTTAGAGTTTAGAGGGTGACAGGAAGACACACAGAAGGGCCATCACCTTTGATCTGCTGTGGAACCAGTCCACTTCGGTGTTCAGCAAAACTCTCTTGGGTCAAAACTGCAACGGAGCTCATGGTCGACCTCACACCTCCACGCAATCCGATGAGACACTGAGCAGAGAGAGAACGGGAGAGTCAGAGCGAGGCCACTCACCCGAGGGTTCGTTCTCCTCTGCCAGCACATGATGCCTCTTCGTTTTCCCCAAAAGCCAGCCCAGTCTGGGCAATGGAAAGAAAAACCAGGCAAGGACGGGGCCAAGGACAACAGGTTACCCTTCGTCTCAAAGCCACCTGTGATCAAAGAGCCTCTGGGGCCAGAGACCGCACGGACACCCTCCACCTCAGGGTCGCACTGCCAGTCTGCAGCCCGTCCCACTGACCCAGTCATGGACCCCAAGACTGTACCCTGCCTGGACAGCCCTGGGCAGGCCTCCACAGCCGTCTCGGAGAGCTTGCCGATGCGCTCGCCACGTGTCTCCTGGCGCTTATCAAGTGGACCACGCGACAGCTACTACGCAAAGCCGGCCTGTCTCTGCAAGGCGCTCGCCAGGGCCCAAGGGGCTCCTGGTGCCGGCGGCAGGTGAGAGCCCTGCACTTCAGGGTGGTCCTGCCTGGCTCTCATCTGTCTGTCCTGTGTGTGCGGCAGCGACCCCGAGTGGGGACACAGGCAGAGGCATAGCCACAGTGCTCCACAGGGCTCCCTTCCTGGCGCCACGGGGCCACTCGTGTGGACCTCCCTGCCATGTGGGGCACAGCCCAGCGCCTCACAGCGCACGAGGGCCCCATGTGCACCCACTGCACAAAATTTAAGAGGGCCAAGCAATTTATTAAGGAGTGAGAGTGTGTAATTTTACAACACAAGACTTCTTCCTGGTTCAAAAAAGGAAGCTCTGCATTCCTAGAAAGGAGCAAGATCCAAATTCAGACAACCCCGAATGAACATAACTCACAGGGAGCAAAGAAGGTTACAGGCAGGTTCCACGTCAGCAGGGCCTGTGAGGCTGCTCCTGGCCAGAGGCCGAGGCCCAGAGACATCGCTGAGAGTCCCACAGGGTGCACACCTGGTGCAGCCAGCACCCACGCTGCCAGGCGCCTCGCTTCAGACGGGAAGGTCGGACTTACCAGCAAAATGGTCAGTAGCCAGGAAGTCCGTCCCGAGGTGTCTCCGTCAGCCTGCCAGCTTTGGCTGGTGCGGGATGGGCAGGGAGAGAACCAGAGAAAAAGTTACTTGCCTGCACTTCGCCCCCCGCCCAGGAATGGCCCAAGGGCTGTTCACACACTAACTAGCACAGCACTACCGACAGGGGCTCCTGGGGGGAAAGGGGGTGTCTGTTCTTAAGCCAGTAACCACAAACGAATCACGTGACATGGTCAAACTGGGACCATCCAGAACTTTTTTTTATCAAAAGACGACTCTTCCAGGGACCCAGCAGCGGCTCAAGGCTGGGTCGCACTGAACTGTGCTGAAGGCAGGTCGCACGACCCGGGGCCGCCACGCACGGTCCAGACGCAGGCGGCAGGGTCTGAGCAGACCCGGCCATCTCCGTCTCCCGGAATGCGGGTCTGCCGGCGCTATGCTTTCTGGGGTCATGTGAGCCGCCGTCTTCAGGAGCCCTCTGGATATTTTAGTTACGCTGTTCGTGCTGTTATCCTATAAAAGTCCTCCACTCCCTTCTGATCCACTGGGGTTTAGAAACCAGGTCATAAAATCACAGGACTGGAAGGAACCGTCGAGGCCACCTGGGCAGGACCGCACCGCTGAGCGAAGGTGGGCTCTGGTGGAGCGGCAAGGCCCCCAGCCACCTGCTGCTCTGCACCACCACACATGCCCCCAGGTACAAGGGGCCTCGGGGCAGGAGGAAGGCCCATGTCTAGGGCGGTGGCAGGAACAGGGCCAGGCCAGGAAGACCGTGGCAACTAGCCAGATGCTCGTGCAGACTCAGGACTCGAGGGTCCCACCCCACCCGCCACGGAGGGTGTGAGCCACGGCACTCCAGAGTTGCAAACGTGGACAAGATTCTTCAGAGGTGCTAACTGCGGACCCGAGTCAAGTAGGGAAACTGCGCCAAGGCCAGGGCCAGAGCCACCTGGGGCTGTGGCACCAGACACGGACACCCCTGTGCTGGGGTGGGGGGCAGGACCGTGGCATCAGGGGTGTTTTATTCAGGTGCTTCATCCGCAGGTTCCCACCTGCCGACTGGGTACTGCGTTAGGAAGAGGTCTTCTCCGCTAAGCACTGGCTGCAGGGGCACACAGACCCCCCCCCCCCCCCCCCCCCCCCCCCCGCCAGCGTGCCTGGGCTGCAGAGGCTGCCTCTGACCTCCCACCTGGCAGTCTCACTCAATGCCGCAGGCTCCAGTGTCACTCCCTAGACCCAACACCTCCCGACCCCGCCAGGCAGAGCTGTGCCCACGCCCTCGTCTCTGCTCCCACCGAGTATCCCCCGCTTCCCAGGACGGGCACACTTCAGTGCCGAGGGACAGCCACACTGCAATGAGCCCACGGCACACACACTGTCCCGCAGGGGCAGGCCGCGCGGCTGCAGCTCAGACGCCGATGGTCTGGTCCGTCCCTGCCCTGCATCAGCTTGGCAGCCTCGCCCATGTTCAGAAGCAATTCCAGCCACCTTGACACCACGCTGCGGGGCCCCAGGCCGCACGGCCCTGCGAGACAGCCTGGAGCAGGGTCTCTGCAGCGCTCCGGCCTGGCTTGGCAGGACCCACGGGCAGCTCCAGCCTCCAGACAGACAGCTTTAAAGATGGGGTCTGGGCCTGCAGGTGCTGGACTCCCATGGCTGACCTTGGTTTGGGCCCCCGATCTGGTGGCTGGCTTGCACTCTGTGCTGGTGAGTGCACATGCCCTACAGTAAACTTCAAAGCCGCTACTCATAGTAAGGAGGACTATGAAACCCAGAGGAGAAATGTAGAGTTTTGGTATCAACAAGCAAGACTGTTCTTTTAAAGTTCATTCTTTAAAAACAAGATTTAGAGTCACGCGCTAGAAAAATGAAGCCTGCCATCCGGACCTCACTCTCACCTGACAGTCGGAGCAGGGTTTGTAACAGGTCGATCTGCCCTGGGACCCTCTGTCCCAGCCCCACTCCTGCCTCCGCCTGCACAGAGGACGCTCTGCCTGGCCTCAGTCCCAGGGGACCTAGGCAGTGCCAGTTCCAGGACAGAAGCCCTCCTTACTAGAGCCCCCTGCTCACATGGGGCCGAGGGACACAGCTGTCACCCTGCACGGCTGAACAGCGCCAGGGACAGGGACGGTGCTGGGAAGCGTGTCGGGCCCTTCTGCCCACCGCGCAGGCCTCACCGTAGGAGCAGCCCCCACCCTGCAGTCACCCGCGGTTCTAGGCCTGAGGGACCCGGCACTCAGGTCCCAACACCCAGGCCTCCGAGGGCAGCACTGAACCCACCGATCCTTCCTCTGGCCGCCGGGACTCCAGGCCGCGGGGCGCACGGCCCCCCGAGAAGCACAGCTGCCCGCCCTGCCCCACGCAGGAACCTCGGGGCAGACGCCCCAACACTGCGGACCACGCGTCGGGCCGGACTTCGGAAAGAAAGTAACTTCGCGGCCGCCAGGACCGGCTGGCCGCCCAGGCCCGAGGTCCGCGAGTCCTGCGGACAACTTGGTGCCACCTCAGCAGCCTCCTACAGGCCACGGGGCCCGCGGGCGGGGACAGGCTTAAAGGGACAGGAGCCGCGCGGCCGCCAGCCTCTCTGCAAACTCGGTATTTTTCCGTAATGTGTTTTTCACGCGAGGCCCTGGGGCCCGTCCAGGCCGCCCCGGCCCCGCACCCCCGGCCCCAGCGGCAGGTGGAGGTGCCCCGGGGCCCGCCGCCACCTGGGGCCACGCGCCGTCGACCCCCGCCCAGGCCCGGGGCCAGTCGGGCCAGCGGAGCCAGAGCCGGGCCAGGGCCGGTGTGGGGGAGGGGCGGCCCCGCCAACGTCACGGCCTGGGCCCAGGTCGGCGCTCCGCGGGGACAAGGGGGACAAGGGGACTGGGATGCGGGGACGGGCGCGCGGGCGCAGCGGAGCGGGCACTGGGGGCGCTGCCGCGGGCCGGGCGCACTTGGGAAAGTTTCCGCGCCCGCCGCCGCCATGCGCCCTGGTGACACGTCGCCGGCCCCCGCCCGCCCCGCCCCCGCCCCGACGCCCCGGCCCCAGCCCCGGCCCCGGCCCGCACACTCCCCGGCCCCGGCCCCGGCCCCGGCCCCGGCCCGCACACTCCCCGCCCCGACTCCCGTCCGCAGACTCCAGCTTACTCGTGGCCGCCGCTCGCCCGCCCGCCCGCCGCGCGGGAGAAGCCCGGCTCGAGCCCGGCCGGCTGTATATGGGGCGGCGGCTCCAATCCCGCCGAGACACGTCAGCCCGCCGCCCCGCCCCGCCCGCCCACGCCCGGCCCGGCCCGGCCCGGCCCGCCCGGGGCCCCAGGACCGACCCGGCTGGCGCCCCCGGGAGGGCGCTGCAGGCTGCCGGGCCTGGGTGGCGAGGGCCGGGCAGGGCGGCAGCAGGAGGGCTGCACGGAGGCAGAGGCCGCCGGACCCGGCGCAGGAGCCCCGGAGGCGCCCGAGCGGCCGCCCCGCCACGGCCACCTGCGCTGGGACAGGCCGGCGTCCGCCGAGGAGCTCTCGCACCCGATTGGCGGTCCCCCGCGCACGTGCTGCGGTGGCCTTCCGCCCCGTCCTTGCCCAGAGCCTGGTTCAGGCGCCTCTCCGCACGGGTTCCACAGAAACCTCCGCCCTGGCCCTGGCCCTGAGTGAGGGGGCAGCGCTCTGCAGGGGCCAGGACGAGGAGCTGCCACTGCTCCAGGTAAGGCCGGCAGGCCAGCAGAGGAGCTGGGAGGCCCAGCCAGATGTGAAGAAAGGGGAAGGCGTGCTGCGGGGGCAGGGCCGCCTCCCCCGCCTGGCAGGGAGCAGAGGTCAGCCGCGCCAGGAGCCGGGTGAGCAGTCCTGCAGAGGCTGCGGCGGCTGCGTGGGGGGGCAGCGACAGGCCTTTGGGAGGACTCTGACCGCCTACAGCCACTGGGTCTGAGGACCAGGCCAGCCTGCATTACGGCAGGGGCCAGGCACAGTGTATGTCTGGACCCTTGCCCAAGTGGCTCCTCCCTGGACCTGGGTGTGAGGGAAGCCACGCTGGACACCAGGGTCCGTGGCCTGCCCGACGGGGAAGAGCCCTCCTTCCCCGGGGATGGGACAGTAACGGACAGGGTGCCTGTGAGACCCCGGACAAGCACCGGGCTCCAAGCAGGTGGTGTGGTGTGAGCTGAGGCCTGGGGAGAAGCCCAGGGGCTGGTGGCAGCACCCAGGATGGTGTCCAGGGAGGAGGTCTTGGAGGCAGAGGAAGCTGGCTGCCCAAAGCAGGGCCAGCAGGAGGACACCAGGAGGAGCATGAGAGGTACCTGGAGCCAGGGCTCGGGAGAGCACCCCCAGCCCGTCCTCACCGTGGTGCAGGTGGTTCTCGCACAGGGTCCCCCGACCAGTCGCAAGGCTCCTTGTGCAAGAAGGGATGAGGTGGGCGGTGGGCGGCAGGAGCCAGCCCAGAACCACTGAGAGCAGATGAAGCCACAGGGGCGGGCAGCAGTTTTGAACCCGACTGGCAGGCCTGAGCACAGACCAAGTGCAGGTGCACACGCCCGAGATCCCAGCTGGAGAGTGGACAGGAGCGATTACAGCGTGACGAGACCCTGTCGAGGGGCTCGCTCACACACACCTGTACAGACAGCATGTGAATGAAATAAATTACAAAAGAAAAGAATTCACAAAGCCGTCCTAAGATCTGGTGTGGAGCCTGCGCTATGAACTACCCCCGATGCCCTGTGCTGTGCCTGAGAACGTGCACTGGCACCTGGAAGCCAGCCCCAGAGGCAGCCGTGTCCCCTGTGTGCAGTGACGCCGAGAGCAGAGCACACGCGGGCCCTTGGGCTGGACACCTCTCAGGTCTGTGTTTCGGTCCTCCAGGAACAGGGCAGAGGCTTCGGGCCTACCCAAGACCAGACGGCAGGGCCCCGCGAGGGCCACGTTCTGACTGGCAGGTGGGGGCCATTTCTGTGCACAGGATCAGTGGCCTAACCCTCTGCAAAGGCTGGGCCTGAGTCCCCGGCCGGAAAGACTGAGGCAGGGTTACATTCAGGAACTCCGAGGTCCAGAACTGAACGGCTCAGACTGCACAGGACGCCTAAAAGAATCAGACCGAAGACAGAAAGCAATCGAGAGCCGGAACAAGTGAAAGGGGCTGGAAAAGTTGAACAGATGTCCAACAAGAGCCCCACAGAAAATACAGATAACAGAGAGGAAATTCTGAAAAATATTGGAAAACACACCATTTCTCCCTTTCCGATAAAAAGGCAGAATAGGTGGCGAGCAAGGTCATGTAAAGTGGTCCACACAGAACACGAGCCAGCGAGACCCAGGACTCAGGCACTCAGCGGGGACCCCGCTGGCCAGTGCGGACCGGCTCCCAGGTGGCGCCGACGAGCGCCAGGAGCGCAGGGCTGAGGCCTGGAGGAGACACCGCAGCAGGCCTGGCCTTGGAGGTGCACCCCCTCGCCCCAGTACCGCGAGCCGCACCCTGAATAAAAAAAGGGGTCTCACACCAGCGGGAGAGGGAGCTCAGCTCTGCCCAGGGCTCCGGGGACCGGCCTCAACAGCACCAGCATGCAGGGGCACTAAAGGAGTCCCCGCTCACCTCCTCGAGGAGCAAGAGTAAACGGATGTTCATAGAACACGAGAGTGATGGTGCTGGGAGACCCCGACAGACACAGGGCAGCGAGAAGGAAGGGAGCCAGATGGAAGGAGGAGTGTAAGAACCCAGCAACTTGGGGCCAGCAGATGACATAGTGTCACGTCACCAGACTCCGCACGGCCAACCGCTGAAAAAGTCCCAGACCTGGTGGCTTGAAACTCACGCCAGGCGCAGGTGTGCACGTGCCCAAGATCTTGAAGGAGAATGGAGATGGAATTGCACTGGGGCCATCTCCTCCAGGGGGGCGATTTCTCACTTTCCCTCTCACCGTCTCTGTCTCTCCAGCAAGCTCACGTGCCTTATGGCAAAACCTCTTCACACGCGCGCGCACACACGCACACACAGCCAGTCACCCGAGGTGAAACCATCATGGAGCCTATACTGGTAATCCTATACTAAACGTCAGTAAAGTAAGTAAAATTTAGAGGGAAACAATTATAAAACTGGAAAACCAACACCAACAACACATAAAAGGTCTTCCAAAAGTCATGGAAAATGCGTATGATGAAAAAACAGTGCATGGATTTCAGAATTTTTGCACCAAAATAACCTCCAACTTTAATTCCATTTTCTTATGAATGTTTTGAAGTTTTTTTATAAGCCGGGAGGGGGGGGAATGAAGTTATAATACTTTAAGGTCCTTACGTTATTGGGGAGAAAAGGTAGAGCATTAATTTTAGCTCTTGTTGAGAGTGGACGATAAAAATTTAAAGACCGCTTACGAAAAACAAACAATTGTTTACTTTCAAACCAAACTATCATTCAAAAGAAGTTACTGGCAACTGGATTAAGAGGTAGATTCCAAGGTATTCATTAAGATACGTTATCACTGGGAGCAGTTAGCGTAATGGCTACGCTGCTGTACTCCCACGTAGTCGACCACGTTTCAAGTCCCAGACTCGGTGGCTTAAACTCACGCCAGGTGCGCGTGCGTGCCCAAGATCCTGAGAGGAGAATGGAGGAGAAGGGATTGCGGCATGGCCATCCCCCTGGGGGGTGATTTCTCGCTTTCTATCTCTGTCTCTCTCTTTCTGGTGAGCACAAGCACCCTATAGCAAAAACCTCTCAAAAAAAAAAAAAAAAAAAAGATGTTATCCCTGATCACATAATATTGTGATCACACTAATTATCAAAGAAAAGAGGAGACAAAGCAAGCCCCTCTCCCAAACAGCTCATCAGAGCCAGAAGCAACGAGAGGATGTCTCACCATGTGCAGAGCTTCCTGCGGGACCTGCTTCTGAGACTGAGGAGAAACCAAGTAGGGAAGGACAGGACATGCTCTCGAAAGGCATCAAAACCGGCCATCGAGCTCCACGCCTAGAAGGCCAGTCACGGAGCCCGCAGTTGGCGTGGTGGTGAAGGCGCTGGACCCCCACAAGGCCAACTGCATTTTGAGTCCTGGACCTGTGGCTTGAGAACCCCACTGGGCACGTGTGCGTGCGTGCCCATCCCTTCTCAGGGGTGATTTCTCACTTTCCTTCTCACTGTGGCTCTCTGGTGGGCACACGTGTCAAAAAGCCTAAAAAAAAAAAAATTACATCACTTGCCAAGAAACGGTCCATAAAAGAGGAAGTACAAGTGGGCAACATTAAGAATTACAAGGGCACCCAAAACTCCAGCCACAATAAAGACTGAAAAATCAGAAGCATTTTACCGAAAAACAAAAACAAAAGAAAACGGCTGAGAACGTGTAAAAAGATGACACGGGCAATTTCTAACAAAACTAAGGTACCCCAAATGAGTTAGAAACCAAAACCGCTCCACTCTTCACAGAAACAAAGATGCAGACCACGGCAAGGCAGGCCTGAGGAAGCCTGGGGGGGCGAGCTGTGCAAGGCGTGGCCCCCAGGGTGCAGGGACTTAGGAAGCCGACCCCAAGTACAAAAATAAGAGCTCTACCATGCTGAAGGTTTGCTGCAGTGGCGTGCAGTGGTAAAATACTCGTTAAAGGGACTCACCACGCAAGCAACTCCAGGGGCAAAAATGACCTGACCACTTACAGTACCCAGATAAAGAGCTCGAAGCAATTACGCCGTTCCTGATAAGAGCCAGGGCCGGAAGGGACATCCTGGAAGCAGACGACGGGCACCTACCCAAGCCTCGTGCATTCCCATCTGGCATTCAGCTGTGCAGTACCAACCAGACCAGCCTGGCCAGCGCAGGAGGAGAAGGGTGTGCAGACAGGAGGCGAACCCACACTGCCGGCATCCAGACCACACAGCCGTGCGGGCAGAAAATCGGGGCAGTCTATGGACACACTGCTAGAACCGTAATACCTCGAAAGCTCAGGAAGTCTTCCGGAGATATGATCAACACACAAAGTCGACTCTGTTCTAAAATGCTAGCAATAAGTTATCAGAAACAAATGTAGTAAGAGAACATCACAGAAATCTCCTGTCGGGCACAGGCGAAGTGGCACAGGTGGCAGGGTGCCACTGCATGATGCCGAGGCCACACGCAGCCAGACATGCCAGGCAGCCATGCACACCTGGAACAACGTGAACCCGGACCCATGGATCCACAGGCACCCGGACGGCTCATTGCATGGCAAGACTGTTCTGTTCAAAATACCTCTTTCTTTTCCTCTCAAAAAAACTTAAACGCCAACAAAAAATACTGAAAACATTCCAATAAATGGAGATGCGCCACACTTAAATGATAAAGGCTGTAATTCTCCTCTCATTAGACTCGAAACTCAATGCAACCGAACTTATATCCCACAAGGTGTGCTGTGGATGGAATCTTACAACCAAATTTCATACAGGGTTTGTTCATACTTCCACATACAATTTTTATACAGTGAAATACAGAATTATGAAACAGCGCATGCCCTATTTATTCAGTATTTGCGTACTATATTTATACAACAGAACCTGTGCGGGGCAGGTGCAGTGACAAGCAAGCAGAGACCCAACACAGACACAGCACATAAACGCCATCGCATTAGGGGAGGCCTTGGATAACAGGAAGGGTGCAGTTCGTGGTCAGGGGCCTGGGAACCGCTTATCCACAGGGAAACGGGGGCCTTGTTTTGCACTCACAAGGCCTGAAGGCTTCGCAAACATTCCAGGGGAGAACCCCTCGTTCCTAGAGCTGCACACACGTGAGGAGAAAGTTCTCCTAGGAGCAGGCGGAAATGCCCACTGGACTCCCACGGCCGAACCAGCCACGGGTGAACGGGACAGCTCGCGGAGGTGCACGGTCCGCTCCCGCCCACCTTCTGCTTGTGACTGACTGGCTCAGGACCTCTGAGCTGGGCCATCCATGCTGGTGGTTGGGGAGAGCAGTGGCCACAGGCCACTGGTGAGGACCAGGGCTCGGGGGCCAGACAAGGGGGATTCGGGCCCAGAACTGCCCGGGTACAGCGTGACCCTGAGGGGGGCCGCCAGACTGAAAACAGTGGCCCGCTGGGATGACAAAGTGCCATCCTCCTCTTGACAGCTGGAAACCCGAAATGACACGTGTGCCTGGGCTGCATCAGTGGGAGTGCCTCGCCGTGACTAGGCCAACTGTTCTCAGGCCTGACTGGCCGTGGCACGCCCCAGTACCGGACATCACGAGAGGACTCGTTCGCACGCGCACCATCAACTCAGCGGCCGGAACGACGGTGTCCAAGCGGAGGACAGAGACAGCTGTGGGCCCTGGCTGCCCTAACTGCAGAGTGCTTTCCCCACGCACTCGGTCTCTTCTCTCCAGGAAGGGACGGCGGAGCGGCTACCTCGGTATTTTCTCAGTGCCACTGCTCCTCTGGCTCCTTGGAAGCATGAGTTTCCAGGGACCGTGCAAACATGCGACTCACGTTTGGGTGAAGTCGTTAGAGGCGTCCCTAAGAACAGTCCATGTAAGGAACACCAGATGTTTCAAGGACTCTGTGTTCGGAATCTTGCTGGGTACCATCTGGGTACCATCACCTTGGCCTGTGGTTTAGGTTTTTGACTTTTTCATTTCACATTTGGAAACTTTTTGGACCTCTTCTTTAGGAGGTCCTAAAGATCAAGGAAAAGATCAAGGAAACTACATCTACAAGAACCTCGTGTCCTGCCGTCTGGGGGTGCTATGAGCATTTTCGTCCCACTAAGTGAGCACACGACCACATACCCCGCTGCAGCCTGGAAGAAACGCGACAATCGGCACACACTTACACACTGAGCAAAGGGGGACACTGAGAGCCCAGTTCAAACTCGGGTCAGATGATGACACCTTGTAACCTTCAATAAAACAGACGGCAAGGTTCAAAGAGTAAGTTAGCCAGCGGGCGTCCACAGAAACGCACTACTGCTCCGCAGCCGTCTCAGGGAAACACTGAAGTTGCTTACTGCAGATCTTTTTCTGTGAAGAATATGTTTACACTGGGGAAGGTTCAAAGTGGATGTGCGGCTCAGTCTGGTCTCCACCACAACCCCAGACCACGTGGCACATCTGCAGCTCAAGAAGGGTGACGAGCTAGGCTGACCGCACCTCTTCCAGGGTGCACCCACCAAGAAACACGGGCAGGGCGGCTCCCCTGTCAGCAGCCCCACACTCCTAAGAAGGGTCCCGTGGTTGGTCCCACAGGTCTCGTGGTGGGAACCCAGGCCATCGGTCTAAAATGCCAGGCACGCCTGCAAAATGTTCTGGGCCGGAGGATGGAGGCAGGGATCACGGCGTGGCCGGACCCTACGAGGATGCCCCCTCCCAGGTGTGTGCACATGCTTTGTCCCGAACCCACTCCCAGCACGCGCAGGACCTGATGGCACCCCGCCGTGCCAAGACTCCCACCCCTGCCGGCGGCTGTTGTGTGCTTAGTGAGACTCGGCCGGGCTTGCTTCCGTCCTGTCCACCTTAGCTCTGCCTGATAATAGAGCCACATTTAAAACAATACCAAAAGGCAAGTATGAATGAAAAGAAATGTTTCTATGAATATTAAACTCACTACCTTGAAATTCTCAAGAAAGGCGGGATGCTTTAAAAAACTTAAGTCAATTAGTGGAGAAAAATCTTAAAACTCTGAAAGAATTGGGGTCAGCAGGTGGCATGGTGGTTAAGGGCATTGGACTCCCACATGGCCAACCACAGTTCGAGTCCCGGACCTAGTGGCTTGTTTTCTCACTCCCTCCCCCCTCCTCCCTCTCTTCGTCAAATTAAAATAAATAAGTAAAGTTAAATAAAATAATTATTTAAAAAAAATTCTCAAAGAATCATACATCCTAACTGCCTTAGAAATTTCTAGATTCTCAGTCCACTCTGAAGAAACAAACGCTGACGCTCCGAGACCAGGCGGGGTCCGACCGGCAGACCCGCCGGCAGGGGTGTCAGCCCTCAGTAAGGGGCTGGTGCAGCAGGAAGCGTGCCTCCACAACAGCGGGGTCGCGGGAGTCTGAGCCGTCCACCCAGGGTCTCCCGAGGAGAAAGGACGCACCTACAGACTAGAGAGACATTCTACAAAGGGCGCTCGGTCACGGAGCGGGGAGGGCGGCGCCTAGCGCCCCCCCCCCCCAGCAATGTGGGCACAGCAGCAGGTGGTGCCGGGAGGGAGGCACGTCGAAGGCCACACACGTCCCACACCACTCACGCGAGTGTGCGACTGGGACGGACACTCGCCGAGCCCGTCAGAGCTGTGAGCAGGACGCGAGGCTCCGGGGACTCGGCGCGCTTTGCCTTTCAGAACTTCCATCGCGAGAGGAGCTGCCTCGGAGCATCGGCTGTGACAGGTGGAGCTTTCCTGAGACCACGTCACAAGACACAGACTCCCATTTCTCAGTGAGGACTGCTTACAGAAAGGGTGTGTGAACCCACGAATCCCTTGGGGCTGGGAGGAAGATTTACAGGTGTCCTGATCTGGCAGACAGCATGGTTCGACTTCCGGCCAGTGCTGCGTGTGCCCAGCCAAGAACCTCTCAGAGTCTCTCGGGTCACGTAAGGAAACGACGCCCTGCGCGTGAGCCGTGGCACTGGCGCTCAGCTCCGCAGTCCTCACAGGGTCTCCGCTGTCCGAAAGGCCCCTGGTCGACGTCCACAGGACAGCACAGACAGAGAGGGAAGGGGAGCAGTCATTCCCTGGGGACGGCCATGCCACAATCCCTTCTCTGCTCTCCTCCAGGGATTCTGGGCAATCACACGTGCCCAGACTGATTTTCTTCTCTCTTTTTTTTTTTTTAAGAGAGATTTTTGCTAGGGACCAGCAGATGGTGCGATGGTTACGGTGCTGGACTCCCCTGCGGTCTGAGTGCTGGATCCACTAACTTAGAACTCACGCCCGGCATGTGCGTGCCTGAGACCCTGAGACAATGTAGGAAAAGGGCTGCAGTGTGGCCACCCCTCTCCACGCACACATGGTGTGAGTTTTGAGACGCCGGGTCCGGCACTTGAACCACAATCTACTCCATGGGAGTCCAGCGATGTAACCCTTGTCATTTGCTGGTCCCCTGGTGTGATTTTCAAGCCACTGGGTCCGGGACTCGAAGCAAAGTAGGCCACGTAGGAGCCTAGTGCCCTAACAACCACACCACCTTAGGGATCTCCTTTCATCGACTCCTAAAGGAAATAATTAAGCATTTCTTCCTGTGAAGCTGCACCCCTGTGATGCGAAGTCTTTACCCTCTGCGCGGCATGAGGACCGCAGCCCTGTACCCACCCTCTTCCCTGAGCCGGTCCGAGCCAAGGGCCACAGTGGATCTGGGAAGGAAAGCACAGCAAGGGTGTGGAGGGCAGGAACAGCAAGGGGTGGCTCCCCAGTCCCTCGATTCATAAAACTGTTTCTCACCCTCCTACCGTGGCCCACCACCCTGCGGGTACGCGGTAACTGACAGAGGCGGCAGTTCTCACTAGAGGGCGCTCCTCAGAACTCACACAGGACACACCCGGGGAGCTAGAATTCGGCGGCTGCATTTAAAGAGCAGCTCTGTAAAAGATACAAGACTAGCTTTGTCAGCACTTCAGAATATGAAAGACTGCACTGGCAGGTGGTGTGGTGGTGAAGACAGCTGGATCCCAAGCGGCCAACTCCAGTTCGCGTCCTGGACCAGGCAGCTTGAAAACCACATGGGGCATGTGTGCGTGCCCAACCTCCCAAGAGGAGAGCGGGGAGCAGCGGGGGCTGTGGTGGGGTCCTTCCCGTCTCCTCTCTCACGACCACACCTGCCCTTGTGCCCACTGGCAAAAATCTTAAAACAAACAAAAAAGAATTTGAAAATTAATCTTGGGACCAGTCCTACCCAAATGGGAATGAAATCAGTTCTGCAAAGGAGAAAGCAAACATCAGAAAACCCAGCGTAGGCTCTGTCCCCTCAGCGATGGCCTGTGGTGAGTGGGGACCTTGGCCACCGCCCTCCCCGCTGGGCCGTTTCCATGTATAACACGCGGGGTAGAGGAGATGGGCCGCCGCCTCTTCCAGCACGGTCTCCATGGTGTCCAGGGCGGAGGGTGTGGCCTTTCCCCCAGGAGGCCCGAGCGTGTCTGCCTGCATCCTGCCAGTGTGGGGGACATGCTGGTGAGAGTAAGTGGGAACCCTAGACACGATCAGACCGTGGAGGGGGCGCCCCGCTGTGGCCGAGGGAGGGTGTGGCCACAGACCACAGGGCTGCAGCTGGAGCGTGCAAGCTGACCTGGGGGAATTCGGGGAGCAGCCCCACAAAGGCGTGGGCCGCACATTTTCAGGCCGGGGCAGCCTGCCCATCCCTGCAAACTCTCC
This sequence comes from Tupaia tana, assembly GCA_026018925.1. Lineage (NCBI taxonomy): Eukaryota > Metazoa > Chordata > Mammalia > Scandentia > Tupaiidae > Tupaia > Tupaia tana. Next base: position 263,198 of record JAKSZU010000001.1, read on the forward strand.
ATCTCTTCGCCTCCTCCCAGAGGAGCCGTTTCAGGACAACCCGAATCAGTGAGGGAAACCTGCAGCTCTGAAGCCCAGATCGCGGAGCCCCTAACATTAGAGACTCACAGAGAATCCTGAGACGGGGAGACTGTGTGTGGGGGGGTTCGCCAATGTCATCCACGACCCTTCGGATGAGGTGCTGGGGAGAGGGAGGGCAGTGGGGCCCGCAAAGGGACCCGATCCCAAGGCTAGCTTGACGTAGTGAGGTGAGACCGACTCCAGCACACTGGCAAGTCGTCATAGCAGCGAAGACTAACACGCCCACGACCCAACAGCGGGTCAGCGACAAGCCACAGCCGTCACGCCACTGGGGAAACGGCTGATAGAGAGGTTCCCGAAGGACGGAATCGGCCGCTGGCGTGGTGCGCAGGGCCGTCTGACGGGTCAGGACAGACACCTGGGCCCCCCAGCCCCTGGGTATAACACGCTGTGACACACACAGCACTGGGTGCAAACAGTCTGGAACCCTCCGCCCCCCCCCCTTCACACCTGAAGCCAATTCAGCTGCCAGTTTCCAGGAAATAGGAGGATTAGAGACACGCCAAGTGGCACCCCAAGACCACGACCAGGGGAGCTGGACACGAGAGGCTGAGCACCGCAGCCCCGTGGCTTTCCTGATGGCGTTAGAGACAGAGGCCCGAGAGGAAAAGCAGCTGCCACAATTTCCAAAGAGGCGCTGCAGAGGGACTCTCCTCCGGGTAGTGACTCGGGCTATGAGGGGTACCAACAATGTAGCTAGCTCTGTGATGATAACGATATGGTGGGTATGACTTTTTAAAGCCCACATCTACCAAAGGCACAGGCTAAAGTGCTCAGGGACGCCGTGAGATTTACAGTCGATTATCCAAATGAAAAATGAACAGCATGGGGTAGGTGGGTGAGATTACAGGAAAGCCCAGAATGCCGCTGGGAAAGCTGTAACCGGTATGTAGGAGGCCGCCCTGCCCGTCTAGTCTGTTACGTTTCAAAGTTTCCTAATGGAAAAGGCTTAAACAAGAGCAAAGAGCACTACTGGGCCAAGTCTGGCAGAGGCTGCCGAGGCCGTACTTAGAGGATGAATGAAACACTCTTTATTCTAGGGAAGAAGACAAACGAACGGCCCCATCAGTACTGCCCAGTGGTTAAGGGAGCTGGACCTCACATGGCAGGCCACGGTTCGGATCCCAGTCCCGAGGGTTTAGGAAACACACGGGGTGCGAGTGTGTGCACGCCCCAAGTCCCAAAGGATGAAGCAATGGAGGAGGAGCGTGGCCGCAGCATGACCACGCCCCACTGCGAGGCCGGGTCCGTCCCAGTCCACCCGCTCCGCAAGCACACACACCCGTCAGTAACTAAACCAGGAAGACAAGCGAACTCAGCTCGCAACATCGAGAGAGTAACCAAAGAAAGTAGGAGGAATCAACAGAAAAATTCTGAATAGGAAAACAAAACAAACTGATGGGTCAGTCAAAACCAAAGTCTGTTTTTCTGAAAAACACAACTGAACGGCCATTTCTCTGGTTTGACAAAGAGGCGAGAACACGGGGTCTCCGTGACAGTCTCCCTGGCGTGGTCTGAAGTAAGGACACGGGGTCTCCGTGACAGTCTCCCTGGCGTGCTCTGAAGGGCAGTATTACAAGTGGTAGAAACTGCGCCTTCTGGTAGTCCCCCAGGGAGTGAGAGCTCCTCTGCCCCATGGGGCCCCACAGGTTATTTGTATCTCACCGGCATTAATTGGATTCTGAACGCACTGGGGGCCAGTAAGCATTAACTGGATTCTGAACGCACCGGGGACCAGTAACCGTAGCCAAGGGGCCGAGGGCATGTGAGACGTCTTAGCCACGGCCAACCAGAGCCCACCCCTGCAGCCGAGCCATTCTACCCAAACATGGCGTGTACCGATGGGGAAGGTGTCTCCAGAAGATCAGGGCAGAGACGCACAGCCACAGACCACTGCACAGACCTGCCCACCCTCGAACCAGCCATCGGCCTATGCCGATCACGTTGACAGAGCTAGGGACTGGCTGAGCAGTGTGTTCCAGGGATGCAGTGATGACAATACCAGGCAACAGGGAGGCATAGTGCAGAGGAGGGCAGATGAGCGTGTGCACGGCACTGACGCTGACCCTTCAGGGAACGCTGACAACCGTCAGTACCCATCCCTGGCCTGCTATGAAGTTTAATACCAGGAAATGGCTACACAAGCGATATTTCTAGAAGGAACACATCTCTCCTTTAGTGAAAAGCTAAAATGATCATATTAAAATTAGCAACAAAAGGCAAAGATTTTTACTATCATCAAAGACTACCGAAAACACGCAACCCAAAGAGACACAGTGGAGACAAACAGCATTAATTCCTCTGAGGATGTATACGATTAAAAGGCAATCTAAAAACACAAAACAAAAAGAGACATTCATGTGATCCAACCAGCAATCACATTCAAAGCAGTTCCTCTGTAGAGGGACCTGCAGGGGCAGGTTGCAGGACAGGTGTACCCAAGTGATGAGGGGCCAGCCACAGCACAGGTGTATGGGGGAGGGGGCGCAGCACAGGTGTATGGGGGGGGAGAGAGGGACACAGCACAGGTGTGTGCACAGGTGTACAGGGGGAGGGGCACAGCACAGGCGTGTGTGTGGGGGGAGAGAGGCTCAGCGCAGGTGTACAGGGGAGGGGTGCAGCACAGGTGTATGGGGGAGGGGGCACAGCGCAGGTGTATGGGGGGGAGAGAGGGACACAGCACAGGTGTGTGCACAGGTGTACGGGGGGAGGGGCACAGCACAGGCGTGTGTGTGGGGGAGAGAGGCTCAGCGCAGGTGTACAGGGGAGGGGCGCAGCACAGGTGTATGGGGGAGGGGGCACAGCGCAGGTGTAGGGGGGGCGGGGGCGCAGCGCAGGTGTGTGGGGGAGGGGCACAGCGCAGGTGTAGGGGGCGGGGGAGAGGGGCGCAGCACAGGTGTACCTGGCTGAGGCGGGGCCCGCAAGTGCAGACCGCAGCACAGGTGTACCTGGCTGAGGTGCTCTGAGGCTCACAGCAGCACTGTCACAGGCTAAGGCCTGGAACAGAACCTGGGCCTGCGGCAGCAGCAGCACCACCAACTGGAGCAGCACGGATACCACAGTTACGTGCTGTCACCAACGACACAAAGGCCATGTGACAGCCCCGGAGGCTCATTAAGTGGAACTACCAAAGTGCAAGGAGATGGTGTGCGGGGCTTTTTTTTTGAGGTTTTTGCTATAGGGCAAGTGCAGCTGCCAGAAAGAGAGAGAGACAGAGAGACAGAAAGCGAGAAATCACCCCCCGGGGGGACGGCCACGCCACAGTCCCTTCTCCTCCATTCTCCTCTTGGGATCTTGAGCACGCATGCACACGTGAGTTTAAGCCACTGGGTCCGGGACTCGAACCGTGGTCAGCTACATGGGAGTCCAGCGACACAGCCATTATGCCATCTGCTGGTCCCTAGGTCAGGTAGGCAGGAGACCAGGCTCCTAGCACCACCGTGGGGAGGCGTCCTCCCTCCGAACTCGGAGTCGGGAGTGAGCTCTGTGGTGTGGCCGGACTTCAGTACTGGAACGAACTCATATTCTTCAGTATATATAGAGAGATGAAGAGCATGTGCTACAAAACACGTGTGTGCATGTGCGTGCATGTGTGTGTGTTGCGCAGCACACACACACAGTCTGCAGCTGTGGGCTGGGAAGGCCTGTGTGCAATACCACTCCAACACCACGTGCCTGGCGCCCAGACCGCTCCTCCCGGAACCAGCTCCACGGAAAGGAAGCAGGCCTCTGTAGGAAAGGCAGGGCATGGGAGGGCGGCTCGTTGATGTAAGCAGAGATGCAGAGTCCGGACAGTGCACGTTAGAAATCTGGGCTTCACGTGCCTAAAATCCACAGCGATCCTTCAGGTTAAAACAAGGCACACGGCAGACCTACTGGGCTCTGCTTCAACACTGACAGTCCGATAAATCAGCAAGTGGACAGTGACAAGGTCAGTACAGGGTGGGTAAGGGTGAAGAACTGTAGTGTGTGAATTCCAGGATTACTTTGTTACCTTACTTGCATTGTTTCCAAGCTCTGAAATATTTCTAGATGACTATATGCTTACATGCAGAGAGAAGTTTTCTAAAAAGCACAAAGCATCTCACTGCAGAAAAGTCTAGAAAGTAATAAAGTTTAAACACTGAAACATTAAAACAAACCAAAAAAGGGGCAGGTTTCAGGCCTAGGCCAAGGGAAGCAGAGCCCCTCCTCTCGACAGCCGGCATCCAGCGCAGGACACCCTGCTCAGTCGGCTCCCAGTCCTAGGAGGGCCCTTCTCAGCCGCCTTGCTCAGCCCCTAGTGGGCCAGGCATGGTGGTTATGTACATGCTGGTGGGCCGTGATTGGTTGAATGAAGGATCGTAAACGGTGGGCCGTGATTGGTTGTAAACGGTGGGTTATGATTGGTTGCTTTTGGACCAATCATGAGGTGCCGGATATGCAAATCTGAGAGATTCTAGTGGCCAATCAGAGCAAGGTTTCTAAGGTCAGGTTTTATGAAGAGAACCAATCATGGCAATTGTTTGCTCTGAGAAACCTCGGCAGACTCGCTGGTGCGCAGCCTCCCACAGCCATCAGCTAGGCTGCGGTTTCATTTGTCAACGTGGCCCAGCGTAGCGTTCGGGAGAGATAAACACGCCACCACCAGATTATTCTCGCATCACTGCGTCACGCTGTGCCTTGTCTGGGTACCACGCGGCTCTGTGTGGTATTCTTCCAAAGTCAGCTGTGGCACCACGACAAACCGAGACGTGCCTTTCAGCTCCTCACTTACCCGCTGAGGGATTCCCGTAACCACCAGGAATAGACCCAGTCGTGGAGTGAGGCCTGCCCGCACACGAAGCACCCGGGGCGCCCTGCAGCCCAGGGGCAGGAGGGGCTGCCCTGGGACACACACAGGACAGCACGAGCATCGAACACGACGGTAAAGCTCGGCGACTACGGGGGACAATGGAAACCCAGGTGGGGCCAGCCCGCACCCGACAGCGGGTGCGAGGAAGTGCCACTTGGCATCAGAGGCGTGTGTCCGGAACCCAGTGGCATGTCGCCTAACATTGCCTTCTGAGAGACGCATTGGGCAGCTTGTGCTTGCGCCACCCTCGAGTGTGACATCGCACGCCCAGACGGCGTAGGTGCTGCACACCCAGGCTCTACAGGCTGCCTGCAAGCTCCTCAGGGAGGCTTGTCTCAGCTGCACCTGACAGTGAGGAAATCCAGACAGCGGAGAGGCCTCCGGGCGCCACCTTGAGCAGGCGTTAAAGTGGGACTGGCAGGCTGCAGAGAACCCAGCACCCTCCCATCTGTCCCAGTCCGACTGCTGGCTGTACTGTGGGGTCAGGGAAGACAGCATCACGTGGGGAGCGTGAACTTCGCCCGGGGTGTACTTGCAGACCTAACACCCCCGCACGGGGCCCAGCACCCAGCTAGGCCGTACCTGCAGCCCCTCTGGAAGTTCGGAAACGGCGACAGAGACGGAGGCTGTGTGCCAATCTCATAACTAACAGTACACGTGTTCACTTGGAAATAAACATATCAATACAGAAGGGGGGCAGATAACTCACCAGTGAAGTTCAAAGTCAATATCCAAATTTTGATTTTCCCCTTACTTTGCCAGAGGGCGTGTAAGTTTATCAGCGAGAGACAGACAAGGAGGAGGCGCCCTCCCGGGGGCCGCAGTCACACCACGAGAGACAGACAAGGAGAAGGCGCCCTCCCGTGGGCCACAGTCACACCACGAGAGACACAAGGAGAAGGCGCCCTCCCGGGGGGCCGCAGTCACACCACGAGAGACACAAGGAGAAGGCGCCTTCCCGGGGGCCGAAGTCACACCACGAGAGACACAAGGAGGAGGCGCCCTCCCGGGGGCCGCAGTCACACCACGAGAGACAGACAAGGAGAAGGCGCCTTCCCGGGGGCCGCAGTCACACCACGAGAGACACAAGGAGGAGGCGCCCTCCCGGGGGCCGCAGTCACACCACGAGAGACACAAGGAGGAGGCGCCCTCCCGGGGGCCGCAGTCACACCACGAGAGACAGACAAGGAGAAGGCGCCCTCCCGGGGGCCGCAGTCACACCACGAGAGACAGACAAGGAGGAGGCGCCCTCCCGGGGGCCGCAGTCACACCACGAGAGACACAAGGAGGAGGCGCCCTCCCGGGGGCCGCAGTCACACCACGAGAGACACAAGGAGGAGGCGCCCTCCCGGGGGCCGCAGTCACACCACGAGAGACAGACAAGGAGAAGGCGCCCTCCCGGGGGCCGCAGTCACACCACGAGAGACAGACAAGGAGAAGGCGCCCTCCCGTGGGCCGCAGTCACACCACGAGAGACACAAGGAGGAGGCGCCCTCCCGGGGGCCGCAGTCACACCACGAGAGACACAAGGAGAAGGCGCCCTCCCGGGGGCCGCAGTCACACCACGAGAGACACAAGGAGGAGGCACCCTCCCGTGGGCCGCAGTCACACCACGAGAGACACAAGGAGGAGGCGCCCTCCCGGGGGCCGCAGTCACACCACGAGAGACAGACAAGGAGGAGGCGCCCTCCCGGGGGCCGCAGTCACACCACGAGAGACACAAGGAGGAGGCGCCCTCCCGGGGGCCGCAGTCACACCACGAGAGACACAAGGAGGAGGCGCCCTCCCGGGGGCCGCAGTCACACCACGAGAGACACAAGGAGAAGGCGCCCTCCCGGGGGCCGCAGTCACACCACGAGAGACAGACAAGGAGAAGGCGCCCTCCCGGGGGCCGCAGTCACACCACGAGAGACACAAGGAGGAGGCGCCCTCCCGGGGGCCGCAGTCACACCACGAGAGACAGACAAGGAGGAGGCGCCCTCCCGGGGGCCGCAGTCACACCACGAGAGACAGACAAGGAGGAGGCACCCTCCTGTGGGCCGCAGTCACACCACGAGAGACACAAGGAGGAGGCGCCCTCCCGGGGGCCGCAGTCACACCACGACCCGTCTCCCCCTTTTCTCAATCCACTGGATGCAGGATTCAAACCGGGCAGCTGGCCATGCAGGACCTGGGTGCCTTGACCACCAGGCCGCCTGGCAGCCCACGGTCACATGGTTAGTGAGTTCAACTCTGCAGGCCAGGGCACACTTCAGCCAGTTTAAGCAAGAGTACAAAGGTGCAGTGCAGGTCAGAAGGCAGGGCAGCCGGAAAGGCAGCGCTCTGGGGCTTCCCAGGGGGAGGGCGCCGGGGCGGCCGGGGCTGGGAGCAGATCGCAGTGTCAAGATGCTATTGGGGGTGCCTGTCTCTCTGGCTCCCAGAAGAAACGAAGAAATAAAGAAGTGTTGAAAATACCTGACTTTTAAACCATCAGAAAGTGCCCAGGAGCTGCTGACGGCACAGCCCAGACCCCAAGGGTCCCCTGGACAGCCTTCTTACCACCCCTGCCATGACGGGGGGGGGGGGTTCTGCTGGGGCGACCCTGTGCTCCACAAAATCCTGAAGCCCTATTCGGGAAGGAAGAGTGGATGCTGCTTCCAGGTCGGCCACCAGCACTGCTGAGCCCCACTGAGACGGGTCTGAAGAAACCAGGAAGAGGTAAAATTCAGAGACACCAGCAGCTGAGGCAACCCACCAGGAGTGCCAGGGACAGGGTGCGGGATCTGGTCGGACAGGGAGTGGCTCCAGGGCGGGAAGACGACACGCTGGGACGGGAGCACCTTTCCTGGAGATGCCTGCAGCCCAGTGCGCCCTGTGAGCGAAACCGGCCCCAAGAGCAGCACCTTCCAACTCGCAGCGAGACCTCACGCTCCCTGTGTCGATGGCGGCAAGATGGAAAGACTGTGGCGTTATCACCCCAGCCTCTGTGACCCGTCCTCACTGAACACCTGCCTCACTCTAAGAGCACAGCCTGGACCCGAGGTCCGCGGCCGGAGACGTGGTAGCTGGAGGTCCACACACGCTTCCCGCTCTCTCTCCCCAGGTGGGAGCCTCTACGCCACTAAGCAGACCCCATGCCTCACAAAGCAGGGGCCAGCATGGCCCACCAGGGCAGAGTCTGTGCATCACACTTGTTGTTCCGGGAGCAGATGCACTCCCAGGGCCAAGGACGAAGTGCATGCGCCCGCACGGCTGCCCAGGCTGCCCTTCCAGAAAAGAACCACCCTCACCAGTCCCAAAGGGGTGCCCATGAACTCAGGACGTCTCGAGCTGCAGGGCAGTGCTGGGCAGAGCAGATGCATCAAAACAGAAGCCTCACTTGGAGAAAAAACTGCTCTCGTCAAAGTGACCGCTCACATCAATGATCTAAGCAAAGCTACAAGGCCACCTACTTACCAAATAAGTCAGAGTAACTGTGATTCAGTAGCCCCACTTGGAGCACTTAGAAACGGACAGGCATTGCCGAGATCAGGGAGCCCGTCACGGGAGTGACACAGAGAAGACAACACAGTGATGCAGTGCCCAGGCTCACTCCCGCCAGCAGGACGCTGGGACGGGGCATGCGCTGGTGCTCTGGTGAGACCCGCACAGGGCCTGTGCGCTCCAGCATGAAGGACCCGAGGTCAGGAAATGAAGACTCGGCCGTTCCACGTACACCCTCCAGGGTGTCTAACGGTACGAGGCACAGCCAAGCAACATGAAACTCGCCCAGGGGGTGGCCGTGGACAGGAGCCAGAGCAGGCAGGCCATCCCTGGACTCTCTCTTTTCAGTTGCCAGAAGGCACGTGCACTCAGCAGATGGAGAGACACACAGAGACAGAGACAGAGACAGAGAGAACCCCCAATGGGGCACGGTCTCAGGACAGCCCCTCCTCCTCCACCTCTCCCCGTCCGGAATCCGGACACACACGCACCTGGCATGGTTTGAGCTGCCAGGGCCAGTATCCAAACTGTGGTGCACATGTGCGATCCAGCTCCCTTCAGCGTTAGGCTGTGGCCGGCTCCACCCTCTTCTCTGTATTTCACTCACTTATTTATTAAAGTAAACAGAGAGCAAAGAGTTTCCCGTCCCGTACAAGGAATCTGAAAACCACGTCAATTGGAAAGGGAACCCTGAGGCCGGAATCGCTTCTCAACAGGTTACTTGCCTCAACTTCAAATCCAGACACGGCAAAAAGTGCCAAATAAACGACACGCTCTCAGCACCGCTTCTCCCAGTCCTGCAGTCGCTCTGCGGCCTTCTCCCCCTCGCCCGTGTGTGCTTCTGGGTGTGGTCCTTCCCGGGGAGCCCCTTCCGGCTGCTCCGTGTCCCCGGCGGCCGCCTGTTGTGGCAACCTCTGCACAAGTGCTGCTCACTCCTCCAGGAGTCGAGTGGGACCCCCGGGACAGGCTGGTTGCTATGCAGGCAGCTGCCATCCAGGTATCAAGAGGCCACCCTCCCTCCCCAGGAACCACGGCCGCCCTGCCCAGCCCTGCTGCCGCTGCCACTGCCAGGTGTCAGGCGGCCTCCTGGGCAGAGCTGCCAGTCACACCACGGCTCCCCTGGGTGTGGGGTTAGGACGTGCCTGGCCGGCAGACGGCGTGACAGTCACGTTACTGGGTTCTCCCACGGCCCACTGCAGCTGAGTCCTGGGTGGGCGGCTCATACTCACCTGATGCGTGGGCGTGCATACCCAAGATACAAAGAGGACGATGAAGAAAAAATTGCAGCGAGGCCACCCCCTGGGGATGCTGTCTCTGTGTGTCCCTGGTGAGTGCACGTGCCCTATAGCAAAAATTTCTCTAAATAAAGAGAAAGAAGCAGAACAGTGCCTGCAGCAGGGACGTGGCAGCTCCAGCTGTATCTAAGGTGCCCCCTGATCTAGCTGGCCAGGGGCTGTGAAGGGCAGGCTGGTCTGGGAAGCGCATGCGTAGGGGCCAGGTCCCAGATGGCCAATTGCGGTTCAAATCTCAGCCCATGGTGGCTTGAAACCACAGTAGGCCTGTGTGTGCCAAGGTTCCAACAGGATGGAGGCCGGAGCCCTGCAGAAGGACCACGTCCTGTGGAGTGGGCTTCTGTCTGGGAACAGGACAGATGGAAGCAAACCAACCTGCTCCCCGGCTCCAGCCACTCCACTCGGTCCTCCCTGCCTCTCCTCGTCAGTGCAGGCCCCAGCCCACCCTCATCCCCAGACGGGACGCTTGCAGGCAGACGAATGCAGACCCAAGACCGGAAGGCAGACCCGGGAAGCCCTGCAGGTGTGGCCACTCCTAGAAGAGGCCTGTAGAGAGGGTGCACCCCACTGAGGCTGGGCGTGCCGCGGTCCTCCCCGCCCCCAGGATTCTGTGCATGCAGCACATGCACTGGGCACGGTCTCAAGCTGCTGAGCTGGGTTTCAAACCACGGTTGGCCGTGGGACGGCCCTGCGCTCCTGGGTCTGCCCAGAACAGTACCGTTGCAGCAGTCAGCACTGCTCCTACTCCCCTCAGGACCAGGTTCCGTGCCACCGTGAGGACACAGAGCAGTGTCACAGAGACCGTGGGTCAGCAGCCCTGGCAATGCCAGGAACACCGACCCAGCAAGTCTGGCCAGAAAGCTGATCCTCTGGAGGTGGCTTCACATGGGGACTTGGGGGTGCTCGCTCCATCCCTGAAACCTGCTTACACGTACGTGCCTGGGGAGGGCGAGTGTGTACTGACTCCGGGTTCGGAATTACCAGGGACACAGACCAGCTGCACAGTGTGTGTTTCAGGAAGAGCTCTGACTAAGAAGTGCTCCCACAGGTCGTAAGGGAACGGAAAGCCCCCGAGGGTGTCAGCCGTCACAGCGCCGAAGCACAGCATGGACTTGCACTCTGGGGACACTGCTGTCGACAGGCTTGCTGGTCACACGGGGGAGCAGCTGGGGCTGGCCTTGCGGACAAGTGGCTAAGGGAGCTGGACCCTACGCGGCCCACCGTGCAAGTCAAACCCGACTCTCGTGTCTTGAAAACACGCCCAGGGCTTGGCGGGAATGCCCGAAACTGGAACAGGGTGAAGAAAGGGAGAGGAGTGCGGGGTGGTCGTGCCCCAGGGGCGCCCTGTCCCTCTCTTCCCGTCTCTGTAGTGAGCACACACAATGCAGCACATTTTTAAAATATAAAACACAGGGGCCTGGAGGTAGCATTGTGGTTAAGGTGCAGGACTCCCACATGGTCGACCCCAGTTCAAGTCCTGGGCCTGGTGGCTTGAACTCACACCAGGCACCTGTGCGTGTGCGCCCAAAATCCTGAGAGGAAAATGGAAGAGAAGGGACTGTGGTGTGGACATTGCCACAGGAGGTAATTTCTTGTTTTCTGTTTCTCCCTGTCTCTCCATGAGCACATGCGCCCTAAAGCAAAAAGCCACTCAAAAATTTAAAAATAGGGGCCAGCAGGTGGCGTGGTGGTTAAGGCGTTCTACTCCCACATGGTAGACCACGGTTCGTGTCCAAATCTCGGGAAGAATGGAGGAGAAAGGACTGCAGCATGGCCATTCCCGAGGGGTATTCTCTTCCCTCTGTCTCTCTGGCAAGCACACGTGCTCTATAGCAAATACCTAAAAATTCAAAAAAGAATATAGCACAGACCATTAGACACAATCCTTGATAACAGACCTTGCACTACTGGCTGATGGACTTGCCGGTCTGCACTTCCAGCAGCCTGCGGGGGCCCCACCAGGGAGCAGCAGCTGCCCGAGGACGGCGTGCCCGGTACACGGCCTGCCCCTGCACCTGCATGGAGCCCATCACGGCCGCCCCTGTGCCGAGACGTGGAGGCCAAGGGCGCCCACCCCTGTGGGCCCCGCCCATGCAGGCCTTGGCGAAGTGTGTGCCTCGTGCCTTTGTCATCAGTATGAAGTTTAAGGACACTAAAGAAAAAAAGCTTACAGAATAAGAACAGAGAAAGAAAACATTTTCATACTACTGTTGAGTGTCTGTGTTTAAGCTATGAATTCTTACAAAAGAGCCAAAGCTTTTCAACGTTCTGTAAAGTTAAAGTTACCGCCAGCTAGGGACCAGCAGGTGGCGTAACGGTTGCGTCGCCGGACTCGGTGCAGCCAACTGCGGTTGGGGTCTGCGTAAACTCACTCCAGGCACATGTGCGTGCGACCCCATCCCACTAGGGGTGATTTCCTGCTTTCTGTCTCTCTCGCGCCAGTGAGCGCATACACCCTACAACAAAAAATGTCTCAAAAACAAAAGTTATAAGCTTTCTGTTATTCAAGAAAGAAAAATTCTTTATATACCTGTCATGGCTCGCCCGTCCAGCGTTTATGACAAAACCTACAATAGCGGGTAGTAATGTCCTAGCCTTTCCACCCACTCACCTGCTCACCCAGAGCAAGCGCCATGCCTGCAACCTCCACCCATTTGATCTATTTAGTTTTTAGAGAGACTTTTTTGCTATAGGGTACATGTGTTTGCCAGAGAAAGAGAGACGGAGAGACAGAAAGCAAGAAATCGCTCCCCTAAGTGGATGGCCATAGTGCAGTCCCTTCCCCTCCATGCTCCTCTCAGATCGTAGGCACATGTGCCCGGTGTGAGTCGAGCTGCCGGACCCAGGACCTGAACCCTGGTTGGCCACGTGGAATCCAGCAATGTAACCATCGTGCCATCTGCTGGTCCTTCCGCCCATTTATTTTAAGTGTCCTACCCAGGTGTGCCATTTTTTAGCTTTTATGACTTCCGCATGTTTTTACTGTACCTTTTCTGTGTTTGGGTATGTTCACACACACGAATCCTGCGACCATCCTGCTGCCCACTCACTGGGACTCGGTGCCGTGGCCCAGGAGCAGGGGCCGCACTGCCCGAGTGTGTGCAAGCACACCAGGTGACAGTCCTGCAGCGGGGCTGCCGCCTACAGCGCAGTTCTCAGGAGGCACCACACCGCTCAGCGAGGCAGGCAGAGGGTGGCTGCAAGGCCTCCGGCGGCAAGTGCTGAGCGACTGTGGCGTCACCTTTTGACCCCAAGCTTTCGAGAAGCCCTACAGCTGCTCACACACTGGGTAACTGTTCCGACTGAATGTCAAAATGCATGAAGTTCTAAGCGGGAGGACCCAGGAGCAGAGAACAGTGGCCAGACTGCCTTTCTCTGTGCCCGTCCTCCTCATGAGGAGCTGAGATTCATAGCACCACATGGTACCACCGCGGGGAAGAGGGGGCTACCCTTCAGTCCCCTGCTGCATCGCCAGGGGCTGCAGACCCAGGAGGCTTAGTTGGCCTGGAGGCTTCTCGGCCGCACGGTGCTGCCTCTCCACCTGAAAGGCAGGCCTGGGACCGAGGGCAGCCCGGCCAGCACCTCTCGGCCTCCCTGCTAGCCACCCTGCGCCTGTGTCCTTCACATGGGGCTGTCCCGGGCGCTACGGGACGCCGTGCTCCTCTGGCCTCGAGATCCCGAAATGCCACCAGCTCCTGCAAATACTGATACCCACAGTGTCTGCAGACACCTCTGCCACAGTGCTCTGGGCGAGCCGCTCCGGCTGTGGGTGCCTGGGGCAGGGCCGGCGTCCTGGCAGTGACGGGCTGGCATCTCCACAGGCGAAGCTCTCTGTGTCCACGTGTGCCTGAGACGGGCCACAGGACGGGATGTCCCGCATGGCTGTCAGCCTCAAGGGTCATCCTTCCACCCTGAACACCTAATTTCTAATAAACTGGGTTGACCCAGAGTTCTGAGCTATGTGAGTTGAAAAAAAAGAAAAAAAAAGATTTTTTAAAACCAACTCAAACATTCAGCTTCCTTAGCTTTAAAAAGAAGAAGCGAAGGTCCTAGAAGCCAAGGAACACGGACAGCCTCAAGACTGGTTAGGAAGGAGCCAGAACAGGAGCAGAAGTGGCCCGGCTGCTGTCCGCTGGTCGCCCGCGTTGTCGGGCACGCACATGGTCCGCGTGTCTCCCAGGCCCCCAGGAACTGCGCAAACACCAGCACATAGAAAAAGGCCCAGGGGTTTCCAGCAGGAGACACTGAGGACGGCTCAAAGTGGCTGCTCTCCCATCGCCCGTCTGCCCAGAGCTGGCGAGGGTGGGGCCGGCCCGGCGCTGCATCTGCTCTCAGGGGCACGCCAGGAGGCCACGTGGGAAGTGGGGGCTGCACTGGAGGCAAGGCCACGGGCACCAGCGTGGAGGCGGAGCAGCGCTCAGACACTGCTTCCCTTCCCTCCACGCCTGCCCTGCACTTTTTGTCTGCGTTTTAAATCGGTTTATCATAGGCCGCATAAGCTCGCCAGAGAGACAGAGATGTAGGACGGAAGTAAGAAATCACCCCGGGGGAAGGCCATGCTGCAATCCCTCCTCCTCCTGAGACCCTGGGCGCAAGTGCATGGACACTTTGTGCATAGCGTGATTTTCAAGCCACCAGGTCCAGGACTTGAACCATGGCAGCTGTATGGGAGTCCAGCAATGGAACTACTACACCATCTGCTGGCTCCAGACTATCTGACTCTAAAGTACGTGAGGACATACCTGGATTTGAGGTAAAATTTTAATTTTAAAATACATAGGAATATGCCAACAGAAAGTAGCCAGGCAGAGGGAGGGCCTGGCAGTCGACAGCTGTTACGGAATGGCTAAGCCAGTGCCAGAGTGATGACCGACATGGTGGGAGGCCCAGCCCTGTCCTAGAGCTCGTGTCAGGCTCACCTCTGACGGGATTCGGGAACTCTAGCACGCCTGGCGAGACTACAGCTTCCCAGGGATTGCGTGACTGAGATGTCTGATTTTAGAAAGACAAGGGAAAAAAAGGCGAGAAAAGCATCTTGCTTTAGTACAAAATAACACGCAAGCAATCTTTGAAGGACACACTCGAAGAGTCTCTCGTCATCGTCTCGTGGTGTCCCAGCGCTGCTTCCTGTGGGGCTCGGGGCCAGTGCTGGCTAGGGTGCCTGGGCTGCTCATCCACCCCGTCAGACCTTCCCATGCATCGGCAACTCTGCACCGCGACTCGGCAACTGCGAACGCGGCTGTGCGCGGCCTCTCCACAGTGCGGTTACTGGCCCTTTTGGTAAGTAACAGGGTCTCCGCCGGAAGCCCTAATGGAGCACCTGGAGCACCTACAGGACCCACGTGAGGTCAGTGATCTCAGTGCCACCCTCCCAAGTCCCGTGGAAGGCAGCGGTTTAGGGAGGACTCACTGAAGGGCAGGAAGCCCTCTGCCACCAGGTGATGTCAGCAACAGACCAAACTCTCCACCTGCCTGTTTCCACCAGCTTAAACACCAGGCCGCCCTCCTCCCCAGTCCTCCAGTCTAGGACACTCCGTCCGGCTGACCCACCTGGAAAACTCTTACCAACATTTAAATCGCAGTTCAAGAGCTGTACTCTTTCTTTCTAATTGCCGAGTATGTGTGCATGTGCAGGAGGGAGACGCAGCCCTCCCGCAGCACGGCCTGACGGCAATGCCTTCTCCCACTCCTCCCTCGTGTCAGGCACACGCCACACACAGCCCGCATGTTTTCCAGCTGACAAGGCCAGGACTCACATGCTAGTTGGCCATGTGGGATGAGGAGCAGGGCCTGCACCCTCTCCCCTCTGCGTGCACAGGAGGGCGGCGCCTGGCACAAGCAGCTTCCAGGAAGTCTGCTCTCAACTGGCCTGCCGTCACAGTGGGGCCACGAAGCTGAAGTCAAGGCAACCAGGAGACTAAAGCCAAAGAAACTCTGTCATCAGGCCACTGCAGGGGCTAGCTGGCTTCCGGGAGGGCTGTGTAGGGCCCCACCGAATGTGAGGCCACGGCATCTGAGAGGAGCCATCCTCGCACTCCTGCTCCCCACCTCGACGTGACCCTGACCCGAGTAAGACAGAGTCCTAAGCAGTGCCTGGCACACCGGAGTAGGAGTGACGGAGAGCCCGCTCCTCAGTGTGGACTGTCTGCTCTGCAGGGCTGTCCCTGCCACTGAGCAGGCAGTCCAGGGTCTACAGGTCTAAGGTCTTGGGACAGAGACCCGGGCATGTGAATGCTGGAAATCCGACCCTTAACGGGCGGCTCACAAGCACCCTGACCCTGAAGGTGCTGCAGGCCAGCCTAGGCAGCAGGTGTCCTCTGAGGGTCAGCCTCCCTGCTGCCGGAAATGACCGTTAAGCCGCATTAGGCGGGGTGGCGCTCCAGCAGCCTCAGCCTCTAGCCACTTATCCTACCTTAATGGGGTTTCGAGAAAGGAACTTGCTAACCAAGTGACTGTGTCCTTAGCAGACACCGAGCAAGCGTAAAGCCACTGCTGGAGCCTAGCGTGGCGAGGAACTCGAGGCTCCTGAAAATCAAGGCGGAAGGCCGGGTTTTTGTGCTGCTGAAGACGGCTTGTCCGCGTTCCCTCGGACGCTTCGTGTGAACACAAGCGTGGCTCGATCATGCACACATATATGCACACGTGGACGTGCACACGTGTCATTTCTCCCTCACTTTCACAAGGTGTCCCAGTCCGCGCCAAGCCGGAAGACAGAGGATACACAGCCGTCCCGGTGCACCTAACCCTGTCCTGGGAGCTACACACAGAAACACCCTCGTTCCTCGGTCTGGAGGCCGAGAGTCCAAGCGGCTCAGCGCCCAACCTACGCCCGGCACTCATCGCGGATTCCAGAGGGTTTCCCGTCCGCGGAAACCTGGGAAGGCGTCCTGGACGCGCGGGCGTTTGTGCCGGGCCTCGACGTGAGCCTCGGCGGACTAGGGAGAAAAGGACATCCTAGTCGGGGCGGCAAGCTGGGTCGCAACCAGAAGGTTCGCGGGCACCACCCGGGACTCAGCTGGTGCCCGGCCAGGAGGCGCACTGCAGGGCCGCGCCGGCTCTGGCGTCCCCGCGGGGCGGCGGGCCCCGGCCGCGCGCAGCGAGGCCACGTCCCCGGGGACGGACCCCAACTCGATGGTGCGTGCAGGGCCCACGTGACCACGCGCAGCCAATCCCGGAGAGACTCCCGACCACCGAGACGGCGACGGCCAGGGCTAGAGCAGCCCCGCGGCGGCCCGCCGGCCCCGGCCCGGCTCCGCTCGGCGCGCAGGGCCAACTGCTGCCGCCATCTTCCCGAGGAGAAGCCGCGGGAAGGCGCCCTCCCCGCGCTCGCCCTGCACTCAGCACCGCCAGCCTCCCCGCCACCTGCCCCCTGCAAACTTGCCCGGCCCCCAGCAAAAAAGACGCCCTTCCCGCACTCTAGTTGCCCACGAGGCGAGGATCTCATTACCTGTTCCCTCTTTTTGGTGTAAGGAAACCAAGCTCACAAGGTAGAAACTGTGGCGAAACACGGGCAGGCCGCCATCTTGGTAAAGGAGAAGCGGCTCCGCCTGACCTCCCCCACCCCCAGCCTCTATATGGCCAACCGCCGTGGGAGGGGCGCGGCGCCTGCGCACTGGCGGTTGCCGCGGCAGGTTTGCGCCTGCGCGGTCGGAGGCCGGCCGCCGGTGGGGGTGGGCGGGCGGCGCTTCCAGGAAGCAGTTGGCAAAGGGGCGGGGCGGCGTGCTGACGCCATCCGCCTGCGCGGGGCGGGGAGGGCGGTGGCGGGAGGGCGCCGGGCGGGTCCGTGGAGGCAGTGCTCTAGGCCGGTCGGCGGGTAAGTGTGTTGTGGCGCCCGCTGCCCCGGGGCGCCATCCGTGCGGGTGTGCCGGCGCAGCGCGGAGGAGCGGCGGGCCCCGGGCCTGTGGGGGCCTGTGGGGGGCGACCCGGCCCGCTGCCGCTCCGGAGCCAACGTGCCCGCCGAGGCCCCGAGGGGGACCGCACGCCGGGGCCAGGCCGCGGGCGTGCAGTGGGGGCCGTTTGCGCCGCGCGGCGGGAATTCGGGCAGGCGGCGAGGCCGGCTCGCTCCTCTGACGGCGTGGCCCGCTCCCCGGCGCCCAGCAGGGACAGGCGACGCTGGACAAAGGGCCGGGCCCGCGCGGGGCGGCGCAGAGTGGGGCGGGGCGGCCCGGGCGGGGCTGGGGGAGCAGCTGCGGCCGCCGCGTCCTGCCTCGGCACGGGCGGCTCCCGGCAGGCCTGCCGCGGCCTCCCGCCCCACTGCGTGTCGGTACCGCCCGGTCCTCGCTGTGTCCCCGGACACGAGGCGACCCCCCCCCATCGCTCACGCCGCGGCCGCCGCCCGCCTTGGCTCCTGCCTGCTGGGCCACGGGACTCTCGCCTCGCCGCCCCTGCCGGCCAGGGTTCGGCCCTCCCGCTGCTGCCCGCGGTGCGGTGTGGTTCTCCGCCGGGCCGGCCCTCGCCATCGCCGGGCCGACCAGCTCTGGAGGGTCTGCGGAGTGCGCTGACTCATCTCGAGATGAGTGCCCCCGGCAGCCTCGGGTCCGGGGAGAGGCCTGGAAGATTGCCCGGTATATATTTTTAGAGCTTTCAGACCAGGCTGGCCCTCATTGTCAGGGCCCCTGTCCTCACTCCTACCAAATACAGGAACTGCTGTCGGAAAAAAAGTTGCTTTTGTTTTATGGAGGGGAAGGGACACCAGAATTAGTTTTGCAGAAGCTGTGAGTTAAGGATAGTTTATTTTGTTTAAAGAAAAGTTGTGGAGCCTTGTGCCCTCCCGCTGCGGTCTCCCAAGCCTCAGGGCCTGCAGGGTGCAGACTGCACTGCTGCTGGTCTGGGCCTCAGGTAGAGCACTTCTCAGCCCTTCTGGCCTCTGCCCTGAACACATCCTGATGGCACTTCCCCTGGACCAGTTTTGAGGTTTAAGGAATTGGTCTGCTCTGACGTGAGTGCCAAGGAATCAAGGCTTTCCCACTGAAAACCCGCATGCTTCAGAGGTCCAGGGTTTTGTTTAAGCTTTATTATATGTACACTCCTGGAGAGAGGTGGCAGGAGAAGTGGGGGTGAGAAATCAGCCCTGCTCCAGTAATGGCGTTCCCCATTTTTGCATACTTGTTCGTAAGATAGGTATCGAGTGGGAGGAAACCGATGGTGTGTCGCTCTGCTCTGCGGAGCAGCCTTGGCCAGCTTCACATGAAGGAGGTTACCATGGCGCGGCCTGGCTTCAGGGTGCTCAGGTAAAGTGGGTCAGACCCAACTCGGGGTCCTGAAGTTGGCTCAGGAAGGCTGAGAAGTCCTGAGGAGGGACAGGAAGAGGTGCCCATGAGGGTTCTGGGTCACGCCGTGTGGGCCCAAGGACCAGGCCTGCTCTCTGTCCGCAGGCGTTTATTCCTGAGAACTTGAAGATTACTTATTTAACCCTTTCAGAAAGCTGCACCGTTAGAGATCCCAGCTAGAGCTGGGCCAGATGATGGAATAGTTTGGGGAAGATGACTCGCTTCATGTAGGACCTGCTTTCCTTCTGAATGTGTTCCTGTGTGTGGATTTCTTTTTTCTCTTCTACTCCCTCATAAATGACATTTTCCCACTGTGTCTTTTCCTTGATATTCATTGCTACTACAGGAAGGAATTTCTTACTCACTCTACAGCCATCTGTTAGGTCGTCAGGTTAAAAGCAGGATGTATTTTCCTATGTTTTCCTATGCAAAAATGCGTTGTGACGTTTGCGATGACCCAGGAATATCCAGCTACCTTTAATATGATTTTTTCTTTTTTTTGGAGAGGTTTTTTGCTATAGGGCGCGTGCACTCGCCAGAAAGAGAGAGAGAGACAGAAAGTGAGAAATCACCCCCCAGGGGGGATGGCCACAGTGCAATCCCTTCTTCTCCATTCTCCTCTTGAGATCATGGCCACGCATTGCACACACCCCTGGCGTGAGTTTAAGCCACCGGATCTGGGACTTGAACCACAGTTGACTACACGGGAGTCCAGCAACATAGCCATTACGTTAACTGCTGGTCCCACCTTTAATGTGATTTTTAAATTTTGCTATACAACATGTGCACTTGGTGGAGGTAGAGAGAGGGTGAAAAAGCACCTCTGGGGGGTAGGGAACCAGCAGTTAGCATAATGGCTATGTCGCTGGACTCCCACGTAGTCGACCGCGGTTCGCGTCTCGGACCCGGTGGCTTACAACTCACGCCAGGCGTGTGTGCGTGCATGCCCAAGATCCCGAGAGGAGAATGGAGGAGAAGGGATTGCGGCGTGACCATCTCCCCTGGGGGGTGATTTCTCGCTTTCTGTCTCTATGTCTCTCTCTGCCTGTCTGGCGAGCGCACACGCCCTATAGCGAAAAACCTCTCCAGGAAAAAAAAAAAAAAAAAAAAAAAGCACCTCTGGGGGGTGACCATCCTGCAACCGCGGTTTGAGTCCTGGACCCGGTAGCTTAAACTCAAGCTGAGCGGGCATATGTGTGCGTCCAAGATCCCAAGAGGAGAATGGAGATGGGATTGTGGTGTGGCCATCCCCCCTGGGGGATGATTTCTCACTTTCTGTCTCTGCCTCTTTCTTTTTTTTTTTTTTTTTTTTGAGAGGTTTTTCGCCATAGGGCGCGTGCGCTCGCCAGGCAGAGAGAGAGAGAGACATAGAGACAGAAAGTGAGAAATCACCCCCCAGGGGGGATGGTCACGACGCAATCCCTTCTCCTCCATTCTCCTCTCGGGATCTTGGGCACGCACGCACAGGCGCCCGGCGTGAGTTGTAAGCCACCGGGTCCGAGACGCGAACCGCGGTCGACTACGTGGGAGTCCAGCGACATAGCCATTACGCTAACTGCTGGTTCCCATGTCTCTGCCTCTTTCTGATGAGCATGTGTGTCCTATAGCAAAAACAAAACAAAAAACTCTCAAAAAATGTTTTTAAAAATGAGAGAGTTTTTGCTGTAGGACGTGTGTACTCACTGGAGAGACGGAGAGAGACAGAAGGTGACCGCCAGTGGTATGGTGGCCACACCCTAACCCTTCTCCATTCTCCCCTCAGTGTCGTGGGTACGCATGCTCTCACGCCTGACATGAGTTTCAAGCCTCCAGGTTCAGGACTCGAACCACAGTCGACCAGGAATGTAACCATTATGCCATCTGCTGATCTCTGTCTATTTTCTTAAATAATTATTTATTTGAGGCCAGAAAATGGCATAGTGGTTATGTCACTGAACTGCCGTGTGGCCAACTGCAGTTTGAGACCCAGATCTGTTGACTTGAAAATCATGCCAGGCACATGGGCGTGTGTGCCCAAGATACCAAGAGGAGAAGGGATCCCAGCGTGGCCGCACCCCCTGGGGGTGATTTCTCCCTTCCCCTCTTACTGTCTCGTTTCTGGCAAGCGCAGGCACCTAAGTGACTGGTTCCCATTTCAGGGACTTGAAAACCACATGGGGGCTTGTGTTTGCTGGCCAGGACCCTAAGAGGGTGCGGAAACTGAGGCAGGGTGGTGTGACCATGCCCGTTGGTGCCTGCTCCCCCCACCCCCCGCAGACTCTGGCATGTCCACACATCCTTATGATGGTGATGGGCATTGCTGCCTAATTACTGATTGGATTTATGTATGATAGATCTGGGGCCAGCAGGTGGAGTGGTGGATCGGGGGCTGGACTCCCACATGGCCAACCGCGGCTCCAGTCTGGATCTGGCAGCTTGCTTACTTCCCTTCCTCTCACTCGCTCTGCTCTCCGTCCCTCTCTGGTCAAATTAAAAATACATAAAGTTATGTAAAAATAACACTTCTAACAGAAGTACAATAGATTTAACATTCCATTGTTCAGAGACTAGCAATTGCTATTGGTTTTCTGTAACTCCCTAAATTATATTTAAGCAGTTTCCTTAACAGAATTTTTGCCTCACCAGCATCCATTGATGCATGGCTTTCTCTGATTTGTCATCGCAGTGGCTTGTTGATAAATTTCTGGAAGCGCGCACTTTAGAATTTCTGCATTTCTGTTAGATCAAACTATGGGGTGCTCTCGCTCTGTGTCTCTCTTATTTGAGTGCATTACTGAAACTGTGGTGTCTTCCCAAAACCGATTGGAGAGCCTCCCCTTTCTCTGGCCCTGGGCTGTCTGTCCTGGAGTGGGTGGGGTTCAGCTCTCTGCCCTCCCAGTCTCAAGCCTTGGCATCGCTGAGTCTCCAGTCTCCAGTGCTGCTTGTCCTAGGCAGGGTTCCCAGGTCTGGGTTCCACTCTGGTAGCACCAGGGCCGCAAGCAGCGGGTCTCAGCCACGTGGCTCTGCAGCCCTGGTCTCTGACGTCCCTTTTCTGCGCTTGCGCTTTTTCCTTAGTTGGGCTTGTGAAGATTTGCTTTGGAGAAACAGTTACTGGATTTACTTAACTCCTCTACATTTTCTGGTAGCTTTGTTTTTTTCTGCTTATTTCACTTCCTGTTTATGTTTTGTTCGTTTCCTAATACTGTCTGTTTTCAGCGCTCTGTAATCGTGACGATTACGGAAGGCCCAGGCTCTCATCGAGCCGTGAAGCTATTCCTGTGTGCCCTCGGCTCGGCCCAGCCCCTCTAGAGCGACTTGGGCTGGGCCGGGCTGGGCCGGGCTGGGCTTGCCGTACCCTCCCTGGCCCAAGCTCATCCAGTAACTTCAGACTTGGGGCAGTTGTTCTTTTTTCCTCCTAGTTTAAATGTATGAATTGAGAAGATCGACTAAAATAAGATGCTTCCTAATTTTAGACTTCTTGATGCCTGACATGTTTTCCAGTTTTTCCCCCACATCTGTCAACTCTAGGTTCTCTTACCTGCCAAACCAAGTATGTTGGTTTTATTCTTAATTTGGATGTGCCGTAAGTTCCTGTTAATTTCTCTTTTAGGGTTCCTTCTCATTCATAATCAGACACGTCTTTACCGGTTAAAAGCATGTTGGCTCTTTTCCCCAAAACTGTCTGTTTTCCACCTGGTCTCTTGCCTCTCCCTTCAGAAGGTGTGACTTCTCTGCGGTCACTCTTGCACCCAGTTCTTGGGTTTCACTAGGGTAGTTTTCTGTTTATAGTTCCAGATCACAAATAGAACTCTCCTAGGGTGTCTTTTCTATTCAGGAGACCCTAACTGACCCCTGTGTCGCGTAGCCCCAGATAGATGGCTGACATGCGGGCTCTGTTCTTCGTTTTCCTCGGGAACATTCCTGTCTCGTCTGACTTTTTCCTCCTGTGGGACTCTCATGGCTGCCCCGGGAGAAGACCTCCAGCAGCCCCGGTCAGGGGTCAGACTCGGCTCTGACTGTCTTATCTCGGGGTACGGCCTCCTCGTGTCTTCCTGGGTAGCTGGGGTGTCTGCATTTGTGTGGGGAACTTAGGGTGTGCCGCTTTCCAGGAAGTTAGGGTTGGCAACAAGGGGAAGACAAGAAAGGGGACCAGACTGGGCTGCAGACTCCTCGTCCTCAGGGTTTCAGAGTTTCCAAATTGTACAACAGACCCAGATCTCTGTCTCTTTCATCTTTTATTAATAAAGAAAGATTTTTGCTATAGGACGTGTGCACTCACCAGAGAGACAGAGAGGGAGAAATTCTCCCCATCCCCAGAGATGGTCACACCGCAGTCCCCCTCCCCTCTATTCTCCTCTCGGGACTCTGGGCACACACGCACACGCACCTGGCGTGCGTCTAAGTCCCCTGGTCCGGGACTCAAACCTCAGTCGACCATGCGGGAGTCCAGCAATGCAACCATCACGCCATCCTCTCTGAAGCCGTAATCTCACTGAACAAAGTCCCCGGGGCCTTCGGTTCTCTCTTCACCCTGAAACGGTGCTTCCTGACAAAGCGTAGTTCTCCAGTAGCTCTGGGCCTCTCCGGTAGACAGCACACATGTAGGTGACAGTGTGGTGGCACCCCACTACCAGGAGTTCCAGGAGAGAAGGGCAGTCCTGAATTCCAGAGGTCGAGAACTCGGCTTCCTCCCCTAATGTGCTGTTGACACTGGGGAACACGTGGGCACCGTCGAGAACGTGCAGCGTGTATGTGTGTGCGTCGGTGTGCAGCTGCTCCCATCCGCCTGCACGTCAAGATTTGTCCACTTGTGTCATGAGATGTGATTGTCCTGTCGTTTCTGGGGACGTGTTTGAGGTTGTTGAGATGCCAAGTGAAACTGAAGCCACTGGTGCTCATGGGAGTCTTTTCACGGGTCCATGCTGCGGAGTGTAGGGCACATCCTCGTGTAAACACGCTTTGTTTTTTATTTTAACAGGCGGAACTTCAAGCAAGATGTCTAAGGTAAGGTCACGCTCCGCTCTGCCCCACGGTGTACGGCTTTGCTCTGAGGCTGTCCACAGGGAGATCTGTGTGATGCCCTTTGAATGACTCCACCTCCTTTGAGTCACTTTTTTTTTTTTTTTTAAAGAGAGATGGTTGCTATAGAGCATGTGTGCTTGCCAGAGAGACAGAGACAGAGAAAGTGAGCAGTCACCTCCAAGAGGGGATGGCCACACCACAGTCCCTTCTCTTCCATGCTCCTCTTGGGGTTTGGGGCACGCATGCACATGTGCCTGGTGTGAGTTTTGAACTGTGGTCGACCATGTGGAAGGGAGTCCAGCACCTTCAGCACAATGCCACCTGCTGACCCTGTTTTTATTTTTTTATTTTAATTATTTTATTCAACTTTACGTATTCATTTCAGTTTGACTAGAGAGGGACAGAGAGAGAGAGAATGAGAAACCAAGCCACCAGCTCTAGAACTCGAACCACAGTTGGCCATGTGGGAGTCTAGTGCCCTTAACTACTATGCCACCGGGCCCCATGTCCCTCTTTTAATTCATGAAGACAAAGCATTTTAATTTTGTCATGCTACAAGCATCCCACTCTCCCTCTGCTCGGCTTCCCTTCTTTTTTTCTGAATACTACCTCAGGTCATCCCCAGCAGATCATTTAGAAATGGCTTGAAATTCTAATGATGCATCATGAGGAAATCGATGGGCCGCTCTGAGCTGATGAGTTGATTTCGATCAGTCCTTGCGATTTAGCCTGGAGTTCTAAGAGAAAAGAAGTCTAAAGCACACGGCTGAGAAAAGTAAAAATTACAGGGTTATTCGTCCTCTTTGCCTTTTACTTTGAGTCTGTGGGTACTCATTACTGTCCAGTGCAGTCATTGGCCCAGCTTTGCGCTTTATACAGGGTTCGTGTGCAACACCGACAGGCAGATAAAGGGACCATTAGCCATCATTCCTCCGCCCGGAAGAAACCAGTGTTCATATTTTCTGTATGTTAGTTTTTGTGTATATCCTTTTTATACCGGTGTGTGAATACATATTTACCAGTTGTAATCCTAAAGGAAGTACTGTTTTAGATTCTTGCCTTTTTGAATTAATAAGTCAGCTTATTTTAAATTATCTTAATTTTTGTTTTCTTTTTCATTTTTCCGTGCTAGTCCCCGGGTTCTGGTTTGGCTTTGACTGCCCTTATGTTAGCCCTTCATCTGTCCTCACTCCTACCAAGTCCTCTCTCAGGGGACATGGGTGGTTCGGCACAGTCTGCTGGGGCTTTCCTTCTCGTCCTGCGTCCTCCCTTCCGTGTCTCCGAGGCGGGATCCCCAGCATGATGCCCTTCACGTGCCTGCCGACCCTGTCCAGGCTGTCCCATGGCAAGTGTAGCAAGGGCGGCCCCTTCTCCCGGGGGCTTTGGACAAGCGCATCGTCCCCGTGTCTGCTTGGAAGCTCTTGAGCTGAATTTGCTGAACAGAAACCTGGGCACTGTGACGTCTGTGTGCCGAGCCTTCAGCCTATGGAAAGATGGAATTAAAAGAGAAGTGTTAAAATACCAACTATTTTTCAACGAAAGCTCCGTCGTGTTCAAGACGTGCTCCCAAGGAGAGATCCCACTTCTCTCGTCCGAGAACGGAGGGTCCTGGGACTTCACTGGGCCAGCGCGGTCTTTTCTGTCCCTGTTCTGAAGGGCACGCATGCACACGGGGAGGGGAGCTTAAGCCCGAGTATGGCCGAGTCACAACCCCTCGTCCCGCCTGTCGGAGGGGGGCTCGCTGGAGTGCCGGGTGTGTCGGCCTGCGGGCTGAGATTCGGACTTGTGTTCCTCTCCTGAGTGGCAGGTCACCCCATGTGGCCTTTTCTACGTTAACTGAGGACAGGTGCCCTTCAAAGATGGTTTTAGGGTTAAGAAGCAGAACGGCAGAAGGAGCCAAGTCAGGAGCGTGAGGCGGGCGCCCACCGACTCCCCCAGCCTCCCCAGCTGCGCTCACTGGGTTAGAGGAACACGGGGAAAGACACTGGTAAAGCCTTCCCGGCCTTTTTATTTCATTATTTTTTTTTGGCTAAAGCTTCAGCCAGCTTTTCTCAAAGGTCATGTAGGGTCCGCTGGTGGTGTGGTAGTGAAGGCATTGGACCCCACACGGCCGACCGTGTGGTTTGAGTCCCCTGGTGGGCAGCGTGACAAACACACCAGGCGTGTGTGCCTAAAAATCACAGAGGAGAGTGCAGGAGAAGGGGCTGCGGCATGGCCATCCCCGTGGGAGTGATCGCTTGCTCTCGCTCGCTCCCACTCTGACTCTGCCTGGTGAGCGCATGCGCCCTATTGCAAAAAAGGAACTACACTCTAATAAACAGATGTCGTCATGCTCTGGGTCCCCACGAAGTCGGCAGGCAGAATGCCTTGAGCATCCCAGAAGCCTGTGCACATGACCTTTGCTCTGCCTGGGCACTTCCACCCCATGGAGCCATCGCTCTCATTGTGCTGTGTGTCATCTCCTCTTGTAATTCTTTGAAAAAATGCTTTAGGTTCTTGATCCCACTAGTTCACTATTTCCCTTGATGGCTGACCTTACAGCCTAGTGGTTAAGGGAACCAGATCCTACATGGCTGATCATGGTCCGAATCCCAGCCCTGGTGATTTGAAAAATATGCCAGGCCTGTGTGTGTATGTGAGCCCTGAATCCTGATAAAGTGAAGAACTGGAAAAAGGATTGTGGCATGATCACACCCCACAGGGGCTGTGACAGTTTTTTAAAGATTTCTGTGGGGGGCCAGCAGGTAGCGTGGTGGTGAAGGTGTTGCGCTCATGTGGCCGACCACAGTGTGAGTCCTGGACCTGGAGGCTTGCTTTGTCACTTTTTTCTCTCTCCTTTTTCTCTCTCCCTGTCTCTGGTGAGTGCATGTGCCCCATAGCAAATTAAAATATGGGGGACCAGCAGATGATGTAATAGTTATGTTGCTGGACTCCCCTGTAGTTGACCGTGGTTGAAATCCTGACCCCATGCTAGGCGCGTGTGCGTGAGTTCCTAAAATCCCGAGAGGAGAATGGAGAAGTAGGGATTTCAGCATGACCATCCCCCTTGGGGGTGATTTCTTTCTGTCTCTCTTTGACTCTTGGTGAATGCACGTGCCCTATGCTAATAATAGATAAAGTTAAATACTTCAAAAGAGCATTTCTGTCAAGAGCTCTCCCGCCTCTGATCTGGGCACAGCCGCAGTCTGGCTCCCTTCATGGAGAGTGCTCAGCCCTAGTCAGAATGTGTGAGCTGAGCAAGTCGGCGCAGCCGTGCTGGCCGCTATCCCCGCCGTTCACCTTCGCTCCTGTCCGCAGAGCACAGGCGAGGCTGGTGTCCCCGCAAGCTGGTGTGCACAGTCTATGCTGCAGGCACCATCTTCAGCCTCGCCTCGTCCCGTCTTAGACCGAGTTCCCCACTCGTAACTGAATTCTTCGGGGCGTTGTCGTCACAACGTTTTCATAAGGCATCAGGGATCTCTCCCTTCTTCCCCCGGCGTCACCTTGGTTTGGATTTGGATCCGTCAGTTGTGGCAGAGTCCATGTTCTCTGACGAAGGGTCAGCCCAGTCATGTCCTCCCCTTCTTAGCGCCTGACTAGACCCTGTCCAGACATAACGAGCTGTGTGTGTCTATGTCAGTGCAGAGATAACGTTGAAATCCATGTGTGGTTTTTCATAACACACGTGTTGCTGTCCATGAGGTTTTCAGACCCCTGTGAGCCTGACAGGTGTTCCTGTAATTCCATGCAGTTTCTCAAGTCAGAATCTGACCTTGCACTAAGATGAATTACACGCGTATTTTTTATGTATTGCTGAACAGAATACATATTACCAAAACACTAATTTTCGGTCCACATGTGGCTAAGAGATTGTACTAGATTGGTTTTTTCTTGCTGAATAAAAAGTAAATACTGCCAGTTTTGTGGTAGAAGTATAACTTCTTTGTAAGTGTCGATTTATGGGTTCTTGTTGGTTCTTTGTTTGATACCTGTGTCACAATCCTCACTGACCATATCTTCAAAGTAACTAATAAGGTATTTATTAGCTCTTTTTCTTTTCTGTTTTAAATTTTAGCAACAGCCAACTCAGTTTATAAATCCAGAAACTCCTGGCTATGTTGGATTTGCAAATCTTCCCAATCAAGTTCACCGAAAATCTGTGAAAAAAGGTTTCGAGTTCACACTGATGGTTGTCGGTAAGAAATTGATTCATAACTTCAAGCTTATCAGATAATATCTCCCCTTCCTACCTGTGAACTGTAGCAGTGTGACTTGTAAGGTAAGAAGGAAAATCCTTCTGTTGGCCAAACTGAATAACTCGGAAATTTGAAAAAAAAAAAAAATGTATATTCTTTAGAAAGTTTTGCTCAAGGGTAACATTGTCATTTTCCCATCATTTTCTTATTTGTAGTGAAGGGCTTTATCCCCTGTGACCGCTCGGTTCCCAATGGCTCCCCCGTGACCACTCGGTTCCCGATGGCTTCCCCTGAAGCTGGCCTCCTGGTGTTTACCTCCCTTCCAAACCCCCCATTCCAAGTAGGGCTCACTGGCATGGCCAGTAGAACACTGCCAATGTGAAGACCTCCGAGATGAGGCCTTAAAACACACGGGGCTCCCCCTTGGTGGGGGAGCAGCCGATGCTTAGAGGCTAGGGGCTCTGGATCCCACACAGCCGACTCCTTAGTTAGAGTCTAAGACATGATGGCCTGAAAACCATCCCAGCAGGACAGTGGAGAAGGGGTTGTGGCATGGCTATCCCCCCGGAAGGTGATTTCTCACTTTGTCTCTTTGGGGAGTGCACAAACACTATTGGAGAACAAAAAGTCTTCAAAATAAAAAAATAAGTAAAAAGTGGAAAAACATACTGGACCAGCTGGTGGCATGGTAGTTAAAGCGACTGGATTCCATATGGCCAGCTGTGGGCTGGAGTCCCAGATCGGGTGGCTCGGGGAGCACACAAGCATCAGAAGCTTCGGATGCGGACCTGACCAAAGTCCCAAGAGAAGAATGGAGGAAGGGGACTGTGGCATGCTCGTCCCTCCTGGAAATGAGGTCCTGCTTTCTTTCTCTGTCTCTGTCTCTTTCTAGCTAACGCACATGCCCTATAGCAGAAACTTAAAAAAAAAAAAAAAAAAAAAAAGCCATGCCAAGTTGCAAAAAACACTAGGCAGAAAAGAAAGGCCCACCCAGGCAGGTAATGAACACATAGGTGAGACCACAGGTAAAGAGAAAAGTCTCAAAAGTAGCCAGAGGGACCCACAGATAGCATACTCCCACATAGTCGACCACCGTTCGAGTCTCAGACCTCGTGTCTTAAAACTCAGGCTGGGCATGTGTGTGTGCGTGACCAAGATCCTAAGAGAAGAATGGAGGAGAAGGGATTGCAGTGTGGCCATCCCCCTCCCGGGGGGGGGGGTGATTTCTCGCTTGCTGTCTCTCTGGTGAGTGCACGCACTTTATAGCAAAAATCTATCGTTAAATTAAAAACAAAAAAAGTAGCCAGAGACTACAGAGATGGACCAGTGAGTGTCATGGAGGTTTAGGCAGCTGGATCCTACATGGCTGGCCTTCCTGCTGGGGTCCTGGACCCAGTGGCTTGAAAATCATGGTGGAGGACGTGTGTGAGCCCGAAGTCCCAAGAGGAGAATGGAGGAGAAGGGATTAAAGTGTGGCCATTCCCTTATCGGGTGACTTATCACTTTCACTGTGTGTGTGTCTGTGTCTGTCTGTCTCTCGCTCCCAATCTCCCCCTCCCCTGCCCCCGCTCCCTGTCTTCCTCTCTCTTCAGATTAAAATAAATAAAGTCAGGACCAGCAGTTAGCATAATGGCTATGTCGCTGAACTCCCACGTAGTCGACTGTGATTCAAATCCCGGACCTTAAACTCACGCCGAGTGACTTAAACTCACGCCGGGTGCGTGTGCGTGTGTGCCCAAGACCCCGAGAAGAGAATGGAGGAGAAGGGATTGCGGTGTGGCCATTCCCCCTGGGTTGATTTCTCGCTTTATGTCTTTCTGGCGAGCACATGCGCCCTATAGCAAAAACCTCAAATAAATAGATTGATAGATAAATAAATGTATGTATGTATGTGTGTTAAATAAAATAGTTCTTAAAAAAAAAAACAACAAGGACTGGAAGTGGTGGTGACAGATACCACACGCTTGTTTGCTTTTTAATTTCTTTAAAAGACAATTGACTAAGACAGACATAACAACACATACCCTGCAGAAATGAAAGGAATGAAGGTGGCACCAAGGACAGGAGAACGAAACGTCCATGCTGTTTGGACACATCACACATGTCATTCTACATGTGCTCCAGAGAGGAGTGTTTAAACCGAGGCTGCACGGTTCATGGCGCAGACTGTGAACTCCAGAACAACCACTTACTTAAAGGGAAAAAAACTTGGCCAAAAGCCAACTAGCACTGGTACACTGGAGTATGAAGAAGTCTTCAGTCCAGAAAAGAAAGGAGGAGAATAAAAAGGAATACATTAGACAAATAGAAAAAAGCCATGTCGATAGTTAAACACGTAAGCACAGTAAACACCTCCAGTGAAAGGCAGAAATGATGAGAATGCTTAATGACCTACATTGCCTGAGAAAACGGACTTCGTTCTCGTTCTTTTGCTGTAGGGAGCAGGTGCTCACTGGAGGGAGACAGGGAAGTGAGAGGTCACCCCAGGGGGCATGACCATACCACAAGCCCTCCTCCATTCTTACGGGATTTTGGACACAGGCACAGACACACCAGACTTATTTTCAAGCCCCTGGGTCTGGGACTCAAACCGCACAGTTGGCCGCCAAAAGCACCTGCTGGCCTGAGGTAACCACTTTAGTTTGCTGTAGGGTGCATGCTTTCTCCAGAGATGGGGGGAGAGTGAGAAGGCAGCCCCACCCCCCAAGTGGGGATGACCACAGCGCAGTCCCTTCTGCATTCTGTAGGGATCTGGGACGTGTGCTCACACACCCAGCGTGTTTCTCAAGCCCCCAGGTCCTAGACTCAGCCTGTGCTGTCAGCCACGTGGCATCCAGTTCCTTTAACCACATGCCCCCTGCTGGCCCAGACGTCCACTTCCTACATGTAGAAATGCAGGTAGATTCCAAATAAACTCGTGGACAATGGCCATGCAGACCCTGATCCAAGACCTCGATGGGAAGACGCTGGCCTCCCAGCAGACAGCAAGATTCGGAGAACTTAGTGTAGTACCGGAGATGAAGTCTTTATCATCGTGATGAAAGAACCGCAGGTGGGACAGCACGACCCTCCACACCTGTACGCCTGGCTGGAATGGAAAAACTCCCTGAAAGACATAAAACTGAAGTAAGGGGTAGGAAATCTGAGTAGGTGTCCGTCCACCTGTCCCAAAAAAGCCCAAGTTGTGTGAGGCAGAAGTCACGGGTCTCACAGACGTCTCCGGAAAGCGCCAGCGGATCCCTGCCCTGCGTTGGCGCAGGCTGGCACTGCGGAGCACCGGCAGGCCACGGTGCGGGGGCCGGTCCTCTGCACAGTCTGTTCCTGGGAGGCGGCATGCTGTGCTGGACCACACCGTGAGCCCCAGCATTGCTGTGAGCATTGGCCGCTCTCGCCCCGCGCCGTGGGTAGGAGAAAGGATGGCCCCGCGAGGCCTGCAGCTGAGTGTTAGGCGAGGCGGCGCCCAGAGACTGGAGGGGGGCGGGAAGGTGCGGCACTAACGTGGGCAGCAGGAGACCCGGCGTGCTGGAAACTGAGGGGCTGGGCGGTGTTTGAGAGGGT
Source organism: Tupaia tana (assembly GCA_026018925.1). NCBI lineage: Eukaryota > Metazoa > Chordata > Mammalia > Scandentia > Tupaiidae > Tupaia > Tupaia tana. The sequence goes on from JAKSZU010000001.1 coordinate 294,870, forward strand.
GCGTCGGGAGTGTCCCAGCCTCGGCATGGCGCTGCCCGCACGGTTCTCATCAGTGAAATCACGTAAGCAAGTGCAAAGTTCGTATTATGGGAATGTCATTCCCTAATACGTTAATCCTGCTGGAACAAATTCTCATTTTCAAGACAAGCGTTCTAGCAGAACTGACTAAACGAATGTCTTCGCCCTGGTAGTGCATGGCTTACCATTCAGAAGTCAGTATTGTTCACTGCGTTGTAAGAGAAGAAAAGTGCGTTACTTGCCTTCGCGCGCGTTCGAGGTCCCGTAAAGAATTAGTAGGCTGAGGGGGAGGACACGCCTCGCCCCAGCTCAGGGCATACACAGCTGGGACAAGTACAGCACCCCTGGTGGCAGAGGGCGTGGCTTGTGTTCAGAGTCTAGGACTGCTGCTGGGGCTGGCAAGTGGCGTGGTGCCTGCGGCATTGGTCTTCCCTTGGTGAACGGCCGTTGGTCTTGGACCTAGAAGCTCGGTGTGCGTACCCAGAACAGCAAGAGGAGAGCAGACAGGAAGGGATTGCGGCATGGCCATCTACTGTGGGGGGCGGGGGGGGGGATTTCTTACTTTCCTTCTCTCTATCTTTCTCCGGTAATCGCATGCACCCTATGGCAAAAACCTAAAAAAAATATATATATATAAACTACTGTTTATAGAAACAACTAATGCTATTTAGGGACAAAAAAATTAATGAAATCAGTACAAGACCTGTCCTATCCACTGAAAACACCGCAAATGTTGCTGAGAAGAATTAAAGGCAGCCTAAATGAGTGGGGAGATGTGCGTGGTGTATGGGTTGGATCTGCTTTTTCTTTTTAAGAGAGATGGTTGCTCCACGGTACCTGTGCTCCCCTGAGAGACAGACAGGCGAGAAACCAACCCCGGGAATTGGGCACGCACGCACACGCGCCCACGTGGGCCCGGGACTCGAACCACAGTCAGCTACGTGGGAGGCTAGCAACGTGGACCTTCTGCATGACCAACTGTGGTTCAAGCCCTGGCAGCTTGCTTTTGTACTTTACCTCCCTCTCATTCTCGTTCCTTCTCTCTTTGCCTCCGAGCACATGCCCAATAACAAAATTATTATTTTCTAATTAAGATACCTCAAATTGACCCATACCCAAATTTGATCCCATTGAAGATCCAACTAGACTGCTCAGGGGACGTCATCAAGCGGACTCAGGCTTGGATGTACAGTGGATGCACAGCACCTGGAGGGTTCAGACCACGGGTTTCAGAGCTTGCCAACGGCACTGGAGATGGTGTGGCAGGATAGGCTTGCAGACCCCTTGAGCTGTGCCAGCCCGTGGCACACTGTCTGCACCGAGCACAGAAAGGTGCCTCCCACACGGCCAGCATGATTGGAGCCCTGCCTGGTGGCTTGGAAAGCATGCCGGGTGCGTGGGCATGCCCGGATCCTGAGGGTGGGGGAGGAGGTGGGTTTTCTGTCTCTGGGAAGCCCTCGTGCCACTGGCAATTGCCTCAGATCAACTGAGCAACCCAGTAAACGCAGTAGTAGTTTCTCTCTTTTTTTTTTTTAAGAGGTTTTTTGCTATAGGGCGCGTGCGCTCGCCAGACAGACAGAGAGACAGAAGGTGAGAAATCACCCCCCCAGGGGGGATGGCCACGTCGCAGTCCCTTCTCCTCCATTCTCCTCTTGGGATCTTGGGCAGGCACGCACGCACGCCCTGCATGAGTTTAAGCCGCTGGGTTCGGGACTCAAACCGCGGTCGACTACATGGGAGTCTAGTGACATAGCCATTACGTTAACTGCTGGTCCCAGTAGTTTTTTCATTTACATTTAGTCATTGTAAATTTTCACATCATGCAATATGGGCTCTCAAAGCATAAACGCATCGCGTGTCGAGCAAGTAAAAGATAGCGTTGGACACGGCGCCAATCCATTCTCGTACGGACACACATCTTTTTCCACCAAAAACTCATTGAATTCCATTTTCCCAGGAACTCTGAACTTTACGCTTGTATAAGACAAACTGGTTTTTTGACCAAGATGCCGGGGTAACTCCATGGGGAAGGTCAGTCTTTTGTTAGTAGTGCTGTAACAGCTAGGTGGTCACATGGGGTGAGTAAATGCATTTGTAACCAGAGGGGGAAAACAGGCCTCTCCTGGGGGCATGGTCACACCACAGACCCTTCTCCACCTCTCTTCCTGTCGGGGTGGTGAGCGTGCACGTATATGTGCCTGGCGCCGTTCACAGGCCGTCGGGTCCAGGACTCTAGGTCAGCCGTGTGGGACCCAGCCACTTCAGTCACATCGCTGACTGGCCCAAGATGGTCACGTCTGTGGTCCAGAAACCGCACCTTGAAGCCATTGCTACCTGTGTGCTCCTGCCGGCAGGCTGGCGTTTTCCCTGCGGGCAGCTGGGTGTGGGCAAGCGTGTGGGCCTCTCTGAGCTCCCCAGTTGCCGTGAGAGAGGGAAAGGCCCTGGCTGCATGGAGACTAGGTGTGTGTTTCTGAGCAGGTGTGCCCAACAGTGTCACTCCCAAGTCTGCCCGAGACTGCGCGTGGGTGTGTACAGGCTTTGTCGTGAGGACCCGCGGGCGATGGCACGGGTAGGGGAGAGGGCGGTGGTCGTGCGCCCTGGACGCGGACGTGCAGCTCATGGTTCGGGCGGCTTACCAGGGCGCTCACAGGCGAGCGTGTGGCCGTGGTCCGGCACTCCCGTGTGCGCGTGCCAGTAAGGCACACAGGCTGGATGTGGCCTGCCCGGGCCCGGCTCACTGAGCAGCTCACGGGCTGTAGGTGACCTGGCTTCGGGGTGGAGTCAGGGTATCTGGGTGTGTGCTGGCCAGCACGTCTTACTGCTGTGTGAGAGCGTGTGTGTGAATTGTGGTAGACTTCTTAAGAAACAGGCACACTCTGGGGCCGGCAGGTGGCACGGTTAAAGGCGCTGGACTCCCACATGGTCGACTACAGTTCAAGTCCCAGACCTGGTGGCTTGCTTTCTCACTTTACCTCTCTCTCTCTCTCTGATCACACTGGGAAATAATAATAAAGTTAATTTTTTTAAAGAAACAGGCACATTAAGATAAATGACAGATCTGTGCAGGGGTCTGGGCAGCAGCTTGTCAAGGGCCCGGATCGAGGCAGGTGGTGACAGCAAGGAGGGAAGCCAGGCGTAGGCCACAGTGGACGTCAGCCTCGTGCTGCCAGGCCACGCTGCCTTGGGCTGGGGTGTGAGGGGCTGTTCTGTTGCTGATGGCAGAGGGACCTCTGGTGGTCGGTGAGACAGGTCGGGCAGCTTGCAGTGTGCCCCACCCGTGCCGCAGGGCCATGCGGGGGACACTGTGCCCATCTCGCCCTCCCCTCATATCACCAGTCGGATTGCGCCTCTTCCCATCACAGCACAGCTGAGCTCCAGCACTGACCCTGGGGGAGACGTGTTCAAACCATGGCAGGCGTGCCCGTCCCAGCAACAGCAGGTTCTGCCTGTGTGGGCCCTCCCTGCTCTTTAGCTCCGGGAAGCCTGGGCTGCGTTGGGCTTGCTGTGCGGGGTGTGCTAGTGTCTAGGCTGTACCAGGCCTGCGGAAGGCTGCAGTGTCTGTTCATGCCTCTCCCAGCGCCTGGGCCGCTGGCGGGGAGGCGGGTGGACGGCTGATACAGTGGTCGGCCACCCCTGCGTGCCCTGCTGGGGCGGCTCCTGCCTGGCTTCCTCGCACCTGCGGAACTGGAGTGCAGGTTGGCGTCTTCCAAGTTCATCTCTTGACCTTCCCAGAAGTGATTTTATGACAGGTGCGCATTCTTTCCCACCCTGTGCAGGACTTGGCGGGGTGGGGGTTCAGACCCAGGTGCCCGCAAACACGGCGTGATGCCAAAGGCGGGACCGTACACAGCAGCGTGGCCTGCAGTGGAGCTCACCTGGCCTCGGGCAGAGCTTCCCTTCTGTGCGTTCACACCTTCTCTGAAGCCTGGATACCCTGCACGCGGTCACAGCACTGAGAAGGGGCCCCCCCGTGCAGGCATCAGAGAAGGCGTGAAATCATGGGAGTGGGGAGTGCGTGCTGCCCGGACAGGAGGCTCTGGGCAGAGCACTGCCTGGCGTGGCCATTGCCTGCGTGGGGCCAGAGGAGCAGCACAGGGCTGGCAGAGCCCACTGGAGCCCGGCGGGAGCGGTGCCACCACCCACCTGCCCCCATGGCCGACCGCTGTGTTCTGCGTGCACGCTCCCGTGGCCAGGACACACAGCTGCATCCTGACTGCGTCCTTGCATCCTGAGTGGAGAGCAAGCGCTGAGGTCTGTCCCACACTGACGAGCTCGTGTTCCTGACTGCCGCCCCGAGTCGCCAGGCCCGGGTGCACGTCGCTCTCCGGGCTGCCCCGGCCGGGCGGGGTGCCAGCTGTGAGCACCGCTTCCCGGACACAGCTTGGCGTCAGTGGGGTAGCGGGAGCAGGCCTGCCTGTGCGTGCACGTGGGGTCTGACAAGGTTCCGTTTCCATTTGAAGGTGAATCGGGCCTCGGGAAGTCGACACTCATCAACAGCCTGTTCCTGACGGACCTCTACCCAGAAAGAGTCATACCTGGAGCCGCAGGTGAGGAGCACTCAGGTCGGCGTGCGGCCACGGGGACTTGGCTGGTGAGCACACGCTAATGGTCGCCTTCCCCGTGTGCTGGTTTGTCCTGCTGATCAAAGCGGGCAAGGTGTGCTGCCCCAGGGATCTGGCCTGGTCGCGAGTGTCCCATGCCACCCATGGGACATCCTCGCGTCTGTTGGCTCTGTCACAGCGTCACATTATATAGTTCATGGGAGAACCCAGGGGCACTGTTCGCCTCACTACAGATGCTGCAAAGACGACATGCACAAAAACTTGGAATTCCATTTTTTAATGAATTTAGAACATTTTTTTCTTTATCCAAGGAACAGAAAATTACTCGTTTTTGTTTTTGTTTTTGTTTTTGTTTTTGTTTGAAGCACCCTGAGGGTATATGCGTACCCATCCAAGAGAGGAGGCAAGGAGCAAGGGCCCCTAGGGCCTGGACACACTGCAGCTGGGGCCCTCCAGTTCTCTGCCGCGGGCCCCGGGCGTGTGCCCCGCCAGCAGGGTTTCTCCAGCTGCCGACGCCAGAACGCAAACCTGGACAAGATGTGACTTTTCTGCAGGTTTAGCTGCCGCACTGTGGGCCGGCCCGGAGAGATCCTTTCCATGTCTACTTTTTTTTCTTTTTTTTTGGAGAGGTTTTCGCTATAGGGCGCGTGCGCTCGCCGGACAGACAGAGACATAGAGACAGAAAGCGAGAAATCACCCCCCAGGGGGGATGGTCACGCCGCAATCCCTTCTCCTCTCGGGATCTTGGGCACGTACGCACACGCACCCGGCGTGAGTTTTAAGCCACCGGGTCCAGGTCGCAAACCGCAGTCGACTACGTGGGAGTCCAGCGACATAGCCATTACGCTAACTGCTGGTTCCTCATGTCAACTTTTTTTAAGAGAGATTTTTGCTATAGGGCACGAGCACTCACCAGAAGACAGAAAGCAAGAAATCGCCCTGGGGCAGGGTGGTGACCATACCGCAGTCTCTTCTCCTCCATTCTCCTCTCAGGATTTTGGGCACACACGCACATGCACCCAGCGTGAGTTTTAAGCCACCAGATCTGGGACTGAAACCTAGGTTTTTTACTCTTCTGAGTGGCAATTTAGTCTTCACATCAGCATTTACCTGGTCGTGCTGCCTCTGGGGCATTTTTATGTGGTCCTGGGGGTGCCCTCTGAGTCCGAGTCACCTGTTGCCAGCAGGTCCCTTCACACAGGGCTTCAGGCTGTCTGTTCGCTACTGAGTTTATTTCTTTGCTAGAGAAAATTGAAAGAACTGTCCAGATTGAGGCTTCAACTGTGGAGATCGAGGAGCGGGGGGTCAAGCTGCGCCTGACGGTGGTGGACACGCCCGGCTATGGCGACGCCATCAACTGCAGGGACTGGTGCGTGCCAGGGAGTGGGAGGCCGAGGGCTGAGCGGCTCCCGTCCGTCCTGTCGGGCTTGGGCGGGGGTGGCGGGCCGAAGGGAGCGGTGGGACAGCGTCGAGCTCAGCAAACACGGGCTTTCCGGGGAGAACTTCGCAGCACTGAGGTGGAGTGTCCTCTGCACCCTCGGAAGCCGAGCTGGAAAGCGCCTGTGCGTGGCATGGAGCTGAGTGGGTCCTTTCCGTGCGGAAGGGAGGGACACCTGCCTAGGCACTGCGGGCGCAGTCACGTGTGTGAGGCTGCTCGTTAGCACCACTGCCCAGGGAGTAGAGCAGGCGGCTTTCTGCTCCCCTGCACCGGGCCTGCTGAGGCCCCTCTGCCTGTGCCCTCGCCTCCCCGGTTTAACCCAGAGGTCCCGGGGCCCACCCGGGGCAGTAGCGAAGGAAAGGGCAGAGGGCGGCGGTCCTTGTGCCCCCTACGTCGGGTGTCTCCTCACCGCACGTTGGTGCTGTGCTGTCCGTGCCTCCGACCGGCGTGCGTGGCCTGCACCGCCCTCTCCGTGGCCTGTCCCCTTCGCGCCCACACTCGAGCTCCGCTGGTCAGGCCTCCAGGGCTCCTTAAGTTCTCGGTGTCCGGCTCCCCGCACCGGGCACTTCCGAAGACTCTCGTTTCGCCAAGTCTGGGAGTCGGTCTCCTGGTGCCATCTTGAAAGTAAATCGTTCACTTTTGTGAGTGTGTGTGTGTGAGTGCGTATGCGTGTATATGTGTGTGTTGTGTGTATATGAGTATATACATGTATGCCTACATATGTGTGTGTCCATATACGTGACTGGTGAGTGTGTGTGTATATAAATAGATGTCTGTATGTGGGTGCATGTGTATAAAGACAAACGGGTATGTGTGTGTATTGCGTGCATGTATGTATGTGTTGGTGCGTACACGTGTCTGTATTGTGTGTATGTGTGCGTATGTCTGTATGTATATTGTGTGCGTATGTGTGCAGGTGTGTGTGTGTGCATGCACGCGTGCACGGACAGAGGTGTGGGGCAGGTGAAGAGCGGGGTCTGGCACTCCTGCTGCAGTGCCCTCCCAGCTGCCGCCGTCTCTCGCGCTCAGCTTCAAGACGATCATCTCGTACATCGACGAGCAGTTCGAGCGGTACCTGCACGACGAGAGCGGCCTGAACAGGCGCCACATCGTGGACAACCGGGTGCACTGCTGCTTCTACTTCCTGTCGCCCTTCGGGCACGGGTAAGCCAGCGGCCGCGCAGCCCATCTCCCGGGACTGCTCACCGAGATGTGAGGATCGAGGTGACTTTCGGGGACAGAGCCGGGAACATCTCTGCGCTCGCTTTCAGGCTCAAGCCCCTGGACGTGGCCTTCATGAAGGCCATCCACAACAAGGTGAACATCGTGCCTGTCATCGCCAAGGCTGACACGCTCACCTTGAAGGAGCGGGAGCGGTTGAAGAAGAGGGTGAGCGAGCGGCCGGCCGCTGCCCTCGCGGTGGCGGGCCTGGGGTTTCCAGAAACACAACACTCACACTTATTTTCTAAAATAGTTTCCATCTGTCAAAGTATCAGATTTCCAGTTTATCAGTTTTCCCCTCGATGAGGAAAAGGTGGCTAAGTGCAAGGAAATGCCTTTGGGTGTCAGGAGCGGCCTGAGCACGCAGGCACGCCTGCTCCAGGAAGTCCTCCAGTCTTACCGTGACAGTCTGCACGATCTATGCCAGGGTGTGCCTAGGGCGTGCACGGATGGCTGCCAGGCCTCAGCGTAGCTCAGGCCCACTGTGGTCCTGGCATCCCATCAGGGGCTCTGCGTCTGAGACCTCGGTGATTGAAGAACGGGGGTCTTCAGAGACATCACAGGGGGCCTGTTAGGGAGGCACTACGCAGAGATTTCAAAGTATTTTTGCGTCAAAATAAATTCAGACTTGGATTCCTTTTTCACAGACTTTTTGAAGTTTCCACGCGATTTTCATAATTGTTTCTTTTTTTAAAAAGATACACTTTATTTATTTATTTATTTAATTCCATTTCTCATTATTACTATTTTTTAATTTGACCAGACAGAGAAAGAGAGAGAGAGAGAGAGAGAGAGAGAGAGAGGGAAAGCGAGAAAGCGAGCCGCCAGGTCTGGGACTTAAACAGCTGTCAGCCATGTGGGAGTCCAGCACCTTTAACCACAATGCCACCTGCTGGCCCCTTTTTTCTAGTTGTTTCTAAATGATCACAATAGCTGTTAAGAGTTATGTATTGGGGCCAGCATGGCATGGTGGTTAAGATGCTGAATTCCCACATGGCTGACCGCGGTTTGAGTCCTGGACCTGGTGGCTTGAGAATCATGCCAGGCAGGTGAGAGTGTGCATGCGTGCCCAGGATTCTGAGGGGAGAAGGGGTTGTGGTGTAGCCGTCCCCCCGGGTGAGTGATTTCTAACTCTCCCTCCCTCTGTCTCCTACGAGAGCGTGCACCGTGTGGCAAAAACCTAAAATAAAGAGTTGAGTATATGTAGCTTGGTCGCTAAGGGAGCCAAATCCCATGTGGCTGGCTATAGGGCTCAAACCCTGGCTTGCCGGCTTGCAGAACACGTCAGGTGTGTGTGCATGCCCAGAATCCCGACAGGGTGGGCTCAGAGTTAAGTGTCTGCCCTGGCAGTCAGAGTCTGTGTTTTCTTTTCCAGAGTGGGGTCATGTCCAGACTGCCCTGCCCCGGGTTTTCTGTTTAAACGTCTTTGGACACACCACTCTCCCGCCTTGGGCACGCGCACACACACGCCTGGTGTGAGTTTAAGCCACTGGGTCTGGGACTCAAACCACGGTCGGCTACATGGGAGTCCAACGACACAGCCATTACGCTAACTGCTGGTCCCCCCTTCCTGCTGCTTTGTTTGGTGACGCAGGCAGTGTGTCATTGCCGACAGCTCTGCTCGGACAGAGGGCCCTTGCTAGTCCAGCACCAGAGCCCTCCCAGCGGTCTGTGAAATGGCTCAGCAGCGACTTCATTTACCGACATTGGCGTGTCGGTGTCTAGTACAGCAGGGGATGCAGGCTCGCCTGATGTCACATGCTTTGCTGAAAGTGAGCCTGGCTTACTCATTCTTTCAGATTCTGGACGAAATCGAAGAACATAACATCAAAATCTATCACTTACCTGACGCAGAGTCTGATGAAGATGAAGATTTTAAAGAGCAGACTCGACTTCTCAAGGTCAGAGCCGTCTCCTGGTTCACGGTGGAGATAACCCCTGCCTGTCACCTGCACTGACAGGAGAGTTCTCAGGGCCAGACCCGGATAGCTTGGCCATGGAGCAGTGGTCTGGTCGCCGTCAGAGCAGCCATCTTGCGGCATGCGGCAAACGTGACACTGCTACGTGGGAGGCTATGAATCTCCCCTGGCTCTCCCGCCGCACTTCCAGAGTAACAGCCGGGTCTGCTCAGCCCCGAGACGCTCATTCCGGTCTCTTCCCAGGCCAGTATCCCATTCTCTGTGGTTGGATCCAATCAGCTGATTGAAGCCAAAGGCAAGAAGGTCCGAGGGCGCCTCTACCCATGGGGTGTCGTGGAGGTGGAGAATCCGGAGCACAACGACTTCCTGAAGCTGAGGACGATGCTCATGTGAGGCCCGCCAGGCCCCTGCTGTGGCACTCAGGGCGGGGCCGTCCTCTGGGGCGCTTTCTGCACGGCCCGGCCGTAGCCCGCACTGGGCCTGTGCTGGCCCTGCCGAGTGAGCCTCTTCCTCGGCCTTCAGCCCAGGACACCCCCGCCCCGCGTTCTCGAACCTCAGATCCCGATGCCAAAAGGAGCCAAGCCCTTCGCTGCTGTCAGGGGCCAGCCCTGCTGAGGAGGCTGCAGGCACCCACAGGGCCCTGTCCTCAGCTCAGCGTGCTCTGGGTGGCCCAGCTGTCCCACACGCTTTACTATTGCCCCTGAGTAAAGAGGCTAAAAGAACAGGTGTTGCTGAAGCTAGGACACCTCACTAGCCAGGAGAGGTCAGAGACGGTCTAGACAAGTTACTGTGTGGGTCAGCTGGAACCTCTGTCCACACATCCCAGGGCCGCAGTTTCTAGGACGTGTGAGTCAAAGGTTGCCGCCCTCAGCTCAGCCATGACCTGCTGCTGTACAGAACGTGCCCAGGCTCAGCCCCTCGGAGCCAGCGGGGAGCTGTCCCTGTGATCCCCGTTGTGGAGTCGGGTGTGGAGGCTGAAGGCGCACACTGGCTCCTGTGCTGATGTCGGTCTGTGTTTGTGGGAACGAGGGCATGTGAGCCCTGCCCCTTTGCCTTCCCTGGTCCCAGGTCACGCCCACACGTCCTCATGCACTTTCGTACTTGAAACGGGAGCAAAGAAAGATGCACGTCCTGTACGGTGACGGCTCGGGGCTTCTGCCCCTGCTGCTTCCTGGCTGTCAGGCTTCTCCCAGAGGCCTTCAGAGTGTGAGCTCAGCCTGCTCTTCCCCATGGGAGAGGCACAGTGAGTCCCCACCGTAAGCCAGCCCCAAATAGTGGTTCTGAAGCCGCGCCTGCGGCTCAGCCCAGTGCCGGGCCCACTCTGCGCCTGTGGCTGTATTCATGGGCCACTTCTTGTGGCAGGGCAGGGGTGACGCCTCCCTGGATGGTTTTCCGGTTGCACTGCCTTAACTGCAGCCCCTGCCATGCAGCGTCCCGCCTGCCGAGGTGGCGGGTGCAGGTGCTGGCACTCCTGCATGCGCCTGACGGCCGCTGTGCAAAACGGCAGTGCAGGAACTCGGGCAACTCCCTCTCTCTTCAGCACCCACATGCAGGATCTCCAGGAGGTGACCCAGGACCTTCACTACGAGAACTTCCGTTCCGAGAGGCTGAAGAGAGGCGGCAGGTGATCATGCTGTCCCCGTGTTGTGTTGCTCTGGGTCACACTGCTCCCCGCCATGTGCCACTCCGCCTCATGACCTCTCAGCACCATGCTTTGCTTTTCCACCTCAGAAGTCACTGTTAGCAGAGGGTGCTCTTTGCTAACTTAATTGAACCGTGCTGTCACTGGCCTTTTAAGGGAAAGGCAGATTGAGTAAGGACATCACGAGTGACTGTCCATGGGACCAGCAGGTGACGCAATGCTTATGTCGCTGGGCTCCCATGTAGTCGATCATGGGTCGAGTCCTAGACCCGGTGGCTTAAAACTCATGCTGGGCATGTGCATGTGTGTGCCCAGGATCCCGAGAGGAGAATGGAGGAAAAGGGATTGCGGCACGGCCTTTCCCCGCAACCCCCCCAAGGGGGGGCGGGGGTGATTTCTCACTTTCTGTCTCTGTCTCTCTGTCTCTCCAGTGAGCACACACACCCTATAGCAAAAATCTCTCTTAAAAAAGAAAGAGTGGCTGTCCATGAACACACTTGTACTGGATTCTTCAAAAACATCCCTCTGGAGCCAGCCCACGTTGTGGTTAAGGCAGCTGGATCGCGCAAGGCTGACTACGCAGTTGGCGTCCCAGACTAGGGCTCTGAAAAGCAAGCCCCATGAGTGTGTGCCTGGAATCCCTCAGGGGGGCCACAGGGTGGAAGAGGTGTGGCGTGACCATGCCCCCGACGGGGAGGTCTCTCTCTGTCTCTGTCCCTCTCCCCCTCCCGCAAGCACACATGCCCTCTGGCAGAATTTAAAATATAAGCTATCACTTTCTGTAGATATGGACAGACTTTGCCAGGAGGAAGCCACAGTGATGTGGTTGGGGTGGGCTGGGCAGGTGGCTTCTGAGCAGCGGGGTGGGGAAGCAGCTTCACTGGTAGACAGGCGGCCACTGTCACTCAGGGCCCGTCCCCACTGTCCAGTATGTTCTCGTACTTGATCTGTGTCTGCTGAGTTCCATGTGTGCTCTCTACTTAGCAACTGATTTTTCTTTGTACCTGATAAAAATTGTGTATTTGCTTAGAATAGAACTCTTTCCCCTCCAAATGCTCCATTGACACTTAAAACTGGTAGACGCTAAGGGGACAAGGCACTGTCGGCGCACAGTCCTGAACACGGCTGCTCACGTGTCCTCCCCGCACTGACCGTCTATGCGTGCTTAGCTGGACGAGTGCCTACCGGCAGTTGAGCCCGCGCTGTGTGCCCCGTCCTGCATCCGCAGCACACAGAGCTCAGCAGGCTCGGACCTCGGGCTGGGGCTGGGCCCGCCGGCTCTCACTTCTCAGCCCCCAGCCCCTCCAGTGGGCCCCGCGTCTGCGCACAGGAGTGACTGCAGAGCCCGTCTTCAGGTGGTGCTCACTCTGAGTCCGTAGAGGACCGGAGTGTCATCACCCAGGTTAGGAGTACGAAGAGGTGTCTCGAGTTTCCCATTTCATGTTGTCCTTTCTCGGTCGTGTCTACGTGGTTTTCTAATCGAAAGTGGACTTCCTCCCAGGAGGCTGTGATCAGAAATAGCCAACTGCATTTCTCACAGCGTTGTTGTTTGTTTCTCTGTCAGGAAAGTGGAGAGTGAGGACATGAATAAGGACCAAATCTTGCTGGAAAAGGAGGCAGAGGTGCGTAAAGAAGGGCTGTTCCCTTCACCAGGACTGCTCAGGGTACATCCAGAATGTGACTTGCCGTAACTTGTTACCATCTTCCTGCCTTACTCCTCGGAGTAGGGTGAATTACAATGGATTTCTTACGTGTGTGTGTCTGCAGTGACATGCATGTATATGTACATAAGTATCTATGATGCTTTTTCTTTTCATTTGTAGTAGCAAGTTAGCTAAAGGACTTGGAAACATTTTAGTAACCTGACAGATTTTTGTAGAATGTTAAAAAATCATTTTCCCCTTGCAGACAATAACCAAAAGGAAAGTATAATGAAATTGACATTGCAACTCTTAATAAAAGAATTTAAGGAAAAAAACAGATCAGATTATGGAGGAAGTTAGAAGACTTGACTGAAAGTATCCTTGGCCACTTCCGTAGCCCAGTAGTTCAGGGACCCGGGTCCCACAGACCCGAGGGGGGCCTGGCCTAGCCCAGCAGCCTGAAGAACATGTGGGGAGTGAGTGCCTGCTTGCACGCCCCAGTCCCGAACGGGGGAAGAACCGGAGGGTCGGACTGTGGTCTGGCCATCCCCCACGGGGGTGCGTCCCCTCTGGCAAAAGAACGAAAGTCGGTGAGGACGAAAGTGGGTCAGCAGGCACTGGTTCCTAACTGACCCTCATTACTCTGCTGAGAAAGCCGAGTCCCTCCCCCGGTGTAAGTTGCTGTTCCTGGCTCTTAGGTTAAAATATACTGTCTTGTGTGTTTCTTATTTGAAGTGCATGTTCTTATCATTGTCTTGGTTTTCTACCAAGTTGTCAGTCCTTCTGTGGACTTGTAATCCCCCGTGTGAACTGTGGGTCGCGTTTCGGAAAAGCACACACAGCAGCACCATAGGACTCGCAGAGCGCCCTGTGGTCGGTGAGGCCGCGGCCGCGCACCCGGGCGTGTCTAACCAGCGCTCTGCTCACAGCTCCGCCGCATGCAGGAGATGATCGCCAGGATGCAGGCGCAGATGCAGCTGCAGGCGCAGGCGGGGGATGGCGACGGCGGGGTCCATGGACAGCACGTGTAGGTGAGTGCAGTGTGGGCCCCGGGGCTGGCAGAGCTCACGGCCGTCTCAGCCTGGATTGCTGGCCCTGCCACGTGGCCTCAGAGCCCTGAACGAGCACATCCCCGTGCCTGCCATCCGGCAGGGCCTGCTCACGTGCTCTGTCCTCTGCGTGTAACACAGTTGGAGTGGGACGGAGCTCTGTAGGAGGATGCTTTATCAAGCAGATGGCCTAGTGGTTACATCGCTGGACTCCCACGTTGTCAGTCATGGCTTGAGTCCCAGAACCGGCACCTTTTGTTGTTTTTTTTTTTTTTTTTTTAAGAATGATTTTATTTTGGGACCAGCAGTTAGTGTAATGGCTATGTCACTGGACTCCCATGTAGTCGACTGCAGTTCAAGTCCCGGACCCGGTGGCTTAAACTCACGCTGGGTGCGTGTGTGTGCGTGCCCAAGATCCCGAGAGGAGAATGGAGGAGAAGGGATTGTGGCGTGGCTATCCCCCCCGTGGGGTGATTTCTCGGTTTCCGTCTCTCTGTCTCTCTCTGTCTTTCTGATGAGCGCACACACCCTATAGCAAAACCTCTCTAAAAAAAAAGAAAAACAAAAAAGAATTATTTTATTTTAACTTTCTTTTTCTTTTCCTTCTAATTTGACCAGAGAGGGAGGGAGGGAAAGTGATAAAGCAGGCCACCAGGTCCGGGGCTCAAATCGCAATTGGCTGTATAGGAGTCTAGTGCCCTAACCACCACACCACCTGCCAGCCCCTGAACCCGGCAGCTTAAAACTCATGCTGGGTGTGTGTACATACAGGGGTTCCCCAAGAGAATGGGGAGAAGGGGCTAGGCGTGGCAACCCCAAGGGGTGATTTCTTGCTTTCTGTCTCCTGGTATCACATACTCTCCCTATAGCAAAAATCTCTGTCTTAAAACACAGGCTGGGTGTGTGCATGCGTGCCTGGAGTCCTGACAGGATGGAGAAGGGACCGTGGCATGACACTGCCTGCAGGAGGTGCTCTCGCTCCCTCTCACTGTCCCCAGTGAGCACTGGGCCCTCTGGCCACGTTCACAGAAAACGGGAGGGAGGTGCCTCTAGAGGGCTGCAGGCGGCACTGGGAAGAGGGCTGGGAAGAGGGCCTGTGGTCCAGGTGCCACTCCCCTTGCTTCCGGAGGTGGGGACGGCTTTGGGCAGAGTCCATCCCAAGAGAGTGCAGGCGCCTGGAGGGAGATACAGGAGATGGGGCGTGGCCTGAAAGATGTGGGAGGAAGAGCTGGGACTGCGGGTCCAGGGCCCATGGTCTCGGGCAGTGTGGGAGCACCCCCGTACCAGGAAGGTGGCCTGAGCACTGTGACGCAGCAGGCCAGCCTGCACAGGAGGCCAGTCTGAGGCCTCGCCAGCCAAGGCGCAGGGCTCGGAGGCCCATGGGGTGCTGGGCCTCGGCCTCCGAGACAGCCCTGCTTGCGCCCCTCCAGGGACAGCGCTGCTTGTGAGGCAAACGTGTGTATCTAGAGGCACCAAGTACCTGGGTCCAGGTCCCGTATGGGGTCGGGCAGCACAGGCACCCCGTCCCTGCCTGGGCGGTGCTTTGCTTTGAGCATAATGTTGACGCCTTAGGAGCAGGCTTGGTGTGCTGGAGGAGTCGCTGTCACCAGGGGCAGAGCCTCCTGTCACCCCACATGACCCGATCGGCCACTGCCTGGGGGGAAGGTGTGGCAAGGGGAGCAGGGCTTCGGGCTGGGGCTGCTTTGAGGCAGGGTAGGTGACAGGTACACCCCATCTCTGGTCTCACTACCTCTCTCTTTTAAAATGTCACAGAATTAGGGAAATTGTACTTCAGACTGGTTTTTACTTCTGCATACTCATGAGGTTAGCAGTTTTTGCCATTTCCAGGGGCTCCCGGTGCCGTCTACAGAGTCGGCGGTTGGCCCGATGGGCCGACCTGGCAGTGTGTTGGGGCACGGAGGCAGGGAAGCAATCCAGGATGGCCGTGGCAAGCGCTGAGTGACCCGTGACCTGTGCTGTATTCTGTTTTTCTAGAAAGCGCTTTTCTTGGCACAAGCGCGAAGACGCTCCGGAGGGGCGAACAGCCAGCCACCTCCTGTGCCTGCGGGAGGAGCCCGTCCACACCGCACCGCTGTGCCTGGGAGCGCCGTTCTAAGACCTGTGACGTGCTTGGTGCATGGAGCCCTAACACTTGTACTCGTATTTCACTTTCCCCTTCGTGAGGTGCACTTTCCCTTGCGTTTCCTTATTCCTCAGTTAACCGCTAACGTTAGGGTGGTTCTCAGGGCGGCCAGACTTGGCTGGCAGGGCTGACGCCAGACCTGCCGGCTATAGCCAGAACGGTGGTGCCATCATGGTGCTCCCGGGGGCAGGGCGGCGTGGGTGTACACAGTGCTGCCCTACCTGGCACAAGGCCACCGTCCTCGGTGAGCCCGCCCTGGGAAGGCTCCCGCCCTCTTCCCGCCACCTCCAGGCTGTTCTGGGCAGCGGTGCCCTCGTCCACACATTTCCCTGTAGCCAGGTGAGCTGGAACGGTTACCTGACAACACACATGCACGCTTCAGTGGCTTTTTTACAGCAGGCTTCGGGGGTGAGTCTTAAGTCTCCAGAGTCTGATGCTGGGTACCTTCAGAATCCCCAGTCGGTCCTGGCAGTTGTCCCCTGGCTCCACTGCTGTGCAGGGAACAGAGCAGTTGGGAGCTCCAGCTGCACACCACCCTGAGACTCTTACCAGCAGAGGCGGCGAGCATCCCCTGCCACTGAACTGGGGCGTGACTGGTCAGGGAGCGTTAGCAGTGGGCCTGCTCAGAGACCAGCCTTTGTACATCTCACCCATGCTGTACTGCGTTTTCTATGACCGCAGGGGCAGAAGGCCTGCCTCCGCAGTGCACAGTGGGGTCCTTGGGCCGGCGTGCCCTGTGCCACCGGAACCCCAGGAGGCCCATGTGCCTGCCCGGTTTCCTGGTGCGGGCTCCTGCCTTCCTTCACAATGGCGTTGGGTGGGACCGAAGCAGCAGGGATGGCATGCCGTGTGCTGCTGCCTCTCTGTCCCCACCATCACTGCCTTCCACCTTGTGTGCTCCGACGTCATGTGTCACGCAGGCTGCTTGCGGAGCCCGTCGCTGCTGCGCGGTCCGCTCGCTGCGCCGTGGCCTGGCCCTCACCTTCCGCCCTTCCCTCCTGCACTTGTGCAGTTCACTCCAGAGGGAGAAACAACCTCAGGGAGTGACAGGAACAGTCACCACGGTGTGGAGGGAGCAGGTGCTGGTACAGTATTTTCCTTTTACTAAAACGTGAGAAGTTGAGATAGAAAAAATGCTTCATCAGAGGGCACCAGGCGTATGTCGAAAGTCATCGTGTGAAGTCTTGCCTAGGAAGGGTGTTCAGGACTGGAGTGCATCTGAGCAGCTGGTAATTGAACTGGAAGATGCTGGAAGGAAAGGGAGGGAGGATGAGCATGCCCAGGTCCACCCTGGCGGTGTCTACTGAGGGCCAACTTCCACCTAGTAATGGGTACTGGGGTGGGGAACACCTAGCTTCTGAAAGCCCTGACTTTGCTACCCAAATCTAAACATGTACTTTTGCTAACAGATAAGTGCTCCTTTACTAAGAGATAATCTCTCCCTGTAGAAATGTATTTTGTAAACACTTATTTTCCACAGCAATTTTGTATCCATTTAAGCTAACCTTTTCCAATAAAGCACTGTTGAGATACTAAACGAGGTGCTAGTGGTTGGTTTTTGGCAAGGCTGAGGTGGGAGAAGTCAGCCCTGGTCGTGTCCTTGGTTGAAATTGGAAACAGTCTCTTGCATGGAAAGCATCAGTACCAAACAGCTCTGTACTGGAGACCCCGGTTCCGAAAGAAAGCAGCGGAGACTAGAAAGGAATTACTGGGTTGCTGGAAAAGTCATGACACAGTTTCACGTTAAAAATAAAAATAACATCATGGCTTTTCCAACAACCCAGTATTCGCAGGTGGTCAGATTGCTACTTAAAGAATACAAGACCAGCTGGTAAATATTAGCACTGATTAAGAATTCAGCAGCAGGGGCCAGCAGTTAGCGTAATGGCTATGTCGCTGGACTCCCACGTGGTCGACTGCGGTTCCAGTCCTGACCCCGGTGGCGTGCGTGCATGCCCAAGATCCCGAGAGGAGAATGGAGGAGAAGGGATTGTGCGTGGCCATCCCCCCTGGGGGGTGATTTCTCGCTTTCTGTCTCTATGTCTCTCTCTGTCTGTCTGGCGAGCGCACGCGCCCTATAGCAAAAACCTCTCCAAAAAAAAAAAGTTCAGCAGCGCCTGCCCGCTACAGGACAGGGACATGCAGTGGGAAAGAGAGAGCTTGTCCGCTGGGACAGCTGCTGACCCCGGGAAGTACAGGCCAGCATGAGATTCAGCCGAGGAATGTCTCCTGAAACAGTCCAGAGAGGAAAGGTCAGCCACGTCACCAAGGGGACGTTAGAACCTGGACTCGGGCCTGATCTGGATGGCTGGGCACCTACCCCCCAGGCCCTCACCTCTCCAGGGCCCCAGGCCCTGCAGTGCTGGTTCTTCCAGACTGTCCCTGACCAGCCGCCCCCACCTCTCCCTCCTGTGGCTGAACCTGGTGTCTGGGCCCCAAGGCTGCTCTCTCTAGGCCAGTGTGGCTTTAGAAAGCTTGCAAGATCGGGCATGGCTTGGAGACCAGGGCAGCCCAAGAGGGGTCTCCTGGACTTATTTCCCCTCTCCATAACTGCACGGAGACATCGGGTGCCAGAGCTGGCGGGGAGGGCAATGTAGGGTGGGGCCCTGAAGGGCGAGTAGTTCAGTGAACCCCCAAAAGAGAGGGCAGTGCGCTCTGAGCCTGACCCCCCCTGGCCTGGTCTGGGAAGTCTGCGAGGGCTCCAGGCCTCCTTCCTGGTGCCATGCAAACAGTCTGCTCCAGGGCTGCGCCGGGCCCAGCGACGCGACGCCCCGCCCCGTCCCTGCCAGCCGACGCCCCGCCCCAGCCAGCCGGCCCCGCCCGGCGACCCGACGCCCCGCCCAGAGTGACGTCGCCCAAAGAGCCGAGACTCTACGTACGTGGATTTGCGTTAGACGTCGTCGTTCCCCACACGCCCCGCCCCTTTTCCCCTCGTTCACCAATCAATACTCAAAGCCTCGCTCACGGGCCGCCGGCCGGGGAGGCCCCGTCCAGACGGCCTGCCAGCCAATCGGCGGTGCGTCCGCGGGCGGGGGCGGGGCCGGGCGGTGCGCGGCGCGGGGGCGGGAGTGCAGTAGAGCGCAGGCTGTGCTGGAGCGGGACGTGGAGGCCGCCGCCGGGCCAGGCGGGTAAGGACTGCGGGGCGAGGGCGAGGGCGAGGGCGAGGGCGAGGGCGAGGGACAGGCCGGGTGGCGCCGGCGCCGGCGGGATGGCCGGGCGGGCGGGTCGGAAGGCTGAGGCTCGAGGCCCGGGCGGCGCTGAGGCCGGCGGTCCGAGAGGCCCATGCCGGGCCCCGAAGGCCTGGGAAGGCGCAGCTCCAGGCGGAGTCTCGGCCGAGCCTCCCGTCTGTGGGAGCCTTCCCCGCGGAGGCCGGCCGGGAGGTGGGCCAGGAGTGCTTGCGTGGACGAGCGTGGGCGGCCTGCAGAGTCGGGGGCCGCGGCGGGGAGTGTCTGCGTGGACGGGAGCAGCTGGCAGGAGCGGTGGCCCCGAGTGGCGGTGGACCGCGGTGGGTGGCCCTCGGAGCCGGCAGGGCCGGTGAACCTGAGTGTCTGCGTGGACAGGGCTGGTGAGCTGGAGTGTCCCCATGCCCGTGGCGGCGTAGGGAAGAAGCGGGTTACAGTAGTCTTGGACCTCGAGCACACCAGCGGGTGCAGGAGTCGTGCACTAAGTGGGTCTGGGGTGCCCAGAGCAGGCCCAGCGCACCTGGGAGCCACAGGTGGAAACCAAGGGACGTGCACCTCCGGCTTGGTGTGTGCCTTCCGCGTCTTTTCTGAGAGGTGGGGACACCGTGGCAGTGTGGGCACCCCACTCTGGGGCGGTGACCATGGCCCAGCAGCCCTGGTGGCCACTCCTGGGCCTGACGCCTGCCAGAGCAGACTGCAGCCAGGCCGCTGGAAGGGAGAACTGTCCCTAACACCGGTAACAGGGTAGAGGGGCCAGCCAGGCGGAGAGGGTGCTGAGGGCGCTGGACCCCCATGCGGCTGACCACGGTTCAAGTCCCAGACCTGAAGGCTTCGAGGTCATACCAGGGGCAGGTGCATGCACGCGTGCCTCAGATCCCAGGAGAAGAGGGGAAGGGGTTGTGGCTCTGGCACCCCAGGGGCCATCTCGCCCCTCCTCCTGCTGCCCCTTCAGTGAGCACACATACCCTGTGGCAGAAACCTAAAGAAAGAAAGACAGAGAAGGGACAGTTAAACCCAGGCTCCGTCTGCAGGGCAGCACTTCTCTCCAGCTCTGTCCCTCTGGCTTGGCTGGGGCACCGAGGGCACATGCGACCGCCTTCGGGGCTTCTGGCCTCTTGTGGGCTGCACGGTAGCAGGTGTCAGACCTCCCGTAGAGGATACCAGGAGGCAAAGACACCCTGACCCATGGGCCAAGCGGTTGTACGTCCCACGCCTGCTGCTCCGGGCAGCCTTTTGAGCATTCCCAGATGCCAGAGACTGAAGCCAGAGTCGTGCAACCTCTCCTGCTGGGACTTGCTCAGTTCCCCAGAAGCCCTTGGAGGACACAGGGCCAGGTCACACAGCCCCGTGTTGAAGTGGAGGGAGGGAAGGGAGACTCAACCAAGTGGGGCGAGGGCTTCGGCCGGTCCCCCCTCCCAGCTGCACTGCACACTGTCACCGGCACGTGGCTGGCCGACTCAGTACACACTGTGCACCTGTCCGACCTGCAGGAGTTCGCTGCTCGTTTTCACACGGGCCTTACGTTCTCGCAGTCTCCACACTCCTGTACTAACTCGCTTCCCAGAGCAGAGTCGGTAGTAGACAGCACATTTGTTTCTCTCTGCCTCCTGTTCTGTCCACGAAATGGGTTTAAAATGCACCTACCACGTGGGGCAGGTTGGAAGACTGTGAGTCAGCCTGGAGGCTGTCAGCAAAGGGCCTGTTACAGGGAGTCCTGATAGGTGTTGGCTGGTGTAACCAGGGGAATTCAGAAACTCCTTAGAAAATGGAATTAAAAGTATGCGTTTATTTTGGTGCAAAATAGTTTGAAATCCATACATAATTTTTTTGTAGTAGACATTTCTTTTTTTAAGAATTACTTATTTAATTTTTATTTATTATTGGTATTTAATTTGACCAGAAACAGAGAGAGAGAGATAAAAGAAAGTGAGAAAGCAAGCTGCCAGGTCTGAGACTTAAACCATGGTTGGCCATGGGGGAGTCCAGTGCCTTAACCACCAGCCACCTGCTGGCCCCAGCAGCATGTATGCCTGTAGACCTTCCGAAGACCTTGCCTCTTCGCAGTTTGAAGAATAATCCACACACTAGAACTAGTGAATCCTGGATGTTTTATTTTTTAAAAAGAAGAAACAAAACAGCAGTTAAGAGATTAACCAATAATTAAGCATGGTCCTGCTTGGAGGAGAGGGTCGGCACAGAGTCACCAGGGCCAGGGTAGCTCGTACACAGGCGAGGCCACACCCCTGTAAATCACTTGGCGCACCCTGACTTCCAGAAGCCTCTGCTCCTGGTCACAGCCCCACCTCCTGAGCTGGGACAGCCATTTTCTTGCCGCCTCCCGCACTTGGCTGTGCATTGTCCTTCACCCACTTGCAGATCGTGGCCAGC
Source organism: Tupaia tana (assembly GCA_026018925.1). Classification (NCBI taxonomy): domain Eukaryota; kingdom Metazoa; phylum Chordata; class Mammalia; order Scandentia; family Tupaiidae; genus Tupaia; species Tupaia tana. Next base: position 316,075 of record JAKSZU010000001.1, read on the forward strand.
CTCCTGCACCTGCGGGGAGCCCCCATGTGGCGCCAGGTGGTCTGCCGGCTCGCCAAGGTGAGGACGAGCACGTGTTCTGGCACACGCTACCTTGGCCACGGGAAGTTGCAGGGCTGAGCATTGTGCGTAACTTACTAGGATAAAGGCCGTGTTCGGTGCTTCCTGGGAAGTATTAAATTGGTGTAACCTTTTTTTGGAAAACTAGCAGTATTTGGTAGAGATTTTTTATCTGGGAGCTGGGTCTCACATAGCTGACCACAGTTTGAACCCCAGCGCTGGCATCAAAAAACACCAGCCAAAAAAAAAGGAAAACCCACCAGCCAAGCCATATGAGCATGCCCAGACCCTCGGAGGGCAGGGCGCAGAGAAGGGCTTACAGTGTGACCATACCATCAGTGGTGCCTTGCACTCTCCCTGGCAAGTGCACACGCCCTCTGGCAATTTTTTTTTTTTTTTTGAGAAGTTTTAGTTATAGGGCGCGTGCACTCGCCAGAAAGAGAGACAGAAAGCGAGAAATCACCCCCCAGGGGGGATGGCCACGCCGCAATCCCTTCTCCACCATTCTCGTCCCGGGATCTTGGGCACGCACGCACACACGCCCGGCGTGAGTTTAAGCCACCAGGTCTGGGGCTCGAATCGCAGTCGGCTACATGGGAGCCCAGCGACATAGCCATTACAGTAACTGCTGGTCCCTTTTTTTTTTTTTAAAGAATCATTCTATTTAACTTTATTTTTTATTATTATTAGTATTATTTTAGTGTGATCAGAGAAAGAGACAGAGGGAAAGTGAGAAAGCAAGCCACCAGTTCCAGGACTTGAACCTCAGTCGGCCGTGTGGGAGTCCGGTGCCTTTAACCACCGTGCCACCTCCAGCCCCCGACAATATTTTTAAAGGTTTTTGGTTGTTGTTTTTCTTTTTTTTAAATTTTGGAATCCCACTTTCGGAAGCAAATGATCAAACCTACAAACTCGGCCCCGTGGGGTGGCGGCCACTCCACAGCCAGCAAGCAGGTCTCAACAGGTCTGCCGTTCCCTCCGAGCAAGAGCTGAGCCGTTCAATCCATGAAAATGTGCTTTAAAATAGAACCTCCACCGAGAAGTGAACGCTGTGTACGCGGCAGTTACAGTGTGGTAAAACTCGTGAGGGCAGGGCCAGGGCTGGAGGGAAGTCCGCGTGGCATTGCTTGAGGCACGAGGCAGCCCCAAACTGGCATGTCAGTTTATAGACGGAAGGTGCTGCACCCTCAGGCTGCCCTGACAGCCATCCCATCGCCCTCCCCCAGCCCTTCCAGCTTGCTTCCCGAAACAAGAAACACGCGTCATTTCACATCCCACCTGCAAAACCTGCTTAGGTAGGGCTTCATCCAGACGCTGCTCCCAGCCCAGCCTCCCACACAACCCCCCGCGCCTGTCCCCAGGCCCAGCCCAGGCACTCCCAGGTCCGCCCAGCCCCTCCTGTGCTCCGTCTGGCCCGGGCCCTGACCTGTGCGCACAGGGTACCCTCTGCCGGCCTCGTCTGCTGATCCGTAGGCCCCCCTGTGGAGGCGACTGCTCCCCCAGAGCCACCTTGGCCCTCGTTGTTGGGGCTGACGGGTGCTGGTCCTTCCTATGCGTGCCCTTTCTGGGGCTGCCCTCTGCCTGCCTCTGCTAGGCGGAGCGTGGCGCCTGGTGGGCCGATGCCACCTGCAGGGCTGGGTCCTGACCTTTCTGAGCCTCGGGCCATGTGGTAGGGCAGTGCTGCAGGGGCTGGGAGCGTTGAGCAAGCGGGCTTGGCCAAGGGCTTGGCTGGCCTCAGCTGCGTGTCACTGGGGCGTGGAGCCGTCTGACATCCTGGAGGCGCTGGCTTGGGTGTTGTCATGGGGCCCACTCAGCACCGGTCAGCCCCCTCTGCCGTCTTCCCTGTCTGTCCAGGGCTCTCGTCGCCACGTGCCCGGCCCTAGTCTGCCTGCCCACTGCTGGCAGGGAAGCTGTTGCTCTTTGGCAGACGCCCACATCCCTGGGCACTCAGGCTGGCACCAGTGCAGGGGCTCCGGAAACACTCCGGGGATTACTCGCGTGCATGTGGGGAGAGCCGAGGCTGGGTTTATGGGGCCTCCGCTCGTACCTTAGCACTGGGAGAGGAGACCTTTAAGGAAAAGAATACAATGCCAGTTTAGACGTTCAGAGCTGGTCAGGGCCAGGGAAGGCTGCAGGCTCGAAACGGCCCACGGCACGGACAGCAGGCTCCCAGCACTCCTTTAAGCCACCAGGTCCAGGACTGGAACTGCGGTCAGCTACGTGGGATCCAGAGACACAGCCACTATGCCACCTGCTGGTCCCCAATGCTTCGTGTTTTTAGACAAAACCCGTCCTGCCTCTGCTCTCCAGCTGGGACCACAGGCGCCCCACCCCCACCCCCGCCCGCACACAGGCTGGGTCCTCAGCCAGGAGCGCTCCGTGTCACCCAGGCTATGGGAGCTCGCCCTCCTGTCTCAACCCCTCGAGTCGCCGGGTAACGGGCACACGCCCCACTCCCAGCCTCTCCGGCTGCATGGGGAATTGGGCCTGCCTCGCACGCGAGCCCAGTCAGCTGAGCACAGCTTCTTAGCAGCCCCCCAGGGCCAGGCCAGGCCAGGCCTGCACGTGAATCCCCACCTCTGACAGTGAGAGGCAGGAAAGGCCCACAGGTGCTCTGGCGGGGCGTCCACGTCTGCAGTACGAGTAGGGTGCAGGAAGCTGCCTCTCCACTGCCGCGACAGGCCATGGCCCTGGCCCTGCAGTGTGGCTTTGTAGGCCCCGGTGCATTTCACTGTGGGCTGGCCGTGTTCTGGGAAGCCACGCCTGCACTGAGACGGCCGGCCATCACTGAAGCGTGCACAAGGGTCTGCAGACCACGGAAAGTGCCATCAGCCCAGACCAGGTGTGGCCCACTCCGCTGCCCTGCCTGGGTCCAGGACCCACGCCTCCGGCACCTTGAGGACGGGCAGATGCAGAGCTGCCGTGGACGGCAGTGGCAGGCGCCCTGAGTCTCAGAGTATTTTCTGGTTTTATGTGTTTTACAAAAGCACGTGACCATGGGATGCCTGGTGAGGGCCTCTTGCAGGACCTGGGAAGGAGACGGAAGGACGAGGCGCAGGCCCGTGGCGGCAACCTGCTAGCCGGCCAGCTGGTGGAGGCAGCCTCCGCCTCTTGGCTGGGGCCAGGTACCCGGGTTGGGCGTGTGAGGACAGCGTGTGGCTCCAGCGGCTGTGGGAATGTGGGAAGGAGAAAGTCGTTTAAGCAGTGGCCTGAGTGATGAGGCTTTACCCGGTGTTTCCGTTGCGAGTAAACCCCAGTTGCCCTGGTACGGACTGACTGCCAGGAGCACACCCACACTGACCAGGAAGCCTGTCCCAGAGTATTCTAGGGTGTTCCCTTCTGTCCCCGTCGAGCTATTTTTGCCCGAGAGCAAACAGCAGGGTAGCTCCTCCTGGCCCTTGTGGGGGGCACTGGTGGGGCGCCTGGGTGAGGTGCCTGTCTCCGGGACCGCCGAGCAGGTGCTTCTGGAGCTGAGGCTGGTTTCAGAGGGGAATGCACACTTGCCCCTTGGGGAACTCGGGAAATGACGAAGACCGAAGACAGCCAGGGCCGACCTGTTCCCTCTCCCTGTGGTACCTCTGTGGACATGGCGCGGGCACCAGCCCTATCCGGGGAGCTGCCGAGGGGCCGCCCGGTCTGGGCCCCGGGACAGCGTAGAGAAGCGCCATCGGGTCTCCTGTCCCAGCCCTGTCCTCGGCAAGGCGCCTCGCGAGAAGCCACGCAGAGCTGGCATCGCAAACACGGGTTCAGGCCCAAGGAGCAGCGGGCCCCAGGCATCTGGGAGGTGACAGGAGCTCGCCCCTGAGCCGCTTGTGAACCTCTGGCCTAGCCCAGAGCTGCCTGTGCCTGGGGCTGACCCTGACAGCTTCAGACTCGAGAGCCAGCCAAGGGGCCATGCCCGGGAGCAGGCGCAGCACACGGGCTCTGCGGGGGAGGCAGGGACACCGAGCCCACGGCCCACGGAAGGCGGGTCCTGACATGACCCTGGCCACACAGGCCAGTGCCGGCTCAGCTGCAGTGCTGCAGATCTGCTGTGGACCCAAACAGGAGGCGGAGTTACCGGCATGCAGCCAGACCTGCCAGCGCCATGGCCTTCCTTTCCTGGGCACTTCCTGCAAGTGGGCATGGCTCATAGAGCACTTGGCAGGTGTGGCCGGAGTGCCACCCACCCCCTGGACGTCATGCTGTCGGCCTGGCCTGCCAAGCAGGACTTGTGATTTTGTGAGCACAGAACCGCGGGGTCCTGCTCCCCTGGGCAGCAGGAGCTGCAGCCATGCCACCACCCACTTTGGGGAGGGAAGGGCTGCGCACCCAGGATGACCACGGGGCAAGAGGCAGGGGACAGCCACACGGACCTCTCTGTTCCACCGCAGAGCTGGGGAGGTGGGCGTGGAGAGGCCCTCGGGCAGACCCGGCGGGGCCCACAGCCCTGGGCAGAGAGCCGAGCCATGCCGGCTGCCACAGCCGCAGAGACTGGGCGAGCCGGGGCTGCGCTGTAAGCTGCCACGCTCGGGGTTATTTACGGCTACACTCAAAACCAGAACCAAGATGCCCTTTGAATGGCTGGTGTTGAAATAGCCCGGGAAGAGGAGCCACCCGGGGACGGGCGGAGGTTTAGGTAGTCCTGGGAAGAGCGGAGGAGGCCTGAGGGCCATGCCAGTGCGGCTTTCGGAGGAAGCGACGCGCAGCATGACGGGAGGGCGAGTTGGTAACTCACGGACGGGTAGAGCCTAAATCCACGTGTTTCTTTTCTGGTCCCGAAGAATTTGCAGTTACTGGACGGAGAGCCAAGGGGTGGGCGCTGGGCTTGTCCCCACAGACCCACAGCAGGGCTGAGGCTTCGAGCAGGCGGCTTCGTTCCAGGCCCGGGTTCCCCGCAGACAGTCAGGGAGCCGGCCAGTGTTTCCCAGAGCGGGGCCCTGCCTGCGGCCTGCGCCATGCCTTGAGCCCTTGCGTGCACCCCAGGCGTTGCTAGGTGTTCTGGCATTCGACAGAAAGGTCTGTCCGCACTTCTCTCCCCCTTCCGTGTGTGTTGGAGATGCATGCCGTTCACCCTGCAGACCCTCGTCTCCACAGCCCACTCCCCCTGCGGGCCGTGCCCTCCTCTCCACAGCCCACTCCCCCTGCGGGCCGTGCCCTCCTCTCCGTGGCCCGCTCCCCCTGCGGACTGCGCCCTCCTCTCCCTGGCCGTCTCCTCTTGTTTCGTTGCCGATTTACAATAAAGCTGTGGGCTTTAAGTCACTACAAGCAGTGCTCTTTCGGCTCAGGGCTGTTGTAATTTAATAGAGCCTTCTGAAGTACCCTTGTCTCCCCTCCGCCCTGGGACTCGGGGGTGACCGTGCGCCTGCTGTGAAGCCAGGTCCCAGAGGGCTCCTGAGCGCTCGGCCCCGCCCACCGCGGCCCCTCAGCTTCTCAGACCTCAGCTAGGCCAGAGCTCCAGCCGAAATGCCCTCCCAGGCCGCTGCCTGCAGCCTCTGTGAACACGCCGGGCGAGGTGCGTGTCCTGGGCTCTGCCTTCCGACACCTTCTTTGAGCCTGGTCCCCAGGTTTGCTCACCGGGTCTCTGTCCCCGGGCCGAGGTGCCAGTGCCTTTCTTCCTGTCCTTGGGCGGCATGGCGAGGCCAGAGAGCAGCCGTGGCCACGCAGCCTCGCTAAGGTGCCAGGCCAAAAACAGTTTATAGCCTCTTTCTAAAGAGGTTTTCTGCCTTAGGGCACGTGTGCTGGGGAGTGAGGAGACAGGGAGAGTGAGAAAGCACCCCTGGGCGGACGGCCACACTGCAGCCCCTGCCCCCCCACTCTCTCCTCGGGACCTGGGGCACACCAGCATGATTTTCAAGCCGCTGGTCCAGGACTCAGCCCATCGTGGGCTGTGGGGAGGTCCAGCGGCGCCGGCGTTGCGCCATCTGCTGATCCCTGCATGTCTTTTCTCTCCTGAGGAAGAGATGCCCGGCCAGCAGGGCCACATGCTCGCTCACGGTCCCGGCCACGCGTCGAGCCCACGGGCCCCTGCGGCCACCCCGTTAGGGCCTCCTGCTGCATTGTGCCTGGGGTCTAGGGAGGCTCTTCTAAAGCACTGGCTTAGTTCTGCTGCCTGACCACGCCTGGCCGTCCGGGGAGCCCCCCCAGGTCTCCAAGTCAGAAGCATCAAGCATCCCCTAAGTGTCTTGGGGGTCTTGTCCTCCCCCTCCAGGTAGAACCTCTTCACTGGGGACTGACCCATCTATTGCTCCTGTTTGTTTTCATTTTACATTTATTCTGACCGTGAGCACGTGTTCACATTCTCTTCAGTTCAGGATTCAAACGGCACTTGGCCGTGGGAGACCCAGCTCCCGTTAACCACGGGGCTACATGGCTGGCCTGGCCATGAGACGCTTTCATCAGTTTTTGTTTCTGGACGAGGTGGGGACTCCACAGGCTCTTCACGCCACAGGCCACGCCAGCCTCTGTAGCCAAGGTCACAGGCATGCCTGAGTGATGCTACAGGTGCCAAGCCAGGCCCTCCCACACGGCCCAGGGCACTGCCAGGCACCCCAGCCTCAGTGTGCGGCACAGGCACCGGGGAGCATGGCAGGGGCTTCTGGCACCAAACGTAGTCTCCGGGCAGCTCGGCTCCCAGCCTGCAGCTTGGCCGGGCATGGGAGGGCCGTGTGCATTGGTGCAGCTGTCCTTGTGCCACCCCCCACCGCCACCTGGCCTTGCTCTTGTTCTTCAGCCGGTCCAGGCCTCGGCCGGCCGCTGCAGGTCCTGCCGCCGCCCCTTGGCTCCCTTGCGTCACTGAAGCATGGAGCTGCCCGTGTTATAGATCCTGGCCGCCAGGAGGGGCGTGCCTCCCACGCCGTGCTGCAGAGTGGGCACAGCAGCCCTCGCCAGTGCCCGTGGGTGGGCCGGGTGGGCAGGTGCAGGGGTGCGACGCTGGCTGGGGAGGGAGTGCTCCCCATCGAGACCGCGTGTGCGCGCACACGTGAGGATCAGAGAGGAGCGTCCTCTGTGGGTCCAGGCACCCAGACCTCCTGGCCAGCGGCTCAGGTGCTCACATACATGGACGGGCACGATGACTGGGTCAGGCCCCTCTCCAGCAGTGCCTCACCCTTGCCCTGCCCACAGAGTACTCCCTCAGGCGCTTGTTTTACGATCACCTTTGATTTTTTTGAAGAGGTTTTTGCTATGGGGCGCATGCGCTCTCCAGAGAGAGACAAAGAGAGAAATCACCCCCCGGGGGGATGGCCACGCACAATCCCTTCTCCTCCATTCTCCTCTCGGGATCTTGGGCACGCACGCACACGTGCCCGGCGTGAGTTTAAGCCACCGGGTCCGGGACTCCAACTGTAGTCGACTACATGGGAGTCCAGCGACATAGCCATTACGCTAACTGCTGGTCCCAATGATTGTCTTCAGAGTCAATGACCAGTGCTCAGAGCAGTGGGTTTTCAGGTCAGGGCAGAAATACCACTGGCTTTGCTGTGAGCGGTGGGGGTCACGGCCCTTGCCGTGGCCAGGCTCACACCGCCAGTTACCTGCTCCGTGGCGGGTGGTGGTATCCTGCGTGGAGAGCTGTGGGTCGGGGCTCCCAGCGAAAATGTCTGTCAACCCGTGGGCGCCACGAAGGCCACAGGGCGGCCACTCTCCCCAGCGCCCGCACACAGCGAGCCACGTTTCCGGTTGGGACGGAGCGCTGGGCCACGGGCCCTCACGTGGTAGTGAGCACAGAGCTGAGCTTGCAGCGGCCACACCCGCTGCACAGCCGGGAGTGTGTCCAACCAGGACTGGACACGGCGTCCCCTCACCTGGAAGGAGGCAGGAAGGTGAGCTCGAGTCCCAGCGGGCCTTGGTCCTCTCCTCGCCACCGTCCTGGGGCTCCGGGAGGTTCTCTGGCAGGAGCAGAGCCAGGTCGGGGCCAAGGTCAGCCCCAGGCTGCAGGCACCCACCAAGCCCGGGCCTTGCGAGGCCATGCGTGCGCCTCGTTCGGCTTGCGTGCTCTCGCCTCCTGGGTGTTTCTCTAAGCGCGCGAAGCGACGTATCAGCCGTGTGGAGCCGACCCAGCGTGTCTCCGTCCTCCCGCTAGAGCGCGGGCAGTGCTGCTGCAGACCCTGCCTGAGCCGGAGGGCGAGCAGGATCAGACCCCGCTGCGGCAGATGACTGCAGGGACCCCCGGGCAGCTTCCGGATGGGCTGCAGGCTGAGACGGTCGGCCGTCGGGACGGCATGGCCCGCCTGTCAGTGTCCGTGACAGTCTTGACCTTTTACCTCCACCTGGGTTCCACGCCAGAGGCCCCTCGGGCACCGGCAAGAGGAGGACCCAGACGTGGTCTTGCTGCCCAGTCTGCCACAGTCGTGGGCCAGGGGGACACGGTGCTGGCCTTCTCACGGACAGTCTCTGGACCTGAAGGGCCCGGCACGCGGCAGCCCCAGGCGGCACCCCCTCGCGCGGCCGCATAGCGGGCCAGCCCTTGGTGCTGCGTTCGCATTTCCTTGAACTCAGTAATAAGCTGGGTTGTACGGTCTCCACCTTGAGTCTGGGGCTCGCTGGCTTTTGTTTAAGACCGAGGTCTTGTTTTTGAGCTCGGTCTTGGAGCCATCAGTCAGTGGGTGGTTGATGCCCCGGCACTGCTGGGCAGCAGCAGACGTTTTTCTGGGAAACAGCCACAGGCAGTTCCTGGGGGTCTCCTTCAGCCCGGCCTCTGAGCACCAAGCAGGAATATCTCACCTGGCCCTGGACACCCGCTGTCCAGACTAGACCTGGGCTAGGAGCCGCTGCTCGAGGTGCCCCCGCAGTCTCCTCCCAGAGCCTCACTGGTCAGAAGGGACCATAGTCCTTGAACCAGGAAGAGGGCATCCCGCCATCTAATGACTCTACTCCCGAGACATGAAGCCCTGCGCGAACGTGGGCCAGTTCCAATGCTCCTTGCTGCCTGGTAGACCGACGCGACCTCGCCGAGTGGGAGAGTGAGCGTGTCTGGGTGTAGACCGCACCTGTGCCGCTCGCCCTGCCATCCCGGTCACCCGCTCTGCAGGCGGCTGTGACCCCAGGTGTGCCCTCCTATTTTTGTTGAGAGAGCGCTTTTTGCTGTAGGGCTCATGTGCTCGCCAAGAGACAGGCAGTGAGAAATTGCCCTCCAGGGAGGATGGCCGCACAGCAATCCCTTCTCCACTCTCCTCGCAGGATTGTGGGCACGCACGCACACGCGCCCCACGTGAGTTTCAAGCCACAGGGTCCAGGACTCAAACCTCAAGTCCAGAGCCTTAACCACTATGCCACCTGCTGGTCCCATGGTCTGTTCTTTTAAGTGTGAATCTAGATGTGACTATCATAACAGGAGGGGAAAAAACTAAAGAAATTGTGCATCTGAAAGTATTAAGAAAAAAGCATAAACGAGAATCAGGTGGTAAACAGGAGTAGTGACTTCTGGAGTGAACGCTGGCCGTGCGTGTTTTCAGAGTGGAACCCTCACGCCAGGGAGAGGGCTGCTGTGACGACAAGGAACGGCCCATACGGCTTGCCCCCACGGCTTGGTGTCCCTAAGTGCCTGGGACTGGCCAGGGACTCTCAGGCCACCTGTTCATATCCTGTGTTTTCACACTGGAGGTGCCTTAAAGGTGGGAGTCGTCATCACCCACACTTTTTGGCTCTCTTTTTAAAAGAGGTTTTTGCTATAGGGTGCATCTACTCACCAGAGAGACGGAAAGTGAGAAGTCACCCCCTTGGATGGATGGCCACGCCACAGTCCCTTCTCCTCATTCTCCTCTTGGGGTTCCAGGCACGCACTCACACGCGCCCAGCATGCTTCAAGCCACCAGGTTTGGTACTTGAACCGTGGTCGGCCCCGTGGGAATCCAGCCACGGAGCCATTGTGCTATCTGCTACTCCCTGTGTTTATATCGACTCAAAAGTTTGTGGAATTGAAGTGAAAAGCTCAGACTGGTGCTTCTCATGCCCTCACATGGCATGTCTAATCAGTAGTGTGACAACTGTCAGGCTCTGGGACCAGCAGGTGGCGTAATGGTCATGTCACTGGACTCCCACGTAGTTGACCTGGTTTGAGTCCCAGACCCTGCTTGAAACTCATGCCGGGCCTGTGTGCGTGCCCACAATCCTGAGAGGAGAATGGAGGAGAAGGGATTGCAGCGTGGCCCTCCCCCGGGGGTGAGTGCTCGCTTTCTCGCTCACTCGCTGGCTCTCTGTCTCTCTGTCTCTCCAGTGAGCACACACGTCCTATAGCAAAAAACCCTCTAAAAAGGACACTCATTTTCTGAACGCTTCTCCCATCGCTCTGGGCACACGCAGCATTGGAGTCTCCTGACGAGGTGACCAGCCAGGGCCCGCGCACATCCCGGCCAGCCTGAAGGGGAGCCGGGGCCGAGGAGGGGCCTCCCTGGGACACTGTGGCAGTCATGTTGCATGTCCAGGGTTTCCGCCCCCTTGGGTCCTGCTTTCCTGCCTGGCCTATCACACTTGCGTGTAAACCGCAGCCCAGATGGGTGGAGGGGCTGTCCGCGGGGGGCAGGCAGGGCTGAGGCACCGCCAGGAACTGCTTGCCAGGGAGTCTCCAGGCAGCTCTCCCTCGGCTCTTCCTGGCCAACAAAATAAGCTTGAAAACCAGCAGAGGCTAGAGACGGGCCTGGAACTTGGGCAACTCCAAGGGCGCTCGGCGAGTGGAGCGAGAGGTCGTACGGTGAGGGCGGATGGCGGCCGGGCCCTGTGCTGTGTTCTTCAGCTGAGCTCGGACCACGGGATTCCCTCTGGAGGGAAGTGGCCGTGGGTCGCACCAAGGGGACTTGCGTGGGAATGAGCCCAGCCGATGGACGCGCTGTCCTTGTGCAGGGAGTCCAGACCTTTCCTTGCGCCACAAGGGAGTGTGAAAGGGACCCGACGCCCTGGGCCAGAGGCTGTGCTTCCTCGGACCTTTGGGTCCTCACCTGCAGAGCTCACTGGGGATGGCGATGGGGGTGCTGGGGGGGCAGGCTGAGCTGAGCTGGTAGGGCCTGGCTCGAGGTGGTGCCGCCCCCTGCCAAAGTGACTCCTCCCGCAGCCAGGCTGTCCGTGGTGTCCAGGCTGCCCGCAGCCAGCTTCTGAGCCCCACACCCCCACCCCCCCCCGCCGCGGGACCCACAGTGGAACCCCGTGGGCCAGCAGCAGGCCCCTCCTCCAGGGAGGCCACAGGAATGCTTCTGACTGGCCCTGCCTGGCCCAGGCTGTCACTCTGCCCCAGGGCCTCTGCCAGAATGGCGGGGCCAGCACAGTGGCCTCCGTAGGCACTGGGCCTGTGGGCGGCTGGGTGGCTCACGGCGGGGGAAGTGCCGCTCCGGGCGGTGCTGTGTCGCAGCATGAGCGGGCTCCGCCCCACTGCTCAGATGTAACTTAGGACACACGTGGAGAAGCATGCAGTTCCCGTGGTCACTGCCACTCACGGCACTGTGGCGGCCAAGACTCACCGTTGTTGTCTCTTGGTCTGTGTGTGGCAGTGTCACCGTGACTGGGGCAGCATGGGGGAGACCGGAGGAACGGACAGAGTCCTGCCGACCGCGGGGACACGCCTGGGCGCCCAGCCCCCCGTGGGAGTGAGCACCCTGGAGCCCGGCCACGTGCCATCCCCCAGGACGCAGGAGAAGCACCTGCATATCAGAGTGAAGCTGCTGGACTGCACAGTGGAGGCCTTCGACATGGAGGTAAGGGCGCCTGGTCGCCCTGGGACCCCGGGAGCAGACCCTGGCCTCTGGGTGGCTGTGGCTCCCCGCCTGCCTGCGCCCTGCCGGAACCCAGCTCTCCTGCTCTTCTCTCCCCGGGGTGGGGGCATGGGGGTGCAGCTTGGGAGCAGGGCTTCCGCCTGGCGGGGCAGGGAAGTGGGATGTCAGCGGCTCCTGCGAACCCGGGCGTTGTGAGGAGCCCACTTGGTCTGAAGTCCGCGGAGTCCTGCTCCAGAGAGCCCTGATGGTAGACGGGTCTGGGAGGGCTGCGTGAGTGTCCACGTTGAACTGGCTTCCAGCACGGCGGAGCGCCGCAGGCTGCTCTGAGAGCTTCCTCTGTCTAAGTGCTTAACTCACTCACTGGTTTTCCCGTGTAATACATAATGCCTTCTTCTTTTAAAAAAAGTTTGAGAGGTTTTTTTATTTGCTGTAGGGCATGTTGACTTGCCAGACAGACACAGAAAGCGAAAATCACTTCCAGGGGCAATGGCCACACCGCAATCCCTTCTCCAATCCCCTCTTGGGATTTTAGACATGCACAGGCACCTGGCATGAGTTTAAGCCACCGGGTCCAGGACTCTAACCACGGTCAATTACTTGGGAGTCCAGTGAGGTAACCATTATGCCATCTGCTGGTCCCGCTAATTTTTTAATAAGACATTTTTTCATAGTTTTGTTTCGTTTTGCCATAGGGCACACACACTCGCTAGAGAGAGGGAGAAAGCCCCCCAGATGACCACAGTGCAGTCCCTTCTCCGTTCTCAGAAGAACAGCTTTTGAAGCTTTTTTCCTGCTCTTCATGTCACAAAGTAATGACAAGCGAGTGACTTAAGCTCTGGAGGAGGAGTCTGGGGCATGGCAGGGTGGGCGTGACAGCACCCTCGTGTGTGGCCAGCTGGTGAGCGTCTCGTGCTCAGCTCCACCGTGTTGGGCTCTCAGGGACCCTGCATGCTGGCTTAAGGTCTTTCCCGCAGAGGAAGTCACGTCTCCCTTCTCCCGGCAGTGGGGACTGAACCGGCAGGCCCCCTGCCGACCTCCAGCCTCTCCTGCCCCTGCACAGAGCAGGTGGCTGGGCGCCCCTCCCAGCTCAGGGAGGTCCTGGGAGGACAGCGGAAGGCCTGAGTACCCTGGGTTCCGTTGGTTTGGGGTTGGTGAGGACTCCCACCTGGCAGCCCCCCTGTCGTAAACACGTCTGCCGTGGTCTGTGCTTGGGACAGTTGAGATGTGCTTACAAAAGGAGTGCAAAAATTGCATTATTTAGGGTTCATTTTTAGAGGTTTTGGTTTTTTTTTTTCTTACTCAGTGGCTTTCATCAACTAAAACTAGGGCCCCGAAGGAAAAGTACGCATGCGTTGTTGCCCCGTGAGTAAGAAGTAACCCTCGGGCAGCCCTCTGCCCCGAGAGAGTCAGAGAGCTGCTGAGAGCCGTTCAGCGCGCTAGCGAGTGGGACTGCATTTCCTGCCCATGCACAGCAGTGGTTCTGTCTGCCTGCCAGGGTCACCAGAGTTAATGTTGTCTAGAGAAAAGTTGCTTTTACATGCTGTGATTGGTAGGATACTTTCTGGAAAAGTTTTGTTTCTTCGATGGGAGAGAGGGGCACCCCTAGGTGCCCGCCTCAGTCGCCCCCAGCCCTCCCAGCTGTGGATCAGGGTGTGCACACAGGGCCAGGACCTGTCTGTGCAGGCCCAGCTGGGGACGTCCCCACCTGGCTGCCACCGTTTGCCCAGTCTCTGAGCTGAGGAGGAGACTGTGCAAAGAGCATGCCATCCCGACCCCGTCCCAGCCCTAGCCTCCCAGTTAGCAAGGGCGACAGCCTGTGCCCTGACCCAGGTTGGAGCCAGGCCTCCCACGGCCTAGCCTCGCACAGCCCCAGCCCCACGCCAGGGCCCACTTGGGTTGTGCAGCTCACAACCTGGCCACCCTTTCCTGAAGCAAACCCGGCCACTCGTGCTGTCAGTGGTCATGTCCTGCTCCAAGCACCGAGTCCTCCCTCTCCCAGCTGCTCCCACCATAGCAGCTGAAAGGACAGGTGTTTACCACATTCACCTTCTGTGCTGGTCTGCAGGCTCTTCTAGCTGGGGTCTGCGATGGCCTTGCCACCCCTTGCGTCCCCACGGGCACATGCCACAGGTGAGCCCAGCCCCCTCGTGCCCAGCATGGGGGTAAGGAGCGGAGTGCTGTCCCAGTAGGGTACACTCAGAGTGGAGGGCGTGCCGTCCCGGTAGGGTACACTCAGACACTCAGGGCGGAGGGAGTGCCGTCCCGGTAGGGTACACTCAGGGCGGAGGGAGTGCCGTCCCGGTAGGGTACACTGAGGGCGGAGGGAGTGCCGTCCCGGTAGGGTACACTCAGGGCGGAGGGAGTGCCGTCCCGGTAGGGTACACTCAGAGTGGAGGGCGTGCCGTCCCGGTAGGGTACACTCAGAGCGGAGGGAGTGCCGTCCCGGTAGGGTACACTCAGAGAGGAGGGAGGGAGTGCCGCCCCGGTAGGGTACACTCAGGGCGGAGGGTGTGCCGTCCCGGTAGGGTACACTGAGGGCGGAGGGAGTGCCGTCCCGGTAGGGTACACTGAGGGCGGAGGGTGTGCCGTCCCGGTAGGGTACACTCAGAGTGGAGTGTGCCGTCCCGGTAGGGTACACTCAGAGTGGAGGGTGTTCCATCCCGGTAGGGTACACTCAGAGCGGAGGGTGTTCCGTCCCGGTAGGGTACACTCAGAGCGGAGGGTGTGCCGTCCCGGTAGGGTACACTCAGAGCGGAGGGTGTGCCGTCCCGGTAGGGTACACTCAGAGCGGAGGGTGTGCCGTCCCGGTAGGGTACACTCAGAGCGGAGGGTGTTCCGTCCCGGTAGGGTACAGTCAGAGCGGAGGGAGGGTGTGCCGTCCCGGTAGGGTACACTCAGGGCGGAGGGTGTTCCGTCCCGGTAGGGTACACTCAGGGCGGAGGGTGTGCCGTCCCGGTAGGGTACACTCAGGGCGGAGGGTGTGCCGCCCCGGTAGGGTACACTCAGGGCGGAGGGTGTGCCGTCCCGGTAGGGTACACTGAGGGCGGAGGGAGTGCCGTCCCGGTAGGGTACACTGAGGGCGGAGGGTGTGCCGTCCCGGTAGGGTACACTCAGAGCGGAGTGTGCCGTCCCGGTAGGGTACACTCAGAGCGGAGGGTGTTCCATCCCGGTAGGGTACACTCAGAGCGGAGGGTGTTCCGTCCCGGTAGGGTACACTCAGAGCGGAGGGTGTGCCGTCCCGGTAGGGTACACTCAGAGCGGAGGGTGTGCCGTCCCGGTAGGGTACACTCAGAGCGGAGGGTGTGCCGTCCCGGTAGGGTACACTCAGAGCGGAGGGTGTGCCGTCCCGGTAGGGTACAGTCAGAGCGGAGGGAGGGTGTGCCGTCCCGGTAGGGTACACTCAGGGCGGAGGGTGTTCCGTCCCGGTAGGGTACACTCAGGGCGGAGGGTGTGCCGTCCCGGTAGGGTACACTCAGGGCGGAGGGTGTGCCGTCCCGGTAGGGTACACTCAGGGCGGAGGGTGTGCCGTCCCGGTAGGGTACACTCAGGGCGGAGGGTGTGCCGTCCCGGTAGGGTACACTCAGGGCGGAGGGTGTGCCGTCCCGGTAGGGTACACTCAGAGCGGAGGGTGTGCCGTCCCGGTAGGGTACACTCAGAGCGGAGGGTGTGCCGTCCCGGTAGGGTACACTCAGAGCGGAGGGTGTTCCGTCCCGGTAGGGTACAGTCAGAGCGGAGGGAGGGTGTGCCGTCCCGGTAGGGTACACTCAGGGCGGAGGGTGTTCCGTCCCGGTAGGGTACACTCAGGGCGGAGGGTGTGCCGTCCCGGTAGGGTACACTCAGGGCGGAGGGTGTGCCGTCCCGGTAGGGTACACTCAGGGCGGAGGGTGTGCCGTCCCGGTAGGGTACACTCAGGGCGGAGGGTGTGCCGTCCCGGTAGGGTACACTCAGAGTGGAGGGCGTGCCGTCCCGGTAGGGTACACTCAGAGCGGAGGGCGTGCCGTCCCGGTAGGGTACACTCAGAGCGGAGGGCGTGCCGGGTCCCTTGGGCTGGCTTTAATGCACCCTACCCCTGTCTGCCCCACCCCCTGTCCACCATGATCGTGCACACGAATGGCCCTGCTGATGCTCCAAGGACTGGGTTCTTTTTAAAGGTTTTTGCTGTACGGTGCTGTAAGGCGTTGTACGGCGCTGTACGGCGCTGTATGGTGCTGTGAGGTGCTTATATTCTCTTGAGAGACAGAAGGTGAGAACCCCCCCGGTGGGTCTGCCACACCACAGCCTCTCCTCTGCTCTCCTTTCAGGACTTGGGCACACGCACACCCACCCAGTTTAAGCTTCAAGCCACCGATTCTGGGGCTTGACCACAGTCGACCTCGTGGGAGTGAACTGAGGTAACCGGTTCACCATCTGCTGGTTCCTCTTTTTTTTTTTTAAATAATTACTTATTTAATTTTATTTATTATTATTATTTTTAGTCAGGAAAGGAGGAAAAGTGAGAAAGCAAGCCAGCTGGCTTGGGACTTGAACCATGTTTGCCCATGTGGGAATCTAGTGCCCTAACCACCATGCTGCTACTGGTCCCTAGGAGCTAGGTTCTTCTTAGGCACGCTCCACAGCCACTGCCCGGTGTCTCCTGTGACCACGGAGCATGGCTGCTGGGGATTTGAAGTCACCCGGGACCCTCCGCACAGTTAAGCAGATGAGGGGTGACCAGCCCTGGTCGGTCAGTGTCCCTCAGGTCCAGAGAAGGGCAGGATTCCTCGCTCCACTCCTGCAGGTCAGCTGCTCGTGACCTCCGCGGGCGTCTGGACCGAGGAGAAGCAGACGGAGACACCCAGGTGGGAAGACCCTGGTTCTGTTTCTAGGGATGTGACACACACAAAATGCCTCCACGGCCAGAAAACAAAACAAAACCGAATGTGCCACTGTCCCTCCGTCCACGTCTCATGGACCAAAGCGAGCCGCCCGTCCAGCCCCTGTTCCAGGGCTGGGGGAGGACAGGCTCTGTGCAGGGGTGTGGCCAGCACGCAGCAGGCCTGTTCTGTGGCTCCCAGGAGAGGGCGGTCAGCCAGTGGGCAGGAGTGCGGCCCTAAGTGAACGCCATGCTGCCCCAGGCTGGAGTGTGACCTGCCCTGCCCAGCACAGGCCCCGTCAGACGTGCCTCCCCTCAGCCCTGGCCAAGGGGCTGGCCTGCTCGTTCCTCCCTTCTGGGGTGGCCCCGGGACACGGCTCCTTGCCTGAGGCACATGGCCTGTCCCAGGCCCCCGGCACTGTCCCGTCAGCGCTCCACGGCCTCTCCACTCGCCGCCTCCTGCCCCGGTCCTGCCCACGGCATCTGAACCAGAGATGGGATGTGGCCCATGGGCCTGGCTGCCGCAGCATCGGGATAGGGTGCCGAGCCATATAGGGGTGGCGGGGGAGACCAGGTCGGGCCCGGCAAGGTGCTTGCTTCGTGACGCGAGGCCCGGTCCGGTCCGGTCTGGGGTATTGCTTCTGCGTCTCCTGTGTGGGTTTACCCTGTCTGCGTGGTTTTCTTCCTGCACGCCTGTCAGGTGGTAACATCTTTCCAGGGCACGTGCTGAGGTCACCCTAAGAGGGTCTGCTTCAGGGAGTGGCAGCCCTGGCACCGTGCAGGGCAGGGCTGGGGGCGTCCTTGTTGAAACACGGGAAGACCTCGACATCGAGCCTTGAGAATGCTTCCCTGGGGCCAGATGGGGCTCAGCCTGGGACACAGTTCGCACAGCTGACCTCGGAAAGTTTGGGGTTCACTTCTGGGAGCCCCGCAGAGGTGTGCCTGGCACGGGGTGGTCTCCCGCGTCCCCCAGGCGCACGTGGGGGTGGTGAGCCACTCGGAGTAGAAGCTGAGCCAGGAGGCCCTGGGGGCCAGTCAAGGGCAAGGACTGGCTGTCCCAGCTGTTTCCTGGAGAGCGCGTTGACCTCTGGTCACCTAAAGGCAAGCTGGCCGGCTAGGACGGGCCTGCCCTGGCATCCCGGCGGGGAGGGCGAGGCCGGCCTGGGGGTAGCTTGTTCAGGAGACAACTCCCACATGTACCTCCGGGTAGGGGGCGTCTGGTCTTCACAGGAATGGGCGCCGTCACCCCAGTCACTTCTAGACTGCCCTCATCCGCTCAGAATCGGCCCGGCCCTTTCTCTGCAGCCCGGCCAGGCCATCCTCTGCCTGCATCTCCGTGGCTTGGCCTGTTCCTGGCGTGGCGTGTGAACGGATCACAGAACATGCGTGTCGTCCTCAGCAGCTCTGTCGCTTCGTAAGTGTCCAGCACATCCATGCCGTGGCGTGTGTCGGCCTCTGTCCAGCGTGGAGGTGTTGGCTGGGGAGGAGCCCTCGGTCACCTGCCAGTGCTGGTCGTCGAGGAGGGCGGGCTGCGTGGCACAGTAGCTCCACTCCACCGCCCTCGCCTCGCCCTCGCCAGCACGTACGGCTCTCCGGCCACCTTCTTCCAGCTGTCCTGGTGGTGTGAGGTGGGGTCTCACCGAGGTCGGGGCCGCCCAATTCTTCCTTTTCCTTCCTATGATCGCGTGTGCACAGGACACGAGCCGGGCCTGGCTCCGGGCCTGCCTTCCCCACAGGGCTCCACGGGGGCAAGCCCTGGGTCCACGCTGCAGCTGCTCACAGCCACAAGCACTCTGGGCTCTGGTCCGGCACAGCGAGGCCCACGCTCAGTCGGGTGGGTCTGGTTTTCGTTTCTGCTCTAGGCTGTAGGTTGTGAGCACTCACCAGAGAGAGACAGGAGGGAGGGAGAGCGAGGAGTCGGCTCCGGGGCTGGCCACGGCGCAGCCCCTCCATCCTCCTGTCTGGATTTTGGGCACACGTGCAGTGCACCCTGTGTGATTTTTCAAGCCACGGTTTCTGGGACACGAACCAGGCAGCCAGCCATGTGAGATCCAGCGCCTTAACCTCCACGCCCCGGCTGACCTGAGATAACTTACTCTTTTTTTTTTGGAGAGGTTTTTGCTATAGGGCGCGTGCGCTCGCCAGACAGAGAGAGAGACAGAGAGATAGAAAGCAAGAAATCACCCCCCAGGGGGGATGGCCACGCCGCAATCCCTTCTCCTCCATTCTCCTCTCGGGATTTTGGGCACACACGCACATGCGCCTGGCGTGAGTTCTAAGCCACCGGGTCCCGGACTCGAACCGCGGTCGACTACATGGGAGTCCAGCGACATAGCCATTACGCTAACTGCCGGTCCCAAATAAGTTACTTTTAAGGGCTAAGGAAGGGAGAGCTTTGCGCACGGAAAATGAGCCTCATCAGTGAACATGCCCAGGTGCTGTCTTTGTGCTGTGCACCAGGTCAGGAAGAATTGTCGGCTCCGCCGCAGTGCGGCAGGCGCAGGCCAGGCAGGCAGGCAGAGGGGCGCTGTCCCGGAGAGGTCTCCGACGTGCCGGGGCGGGCCGGGCGTCCCCAGAGCTGGCAGTGCCGTCTGAGCAGCGGGCCAGGCTCCCAGTCGCTGCAGCTGCTGTGGTGCGGGTAGTGGTGTGCGGCGGCGGACGGGTTGTGGGAGACCTGCAGTCGCCTGCCCCGCGCCTCGCGAGCTTGAGGGCTCCTCGCTGCGTTCCTCTGTGCGTCGCGGCCTCCTGGCCTCGTGTGCTGCACGTCCCCGCGGGCCAGCCTCGTCCCCAGGAGGCCCCAGCCAGAAGACCAGCAGACCTGACCTGTAGGCTCACTGCTCCTCGGGCCAGGCCACCGTCGGATCCCGGCCAGCAACCTAGCCACATGTCTGCCTGGCCCCTCTCGGACACCCTCACAGGGCAGGCACACCGCCACAGGGTGGGTCTCGGCCTGACCTCAGAGAGAAGGCTTCAGTCCAGCCTCTGAGACGGGGGGGTAGTGGGTTCCAGGGCTCGTGGCTATAGCGGACCCCCCAGCTGTGCGTCTGCCGTTTGATCTGGGCTGGTTCTTTGACCCTGGTGCCCGGGAATGCGGTGGGGCAGGGTGGGGACTGGGGACAGGGACGTGGACGCTATTCTTAGCTGCCGGCTGTGGGGTCAGCTGTGGGATGGGAGCTGGCAGGCGGCCCCCGCCCTGCCCAGCACACGCCCTGGCTGTACAGGCTCTGCCCAATCCAGGGTCATGACCCCTGCTGGAGGAGCGGGCAGTGAGACAGTGACAGACAGTCCCTGAGAATGCCATGGCCACGGTCGGACGGGGGGACGACCGTCTCTCAGGGTCTCTCAGCAGAGGGCCAACATAGCAAAACCTGCCGGTCCAGTTAGCTAGACACTAACTAGACGTGCCATCACGGGGGCGCTGGAGGGCCCTGGCACCTGGCATGGCTGGTCAGGGCCATCAGCACCCCAGGGGACGCAGGGGCGGCAGACGCCTGTGCTGTGGCCCCTCCCCACTCAACCCCTGAGAACTCCCCACAATGAACTCGATTCCAGGGACCAGCAGCTAGCGTAATGGCTATGTCACTGGACTCCCACGTAGTCAACCGCGGTTGGAGTCCCGGACCCACTGGTTTAAACTCACGACGGGCGCGTGTGTGTGCGTGCCCAAGATCCCAAGAGGAGAATGGAGGAGGAGGGATTGCAGTGTGGCCATCTCCCCTGGGGTGATTTCTCGCTTTCTGTCTCTCTGTCTCGCTCTGTCTTTCTGGTGAGTGCATGCACCCTATAGCGAAAAACCTCTCCCCCAAAAAAATGAATAAAATCTATTATTTATCAGAACCAGCAGATGGTATAATAGTTATGTAGCTGGACTCTCATGTAATTGACTGTGGTTTGAATCCTTGTCCCAGTGACTTAAAACACGCAGGGCACGTGTGTGTGCGTGCCCGAGATCCCGAGAGGAGAATAGAGGAGGAGGGGTTAATGTCTTGCTTTCTGTCTGTCTCTCTGTCTTTCTGGCAAGCACACATGCCCCATAACAAAAACCTCTTCAAAAAAAAGAGCTGGATCCCGTCGTGTCCTGGTTCAGAGGAAGCCAGAGAAGCCATGTCCTTACTTTGCCTCCTTGGCCTTGGGCTCGTGCCCAAGGGCACACCCCATGGCGTGCGCCTCTCCCTCAGCCCTGCCAGGCCTCCCCCTAGCCCGGCTGCTGCCCTCCTAGAGGCCTGGTCGCCTTCCGGGCACACTGCCAGGCATCTCGGAGCTCAGGTGGGCCTGGGCAACTGTGGCCGGGGGCTGTGGGGAGAGCCCAGACGTTCTGGAATGCACGCCCCGTCGGCCGGGCCGGGCTCGGCCTCCCTCATGCCGCTCTTCCGCTCCTCCTCGCTCCTCCAGCATCACCCGGGCCGCGCCCTGCCCCTGCGTCCGCCCAGCAGGGACGGGTGTGGTTCCCCAAGCCCGCCCTCTGCGGTGGAGCATCTTCCTCACGCGTGCGCGGCCCGGGGCTCAGTCTTGGCCCTAGAACCACGGCTCGGTGTCATCAATCAGTTCAGACCCAGGAAGTAAGCGGCTGCAGGGTCATAGCGGCCTCTGTGCTCCTGGGGCTCCCTGCCACCGTGGCAGGACATGGCCCGCCCCCAGCTCACCCCGCGGCCGCATCCTGACCGTGGTGGTGCCCGGAGTGACAGCCGCTGTCCAGGAGTGCCCACCCGCACAGCTCAGGGCCCTGGGTTGCCGTGACACTTGGGCTTCCTCACACTGCCTGGTTTTTTTTCTTTTTAAGTTTTTGCTATAGACCTGTGTGCTCGCTCAAGGGAGAGAGAGAGAAACCATCTCCGGGGGATGGCCCTGCCACAGTCCCTCCTCTGTTCTCGGCGTTCTGGGCACGCACACACCGCTGTGTTTGTCAAGGTGCTGGGACACGAGCCACACTCAGCCGTGGGGTCCAGCAGGCACCAGTTCGCCCCACGGCTTGATTTTGTGTAGCTTCTGCTGTAGGACACGTGCACTCAGCACAGAGAGAAAGTGAGAGGTCTCCCCAGGGCAGGTGGCCACAGCACCGTCCCTGCTCCGTTCTGCTCTCAGGATTTTGGGCGCCCACTCATGTTCCCAAGCCGCTGGGTCTGGGATTTGAACCGTGCAGTCAGCCATTGGGATCTATCGGCCTTAACCACTGCTCCACTGGCTGCTCTTGGAGCCATCTTTTTATAAGCACCTTGACCTCTTGTGTGGACCACTCCGCGGCTCCGTTTTGTTGAACCAGGTCCCGTCCTGCCGTGTCTGCCTTGCCGTCGGGGAGCCACGTCTTCAAGCAGCCCTCCCTGGTGCAGGTTCTGTCCGTGCTGCCGGACTCAGCTGTCCCTGTGTTTTCCGCAACAAAACTCTCACTTCCTTTTTTCTTTTCCTTTCTTTTTTTTTTTTTTTTTTGAGAGGTTTTTGCTATGGGGCATGTGCCTTTGCCAGACAGACAGACAGAGACAGAAAGTGAGAAATCACCCCCAGGGGGGATGGCCATGCCACAATCCCTTCTCCTCCTTTCTCCTCTCGGGATCTTGGGCATGCACGCTCACACGCCCGGTGTGAGTTTAAGCCACCGGGTCCAGGACTCGAACCACGGTCGACTACATGGGAGTCCAGCGACATAGCCATTACGCCATCTGCTGGTCCTGAAACTCATTTTTGCAGTTCGATTTTCCCAGGCAGGCACCCACCCTTCTGGAAATGACAGGTTCCAGGCTGCAGAGCCGTGGGAGGGCGGCCGGCATGCAGGTGCCTGTGTGTGCGGGTTTCGCGGGTGCACGCCAGCAGGACAGGCAGCTGAGCAGAACCCCGCCTGCCCGGGAGAGGCAGGCCTTGCCTATGAGGCCAGCCGCTGAGCTCAGACCCTCCTGTGGCTTCTGCCCTGGCGCTAAGGGAAAGGCAGGGGTGCGCAGAGGCCCAGCGGAGCAGTGTGTGATGGGTAGGAGGAGTGGGCTGTGTGCCTGGGGGTCCAGGGGTACCTGTTGACACACTCGGTGTAGTCAGGAGGCAGAGCCGTGCCGCTTACTCAGACCAGGGAACTGAATAGGTGTTATTCGCAGTAGCCAGGGTTGATCATGAGGAAGGTGGGGTCACTGGGGGGTCTAGGACAGAGCACGTAGGGGCAGAGGCACCCAGAGAAGAGGCCACCTCTGCCTGGGCTGAGACCCAGACCCCGCGGAGGAGGAGGAGTTCTCAAGGTGTCGCTGGGTGGGCTGCTGAGGCTGGAGAACAGTGACCCTGCAGGGGGGTGGCCGAGAGAGCCGGCCACTCAGAACCAGGGTGAGGCCTCTGCACACCAAGCTCCCTTGCCGGCAGGCCCGGCCGCCCAGCGAGGGCGTGGAGGGCGGGGTCCGGCCAGCACCACATGGCGGGGCAGGGTGGTGTGGACGGCAGAGCTTGCCCCAAGGAACCGGCTCGGTGCTAGCAGGCTCACGTGGCCGCCTGAGCTGCCAGGGTCCTGGAGGGGCGAGAAGCTGGCGAGAAAAGAGCTCGCAGGCCCACGGGCCACCAGCACGGAGGCCCACGTCTGGCCCACGGCGGAGCTGAGGTGGTTACGTACCGGTCAGTCTCCTGGTCTCAGAACACGGGTGCTGTGCTTGGGAGCCACGTCCTCTCTGAGGTGTGGACCAGCCCTACTGCCCTCAGGGTTAGCTGTCGAGGTTCCGTGGTTTGAGGGAATGCCGTGGGCACAGCCTTTCAGGAGTATGTGAGAACCTAGGATTGGAAATTGCACCAGAGTGAGGGTGAAATGCCTGTCAGAAATGTCAGTGACCGCGACCAGCAGATGGCACGACGATTACGTTGCTGGACTCACATGTGGCTGGCCATGGTTCAAGTCCCGCACCTGGCGGCTTGAAATGCAGACCGGGTACATGCACGTGTGCCCAGAGTGCCAAGAGGAGAAGGGATTGTGGTGTGGCCATCTCTGGGGGGTTCTCACTTTCTGTCTCTGTCTCTGTCTCTTTGGCGAGTGTGCACGCCTTATAGCAAAATATGTTTAAAAAATTAAGGAATGTCGGTGACTTCAAAGGCTCCAGGATAAGTGTCGCCACAGCCTCCTGCGAGCTCTCGAGGTTGCCTTCGTGTGCTGTGGTACCCTGAACGGGAACTTGGGGTCTGTCTGGTTGCAGAAGAGCAGACATCCCTCACGACACAGAGCAGCTGTCAGTCAGAACGGACGCCGGTTACCGTCTAGCACACGAGCTCTCGGTGGCCGTGGAGCAAACACGCCGAAGGACAAAATCAAACTGTCTCCAGAACTTTCCCACAGTGCTTAAGACAAAGGATAAAGAAGGGCTTTGTCAGCCCAGCTCCGGAACCACACTCATCGCTCGGGAATCTGCGGTGGGGCTTCTCTGCGTGCACACATAACAAAGCGCTTTGTGTCCGCGCTCGGGAAAGACTCAGCCATCAGCCGGAGAGAGCGGGCGCGCGGTCCTGCTCCGAGCTGCGCGCCCTGGCCCGGATGTCGTGCTCCTCACGGCTCCCGTCCAGCCTGGAGTCTGAGGCCTGGCGGATGCGGACAGTGGGGGGTTCGGCCGGAAGCAGGGCCTGATGGTTTTCCTCCACGTGGACTGGCCGGCGACCCCGGTGCTTCACGCAGCTGTCAGGCCCTGCTGTTGGGCCCCTCCTGGCGCTGGCTGCTTTGGGGCATGGCTGCGTAGGCAGGGCGGGGCGGGCCGGTGCGCAGCATAGGGAAGGGTAGGGGGGTGCAGGTGCAGGCGGCACCGAGACAGGGAAGAGCCAAGCGCCAGGGCCAGGTCTTGAGGCCCGGCAGAGCGGGGGTGCCCCTGTAGAAAACGACCCGGGGCGTGTTCTGTTGGAACTGCCGCAGCCCTCCAGATAAGGCAGGCCCTGGAGCACATGGGCAGGAGGGGGAGGAACGGCCTGTCTGAGTAACCCGCACCATCCTAGAACCGGGGGCACCCCCGTCTGTCCTTATCCTCATCGTGGGCCCTTACAAGCTACTGGGGGGCCAGCCTGTGGCCTGGTGGTTAGGGAGCCTCACCCTTGGGACCGAACACGTGCTTCAAATCCCGGCCACCGCAGCTTGAAAAACACGCTGGGCCGTGCTCGTGCAGGGAGGAGGGCAGGGGTGTGCTGCGCCCGCCCCGCCATCTCTGCTAACGGGTGCCCTCTGGCAAGTCAGAGCCCCCTGCGCCTCTTAGCCCCACCGTGGGGCAGCCGCTGTTGCCGCGTGTGTTGGGTCCAGAGCCGTGGCAGGATGTGGGGCCAGAGGTTGGCAGGTGCTGACAGGGCCAGGGGTCCTGAGGAGGAAGAGAAGAGTTAGTGGACCCCTAACGCAGTGGGAGCCACGTGGGCGCCGGGCGGTGCATAGAGGCCGGGCGGCACGAGCTCTGACGGGGGCAGGACTGCACAGACGGCTGTGACAGCGACAGGGGCCCCTGCGGGGACCACGGCACGGCCGCCGTCATCCTGTGGGCATCGGTACCGCCTTGTGGTCTGGACTTGCCACCTGCGTGTGTTCTGTGTGACTGTCAATCCACAGGAACCTCCTGGGTTTGGGCCTGGGCAAGGCTCGTCTCTGGCCAGCAAGGACCCCTGTGAGCGGAGGAAGAAGCAGCGCTTCCCACACGAGGCCCTGCCCCAGAGCAGCCAGGCGCGCCCAGCTCAGCCTAGCTTTGGGCTTGGATGTCTCTGTGCCAGCGGGCGTGGGCCCCCACGACAGGCTGAGAATCACATCCACCCTCCTCACGTGGGGACCAGGCTCAGCGTGCCCCCCACATGGGAGCCAGGAGCTGCTCCCCTGCTGAGCTCAGGAGTCGGAGGCCCGCCCCGCCCCACCCTGTCCCCACCCCCCCACCTCCCGAGGCCACCCAGCAGCCAGGCTGGTGAGAAGCTGTTGGCAGTAAGACCGCAGAGGTGGGAGGGCCGGAGCCTCGTCTCGTGCTACTTGGTACCCTGCCCCGACCCCCTTTATACCCAACCGCGGAATCTGAGCCGCCAAAACTGAGCCTCTCTCTTCCAGCTTAGAAAATAAGACATAACGGCTATTTTGCTGGACTCCCACGTAGTCCACTGCGGTTCGAGTCCTGGACCCAGTGGCTTAAACTCACACCGGACACGTGTGCCTGCATGCCCAGGACCCTGAGGAGAACGGAGAAGGGATTGCCGCGTGGCCATGCCCCCTGGGGGTGATTTCTTGTGGGAGGCTGCACAACAGCGAGTCTGCCAAGGTTTCTTAGAGAGCAAACAATCGCCATGATTGGTTTTCTTCATAAAACCTGACCTTCGAAACCTTGCTCTGATTGGCCACTAGAATCCCTCAGATTTGCATATCCGGCACCTCATGATTGGTCCAAAAGCAACCAATCATAACCCACTGTTTACAACCAATCATAACCCACCATTTACGATCCACCAACGTGTATATAACCACGGATGCCTGGCCCACAATAGCCAGACGACCAGGGAGACAACGAAGACGACACAGAAGACCAGGAAGACGACGACCCTGGAGAGCCTGCAGAGCTAAAACACCGCATAGTCTCCAGACGACCCTGAAGAGTTGTAACACTACATCGTCTCCAGACGACCCTGAAGAGCTGTGACACTGCGTCGTCTCCGTGCTACTCACAACAGACGACGCGACCTAAAGAGTTGTAACACTGCGTCGTCTCCGTGCTGTACCGTGCTGCCCACAATAAACAGACGACACTGTGTCGTCTCCGTGCTGTGACACTGCGCCGCTTGTTCC
This sequence comes from Tupaia tana, assembly GCA_026018925.1. Taxonomy (NCBI): domain Eukaryota; kingdom Metazoa; phylum Chordata; class Mammalia; order Scandentia; family Tupaiidae; genus Tupaia; species Tupaia tana. The sequence goes on from JAKSZU010000001.1 coordinate 342,401, forward strand.
AGCTCTCACTCCTTCCCTCAGGAAACCTGTTCGACTGTCCCCCCCGGGTCAGGACACGTGGCACCCGAACCAGGTCGGGACAGTTTCTCACTTTCTGTCTCTGTCTGTCTCTGTCTTTCCGGCAAGCACACAGGCCCTATAGCCAAAACCTCTCAATAAATAAATAAATAAATAAGAAAATAGAGGGTCAACGTCCTTCTAAATTCCCTGCCACTCTGGGAGACTGCTTCTCTGCCACTGCGCGGCACAGCCTGAGAGGCCACGGCCAGCGGGGCCGAGGCTTGGGCCAGGCTTCCCTGTGGGGGCGGGCCTTCCCTGCCCAGGGCCTGAAAGCACTGTCCGTCTGTCATGGCTTATGCCAGGTTGACTTCAGTGCTCGTGGGCCATGCCGGGGTGTCATGCGTTATTAAGGCATGTGCTTATCCCTAAGCAGACCCCTGGGTGTCTGGGAGACCCCGACCTTGTCTTAGAACCACCCAGCATCCTGTCCTCGGGGCCTCGCTCTGCTGAAAGCCACCACACGTGTTGACTTGCTCGTCACAGAACCGGGTTCAGAGTGCGGCTCCCGCTCTCCTGAAGCACCTGATCTGAGACAGCATCTCCCTTTTATGTGCAGCATTTTGAAAAAATGGTTTGATTAAAAATTAAACAAGAATGGTGTGTGCTTTGTCATCCTGCCCTTGAAGAGTTGGCGCTTGTGGGGCCAGCAGGTGGCCTGGTGGTTGAGGTGGCTGCGTCCCACTTGGCCAGCTGTGTGGTTCGAGTCCCAAACCCAGAGGCTTGGAAAGCTTGCCGCCAGTGTGTGCGTGGGCAGAACCGCAAAGGGAGGGAAGGAGCCGGACGTGGTGCGGCCAGGCCTGGGGGTGATTCTTACTTTCTCTCGGTGTCTCTCACGAGTGTGTGTGCCCTATAGCAAGACTAACAAAGTAGGACAAAACGCATGGGAAGGAAAGTCTGGCTCTGTAGATAGCTGTTGGCACAGGGCCACGTGGAGTGACACCTCCAGTGCAGGGGTGCTCTCGGAGTGGCTACTGCAATGCCGCGTTCTGTTAGGGTGACCACCTTAAAAAGCTTTAGTAGGCCAGCAGGTGGCACGGTGGTTAAGGCTCTGGACTCCCACATGGACAACCTGGTGGCTTGCTGTGGTGACCTGCTCGTCACAGGTAGGACCCAGCTGCTGTGAGGTTCTGGGTCTGCACGTCTCTAGCAGGGGTTAAATTGACACTCAGAGGGTCGGTGGGTCTTGTCAAGAGAATATTGTAAGGTATGAGACAACGATCTTAATTCCATAGGCTCTCTTTCTCTCTCTCTCTCTCTCTCTCTCTCTCTCTCGGTCTCTCTCTGGCCAAATTTTAAAAGATAATAATTAATGGGACCAGCAGGTGGCATAGTGGTTAGGGCAGTGGACATTCCCACATGGCCGACCATGGTTCAAGTCCCGGACCTGGTGGCTTGTTTTCTCCCTTTCTCTTTCTCTCTCTCTCTCTGTTTCTCTCTGGTCAAATTTAAAAAAATAAATGAATGAATAAAAATAATAATAAATAAATTATTTATTTAATTTTTTTTTTTAAATAACAAAATTAAAAAAAAAGACCTCTGGCAAGCTGGGCCATATTTAGAGAAGGATGAGCCAACGGCGGTTCAGTGAGGTAGAGGCCGAAGAGGCATCTCAGCCAGAGTCAGAGTCGGAGGCACACGCCCAGACCAGGGGTGCAGGTGACGGGCCGTGTCCGTGTGCGGCTTCAGCGGGAGCTGTCATCGGTTTCCAGAGGGGGCCTGTGACCCACAGCTCTGCCCGCACTGGCCTTGCCCCGCCTCCACTTGTCGCCATTCTGGAGGGGCCTAGTGGCATCTCGTGGTGGTGCCTTTTTTCTAGAGGTTTTTACCTTAGGGTGCGTGCACTGGCCAAAGAGAAAGTGAGACATCGCCCCTCAGGGGTGGCCACACTGCAGTCCCTTCTCCATTCTCCTCCCGGGATCCTAGGTATGCATGCACAAGCACCCAGCAGGATTTTCAAGCCACCAGGTCTGGAACTTGAACTGCCGTCGGCCACGTGGAGTCCAGTGACGTAACCGCCATGCCATTTGCTGGCCCCGTTGTGACCGTGCTATGCTTCCCTAGTGTCAGATTGCCTGGCTGTTCTCATTGGTTATTGGCCATTTGAATTTCCTCTTCTGTGAAGTACCCATTCAAGTCTTTTTTGCCCATTTTTAATTGAGTTGTCTTTTTCTTAGGATTGCTGGATTTTTGTAAATAAGGCCTCTGGTTCTTGTACTGTAATATCCTCCGGCTCATGGCTTCTCTCATCCCCTCTTACCAGTTTCTTTCGATGTACAGAAGTTTGTTCTTTTCTGGTAGTCCAAGTTACCAGTCTTTCTTTTGGGGTATTTTTTTGTGTCCTGTTTGAGACATATTTGCCTCCCCCAAACTTTATCATTTCACCTTTCCAGGATCCGTACTGACCCAGTGCTCTGCACGGCGTGGGGCAGGGCTCGATGCTCAGCCTCTCCGCGTGGATGTGCGGTCCCCCCACCGCTGGCTGGAAAGACGAACTTCTCTGCGCAGTGACAGGTGCCCCCGCTGTGGAGGCAGTGCAGGCGACGCAGGGTCTGCTCTCGGGCTCTCGTCCTTCGCTCTGTCTCCCTCTGCCACGCTGCCTTAATTCCGTGGCTCTGGGATAAGTCTGGGTGCTGTTAGTAGAAGTCTCCGCATTTGTTTTCCTTTGATGTTTGCCGTTTAAGGCCTTTGGTTTGGATCTGCTTGTCAGTTTCCACAGACACAAACACTAGCTGCGGTCTAAGGGAACTGCTCCGAGTCTATAGCCCCTGCAGGGGACTGGCTGCCCCCAGGGAGGGAGGCGCGGTTCTCAGGCTGGAAGCCCATCCTGGCTCAGTGCTCAGTGCTCAGCGCTGACGTCCCTGTGCTGGGCGATTATGAGCCACGTGACCTCCTCGGTGACCGTGGGGTATTTTTAGACCCCTCTCTGCAGCAAGCAGGATTGCTCCGTGCCGACATCGCATCCTGGCTGAGCCGAGCTTTCCCTGAGCGCAGTGCTTTGTGTGCCTTCTCTGTTCTCGGCTGTGACCCTCTGTTTAAACTTTTATTTTGAAAACACTTCAAACTTTACAGGACAGATGCAGGAATTGAAGACCCTCCCAGCTATGCTGTCCGAGTGACGTCAGCACTGTGCCTGACGCTCGAGGGCGCTATGGGGCCACCATCTGTCTTCAGACCGTCCAAGTCCTCCCTCTGGTCCAGCGGCGTCTCTGTAAGCAGACCCCACTGCTGTCACCTGCCCTCAGGCACCCAGCGGTGCCCAGTCCTCACCCACTGCCCAGCCGCCTCGGCCTGCCTTGTCAAAGGGCAGGCCAGCCCAACGAGCTAGGGACTCCGCTGCCCCCAGGAGCTCGTCAGCCGTCTTGCCGTCTCGGTCCGACTTCCTGTGCGCGACTAGCCCAGGCTGCGCGTCCTGGCAGGGGTGGCACAGAGGGGACGCTGGGCTCCTCGTTGTGTCTTGGCACATGGCTCGGGACCCCTGGTGACGACCACTCCGACCGCCTGATTTCAGGTGTCAGCAGGCTTGGCCGCGGGGAGGAGGCTTCTCACCTGCACGCCCCTCCCTGCGAGCCTTTCCGAGCGGCCCCGGTGCCCTTCCTGTTGGCCTCGCCCTCTCTCTGCTCTCCCTGCTTGGCCTGTCCAGGTGTGCTGCCCATGGGCATGGCCTGCTGGCCCTGGGAGAGCCGCCGTGCCTTCCCACACAGGACCCGGCGTCAGCCTCTGTCCAGGCGGCATCTGTGGGGGGGACCCTTACTTTGGATCCTGCTGTCCGCTGGGTCTTCAAGTGGACAGAAGTGGGCCCTGGCCCTCTGGCTGGGCTGCCCTCCAGGCTGCTGACAGCCGCCTCCCGCCCCCCAGCCTGCCTGTGCCTCCCCACCCCTGCCACCTACACGTACCAGCCGTGGCCGCTGTTTCACCAGCAGCCCATCCACTCAGGCTCGGCCTGGTTTTTACTTAAAAGCCCTAGACTTAAACAGCGGCTTCTGCCCGTCACAGCAGTGTGTGGCCTCACGACAGGTAACCGGGGCTGGTGTGGTGCTGACACAGCCTCAGGAAGGACAGAGGGCGAGAGTCACAGGGCGCTGCCGTCATCCAGCCCCTGGCCCTGGCCCTGGCCCTGGCCCTGTGACGCTCAGCTGTTCTTGCGATTTTATTTATTGTTTTTGCGTTTTGCCATAGGGTGCATGCACTCGCCTGAGAGAGACAGAGAGGGAAAGTGAGAGACCACCTACCGGGGGATGGCCGTGCCACGGTCCCCTCTCTGTCCCCTCCCAGGACTTTGGGCACCCATGCACACGCACTTGGCATGACTCTCAAGCTGCTGGACCCAGGGCTTGAACCGCAGTCAGCCATGTGGGAGTCTATCACCTTAACCACCATGCCACCTGTTGGCCCCCTGTTCTTGAATTTTTAGATAAGAGCCTAAAAAGAACCTGCCAGGCTCCTCGAAGAACCGTCTGCTGCCTTCATGGTCTGCTCACTCAGGGAGTGAGGTTCCGCCCCTCCACTCCTGTGCAGGGCAGGGCGGCTTGGCGGTCGGGGGCTCCTGTGATTCCAGACCAATTCTGTGACTGTCGTTTCTAGATCTGTGAAGAATGTCTCTGTGGTTTTACTAGGAACACAAGCCGTCCTAACACTTGTTCATGCCGTTATCCTCTTTTTTTCTTTAAGGTTTTCATAGTTTTCCTTGTGGAGGTCTTTGACTTCTTTGGTTAGATTTATTCCTAGTTGTCGTGTGCTTTTTTTTTTTTTGAAAAGTTTTTCCTATAAGGCGCATGCATTTGCCAGAAAGACAGAGAGACAGAAAGTGAGAAATATCCCCCCAGGGGGATGGCCACGCCACAATCCATTCTCCTCAGGATCTTGGGCACGCACGCACACACACCTAGCATGAGTTTAAGCTGCCAGGTCCAGGACTCGAACCGTGGTCAACCACATGGGAGTCCAGCGACATAGCCATTACGCCAACTGCTGGTCCCCATGAGAACTTTTCCATAGGCGTGTGCATGTGCGCGTGAGTGTGTGTGTGTCTGGTGGTCATTTTGCACAGGACTGATCTGGAAGGTTCTCCCTCGCCTTCTCGTTCCCACTCCTCCCACACCCTGGAGCAGTCTGAACAGCTCGGGGGCGTATGCTCCTCCTGGTCAGTGAGGTCACCGTCCAGAGCTGTGTGGGCACCGTGCCGTATCCCAGGGCACACAGGCTGCCCAGAGCCCATCACAGGTGCAAGGTAACTGACTTCAGAAGCCTCTTCCGCTCAGTGAGACTTCGCTCCGACTCAGGAGGTTGAACACGCACACACTGGCCCTCACGTCGGGAGGCGTGTCGTGTCCAGATTTGGGACCCTACGTGGGTGCCACCTTGCGTGTGCGTGTGCTTCCATGTAGTTGGTGCCTTGCTGCCCCAGTCCCTCAGGAGGCTGCTGGGCAGGCCTGGGCTCCCGTGCTTTGGGACGGGGCGTCTCTCTCAGCCTGGGCCCTGCCATCCGACCGCGCACGGTACGGTTTAGCAGCTGAAGAAGGGGCACTGAGGGGCTCCGCGTCCTCGTGCCTCTGAAACACGGGCCCTCCGGGAACAGGAACAGTGGGAGCCAGAGGACTGCTGGGCGTTGGGCCTAGAGACAGAGGTGGACTGGTCAGTCCTCGCCCTTCGATGCAGGAGGACCCACCCAGCACGGTGCAGTGGGGCCCAGGCAACAGAGACTGGCCGAGGACAGGAGGGGCCCCGGGGAGTAGCCTGGGCACGCAGGTCATCTGAGGGCCACCACGCGGAGGTGGGGCTCTGACAGCAGCCCCTGGGGATCTCACCCATGGGGAGACGGCCGCCCTCCTCATGCCTCTCCCCACATTGGGGTGACGTCCATCAGGAGAGCTGCACTCCTGTGCGTCACAGTCGGGCTGCCTCCCCGTCCCAGGCGGCGTCCTGGTGCAGACTGTCCAGTCGGGCTGGCCTCCCCGTCCCAGGTGGCGTCCTAGTACAGACTGTCCAGTCGGGCTGGCCTCCCCGTCCCAGGCGGCGTCCTGGTGCAGACTGTCCAGTCGGGCTGGCCTCCCCGTCCCAGGCGGCGTCCTGGTGCAGACTGTCCAGTCGGGCTGGCCTCCCCGTCCCAGGCGGCGTCCTGGTGCAGACTGTCCAGTCGGGCTGGCCTCCCCGTCCCAGGCGGCGTCCTGGTGCAGACTGTCCAGTCGGGCTGGCCTCCCCGTCCCAGGCGGCGTCCTGGTGCAGACTGTCCAGTCGGGCTGGCCTCCCCGTCCCAGGCGGCGTCCTGGTGCAGACTGTCCAGTCGGGCTGGCCTCCCCGTCCCAGGCGGCGTCCTGGTGCAGACTGTCCAGTCGGGCTGGCCTCCCCGTCCCAGGCGGCGTCCTGGTGCAGACTGTCCAGTCGGGCTGGCCTCCCCGTCCCAGGCGGCGTCCTGGTGCAGACTGTCCAGTCGGGCTGGCCTCCCCGTCCCAGGCGGCGTCCTGGTGCAGACTGTCCAGTCGGGCTGGCCTCCCCGTCCCAGGCGGCGTCCTGGTGCAGACTGTCCAGTCGGGCTGGCCTCCCCGTCCCAGGCGGCGTCCTGGTGCAGACTGTCCAGTCGGGCTGCCCTCCCCGTCCCAGGCGATGTCCTCGTGCAGACTGCTCTCCGTGGATTTTCAGATGGTGGGCCCAGGCTTTGCTCTCTGATAAGAACCCCAGGCCCAGGGTGGCCCAGCAGTAGGTCCGGCTTTGCCTGCACCCTCGGTCCCAGGCCCTGTGCTGGCTGGGCGGGCGTGGGGCAGGTGCAAGAACGCTGGTGGGGATGTCTGTCTGTCCTTCAGTCTGCCCCCACCTCTCCCTCTTTCTGCGGAAGAAATACATTTGGGAAAAGTCTCACCTTAGGTGTATAGCAGGCCGTGGGCATGCAGAGAGCGCCTGGCGGCCAGCTTCAAGGCGCACCTGGTGTGCTGGGACGCCGGGGGATCTGCGTCTCCGTCAGCGCATGTGTACTGTTTCTTTTTTTTTTTTTTTTTTTTTTTTTCTTTTTTTTCTGCAAAGCGTTGAAACGGGACAGACAGACGTGACGAAACAGGATGGTCTTGCCCTGCCCTGCTCTGCCCATCCTTCTCTGGTGGCCACAGGCGGGTTTCCTGGAGAGCTGCCTGCAGGCGGCAAGCCTGGGTGCGGCCTGTGCACAGCACGCAGCAGGTCGAACCAGGGTACGGTCCTTACTCGGCCACGTGGCCTCCACAATGCACAGGAGCCTGAGCTGCACATGCTTCTGGGGCCCCACATCCTTTCTGCCCTCATCCCCGCCCCTCGCTGTGCAGGGTACGGGAGCCTCTGTAGCAAGCAGTTCCGAAGTGATATCACCAGGCAGAGGCGAAGACACACACTTGCATTCAAAAGACATTTTCAAAGGGTCCCAGGGGTTGTCTAGGTCCCCGTCTCCCAGCACAGGTGGACGCGGCTGCGATCTCCCTGACTTGGCAGCACCAGTGGTTCCTCTTAACCCTCGCTGGGTGCAGAGCGGGGCCTCACGCTGCCCTGCGTGTAGGTTTCTGCCTCCACTGGATGCAGAGTGGGGCCTCTGTTTATATTCTAAATTATGGCAGAGTATGTACTCATTCAAGACAGAGCAGGGAGGAAAAAGCGGTCCCCAGGTGGCCCCACGGCAGCCTCTCTTCCCTGCCTCTGCCTGTCGTGTTCTTCGAGCTGCCAGGACTGGGGTTCAAACCACAGGGTCGGCCGTGTGTGACCTGGTCACGGGGCCAGCCTGGCTCAGAGCCTTGTAGACTGCCTTGTGGCCATTTCTGTTTCTTCAGTCAGTTCAGAAGAGCAAAATGAAAAGTAGATTGCAGTGTGATTCCAGGTCGCAGCCTCATCAAGTCCTGTCCAGCGAATCTCGTCTTCATTCAGTCAGAGCTGTGCATCTGCCCTCCCTCCGCGCTCTGCTTGGGAGGGCTCTATCTTCCCCGCGGTCGGAGGGGCTCCAGTGGTCCGGGCTTCGACCCGCTCGACCTGTGAGTGTCCGAGCAGCCCCGGCTCCTCCCGGGCTGGCGTGGCCGCGCGCAGATGCACAGCAGCTTGGCCTGCGTGTCGGGGCCATCCGGTGAGATGCTGCCAGACCCCGAGAGGCAGGACTGGGACCCCCGAGCTCCGTGTGCTCTGAGTCTCGGACGCGTGCCTCCGGCATGCGTGGTCTCTGGCCACTGAAAGCCCAGGCCCAGGAGGCACCAGAGCGGGCAACCCTGGCTCAGGGCCGAGACAACAGCCGTGCCCTCTCCTGTCCCTCTAGCCCAAATGTGATGGCCAGACGCTGCTGACCCAGCTGTGGGAGCGCCTGCACCTCCTCGAGAGCGACTACTTCGGGCTGGAGTTCCAGAACGCCCCGTCCTCCTGGGTGAGTGGCCTCACGTCTGGGAGCGTCCCAGGCACACAGAGTGCACCAACAGCCTCGGGGCCTACACAGGGACACCTGCCCTCAGACGTGGGGGTCTGGTGCGGGGTCCGCCTGCCTTTCTGGAGCCCAGGTCCACATCGTCCCCGACCACCTATGTCCCAGCACACACGTGCCGGGAAACACTTCCTTCCTCGGTTGGGGAGGCGGGCTCTGATGGAACCGTGGAGGTCTGCCCCACCGGCCGCACAGCTGTTGGGGCTTCTGTGCCGCGGCCCTCACACGGGGCCAGCAGGTGCCCGACAGGGTCACTGACCCGCACAGGGGCAAGGCGGTGCCGGCACCCCACTGCTCTGTCAGGTTCGGCTTGAGTGTAAGAGGCGGTGGAGTCGGAAGGCCCAGCGGGCGCCGTCGCCCGGGTAGCGTCCTCATTCTGCGGAGGCTGCTGAATCGATTCTGTCTTCTGTGTGTTCTCTTTAGGTTTGGCTTGAACCTACGAAGCCCATCGTTAGGCAAGTTCGAAGTAAGTCCTCTAACTCTGAAATGCTGTTCACTTAAGAGATTTGTCCTGCAGTTCAAACCCAGGGTGCCCCGTCCGTCCAGCGGGGGTCACAGCGAAGTAGCCACCTATGCGGATGACCTGGAGGTCATTTTGCCGTTTAGTTTTAAGTTGCGGTGGGGGCAGTAAGTGTCACTCAGGTGGTTCTGGGGAGGCCTCAGTCTGGAGGTTACAGGATATGCTGTTTGATAACATCTCGATTTGGGGCCAGTGTGCAAAAGTAAGTGTGCAGTTTCTAGGTCATGGAAAGACACTGAGATTCTCCTTCAAGAGGCAGTTTAATAAGACGGTCAATACTCTTCTATAATTACAAATATAGCTGTAATTATGAGCATAATTATTCTTGTTAGTCTCTGAAATTGTTAAATGAGGACAAAGCAGTACTTCTTAGCTCGCATATATATCGTTGCCTCAGACAGGGTCCTGGGGTGTGTCCTCTTCCCCACCAGCTGAGGGGCCGGGCCAGGCAGGGTGCCACTGCTCCCCGTGACCGGGCACCGTGCACAGGCAGCCGGACCGTGGGGCGCGGCGTCTCGCACACCGCCAATGCCAGGCAGTTCTCCGGTACAGCGACCAGCTGTTCTTGTTCAGGGCAGCAGGTCTACACCGAATCGTGGAGGAGTTTCGAAAATCCTGTTCTGTGTGACTATTAGTATTGATACTGTGCGCGCCCTTTTTTTTTTTTTTTTTGAGAGGTTTTTTGCTATAGGGCGCGTGCGCTCGCCAGACGGACAGAGACAGAGAGAAAGCGAGAAATCACCCCCCAGGGGGGATGGCCACGCCACAGTCCCTTCTCCTCCATTCTCCTCTCGGGATCTTGGGCACGCACGCACATGCGCCCAGCGTGAGTTTTAAGCCACCGGGTCTGGGACATGAACTGCAGTAAACTACATGGGAGTCCAGCGTCTTAGCTATTACGCTCACTGCTGGTCCCTACACACCCTTTTTAAGTCATTTTCGCCTTAAAATACAAGTTGGAAGAGCCCACAGGTGCTGTGTGGTTAAGGCACTGGACTCCCACGAGGAGCCCGCAGGTGCTGTGTGGTTAAGGCACTGGACTCCTACTTGGCCGTCCGTGGTTGCACTCCAGACGCAGTGGCTTGAAAAACCAGCCTGGGCGTGTATGTGTGCTCAAAATTCCAGGAGGAAAAGACTACAGCCCCCCCCCCGGGGGGTGATCTCTCGCTTTCCCTCTCTGGTAAATGCACACGCCCTATGACAGAATCCTAAAGTAAAAAGTGACACAGGGACATTTCTAAGTGGTCATCCCTTGTTTCGAGGTTTCCTTGAGCAATCTGCTTTAATGAAGATGCTTTTTAACTCTCCTTTGTACGCGGTGCAGTTGGTGCTCAGGACTCAAACCTGTGCACGGAACTCCCTGATGTTGTTTTGAAGAGCTGTGGCGCCCCATTTGAAAGCACTTGCTCAGCCACACCACAGCCAGTGGTGTCGCGGAGACGCAGGGGTTAGACCGTTCAGAGTCCATGTCTGTTCTTGCAGGACCAAAGAGTGCGCTATTCCGGCTCGCTGTGAAGTTCTTCCCGCCCGACCCTGGGCAGCTGCGAGAAGAGTACACGAGGTGAGGCACTGAGGGGCCTGGTCCCTGCAGACCCCACACGGCATAGGTGACCTGGAGACGGCTCTGAGCGGGGACGAGACAGGTGTCAGCATGACGCTCAGGGGCTGTGCACCGAGGGGGCGGAGGTGCCTGGGCCCGCCGTGCTGCGCTCGCGGTAATGGGGTGGCCACGGCAGTGTCAGCAGCTGTCGCGCTGAGTCTCGGCTCTGCTCCTGTACTCAGACGAGCTTCGACTTTGTGGTGAAGCAGTAACTAGCAGCAGCCCAGAGCCCAAGGTCAGATCAAAGAGCCATGGTGACGAGTGGCACGGACAGAGTGACCTTTCTGTCCTTCCCGGCTAGAAAGTGGGCTCAGGAACAGCCGGGCGTGGCCCCCGGGAGCTCTGGGACCTGCGGGGGGAGGAGGTCACCGGAGTCTCCCCCTTAAAGGTTCTTGCTGTTCGTTTCATTTTTCTCGTTACTGTTTTTAGGCAGGGTCTCCTTCGTGTTCCTCCCGACAGCCTCCAGGCCGCTGGGCTCCTGAGCACCCCGCACCAGCTCTCGGGCGGCCAGGAGCCCAGCCCAGCGTCCGCGTCCTCAGCTGCCGAGGAGCAGGTCCCCCAGGCCGTGCCACCACGGCCGCTGGTTCGCCATCATTTTATCCCCAAGTGTATGAGTAGCAGCTTTAAGGAAATAGAGAGACCACAGGAGTTGAGCTTCTTGTTTTTGTAAGTCGAAGAAACTGAATTACAAAAATGGGAAAAAATATTTTTGTAAGTGAACATTGGACCAATCTTTTTAAAAATTAGCGAGAGAGAGACCCAGGGCCCCCCAGTGGGTTCCCACAGCCCCCTGGCCAGGCAGGACACGGACACTCGGCCGACCTGGGGCCCAAAGCCTGGGCCTGCCTATGTGGCCCCAGTGAGGTGTGGGGCACCCCACGGCCTGCACTGCCACGCCCAGCACTGCCCCCAGTGATGTGTGCAGGTCAGCTGCCAGTTCCCGGGGACAGGCCCCTGCGTGTGTGTCCTGGAAGCGCGGAGCAACAGGACACGCCCCCACGGGCACACGCCGTGCCGGCCGCTGCGCGGTCAGGTCACAGTCCCTCCCCTCCTGGTTTTGTACAGAAGACCCCCCTTTTTTTAATTTATAAAGTAGTAGACATTTGTAGTAGGGTTTTTTGTTTTTGTTTTTTTCAAATAAAGTGATAGGGTAAAGTGTAGGTCTCTGTCACTGCCCCTGCTCCACTCCTGTGCGCAGCCCCCACAGGCGTGCCCAGGCCACGGTGGAGGCCCTGACGTCGTGGAGCAGCTTCTGTGACAGTGCCACAGACGTTCCCCGTGTGGCTGAGACTCAGTCTTTATGGTCGTGCTCATACTTGGGTTTTTCCAAGTTTCCTCTAAAAACACTGCCCTCCTCCTACTCCTAAAGCCCTTGCCTATATTTCTTTAAATACTCTGGAGAAATCCTTGTAGGAAAGGTTTGCAGAAGAGGAATTACTATGCTTCAAGGTGTGCACACCTAAGATTTCAGGGGGACGTGGGAATCGTCATGCTCACTCAGAGGTGTGCCTTCTGGCGCGGGCAGGGGCGGCCTGGCTCACCGTTCTCACTCCCAGCTCCTGGAAGAGCATCCCAGACAACACAGGCGTCCCCGCTCGGCCATCCCACAGGTGACGCTGTGCAGCAGAGCACACATCAGGGCCCGCCTCGCGGCCTGCTCCCCGCGTGCTGGGCCGTGCGGCCTGCATGGCAGCCTCTGCGGGAGTCGACCTTGTGCTGTGGAAGGCCCATGCGTGCCCATCCAAGGGGGGCCAGCCGAGCGGTAGCAGTCGGGTCAGGTGCAGCCGTGGCTCTGCACCTGCCCGGGGCTGAGCGAGTGAGGGCACGATGTTGCCCGTTGTGTTTTCACCTCCTCAGATCACACAAACCATGACCACAGCCGTGTTCCAGGCCCTGTCGGCCGGGCCCCCCTCGCTCAGACCATGTCAGAAGTGCAGCGTCGTGAGCTTCCTCCTGAGGGCGCTGCAGAGAGCGACCGCGGGCGTGTGGCGGGTCGGCATCGGGTGCGGCTAGGAGCAGCCCCTCCCGGCACTGCCTGGCATATGTGACGCTGCCTGCAGTGGCTTTGCCGTCGGCCTTTCCCTGGTGACCGCTTGTCCTACCGGAGGCCTTTGGTGCATGGCCGCATTGGCAGGCTGTGGTGGCATGTCGCGGTGCTGTCAGTGCGTGTGCTGACCCGTCCCACCCTCCCTTCCAGGTACCTGTTTGCCTTGCAGCTTAAGAGAGATCTGCTGGAGGAGCGCCTGCCCTGCGCCAGCACCACCGCCGCCCTCCTCACCTCCCACTTTCTGCAGGGTCAGTACCTGCTGGGGCGGGGCGGGCGGGCGGGCACACGCGCTCAGTCATGGAAGTGCCACACTCTGCCTGCGTTGTGGCATTTTTTTGTACCAGAGTAAATTCATACTTTTTTTTTTTTTTTCAAATTTTTGCATCAGGGCCTGTGCATTCCCTAGAGAGACAGACAGGGAAAGTGAGGTATCGGTCCCAGGGAGCTGGACACGCTGCAGCCCCTTCTCCTCCCCTCTCCTCTCAGGGTTTCGGGCACATGTGCACAGCATAGTTTTCAAGCCTCGGGGTCCAGGACTCAAACCTTACGGTGGGCCGTGTGGGATCCAGCTGCCTTAACCTCCTCGCCACTGACTGGCCCCAGTCAGTCCATACTTTAATTCCGTTTCCACAGACTTTCTGAAGGTCCCATGGTGGTGTGGCTCCTGCCTGATCAGAGCCCGAGCGTAGAGGTTCTGGGTGCTGAGAGGCTGCAGGTCAGCTTCTGCCAAGCGGGCCATCAGGCAGCCCCCCACCCAGGACACACAGGCTCGAGGCCAGAACCCGGAGTGACCTTCACGCCACTCGTTTATAGGATGGTTGTACCAAATACGCCCTCAGGTGAGGGGTCAGGCTGTGACCCACACTGAGCACACGCTGAGAGGGCCCTTCACGATGACGTGTCCCTGGTGTGTCATGGGGCAGTTGGCTCAGACAGTGCAGGGTGCAGTGACTCCAAGGCTGAGCTGTGGGAGGTATCGGGAAGGGTCTGAGATGGTACCCTGCCGGGGCCTGGCACAGCCCGTGCTGTCGGCAGCACCAGGAAGCGTCCACATGGCCTCGTGACCAGAGGTGGGCGAGCAGCCAGTGAGCACGTGGGCTCTCCAGGCATACCAAGTTGCAAGCTTGGTCCTGGGCTTCCCTCCTGCTCCCGGGACTTGGTAACGACCGCTAAAGGTTTTCAGAGTGGGGACCAGCAGATGGCAAAATGGTTACATCACTGGACTCCCACATGGTCGGCCACAGTTCAAGGCCCAGACCCGGTGGCTTAAAACACTGGGCGTGTGTGCGTGTGTGCCCAAATCCTCGAGAGAAGAATGGAGGAGACGGATTGTGGTGCAGCCACCCCCTCGGGGGTGATTTCTTGCTTTCTGTCTCTCTGCCTCTCTCCAGCAAGCACGCGTGCCCTATAAAAAAAATCCTTCCTAAAAAAAAAAAAAGGTTTTCAGAGCGGGACCAGCCCCACAGCCTTGGGGAGTAGGATCTCACGTGGCCAGCCATGGCTCGAACCCCAGATCAGAAGCTTGAATAACACGCCAGGGGAAACAGCAGATGGCGTAGTGGTTAGTGGTTATGTTGCTGGACTCCTACGTAGTCAACTGCGGTTCGAGCAACTTAAACTCAAGCTAGAGCATGTGCGTGTGTGCCCAAAATCCTGAGAGGAGAATGGAGAGAAGGGATTGTGGTAAGGCCGTCCCCTCTAAGGGCTGATGTCTCCTTTTCTCTCTGTCTCTCTGGCAAGCACACGCGCCCTATAGCAAAAATCTCTCAACAAAACCAAACCCACGGCAGGCACACACGTGCGTGTAGAGAGGTGGGGGTCGCCTATGGCCACACCCCACCGGCCCCTCTCTCCCTTTCTGGGAACGCACACACCCTCTCGCAGTGAGAAGAGGGGTGTAGACGTTCCCGAAGCACTGTCTCCCCATTCGGGCTGCAGGCTTGTCGGGCCCGAGTTTCGGGTACTTCAGTCGTGCTGGGGAGACGCCCACCGGCTCTGGGTTCAGTTTGGACAGTCGCTCGTCCATCACTGTCTGTCTCGCCTCACCCCGGAAGTGCGCTGCTTGGGCTGAAGGAAGAGGAAGGGGCAGCACAGTGAAACGTGGTGGGCGCTTTCCCTCGGCTCAGGGTCTTTCCCGTAAAGGGCGCTGTGGGGCCGTCCGTGAACCGCGCAGGTCGGAGTGCGGGCCGTGCAGACCAGGCCGCACCGTCTGGGGCCACGAGGCGTGTGCCATGTGCTGGCCCGAGCACCCCGGATGGGCACAGGGGCCTTCCACTGCACTCAACCTCCGAGGGTTTCAGAACAAAAGTGTGTTGTCCAAAATCCGGGGGTTTCCTGTTCTTAAAACACCTGTAGCCTTAAAATATGTGGAATTCCAAAGAGACCTTAGGAGAAATTTTAAGTGCCCTGGAGGAAAAACTAATTTGAAACATTTTCTTGAAACAGATAAAATAGGGCACTCCTGGGCCTGGGGTCTCAAGACAACTTACGCACGAAGCGAGGCTCGGAAAGCCACAGGCGCACTTCCTCAGCGCCCGCTCCCCCGCTTTCCACAGCTGCACTGGGGTAGCCACGCTGTCTCCACACCTGCCCTTTTTTAAGAGAGACTTTTGCTATAGGATGTGTGCTTGCCGGAGAGACAGAAAGCAAGAAACCACCCCCGGGGGGGTGGGTGGCCGCCGCCTCCATTCTCCTCTCAGGATCTTGGGCACACACATGTACTCAGTGTGCTTTAAGCCACCAGGTCCGGGACTCAAACTGCAGTTGACTGTGGGAGTCAGGCAACATAACTGTTACACCATTTTGGCCTCCACACCGGTATTTAATTGGCCTTTTTCACAGAGTACAATACTTGAAAAATAAAATACAAAGTCTGATTTTTAGGAATCTGTTCTTTTCCTGCAGACCTAGAGTGACGTGCGTGTAAGTTCATGTCTGTGCGAACGTGCGTGTGCTCAAAGTGAGGACTGACTTGTGAGTGTCTGTGCAAACACGCGTGTTCCAAGTGAGAACTGACTAGTCAGTGTCTGCAAACACGTGTGTGTTCAAAGTGAGAACTGACTTGTCAGTGTCTGTGCAAACACGCGTGTTCCAAGTGAGAACTGACTAGTCAGTGTCTGCAAACACGTGTGTGTTCAAAGTGAGGAACTGACTTGTCAGTGTCTATGCAAACACACGTGTTCCAAGTGAGAACTGACTAGTCAGTGTCTGTGCAAACGCGTGTTCCAAGTGAGGACCGACTTGGTGTCTGTGCAGACGCACGTGTTCCAAGTGAAGGCCGACTTGTCTGTCTCATCCCAGCGGAGGTCGGCGACTACGACGAAGCTGTGGACCGGGAGCACCTCGGGGCCCACGCGTACCTGCCCGGCCAGGGGCCCTGCCTGGAGAAGGTCCTCGAGTTCCACCGGAGGCACACGTGAGTCCTTGGGAGCCGGCCCGCACCACCTCGTGGGGGAGAGCCCCGTTACTGACCCGCCACGCAGCCTGCCCACAGCCGTGGCCTTGCACGCTGGTGCCAGGGCACACAGCTGCCAGGAGGCCACTCGGTCAGCAGAGGTGCTGCCCCAGCCTGGTGCTTGGACACGGCCCGTCGGAGGGCTGGCCCTGAGCGAGGCGGACCTGGGGCAGGAGGTGCCTGTGTGCAGGGCCGAGCAGCACAGGAGTCTCCGGCCGACCGTGGTGGGAGGACGACACCCACTGGCTCCACGCTACAGCCAGGTTCCTTGGCTCACTGCGCCCCGTTTCCCAGGCCTGACCTGTTCTTGGTGATGCGAAAGGGGTCTGCGGTCAAGGGCTGGGGTGGGGCCTTCGCTCTGCAAAGGGAAGGCCGCCTTGCCTTCGTGAGAGGCTCGTAGGGAGTGCTAGCTGCCTTGCTCAGGTGGGGTCATATGGACCCAGCCATTGGGGCCCGCCCCCCGAGTGCGTGCCGATGGCCTGGCCCAGCCACCTACACCCCCACCCCCCCACCCCCTGAGTGTGTGCCGATGGCCTGGCCCAGCCGCCTATACCCCCCGCCCCCTGAGTGCGTGCCGACCGCCTGGCCCAGCTCTGAGCAGCACGGAGCGCCGGCCCACCCGTGTGAGTCTCGTTATCTCAGGAGAGCGCGTCTGGGCCGTGTGCATGTCACCTGCCCAGGACCGTGGGGTCTTTGCACCTGCACAGTGGCTGTCCCTACTGGTGAGAGTGTGTGGCGTGTAGACTCGCACGCTCCAAGAGGTGAGAACGAAGTACAGGCTGCTGGGATGCAGGGCGCGGGGCTCTCGGGGGGCCCAGCAGGTGACGGTCGGGGGGCGCGGGGCTCTCGAGGGGCCCAGCAGGTGACGGTCGGGGCGCGGGGCTGGGGCTGATGGCCAGTTAGGACAGGAGGTGCAGAGGCTCCTGCCAGCCTCGCAGGCCTTGGGGGAGCAACTGCCGTCCCGTGCTGCCTGCAGCCAGGCCGCCACCTCGGGCACCTCTTACGCTTGGGTAACGCTTCTGCCCGGGAGGCCGTGTGCTGGCCCAGCCTGAGGAAGCTGCTGTCCCAGGGCGCCAGTGTCACATCGGGGTTCCAATTCCACCCTCCCGCGTGCCCCGGCCTTGCTCTTTCCAGAGCTGCCTCTGTTGGGTCTGGCCGCAGAGCAGTGGCACCTCGTCCAACGCCCGGAACCCCCCACGGCGCTTGGCACTCAGGCCTGTGCTGTGTCAGCAGGATCACGTGCCCGGCCAGCAGGAGGGTGACCAGCCCGGGGCTCAGTCTTGCAATTAGAGGTAGGCCCCCTCCCCAGACACAGAGCAGGGCCTGGACTCGAGTGGACGGGTCCCCTACTGTGAAGTATCCACTGAGGCAGTGCCCCTCCCCACACCGTGGACAGGGACTTGGGGTGCCAGGGGTGTGATCAGCACACTGGCCACGTGAGCCTATGTGTGGCAAAGGCAGCAGGGACCAGCAAATGGGATTTGAGAGCGGAGAGCCCAGTGAGCCTGGGGTGTCAGCAGGTGGCATGGTGGTTAAGGCACTGGACTCATACATGGTTGACCAGGTTTCGAGTCCCAGATCCAGAGACTTGCTTTTCTCACTTTCCCTCTCTTCGTCTCTCTCTGGTGAGCATGTGAACCCTATAGCAAATTTAAAATAATAATTAATAAATATTTTTTTAAAAAAAGGTGAGCCCAAGAGACCTGCAGTGGTCGGAGGTCAGGGAGCTGGGTGCCCACGGCGACGGCGTGGTCGGAGGTCAGGGAGCTGGGTGCCTACGGCCGGTGGCATGGTTGCAGCCCAGGCCGGCAGCTTGAAAACACCGGCTCGGGAGGACAGAGGAAGAGGCTTGCAGCGTGGCATCCCCTCTCTCCCAACCCCGCCTCTGTGGCCAGTGCACGCATCTTGTAGCAAACTAGAGCAGAAAGCAGGTCTGGGGAGGTGCGTGAGCAGGGGCACGGCAGGGCCGGGGAGCTCAGCCCCAGGGGGGTGACGAGTGCGGGACGCTGCCCCCACGGGCCAAAGGCCAGGGCATGTCTGCAGGCCTGCCGTGGCCCCCACAGGCTGAGCAAGTGCGGCGGAGTGCGGGGAGACGGCGACGCCACAGGCCCCCTGGCAGAGGAGGGAGCAGGGCAGCGCCGAGGAGGCTGCGTGTGCACACGTGCTTCCGTGGGCGCGGGCCGGCCACGTCTTCGTCATCTGCTCCGGAAGGTCTGGGAGGCTGGGAGGGGAAGGGCACGCTGACGGCTGCCCTCACCGCAGCCCCTCCTGGGCAGCCTGGAAGCAGCGGCCTCAGCCTCTCAACTCTCCGGGTCGGTGCCAGCTACTTGCTGGTCACCAGGACTGCGACCCGTCCTCGGGCTCCTTCATCCTCCTTTGGGGGTTTTCTCAGTCGCCATAGGGCATCTGCACTCACTGGAGAGCGCCCCGCGGGCATGGCCGCCCCGCAGCCCTCCCTCCACCCCCCACCCCCCACCCCGTTAGGGTCGGACATGCACTCACACTCGCCTGTGTGTTTCTCAAGGCACTGGGGTCAGGATCCCAGCCACAGTCAGCTGTGTGGGACCAGCTCCCAGCGTGCGGCCGCCTGGCCCCGGCTGGGCACCCCTGCTGCGGAGCTCAGTGTCTGCTCTTGCCACAGGGGCCAGACGCCTGCGGAGTCCGATTTCCAGGTGCTGGAGATCGCCCGGAAGCTGGAGATGTACGGCATCAGGTTTCACACGGCCTCTGACCGGGAGGGGACCAAGATCAACCTGGCAGTGTCCCACATGGGTGTCCTAGTGTTCCAGGTACGCTGCGGACTGGGCAGGGCACGGGTCGCTGTGTGGGGGAGGTCTCGGTCTGGAAGACGAGCCTGGCCCAGTGGAGGAGGAAGCTGCGGCCCATCCTGCAGCACACCTGTGGTGTCCACGCTGCCCGAGGCAAGCCCCTCTGCCTCGGACACACCACGCACCTCGCTGCCGTCCTGAGGCTTCTGTGCTGTGGGCGTGGGTGAGTGACCCTTGGGGCAGCCAGGCCCCACGTGGCATCATAGCCAGTGCTATCCTTGGCGTCCGCGTGGAGTCACATGCGGGGAGGGGAGCAGTCACGTAGCTGATGGCCACAGCTGCCCAGGTCTACGTGCATGTGCGAGCACAGGTGCGCTTGCACACGTGTGTGTGTTTTAGCGTGTGCAACGTCAGCCCTGCAGTGACCACTAGTGCGGCCCAGGGGTGTCGCCCCTCACCCAGGCCTTCCCTGTCCCTGGAGGCTGGTCAGGCCCAGCCGGGACGCACTGATGCCTTGAATAGCCCCCGGCAATCTGAGTGCCCTGTGCCGGGGCTCCTGGGTGCTGGGTCCCAGGACTGGAGCTGCTGGCCATGGGAGCACTGTCCCCATGCGCTTTTCCCTCCTGGCCACTGGGCAGACCAGGCCTCAGTCCTTCCCCTTCCTTTCAACCTAACCTTCGAGTTCAGTCCCTTGACAGAAAGTCGAGTGTTGAATCCGAACGTCGATGCGCCATGTTCCCTGTGAAGCGTGGCCCAGGAGGGCTCCCAGTTTGGGACAGGCCCCCTCCAGACCCTGCCATGAAGGGGGCCCTGGGGCCCTGATGCCCTGGCTGTGGCTGCGTCACACAGAGCTCAGAGTTGCACGTCCAGAGGGAGCTGTCGGCACATGCCTGGACGAGGGCACGGGTCTGTCACCTGAAGAGGCCTCGAAAATCAAGGACTCGGGTCGAGCCAAGGCGGCAGGTGGCGAAGCCCTCCAGAACGACTGGCAGTGAGAGGCCTTCTGTCAGGACCTTTAAGTCCTTGAAAGCAGAACGGGGACGCTGGCCTCCTAGAGCGCAGAGGGCTGAGATCCGAGGGGGACCAGGGCAGGCCCAGTGGACGCACGGCACCTCCAGTGCCAGGCCCAGGCTGGGGCTGGGACCCGGGAGTGCTTCCATGTGGGAGAGGCGGGCACGGCCCAGGCGCCCACGCGGCACGCGTGCACACACACACACACACACAGGACACCAGCACGGCCCAGGCGCCCACGCGGCACACACACACACACACACACACACACACACAGGACACCAGCATGGCCCAGGCGCCCACGTGGCACACACACACACACACACACACACAGGACACCAGCACGGCCCAGGCGCCCACGCGGGGCACACACACACACACACACACACACAGGACACCAGCACGGCCCAGGCACCCACGCGGGGCACACACACACACACACACACACAGGACACCAGCACGGCCCAGGTGCCCACGCGGGGCACACACACACACACACACACAGGACACCAGCACAGCCCAGGCGCCCACGTGGGGCACACAGGACACCAGCACGGCCCAGGCGCCCACGCGGGGCACACACACACACACACACACACAGGACACCAGCACGGCCCAGGCGCCCACGCGGGGCACACACACACACAGGACACCAGCACGGCCCAGGGCCCACGCGGGGCACACACACACACACACACACACAGGACACCAGCATGGCCCAGGCACCCACGCGGCACACACACACACACACACACACACAGGACACCAGCACGGACCAGGCGCCCACGCGGGGCGCACACACACACACACACACACACAGGACACCAGCACGGCCCAGGCACCCACGCGGCACACACACACACACACACACACACACACACAGGACACCAGCATGGCCCAGGCGCCCACGTGGCACACACACACACACACACACACACAGGACACCAGCATGGCCCAGGCGCCCACGTGGCACACACACACACACACACACACACAGGACACCAGCATGGCCCAGGCGCCCACGCGGGGCACACACACACACACACACACACACACACGACACCAGCACGGCCCAGGCGCCCACGCGGGGCGCACACACACACACACACAGGACACCAGCACGGCCCAGGCGCCCACGCGGGGCACACACACACACACACACACACACACACACAGGACACCAGCACGGCCCAGGCGCCCACGCGGGGCACACACACACACACACACACACACACACACACACAGGACACCAGCACGGCCCAGGCGCCCACGCGGGGCACACACACACACACACACACACACACGACACCAGCACGGCCCAGGCGCCCACGCGGGGCACACACACACACACACACACACACAGGACACCAGCACGGCCCAGGCGCCCACGCGGGGCACACACACACACACACACACACACAGGACACCAGCACGGCCCAGGCGCCCACGCGGCACACACACACACACACACACACACACACAGGACACCAGCACGGCCCAGGCGCCCACGCGGGGCGCACACACACACACACACACACACAGGACACCAGCATGGCCCAGGCGCCCACGTGGCACACAAACACACACACACACACACACACACATACAGGACACCAGCATGGCCCAGGCGCCCACGTGGCACACACACACACACACACAGGACACCAGCACGGCCCAGGCGCCCACGTGGGGCGCACACACACACACACACACACACACAGGACTCCAGCACGGCCCAGGCGCCCATGCGGGGCGCACACACACACACACACACACACAGGACACCAGCACGGCCCAGGCGCCCACGCGGGGCACACACACACACACACACACACACACAGGACACCAGCACGGCCTAGGCGCCCACGCGGCACACACACACACACACACACACAGGACACCAGCACGGCCCAGGCGCCCACGCGGGGCGCACACACACACACACACACACACACACACACACAGGACACCAGCATGGCCCAGGCGCCCACGTGGCACACACACACACACACACACACACAGGACACCAGCACGGCCCAGGCGCCCACGCGGGGCACACACACACACACACACACACAGGACACCAGCATGGCCCAGGCACCCACGCGGCACACACACACACACACACACAGGACACCAGCATGGCCCAGGCACCCACGCGGCACACACACACACACACACACAGGACACCAGCACGGCCCAGGCGCCCACGCGGCACACACACACACACACACACAGGACACCAGCACGGCCCAGGCGCCCACGCGGGGCGCACACACACACACACACACACACACACACAGGACACCAGCATGGCCCAGGCACCCACGCGGCACACACACACACACACACACACACAGGACACCAGCATGGCCCAGGCGCCCACGTGGCACACACACACACACACACACACACACAGGACACCAGCATGGCCCAGGCACCCACGCGGCACACACACACACACACACACACACAGGACACCAGCACGGCCCAGGCGCCCACGCGGGGCGCACACACACACACACACACACACACAGGACACCAGCACGGCCCAGGCGCCCACGCGGGGCGCACACACACACACACACACAGGACACCAGCACGGCCCAGGCGCCCACGCGGGGCGCACACGCACACACACAGGACACCAGCACGGCCCAGGCGCCCATGCGGCACACACACACACACACACACACAGGACACCAGCACGGCCCAGGCGCCCACGCGGGGCGCGCACACACACACACACACACACACACACAGGACACCAGCACGGCCAGGGCGTCTGCGGCCCGAGGGACGGGGACCGACTCAGGAGAGGGGCCCTAGTGCCAGGGAGGGAAGAGGCAGGAGAAAGCGAATGAGCTGGGGGTGACGAGTGATGCGTAGTGCCGTGAGGTGGGGCAGGCCACGCCGTGGGGTGGGCCACTGTGCCATGGGGCGTGCTGGGCCGCGCCGTGGGGCGGGCTGCCTGCAGAGCAGGAGCAGCCCTCCATCTGGCACCGGAAGTGTTCGCAGAGGTGCTTTGTCGGGGGGAACAGGTGGCACAGCGTGAAGAGGACAGCTGCTTGTGCAAAGCAGCAGCCCGCGCACTGTCTGGTCCACCACCGGGTGAGCCAGTGAGGTGGACAGCCTCTGAAGGGTGACCACACGAGGCAGGCCGTGGGACAGGGGGAAGGGGTGTCAGTGCACACACTCAGAACCTTCGGAACCTGCGACTGTCCACGCACCGCTGTGTGATGCCGAAAGGCCCAGAAGTCAGAGAGCAGCATTCCTGTAAGCCAGGAGCAGGGCGCTGCGGCCAGGTGGGAGGGAGCGCACAGGTTACCCAGAGCCTGGGGAGGCTGGCAGTGCCCTCAGGCAGGAGCAGGGAGGGGAAGGACACAGAGAGACGCCCAGGAGGTCGGGAGCGGCTGGAGCTCCGCACCCCAGGTGGAGAGTGCCAGAGGCCAGAGCACGGCCCAGGAGGACAGTGTAAGGAGGTGAGTGTGAGCGCGTTCCCAGAGCTGTGACAGGGCGAAGGAGCAGGTGTCCTCGTGGCTTTTCAGGACAGTGGAGGAGACCCAGGGAAGAGAAGTGGGGAGAACAGAGGCCGTTGGGCGGTGGTGGTGTTGGGCTGGTCAGTCATGTCCCCGGAGCTCAGAGGCGGAGGGCAGTGTCCCTGGGAGACCGGAACCCTGTGGCCAGCCAGCGTGACTTCCGTACAGAACACCGGCACCCAAACCTGAACTGCCACACACCCTTTGAAGGACCATGGGAGTCAGTGCCTGCGGGGCGAGTGCAGGCTCTGGAGTGAGGCCCCACCCTGGGGCGTCCGGCTAGATGGTGGCAGGCGGCCAGGACACCCTTGCAGGAGCAGGCAGGCACTGGGCAGCAGCATAGCTGCCAAGCAGGGTCTCCACGAGGCAGCCCAAGGCCCCTGGTTCGAGTCCAGAGACCCTCCCGCGTGCAGGGCTCATGCGCGCTCCAGTCCAGGGCTGGCTAGGGCCCTGGCAGTGGCCCGAGGCAGGCGGGGAGGAAGCAGAGCCATGTGTCCGTCACTCAGCTGGCCAGCCGTGCTGGCGTGGCCGGTGGGGGGGATGTTTGAGGTGGTGACCGACGTCCCGGAGGCAAGGTCTGAGTGGAAATGCACTCGCGGCCAGCCAGAGGTGTGCTTAAGGCAGCTGGATCTCACGTGGCTGTTACTCAGTTCGAATCCTGGACCCAGCAGCTTAAATACACCAGCATGTGTAGGGCTATGCCCAAAACCCAGAGCAGAGGGAGAAGAGGCTGCATTGTAGCCAGCGCCGTCACCGGCACTTTCTCACCCTCCCCGTGTCTGGCAAGTTCAGCACCTACAGCAAAGTTCATGCTTCGAAGTGGAGCCAGGAGATGGCCTGGTGGTCACGTGGCCGGACCCCCACCTGGCTGAACGCAGTCTGAATCCCAGGCCCGCTTGGTGTGGGTGGCTGGGAGCCCTCAGGTGCTGCACCCCAGGGGGGGTCAGCCACACAGCAGGGCACTCGCCGCTTAGGCCCAGCATCCGCGTCTGGGCAGGAGGATGCCACTGAACTCGGATGTCTGTCGAGATGTGGTAAGCTCGCCACGAGGGCTCCATGTGCAAGGGCACAGTCCACGTCGCTCAGGACACACGTGCCGCCTTCACCACTCGCTTCCTGCAGGAGTTCCGTCTCCCCAGGAAGAAGCACCCTCCTAGCGTCAGGCGGTGCAGGCCGGGCGGACCCGGGCCCGTCTCTGGCTTCGCCTGCCCTGGGACTGTGTGGGAGCAGGGTGATCCAGCGTGTGGCCCACGTCCTGCCCCTCTCCACAGAGTTCATCCGTGTGGTAGCCTTCATCGGCTTCTGTCCTTGCGTGGGGAGGAACGTCTCGGGAAGGACAGCCACCTGCTGCCCCTCCCAAGTGGCGTTTGCAGAAGAGCAGTGACGCCGTCGAGGGTAGACACCACAGCACCAGAAACCACATCTTATCACGTGGCTTTTCGAATCTTACTTAGAAACCATTTCAAGCTCACAGGAAAGGTGTAAGAACAGCACAGCCCAAGACACTGGCCCCCACCAGGCACTGGCCCCCACCGGGCACTTAGAGCCACGGAGCGCTGACCTCCCATCGAGCGCTGACCCCCACAGGGCGCTGACCTCCCACAGGGTGCTGACCACCCGCCTGCTGCAGGTCTGGCCAAGGATCGAGTGCCACACTCAGGGACCACGCCTGCTCCCTTCAGCCTGGAGTGTCCATCCTGTGCTCATTGCTCACAGCCTCAGCGTTCTGAGCAATGACTGTGTGGTCACTTGCAGCAGCCTGTCCAGCACTCCTGGTGACCAGAATGCCTCGGGCCATTTCCTGCTCGTCCATCTGCCCACGACTGGTCTGCGTCACTGAGTCGAAGCAGTGGTAGTGGCCGTCCTGGTCCGCGGCTGTGTGCGGCAGACCGCAGCGGGCGATTTCAGGCAGAGGCAGAGGCTCATTTACACTCCTGAGTCCGAGGCTGGGAAGCCCAGAGGCCCGACTGCAGCATGGCCGCCAGGTGCGTGCAGGGAGCAGCCCGTGCACACCCTCCCTGTCTCGGAGCACCTGGCTCACACATGCACTAGACTCTTCTCACAAGAGCCAGACACAGCTACTCTGTCTGAGACACGGCCTCCATCTGGCAGTCCTCATAACCAGCCACCCCTGCTGGGCTTCAGCACCTCACACCAGCCTCTGAAACGTGGTGCTCTGGAGAAGCCACAGGCCTGCTGTTCCCGTGACTAAGTAAGCCCCAGCCCGCACCCGCTTCCCATCACTGTGCCGTGGGACAGCACAGTGGCAGCTTGCAAGTCTCGCCCATCCTGCTGCCGGGAAGCGCTTCTCCTACCTGTTCAGTCCACGTTGCTGCGGACCTGCGACATCCTGGACACGGTGACCCGTGCCCGCCGCTTTTCATGTTCATCGTCGAATTGCACACAGTGGTTTGTGTTCATCGTTGAATTGCACATGGTGGCCCAGAGGAGCCTTCGAGGCAGCTCCTGTGTCGTCTGGCGTGTCCCTGACTCTGAGCTTACCTGAGTCGCCCAGGCTCGTCACACTCCCTGCACGACCTGTGCCCAGTGAGCCGGGCACTCGGACCAGGGCCCATGTACTAGCCATGACCACTGCTTTTCAGGAGTCACCCTGCGGACCCTCTCCATAGAGCCACATGCACACACATGTCCCGCTCACATACCATGTGCCTATGTCTCTGTCTTCCTGTGTATGTTGGGACCAGCCGCTCCCCTTCCGGCCCACGCCGAGGCTCTGCCAGAGAGACGCACCCTCACTGCCAGCCACGCCATGCCCCTCCAGGCCTCCCCTCGCCGGTTAGGCTTCACGAACGTCCTGTGTCGTGCCGGGGCCCAGCCTTGGCGGGGGTGGGTTATCTCGGCGGAGGCGGCGCAGGAAGGGGAGACTCAGGCCTCGTGCCTTTTCATGCACGTCCTCATTCGGACACCCCCAGAGATCGCTCTCTGAGGAGTGACAACTGCTAGGAATTACCGTGCCATTTTATTGAAAATGTGATACATTCAAGTAAGTGGGTGAGGGGCTACGTGTTCTACTTATCAGTTCATAAAGTCTTAACAATAGGGAACATAGGTTCCATTCAGGGTTGGATTAAGGGTGGGTCTAGTGCAGTTCCGCAGTTGTTCGTTTGATGTAGGCGTCTTCATGGAATGCAGTTTCAGGAAAGCAGCTCCAGCAAGCAGAGATAATCATCAGCTGATGCGGCGGCAGCCATCTTGTGATTACCGAGCACGATGCTGAGAAAAGAAAATCTCATGTATAGATATTAGTTCTTATGGATCTCAATAAAGAATGGTACTTATATAATTTTATAGGGATCTAAAACTTAATTCAAGGAATCCTCATATACTTATCTATTTTAAAGGAGGAAGCTATTGTTCACTTGGTGAGGGTGGGGATAAACTGGCGATAAAGTGACTAATAAGTTAATGAAGAACTTTAAAGTGGGTTTGTGGTATACCTAAGCATTCTATAGTGCCTGTGGCGCCACTGTTAGGTGTTTTGTTAGAACATTAGCTATCGTGGGGGCAGGAGTGTCCTGGGCCAGTTTTGGCCTAGAAGGTTATTTTTAAGCTTATGTTAAATGTGTCTTGAAGGGCCTTCCAAAGGTCAAGAAGATTTCTGTCTAGATGTGACTTCAGCACACCCTCTGTGACCGCAGGGATGAAGCATTGTAATTAACAGTAGGTGGTCAGCGCAAAGGGGAGCGGTCGGGGACTTTTGGGATATCTTATCATATACTCAGGATGTCTGAGAGAGCTATGTAATTGTTTAAAGTAGTATATCAGGGAGTCAGGGGGGTCGCTTCCCGGCAAGGCTACCGCAGTTTCTGGAGCATACAGCAGCGGCCTTGCCAACGTGCCGAGCCGACCCAAGCTGTGCTCAAAGGTCAAAGGCTCAGAACAGATCCTGGGGCCCCACCGGGTCAGACTCCTCCAGTGTCGGAGCCAGGTGGCGGCACAGCAGTAAACGCAGCGCTCTGAGAGGCACCCTGACCTGGGGAGGGTCCCAGTTCGAGTCCAGGGAGCCCCTTGGGAGCAGGGAGCTCCTGTGTGCCTGCAACCTGGCCGAAGGCTTGGGGCGAGCTGCAGCCTCAGGGCCCTGTGCGTGTTGTCTCTGTCTCTCTTGGTCTTGGGAGAAATAAACTTTCCTTAAATCATCTTTTTTTGAGGGGAGGGGAGAGGTTTTTGCTATAGGGCACATGCACTCACCAGAAAGACAGAGACAGATAGAAAGTGAGAAATTACCCCCCAGGGGGATGGCCACGCCACAATCCCTTCTCCTCCATTCTCTCAGGATCTTGGGCACGCACGCACACACACCCGGCATGAGTTTAAGCTACCGGGTCCAGGACTCGAACTGCGGTCGACTACATGGGAGTCCAGCAACATAGCCATTACGTTAACTGCTGGTCCCCATCATCATTTATCTGAGAAAGAGACTTTTGCTGTAGGGCACATGCACTCACCAGAGAGAGAGAGAGACAGAAAGCGAGAAATGACCCCCAGCGGGCCACACCGCAGTCCCTCCATTCTCCTCTCAGGATCTGGGGCGCGCACACACCCAGTGTGAGTTTTGAGCCTCCAGGTCTGGGACTTGAACTGGAGGTCGACGATGTGGGAGTCCAGTGGTGTGACCATCGCGCCATCTGCCGTCTCAGTCATTTCTTTTTTTAATTTGATACGGGCATCAGAGAGAGAGAGCTGCCAGATCCAGGACTTGAACCACGTCGGCCACATGAGAGCCCAGCACCTTAACCACCATGCCACGTGCAGGCCCAATAAACATTTTATTTTATTTTTTTATTTTTGGAGAGGTTTTTGCTATAGGGCACCTGCACTTGCCAGAAGGAGAGAGACAAAGAGACAGAAAGCAAGAACTCACCCCCACCCCGGGGGGATGGCCACACCGCAATCCCTTCTCCATTCTCCTCTCAGGATCTTGGACACACTCACGCGCCCAGTGTGAGTTTAAGCCACCAGGTCCAGGACTCGAACCACAGTCGATTACATGGGAGTCCAGTGATGTAGCCACTACGCCAACTGCTGGTCCCTTATTTTATTTTTTATGCTTACCAGAGAGAGAGAGAAAGACAGACGAAGTGAGAAATCACCCTCAGAGGGGCTGGCCACACCACAGTCTTCTCCATCCTGTCAGGATTTGGGGCTGCATGCACACTTAACCGGCGTGTGTTTTAGGCCACTGGGTCTGATACCACCCTGCTGATGCAGAAATAATTTTGGCATGGTGGTTAAGGTACTGTTTGAGTCCCAGACCTGGAGGCTTGAAAAATCATACCAGAAGCATGTGCGTTCATGCCCAGAATTTCAGAAGGGTGTGGTGCGGCCGTCCCCCAGAGTGGGTTCTCGACAACTGCCTCACTCTGTCTCTCCAGCTAACACACACGTCCTGTGGTAAAGAAGAGAAGTTTAATAAACCTCATTGCATGAGTCAGGTTGTCTCCAGAACTAGCTCTCTGCTGCTGTTCAGTTCTAGCGCTGCAGCATGAAAGTGGGTGTCAGAGTGCTGTTTCTGTGAGGGGTCAACCTCGGGTTCAGAGCGGGCGCGTGGTGGGTGTGCTGCCACGGCCGTGTCTGTCCCCCATGCTGGGGGGGGGGGGGGCACGTGGCAGGTTGCTGCTATGGCTGTGTCTGTCCCATCGGGGGAAGTGTGGCAGGTGTGCCACCATAGCCATGTCTGTCCCCTGTCCAGGGCACCACCAAAATCAACACTTTCAACTGGTCCAAGGTCCGCAAACTAAGCTTCAAGAGGAGAAGGTTTCTGATCAAGCTGCACCCCGAGGTCCATGTGAGTACTGTTCCAGGCACCTGTATGTCGTCAGAGAGTGTGTCCTGCTGGGACAATGGGGCGTCCCTAACCGTCAGCCCTCGGTACCTCATTTCAGCACAGTGTGGACAAGAACCTAAGGGAAGGGTCAGGAGTTGAGGGGGCAATCTGACCTGCCAGGGCTCGAGGTCCCCGCGTGTCCCTGGAGACTGGCCCCGGCCGTGCTGCCCCCCCAGGCTCCTGGCCCCACAGGTCGGGGTGGCTTGGAGGGTGCCTGTGGCAGGCCCAGGCTGCCAGGACGCGCGGCCGGCACTGCCTCATGCTCACGGAAGGAGCCAAGCGCGTGTCTGGCTAAGGGCGGCACCCGTGGGCCGAAGCCTGCCTGGCCAGCGCCATCCCGCAGGACAGGAGGCGGCCCCACGGCCTCAGGGTCTGTGTTTTTGATTCAGAAATTGGTCTCTCAATGGCTCTAACTGAAGCAGGAAATAAATTTCTTTCACTGTCAGGAAATCTCTTATTTTAGATTGTCAGTAAAGTAATAATTACATATGAAGTTAGTGAAAGCAGAAAAAGCCAGTGTATGGAGAGCCGAGAGCTGGGACTTGAGACTGATCAGAGATGGCTGGGTTGTCACAGCTCCGTCACGCGGAGGGGGCGGGGTGCAGAGGAGATGCCAAGCGCCCACGGGGCAGAGGCTGGGAGGCGGCGGCCGGGCACTCAGTCGAGAGACCCCACCGGGGCTCTGCAGAGACACTTGGGCAGCAGCTTCATCCAGCACCAGAGTTGGCGGCATGGGCTGTGTGTCGGTAGGAGGCTTAGGAGGGCGCACAAGGCACGGTGCTCACACGTGGGCAAGCAGGGCAGACTGCAGTGCGCCGGCACAAGTCACGGCCACTCCCTGTTTCTCACGGTTACCCTGAGAGGGTAGAGCAGGCGAGCTGCTGCTCACTCCTGCAGAGCGGTTCTCAGGCAGGTGCGCAGTTCCCACTCGGCGCTGAGCCGCCCACACCGCATAGTTGGGTTTATGCCCCTCGGCACTTAGGCCTGAGGCTACAGGTTGGACCCAACGCCTGACAGCCTTTCTGGGAAGTCCCTGATGAGTCCCGGCAGGAGGCTCAGGACCAGCCATGAGAGGACGCAGTGGGGCCTGCAGGTGGTGATTGTGTCTGAAGATCTGACACGAAGAGACCACCTTGGAGAGACCTCTCGGGAATAATGTGAGCACCCAGAAGCTCATGGGGAATGCAGTTAAGTTAGGGTTTTATTTTGGTCCAAAAAGGCGTCGAAATCCATGCACGGTCTCTGCAGTACGCATTTCTGTGCGCTTTGTGAAACCCCGCGCATGCCGTGAGTGCAGGCTATGTTTTCTGCTCACTGGGGATGGAGTAGGTCTTGTGCATCGTCTCCAGGAGCCACCCTCGCTCTTGGCGGTGGGCACTGGCAGTCCCACGGCCTTGTCACCCTCTCCGCTCCGCTCTGCTCTCTGCTCTTGGTGGTGTGACCTCGCGCTCTGTCTCCAGGGGCCTTACCAGGACACGCTGGAGTTTTTGCTGGGGAGTAGAGATGCATGCAAGAACTTCTGGAAGATCTGTGTGGAACATCACACCTTCTTCAGACTCCTGGCTCAGCCCAAACCCAAGGCCAAAGCCGTCCTCTTCAGCCGGGG
Organism: Tupaia tana; assembly: GCA_026018925.1. NCBI lineage: Eukaryota > Metazoa > Chordata > Mammalia > Scandentia > Tupaiidae > Tupaia > Tupaia tana. Next base: position 373,264 of record JAKSZU010000001.1, read on the forward strand.
CTCCTCCTTCAGATACAGGTGAGGGCTGGGGGCAGGGGCTACGCTTCAGCTTGCAGGGCTCAGAGGTCAAGAAGGAAGTGCTAGTCCAGCCAGTGGTTAAGGCAGCTGCAACCCACGTGGCAGGCTGCAGGTTCGAGTCCCGGGCCTGGCAGCCTGAAGAACAGGGTAGGTGCACGTGTGGGGAGATGGAGTGAAGAGAGCAAGGCACGGCCATCCGCTGGGGAGCGACTTCTCGCTGCCTTTCCTTCTCTCTCTCTCTCTCTGATGATGACATGGGCCCTATAGAAAATTGTTCAAAAGAAAGCAAAAGCTGCTTAGAGAATTGCTTGTGTTAGGGCCAGCCCTGTGGTTTGGCTGTTAAGGGAACCAGCTTCTACACAGCCAACCAAGCGATTTGAATCCTGGTCCCAGTGGCCTGAAACTCAGGCCAGGTGCCTGTGTGCCCAGCTGAAGGCATGGAGAGACGCCGGGCCGGGCGTGGCTGCGCCCTGCCGGGACGCTCTCTCTCACGCGCACACGCCCTCAAGCAAAAAACAAAAGGAAAACCCGTTTTGCTGGAAATAAAGCCAGCTGTCTTCCTGCGAAGGGTGCCCTGAGTGCCCCTCGCACATGTACGAGGAGGGCGTGTCTCCTACGTCCCGGAGAGTACCCCGTGTGACCACGGCGAGTCTTCTAAAACTCGGAACCTCCGTTTGCAGTGGGAGAACTCAGAGACAGCTCGTGGAGCACGTCAAAGACGGAGGGACGACGAGGGTGCCGTACGAGAGGTGAGCGCCGGCCTCCGTGCCGCCCGTGTGCCTCGTCCCTGACGCCCTTGACAGCTGCGACGTGGCAGAGGTCACTTCCGGGTCACAGGCGCGTCTCTGCCCCTGGAGCCGCACTTCACTGGCACAGGCAGGGCCCGTGGGCCGTCCCCCATGGGTGTGGTGTGCTCACAGACCTTGCTCAAGCCCGCGCGCGTGTGCGCGTGCACGGGACTCTCCTCGCCTGGGGGCCCCCATACTTCTTCTCAGGCGCCGTTTTCCTCGGTGGACGCACATCTCCTCTCCAGGAACATCTGTGTTTTGCTCAAGTTCTTTTTCCTGTCACCCTGCCTGTCTCCAGTGAGACCGCACTCAGCGTGTCTCTTCTGTGTGCGTGTGCGTGTACAGGGCACGCTGGTAGGCAGGGTCTCCCTACACAGGTCCGCCTGCCCAGCCCTCTGAGCCGAGCGTCGGCGTCTGTCACTGCGGCTCTTCAGGGTGGGCCGGGAACTGCTCCCGGCTCTCCCACATGGCCTGGCCTGCCAGCAGCAGCCGGCTAGCACTGCCCGCCCTCCCGCCTCCCTGACAGACGGCATGGGCTCGCCCTTTATAAACGAGTTCCAAGAAGAGGGTGTGGGGCCAGCGGATAGTGTAGCAGTCGTGTCACCGGACTCCCACATAGCTGACTGCGGTTCGAGTCCTGGACCTAGTGGCTTGAAACTCAGGCCAGGCACGTGTGTGTGCATGCCCAAGATCCTGGGAGAATGTAGGAGAAGAGATTGTGGCGTGGCCATCCCCCTGGGGGGTGATTTCTCACCTTCCCTCTCACTGTCTCTGTCTCTCTCCGGCGAGCACACACGCCCTAAAGCAAGCACCTCTGGAGAGGAAGGCGTGCTCACTCGCGGCTGGTCTTTGTTTTCAGGAGGCACAGCAAGGCTGGACCGTCCGTCCGTTCTCTGACCACAGACCTGCCCAAACAGGTGAGTGTCCTGGTTCAGACCTGAGCCGTGCCAGCCACCTGGACTCTGGCAGGGCGCTGTCTGCCGGCACAGCACTCGGTGCGGCCGGTGCAACACTGGGCCTCCGGGTCTCTCGGAGCGAAGCCCTAAATAGAGCGCTGTGTGCGTGGGCGTCAGCCGGCCCTGCGAGTCCCGAATAGCCAGTCTGCTGGCGCCCGGCCAGCCGTGCTGACCACGGCGCCCCCTGTCGGGACTCCTTAGCAGAAGTCGTTCTCACACACTGTGGCCACGCGCCCTACGTGTCTAGGACGTGGCGTGGCTGCTCCTGCCCCCACGTCTGCATCTGCGTGCTCACGTGGGTGCTCGCCGCTCCTGTGCGGTTGCGTCCTGGCTGACGTCGGCTGTGGCAGTCTGGCATGGTCGCCGTCACCAGGCAGTGTTCACTGTGGTCTGTGGCTGTCACTCGCGCTGCCGTGGAGCTGCACTTGTACCTTGCAGTGAAGCTCGTTTGTCCCGAGTTTTTTTCTGAAACAGATTCTTTTAAATCGAACTGTTTAACTGGGGCCAGCAGGTGGCATGGTGGTTAAGGTGCTGGATTTACATATGGCCAACTACAGTTCGAGTCTCAGACCTGGCAGTTTGAAAATCACGCTGGGCGCATGTGTTTGCGCCCAGAGATTGTGAAGCGGCCCTTCCCCCGGGGCTGATTTCTCACTTTCCGTCTTCCTGTCTCTCTCCGGCAAACACATGCACCTAAATAAAATCTTTGGAGAAAGCTTTCTTTAGCTCCTCTAGGCTCCTTGGCTCTGTAGAAGTCCCCTCCTAAGTCAGTCGAAATGGTAAAATGTTTCTTTTTGTTTTGTTTTGTCTTTAAGACGTTTTTGCCTTAGGGCATGTACTCTTGCAGTAAAGAGAGAAAGACAGGTGGTGAACGGAAAAGTGGGAGTCACCCCAGGGATGGCCACACCACAGTCCCTTCTCCCGGGGTCTGGGGCACACACACACATTCACAGCGTGATGTTCGAGTCACCAGCTCCGGGCCTCAGATTGTGGTTGGCCATGTGGGAATCCAATGACAGAGTCACCACGCCGTCTGCGAGCCCCGAAGGAGTGTTTTTAGCTCATTCACGCCACTGAGAGCCGTCTAAAACCCCATCACGCTGACGCCTGTCTAACCTGCACCCTCGAGGCCACCCAAGGTGCAGCTGGAGGTGAGGAAAAGGTGCTGAGAACGGCTGGCTGTGGCTGCCGTTCCGTCCTCGAGCGGCTGCCAGCTCTGCCTCGGCCCAGGCCCACTCACATGTCACAGCACATGTGTGCACGTACACAGTGAAGCCACCTGGTCCTGCTCAGCTCATGACCGTGCACGTATGCACGTGTGTGCAGTGAGCGTGACAGCCTCACTGAAGCACACGGGAGGAGCCCCAGCAGTGTCCTCGAGTGTGGGACTGTGAGTGAGGGCGCACCTCGCCTGGTCGGCTCTCTGGTGCAGTCAGACGTGGCTGTTGGGGAGCCAGCTCCCACATGGCTGGCCGAGCAGTTTGAATCCCAGCCCAGCAGCGTGGAAATCATGCTGGGTTGCAGAGGAGACAGACTGCTGTGTGGCTACCCCCAGGCGGGTGCTCTCTCGCTCGCTCTGTTCACGGCACTTGCGCACACAATGTCCGGGGACTCCTGAGCGGCAACACTGCGAGCACGTCCTGGGGGTTCCTCCACTCCTTCCATTGCACTTGTGCACGGCCGGATGGGCCATCCCTGACTTCCCGGGCATGGGAAATCTCTGGCAGACGAAGCCCAGGACTGTAGACCTCAAGCTGGAGCCGGGGGCTTTGGCCGCGGGCAGCTCTGCCCTCCCGGCCGCGTGCCCCCTCGGTGAAGCAGCAGGTGCCAGAGCACACACGCACACCTTTCAGGTGACCAGCGCTGCCGGCACCACGCCCGTCTCTGCGTGGCTGTTTCTTGCCCAAGGGAAAGCAGGTGGAGCTGAGAGGCGTGCGCAGACGGCCACAGGGTGGTGGGCTAGCGGGGCAGCCCGCGGCACCGCCCGCAGCCACAGCCCTTCACCCTGAAGGAGACCTGGGGGCTGCCATGTTTGGCAGAAGCTGAGCAAACAGTGTCAACGTGGCTGCCCCACTCGGCCCAGCTGTCTGCAGTTCTCATGCTCATTTTTGACTTTGTTTATTTTGTTACTATTTTTAATTTGATCGGAGAGAGAGAAAGGGAAAGTGAGAAAGCAAGCTACCAAGTCCAGAATTTGAACTGTGGTTGACTCTGTGGGAGTCCAGCGCCTTAACCACCCCACCGCCAGCCAGCCCACATTTGTAACTTTATACGTTGCTCTTTTTCCTTTTTCATTTCGATCCCAGAGCATCTCATTCGACGAGAGCTTGAGGACTTCGTCCTGGTCTTCGGCCAACGCCTGCTTTTACCCGCTCCCTGCCTCCCCTCCGGCCCGGCCCGGCCCGCCCGGTCTCAAGGACAGCAGCGGCTCCACCCCGGAGCCCCCGGGCGCAGCGGCAGAGAAGAGTGGCACGGCAGTGGCCGCAGGCCCCAGCCCACAGCCGGCCCTGCAGCCCGGGCCCCCCGCGCGCCCATCCGGCCCAGGTGGCAGTTCTTGTCCTGTCTTGAGCAGTCGTGGGTCCGTCCGCGCTGGGGGGCAGAGGCTTGGGGCCTTAGACCGAGATGCAGGGAGGGGCCTGGAGTGCAGGGCTGCCTGTGCAGGGGACGGTGGCGAGGGCACCTTCAGCACAGGCCCAGGCACTGCTGGCGGGGGGCAGCGGTGTCACTGGCAGCGCTGCGGGGGGCGCCCTGTCTTCACATCGACAAGCGCCCCGCTGCAGGTGTCGGAGGAGTTCATAGATGATGACCCAGCAGACATCTCTTTTTTTGCGGGAAGCTCTGAGGCGTTCTCTTTCCTGTACGGCTCTTGGATTGCACAGGAGCCGCGGGGCCCTGCCTGGTCCCCAGCCGGCCCCCCGTTGCGTGGGCCGGGCGCCTCGCAGCACCCGCAGTCCACTCAGTCCAGCCCAGACACGTGCTCCGTGGAGGCAGCAGACAGGAGCGTAGAGAACGATTTCGACTTCGAGGAAGAAAGTGACTTTGACGGGGACGTGCACCTGGCCGCCACCTCGGAGCTGCTGGAGGTGAAGGCGCAGGCCGGCCTGATGCACAGCCTGCTGAGCCCCTCCGAGTGCAGCTCCCTGCCCGACGTGCGGCTGCAGGGCGGCCCATCTGAGACAAGCTCCATGGCCAACTTCCCAGCGTGCTCGGTACGCTCTGACGCCAGCTCGGCCCTCCAGTTCTCCGACGTTCTGGAGCAGCTAGGGCAGCTCAACTACCCGCCCCCCGCGGCCCAGGGCTCCAGCAGCTCAGACTCTGACTCCTGGGACTCGGGGGCAGAGGCCCCACTCAACGTGGGCCTTTTCCTCAGCCGCCCCTTCGCGTAGACCAGTGCGTCCCTGTCGGTGTGCAGGACGTTGGGCGGGTGTGAGCCCGCCGGGCCCTCAGCTGCCTTCCAGAAGCCCTCACCCATGCTGAGCGGCAGGAGCGCAGCAGTTTTGGCTTAGACACAGGAAGGAACTTCGAGCTAATTCCGTCTTTCTCTAACCCCTGATCGAGGACACTTTTCTGAACGTCAGGCAGCTCAGACGTAGATGGGGAGCGATGTTGAGGGCGACACATCCACTTTAAAACCGAAGACGCGCGAGCCGTCGTCCCGGGGGCGGCCGAGGCGGACTTCAGGCTCGTGTGTGCGGGGGGGGGGGGGGGGTGCCGGCAGGCGAGTGCGCGGGGTCTGTGGCAGTGCTGTGTGGAGTGGCGCGTCTCACCTGCGAGCCCTGCTGGCCCAGTGAGCCAGGCGGAGCTGCGGTGGCCCCGACGCAGGCCCAGGGGCATCTCACGGACTGGGCACCCTGACCCAGAGCTGCGCTCAGGGCTCGAGGCGCCTGGTTAAGGTGCTCGTGTCTAGCTCAATCCGCTTCCCTCTGTCAGCGCTGGGGATCGCGACTCGTGGCCTGCGCGTCCCCGCGCAGACGGGGGCGGGAGCCGTCTCCTGCTGAGTGGGCTGAGGCACAGCGCCCCGGTGGTCCCTGAGGGGTGTCAGCGGTCACAGGCAGGGAGGGCCGCGCGTGCAGATGGGCTGGAGTCACACGTGGCGCCCTGTGGGCAGTATCTGGTCTGACCACAAGGTGGGGCTGTGGGTGCACGTCTGCCGTCAGCCTGGCACCTCAAGCGGGCGGGCCAGCCCCGGCGGCCGTGGGCCTGTCCAGTCCACTGAGCAGGTCTGTGCTTTCCGTTTTATTGTTGCTTTGCCTTTCGGTCCTCTGCTGGGAGCGCGCCGCCATTTTTAAAGCTGAGTTTACCCCCCAATATGCTCTGTGGGCACCCCTCTCCTGGTCGTGTTGTGACTCCAGCTCTTCATCGGGGGCTCCCACGGCTGCTCGGCCTAACGGTGGCCACGGGTCCCTTCCCGGTGTGCTTGGACACCTGCAGGGGCTGCGGCAGACGCATCGGCCGGCCTGAGCCTCTCTGCTGCTCGCCCGCCTCCTCCTGGGTGTCTGCAGAGAGGCCGTGGGCCGTGGGCCGTGGGTGGGCGCAGGCCAGCCAGGACCTCCTGTCTCCCTTGTGCCCCACGGAGGAGGCTGGAGTGCCCTGCTGGCACTGTGGCCTGAGGAGCGCCCGTCCCTGATGCCATACGCGGGAGTGGCCCTTTAGGGTGCACGCCCTGGGGCTGCGCAGCTGCACACGGTCAGGTCTGGGTGAGGTGGAGCTGGCCTGCTGCCAGGCCCAAAGGCCCCCCTGGGAAGTGGCACTGTGGGAGCGCCGGGTGCCCGGCCGGGGCGGGGCAGCTCTGGCCAGTTCCCCAAAGCACCTCGACACTTGCTTCAGCGTCCACAGCCCTGTGTAGCAGAGGCTCTCCCGGGACAGGGACAGCGCGCCTGGGACCAGCCAGCGCCCCAGTCACTGCAGCCCGTGCCAGGAAGTGTGACCTTCGGGTTTCGGTGCGAGTTTGGGCACAGCCTGGCTGAAGACGTTTCGGTTTTCCTTCCCAGAGTGCCCTTGATGAGCAGCACGCATGTCACTTCTCCCGAGTGACTGCCCACGCTCTCCCCTCCTGGGGGTGAGGGGGTCGTGGCGCCGGGCCAGAGGCAGGCCAGAGAGTACAGGCACGTGCTTTGGCACCTGATGGCGCACCCTTACCACAGGCCTTTCCCCTGACAGTGACGGTGCTCTGCTCTGCTTTAGTAAGGCCTCATTCCAAGAAATAGCGGTTCATGCTGGTCAGAGCCCAGGACAGCCAAGCCGCCCAGTCTGGGCCCCTGTGCGCCGGCCTCTCTGCCTCGCAGGCCAGCCTCTGCGCGTGGCAGCCTGGGGGCTCACGGCACTGCTGGATTGTGGAAGTACGTGGACAGGAGCCGGCGTGCGGAGAGTGTGCAGGTGGGCGCTGCCTGGGCAGAGCAGCCCACTCCTTTAACCCTTGGTCTCTGTGGTCACATCCAGCCCCTTAAAGTTGGGCACTCAGTCGGCTCTGCCCACAGCTGGGGTGAGAGCCTGCAGGCCCCCAGGTCACTGTCAGAGCCAGGCGTGTCCACATAGGTGACGCGGCCCTGCAGCAAATGCGAGGCCACCATCGTAAGCACCCTACGTTCACGGAGCATGTTCCTAGCACGGAGTCTGTTCTGTCCTCCAAAGCCAGAGTCTCCGCCAGCCGCGGTATGGCGCTTCTGGTAGGGCAGCGGTGCGTCAGGCGTGCCAGCCCCACCCCGGGAGTGCGTGAGGCGTGCTGTGTCCCAGCCCTGGTACTCCCGTGCCCCCCTTGTCACCGAGGACGTCTGCGGGGGTGCGTCAGGCCCTGCCTGGCCCACACGTCACACTAAGAGTGGCCCAGGGACGGGCAGCAACGCCAGAAACCCAGGTCTCGTGAGAAGAGCGTCCAGGCCTGGGGTGAGTCGCTGTCGGGGTGGTCGTTTCGGGGCTCCGTCCTCCGCGTGCCAGTGCGTGTCGCTCCCGTGTTGTCCTTGAGCTGTACGCAGAGAGCTTCACGGCCACGTGCCCACGCCCTACAGCCTTGAGCTGTGCGACGTTGGTGGCAGCACGCGCGCCCTGAGGTCCGCGTTCTCCCCGGCTCACAGGGTCAGAGACCGAACATCAGAGTCCGCTCAGGAGAGTCGACGATGTCGCTCTGGGACCAGGTCTGCCCCGTCCTCGCTCAGGCCCTGGTCTCGGGGCCACGTGGAAGGAGCGCGTCTTTCTCCTGGTGGCAGCTGGCGTCCGCAGTGGTCCGGTCCCCCAGCTCTGCCGGCCTGAGGACACACCGCCCCCCCAGGACAGGAAGCGGAGCTGGGCTCGTGTGTTCACGTGTGTCCGTCCTGTGAAACCCCCTCGTCGCCGCGCGGTTTCTGGCACTTGGAGTCTCGCTCTCCGTTTTAACTGCCCCTCCCACACTTACATCGTGTCCTGCCCCGGAGCTTTTCACGTGTATTCAATAAAGTAAGGAAAGACTGCCGTGAATTTCTCCGGGCGTTTGGCTTCCTTCCCTCCTGCTCACCTGGGCTTCGCGTTAACGGTGGAAGTCGGCGTCCCAGACTGAGCTCACGGTGGGACAGCCACGTGGTCCCCAGGCCTCCCTGAGAGGCTCCTAGGTGGGCAGCAGCCCTGAGCTGGACTCTGCCCGCAGCAGGAGCTCCGGACTCAGTGGGGGCTCGCTTGTCCTCAGGTGGCAGCGCCTCCATGTGCTTCCTGCTCGGCCCGGCGCAGGCTGTGCGGCTGGCGTGGCCCGGGGGTGTCAGGGCCACGTGGCATGTGCAACTGGGCAGCTGTTCGGGGACGCACGTGCCCCGGTGTTCCCGTGGGCACAGAGCAGCAGCCGTTGGCTCCCCAGGCCGAGGCCTGCTCTCCCCAGTGGCTGGTCAGAGGCCGTGGGCCAGCACCTCGGCTTCTGGACAGGTTTTCCCAGCCCTGCTGCCCACGCCTGGGTGTGCGTGACCCTACCCCGCCTTCAAAGACAGGCTCCTGCCCTGCACTCTGGGGTGCCAGGGCCCCACACAGCCGTGCTGGCTGCAGTGACGCAAGGCACCTTGTGAGGGTTAGGGCAGCCCCGGGGCTCTGAGGCACCTGCGCCCTGTGGGCAGAGGGGGCCAGTGAGCTGTGCCGAGGGGCCCAGGCCGCACCGCCACCTGCAGCAGTGTGCTCTGGAAGGCGCCTGGCGGGGCCAGCTCAGTGCTCCCCGGAGCCCCCGGGTTGGGGCTCGCTCACCTCCCTGCTGAGGCGAGAGGATGGGGCTCCTGCCGTCACACTGGCCTCCCTGGGCGACAGCCAGCCTTCCACGTGCTCCTGCCAGGGAGGAAGCAGAAGCCTCCCAGGGAGTGCCTGTCTGCATCGAAGCCCTGCGCCTGGTCAGCCAGCTGGCATAGGGGCGAACCCACGGCCTTCCCGCTTCCGGGTACGTCAGTTGGGGCTGCTCCTCCCCGACGGTACCAGCTGCGGACTGCTGGCTGCACGGCCGTCTGCGAGCCTGCGTGGTCCCACTCGCTTCGGAGCCTTCACACAATGCATGTTTTATCAGGACAGGACACTGAGGTGCCTCGGGCGAGAGACCACACAGACGCCACTCCGGACGGGTGGCCCAGAGCCGCCTTCTGTCAGAGGGTTTGTTTTTGTAACAAGAAAGGGTCTCACTTGTTGAGAGCAAGTGAAAGAGGCCAGTTCCGGCATCGAGAGCTCTGCGCGTGCTGGCCCTGACCTGGGCCCTGCAGCGCGCGAGGAGAGAGCGGTGGTCGCCCTCCCTGCCCTGCGGAGGCGCTCGGCGTGAGATCTCCGCCTCCAACCTGCAGGCGGAGGTGACCGGCGGGCGGCAAGCTCTACGTGGCCACACGGGAGGCAGGGGCAGTGTCTGTTCCCTCCTGCTTTGCTGTTGAGCCAGGTTTTATACGGAGTGACTCGTGACGGCCTAGGCCAGGGTCACCGGAGGCAGCTCTGCTCACCCTCAGGGTCGCTCTCCCTGCTGCTGCGGAGACCAGCGGCCATCGTCCGAGCCGAGCCTCGGCCCTGCAGCTGCTCCCCCGTCCATCTCGTGACCTCCAGCCTCAGCAGCAGGAGCAGCTCCTCCTCCACCAGGCAAGTACCCTCAAAACTCGTGGCCGCGTTGAAGAGGAATGTAAAGGTGTGGGCAGAAGTAAGCACGCCTCTTCAGCCTAAGCCCTCTCCGCCCTTGTCCAGTCTGTCCCCAGGTGAGTGAGGGCCTTGAAGGAGTGCAGGTGCGTGCCCGTGTCCTGCTGCCTTCCTAAATACGGTCACAAAGGTCACAAGCTCGGTGTCGGGGACTGGGGAGACAAGGCCAGGAAGAAACTCGCCTACGAGAGACGCTCAGTTTGAGGTGAGCGTTTTAAGCCTCGTCGTGTGAAGATAGTCAAACCTTGCCACTTGCTGCTGGGAAACCACCGTCCTGTCCTCACGGTGCAGCGCGCAGTGAGGCCACGCTGCCCTTGCCACCCCACCGACAGCGTGCGCTCGCACTGGTGTGCGCGGCTCTCACACAGATGACACGGCTCTGAACACCCTGTAAGTCCTCGTCAACAAAGAAATGGGTCCGTCTGGATGTACGGAGGGCGTGACTGTCAGCCATCGCCTGCGTGGGCACAGGAGCCCTGTCCTGGGAGCCCGTGCTGCAGGCTCTGCAGGGACTCGGGTGCAGAGCGGGACTGATGGTCCTCGGGCTGGTTTCCGGCCAAGCACCTTGGAAGGAGGGTCTGTCCATAAACACGGCCATGCTCCAGCCCATCAGCTGAGGCTAAGCACATCCCGTGGCACCTAAAACGAGGCACTTAGCACCCTTCAGATTGCTACGGCCACGCCTTTCCATGTGCACCCTGACGTGTGCCACCAGCCATGGATGGACTTGTCCCGTGTCCCCAGAGTCCCCACAGAATAGCCTGGTTCACACCGCATTCTGACCCGTGTCCCTTCTGGGACCACTCCTTACAGAGCACCCCAGCCCCGCATACAACGCCGTCCGACTGTGAGCGTGGGTCAGTGCTGGTGACGTCAGCTGACTGTCCCCCAGGTAGAAAGGCAGGGCCTGCAGGGCGCAGGACACAGTGCAGCTCGCGGCCGGGGGAGTCTCCCGTTTACCTGCACTCGCTGGACGGAGCCCCCCAGGCCCTGCTCCCTGAGCACGAGGAGTCTGAGCTTGTCCAGCTGGGAGTCTGTGCTCTGCGTGGCTGACGGCAGTCAGGCCTCAAAGGATGCTCCGGGCCAGGTGGAGTACTCCGCGCAGCCCCGGTGCTGGGACTATCGATGAGGGCCCAGATGTGGACGTCGGCCTCAACCACGGACACCTCCCAGTGAGCAGCGCACTCCAAACGCCAGCCCGCTTCCTCCGCACTGAGGGGCTGCCCGGGAGCTGTTCCTCGCTGACAGCTAGCGCCGTGGAGGCCCATCCCTGAACTTCCCCTCTTGCTGCCTAGAGACAGCTGCAGGTGCCATGGCGACTGAGGGGTGGACCCCGCGGTCAGCCGCTGTTGGAGTCCTGGACCTGACAGCTTGAAAGCCATGCTGTGTGTGTGCCCCGAGCTTGAGGAGCGGAGTGGAAGAGAAGGGATTGCAGCATGGCCACTGCCCGCCGGGGGATGACTTCTCAGTCTCCCTCTCACTGTCTCTGTCTCTCCAGAGAGTACACACACACTCTGGAAAAAACCTCACAAAGAAAGGAAAAAAGGAGAGCTGGATTTTTACAGCAGCTTCTCGGCCACTGCTCACTGAGAGGTCACAGCAGGCCCGCACATCTGGGTGCTGCCTGGCACCGACCGTGACCCTCTGAGCGTTGCACTCCGTGGGTACCAAGCACTACCACCCTCAGAACCAGCGTGGGCCGGACACCCTGGCTGTCACCCTCGTGCCAAGACGGGAAGAGCGAGCTGATGAGCATCCGCAGCTTCTCAGCCTTCTTTCTCTGCGTCTCACAGGCCGGGCTTGCTGGGCAGAGGCTGGGGCATGGACCCTGACGCCCTAGGGCCGCACAGGCTCTGCACACGGGTGGCTCCCAGCGCCTGCACCCACCGCGCCTTCAGAGCCCACGGCAGCCTCAGGAGGGGAGGATGAGTGTTTTAACGGTGCGACGCGTGGTGGGAGCAGCTCCGGTCGGCCTGGAGTTGATCTCGGACGGCCAGGTGTGCTGGTGTCCTGTGGGCAGATGAATGTGTTGATGAACTTGCTGGAGATTCCAGGGCACGACCCCTCCCAGGGCTGGTGGTTTCTCCCAGAGGGCCCCTCAGAGCAAGCCAGGCTTCCCGGGTCCCCGACTGTGTCACTGTGGAATCAGGGCTGAGGCTTCCCTCGTTTGCCCGCCCTGCCATCTGCCCACAGGGGCACATCTCCGTGTCACACCCCAGGCCTGGGCCTTCCGGGCCTGGCACTGCGGGACCACACCCAAGACCCCAGCGACAGCATGGGCGGGTCTGGCTTCCACGCTGTGTGCAGAGTGCGGAGGCCCAGGGAGGGGCCCGTGCAGCCAGGATGGAGCTGAGGGGTCTGTCCCAGCGTCTGGCAAGCCAGCTTAGCCAGCAGGATTAGAAATGAGGGTAGCTTTGGTGTGAGACGCACATTCACAAACAAGGTCGATTACATCTTCAGTCATTTTCAAAGTACTGACGTTAAATTCCTTTTGTAAAAAACTGTTCTAGGAGCCAGTAGATGATGTAGCACTTATGCCACTGAACTACCCACATGACCGACTGTGGTTCAAGTCCTGGCTTAAATCACGCCAGGCGCGTGTGCACGCCTGCCCAGTATCCTGGGAGGAGACGTAGGAGAAAGGATTGGGGCGTGGCCGTCCCCCCAGGGAGCTACTCTCCCATCCCCTCTCACTGTCTCTGTCTCTCTCCAGCAAGCACAGGTGCCCTATGGCAAAAACCTCAAAAACAAAACAAAACAAAACAAAACACACCTCTGTTCCAAAGATAACTACATTTTGGCACTTAGGTTACTGAATTCCTATAGAAAAACATTAGAAATTAACTTTAAGCATTGAAGGAGGAGAGGAAGCATCTTGACTAGGAAGTCTGTGTGCTCCTCGCCCAGCTCCCCGAGCCCCGCTCCAGCTCACACAGGCGTGCTCGGACCGCAGGGTGACTCGACGCGAGCCTCGTTAGTGAGCAAGGGACTGGAAACAGTGTCAAGACTGCCCCAGTTTTTTATGGTCCAACTTTTTTTTTAACTTTTTTCTTTTTTTTGGGAGAGGTTATTGCTATAGGGCGCGTGCGCTCGCCAGACAGACAGAGACAGAGAGACAGAAAGCGAGAAATCACCCCCCAGGGGGGATGGTCACGCCGCAATCCCTTCTCCTCCATTCTCCTCTCGGGATCCTGGGCACGCACGCACATGCGCCCGGCGTGAGTTCTAAGCCACCGGGTCCGGGACGCGAACCACGGTTGACCACGTGGGAGTCCAGCGACATAGCCATTACGCTAACTGCTGGTTTCCTCCCTGGTCCAATTTTTAATGATTCTCAAGTTTGACCTTAAAATAGCCGTGGGCGGAGCACCCGTCCCTGGTGGCTGAGGCAGCTGGAGCCACAGTACCGACCCCATGTTGAAGTCCTGGGCCTGGTGGCGTGAGAAGCATGTGGCCACGTGTGTGCTCCCAGAGTCCCACAGGGACCATGCCCACGGGTGCACCGAAAGTGGACGTCGCTGCTCAGCTACGCCAGCTTTGGCGTCTGGCCCCCTGCACACACCACGGGCCCTGTGTTGGAGAAGCCAGCCTGCTGTCCCTGGCTTCCACTTTTCTGGCACCAGGGGTCCTGGGGCCGTATGAGCCACCAGCTGCTCCTGTCCCAGGCCACGTGTGGACTGCAGGCCACAGGAGCTGGCGTGCACTTTCTTTGTGCCTCTTGGCGGACTGAGGCTGATGCAGCCACATGGCAGGGCAGGACGAGAGGGCTCCGCACCTTGGCCTTTGCTCACGGCCTCGACCCCGCTGGTTCCTTTCAGGCTTCCCCGCGGATGGTCCTCAGCCTGCCCCCTCCAGCAGGAAGAGCCCCCCGAGCCCCAGCCCTGCGTTTCAGGCGACTCTGGGCCCAGCCGAGCGGGATTCGTCCCCGCTCCTGAGCCCTGTGCTCAGCGACGCCGGAGGCGCCAGAGTGGAAGAGGAGGAGCCGCCAGGATGCAAGGTGGGCGCCGCCCGCGGAGGGGCTGCTGCAGGCCTGCTGTGCGGACCCAACCCGCTCGGTCAGGGCACTCTGGGCTGTGTCGTCAGGAGCCTGGCCAGGCGGGCGGACCGAAGGCCCTGCTCACACCCGCAGCCTCCTGAGCAGGCACCACGTTCCCAGAGAGCCCCAAGGTCTGTCACTGCTGCGCCCTGAAGGTCACATGGGAGGACAAGCCTGTTGGTCCCGCGAGCCGGGCCTGCAGCTCCTGGTGTGGGGGCTGGGCAGCCCCCGGGGAGTTGTCTCCCACGGCTCCCCACCTCCTTGCTTCTTGGGTATCCAGCGTGACAGCCCAGAACTCCGAAGAAGGCCCGGGCACCACAGGTTACGGGGAACCCCTTATCTGAGGGCCAGGGGGCGCTCGGATGGGAGAGCCGATGGGTCAGTGGGTACCCCGAGGAGGAGCCGGGGGGACAGTGCGAGGGCAAGCGGGGCAGGCAGACCATGGTTCGGAGGGTCTACAGGGTGAGACGCCGGCTCAGCGTGGGGCTCTGGCCTCGGGCTGGCCTCTGCTTTCCGGCCCAGACAGCACCGTTGGGGAGGCGCCGGCGCCAGGGCCCACCCTGGCCCTGGGTGTGCTGGGACACTGCAAGGAAGAACACAGGGTCTGAGGTTCCAGGGAGAAAGCGGACTTAAAGTGATGGGCTGTGGCTCTGCTGGCCGTGGGGTCCCCAAGCAGCAGCCAGGAGGGGGCTGGGCAGGCAGACGCTGGGGGTGTTGTCGCAGTACCCGGGCACTCCCCGCCTGCCAGGTGGTGAGGCTGGCTCCAGTCCCAGGACTGTGCTCTGTCCTGGCATGGCCTGTGGGGTCTCTGCTGTCCTGGGGATGGTTGGTGTTCGGCAGGAGGACGATCGGCTGCGGGGGTCCCAGCCGCCCTGTGACCTGCGCCCCACGTGTCTGCGTGCGTGCTGCGGGGTGACAGCCCTCTGTTGTGATCAGAAGGCACATGCCCTGCGGGAGAGGGACCCGGCGGGGTGTGGTCACTCTGCAGCCCCTCCTCTCTATCCCGTCAGGGCTGGGGGCTCACCACACACACTCACGCGCTGTCCACGCCACCAGGGCCAGGGCCCCTTAACCACTAGGCCGCGAGACTGGCCCTTCCAGACAGTGTCTTTATGTTTTTAATAGATCATTAGATCCGCAGTTACACATGCACTCACCAGAGAGAGGCAGGGAGAGGAGAAGTGAGAAATCACCCCTGGGGGATGACCATGCTGCAACCCCTTCTCCGTCTCTCAGGATTTGGGGCGTGCACATGCACCCAACGTGGTTTTCAAGCCACTGGGTCTGGGACTCGAACCATGGAGTCGGCCATGTGGGAGTCTAGTGCCTTAACCACAGTGCCACCTGCTAGCCCCAGGAAATATGTGGGGTTTTTTTCTTTTTATTGAGAGGTTTTTGCTATAGAGCGCACGCGCTCGCCAGAAAGACAGAGAGAGACAGAGAGATAGAAAGCGAGAAATCACTCCGAGGGGTGGGGGGGATGGCCACGCCACAATCCCTTCTTCTCCATTCTCCTCTCAGGATCTTGGGTGCACATGCGCCCGTCATGAGTTTAAGCCACCGGGTCTGGGACTTGAACCACAGTAGTCCAGCGACATAGCCTTTACGCTAACTGCTGGTTCCCCCCCGCCCAGGAAATGTGTTTTCAATCTTGTTTCCACATTGCGGAAGGAAGCCACTGGTCCTGTCAGCTCTGTAGGTGCCACCTGTCACACCAAGATAGTTGGGCCAGGGCCGTGTGGCTGGGAGGAGGGGCCAAGCTAGTCACCGATCGATCACCTGGTACGGTGGGGGTCCGAGGCTCTCCAGGCGTTGATCTGACAGCGTTGGTGCTAGCATGGGCCTCAGCTCTGCTCGCTCTGCAGGCTCGGGCAGGCTTTGTGGCAAGGCTGAGTCCAGCACAGTGGGGCTCCCGGGTGCAGGACGACCCTGTCTCATCCCTACCCCCAGCCCAGCAAACGTGGCCCTGCCTCACTGCCCACCCCCAGGCAAACGTGGCCTCCCAGGCAAGGCACCTGCCAGAGTCCCCTCTGTGCTGTCCTGTGAGTCCTTCACCCCAGGAAGGCCTTGGCAGGCTTGTGGGGAGCCCAGACCAGGCTCGCTGGCGACCCCTAGAGGGGCCGGGCAGCATGTTCCTGTCATGTCCCTCGATCCACAGGAGCCTGGGCAGCTCCCACTCCCGCCTCCGCGTCAGCCACCCAGCTGCCTGCTCGTGCCCCCCACACCCCTCCTCACGCTGAGCACCTTCACGGCAGGCACGGCGAGGACCAGCATCCATGTCCAGGCCAGAGGTGGTGGATGCCCACCAGCCTGCGCGGGCCCAGAGCTGGGCCCCTCACCCACTGGACACATGCCGCCTGCCGTGAGGTGGGGAGTGTGCCGCGGGCCCACCCTGCGCCCAGCCGTCCTGGGCACGCCTGCCCTCGCGGCCCGGTAGGGGCAGAGTATGGCTCGGGCACCTTTGTCTCGCACGCCGGGGCTTCCTTGGGCAGGGAGGCCAGCCCTGGGGGTGCCCCAGCCACTGCTCCTTGGCTCCTGTCACATCTGTGGTGCCTCTGGGGAGAGGACAGGCTGTTCCTGCAGTGACGCCCCGGCAGGGTGATGCTTCTGCACTCAGGCTGAGGCAGGTGCAGCCGGCCAGCCTCTGCCCTGCACAGGACCTGCCGGGGCGAAGGCATGAGCGTCCTCACCCCTGCCTGAGCCACGGGGCCCGGGGGGGGCCGGGACTTTCTCGAGAGACCCAGCCCCGACGCAGCAGTGCACATGGAACGCCGGTCCGGCCGTGGGGCAGCTCCCTCCAGCCCAGCCGGGGGTGTTGCCCACGGTGCCTGGGGCGGGCGGGCTGCGGGCACTCAGGGCCCTGAGAGAGCAGGGCACTGCGGCACGCCCGTTCACGCTCACAAAGACCCAAGAGGGACCAGCAGTTAGCGTAATGGCTGTGTCGCCGGACTCCCACGTAGATGACCGCGGTTCGCGTCCAGGACCCGGTGGCTTAAAACTCACGCCGGGCGCGTGTGCGTGCGTGCCCAAGATCCCGAGAGGAGAATGGAGGAGAAGGGATTGCGGCGTGACCATCCCCCCTGGGGGGTGATTTCTCGCTTTCTGTCTCTCTGTCTCTCTCTGTCTGTCAGGCGAACACACGCTCCCTATAGCGAAAACCTCTCCAAAAAAAAAAAAAAAAAATACACCCAAGAATGAAAACCGGACAAAGCGTGAACGCTGGACAGGCAGGCAGCTGGTCTGGGGAGGAGGGGCACACCCATCGAGGCCTCAGAAACCCACTAGGGGGCAGGGCTGCCCGGCCGCCAGGTGCTCGGGTGCTGGCGAGAGACACAGCCATGACCTTCTGCATGGGGGTGACGAGGGGCAGCAGGCCCCGAGCCCCACAGGCTCTGTAGGGCTGTGGGGTCCCAGGGGCTCTGAAGCCCGTGGCCACCATCTGGAGGAGTGGCCATGCGACCTGCAGCCCGTTCAGCCCCGTGGCAACCTCTCCCCTGGCACTGACGTCCCGGGCTCAGACCTTCCTCCCGAAGCCACCCTGCGCCGTCCCATCTGGCCCCTGCCCCTGCCGCCGTCCTTCCGCCTGGTCCCTCGAGGTCACACGCACACCAGGACTCACAGGGCTGACTTTGGGAGGGGACCGCGTCCTGCCCCTCACCTCCCACCCAAGCTACTCTCCTGGATGCGCAAGACATCGTGGTGTGCAGTGGGCCCAGAGGGCTCGTGTGGCCTGGCCGCCCAGCCAGGCCATCTCCCCTGCTGGCCCTCACCTCCGAGGGCGGCTGTGGTCACCCCGTGCCAGGCTCCGCACTGCCTGGGCCGCCCGCCACCGTCGGGCTCTGACCCTGACCCTGCTGCTCCTGGCCGGACTCTGCTCTTGGTGCAGGCTGGGGCCTCTGCTGAGGGTGGTGAGGCAGGCAGGAGGTGGGGACGGACAGCTCCGTAAGGGGCACCTACGGGTCCCCTGAGTGGGCAGGCCCTGACGGCGTGTTGACCAGAGACGGCCCCAAGGAGATGGGGCTGACCACCGAGGCCGGGCCTGGAGGCTGGTCCCCCACCACGCGAGGCGGCACAGGGTACAGACAGACCTGCTGCCGAGCCGCTGCCCACCGCGGGCCGTCTAGACCTGCTGACGAGCTGCTGCCCTGGGCCGTGCCTAGTGGTTGGGGGCCCCAACCCCGATGGCCTGAGACACACGGGACACTTGACCTGGGTGCCCAGACCCTCGTGACGCAGGTACAGAGAAGGGGCTGCGGCGTGACCACATCCTGGGGTTTTCTGTCCCTCCCCCGTCTCTGGCCAGTACACACAGTTCTGGGAAATTCAGAAAAAATGTCAGCCCTGTTTATATATACCAATGTTTGACCAGCAGCTTTTGTTAAAAAAAAAAAAAAAAAGCATGAAATTGAAAAGCCCTTGCAGGAACTACGGGGTCTCGGTCGTGGCTGTTCTTGCCGTGAGCCACGTGCGTGAACGCCGCGTGCTGCTCACGGCCACTCTGCTGCTTCCAGCGCGTGCCGGAGGACCAGGCCTACTTCATTGCAAAGGAGATCCTGGCCACGGAGCGGACCTACCTGAAGGACCTGGAAGTCCTGGCCGTGGTACGCAGTCGGCCGGGGCTGGCCACATGGCAGCACCCTGCCTTCCTTAGACCTGCTTCAGCCTCAGGTCGGGACCCGGGCTCTGGGCTGCCCAGCCTCCGCGAACGTGTCCCCTAGAAATGGCCTCAATTGCTCTGTCCTGTTTGGAAATCAGGCGTCGGCACGGAGGCTGCGCGGGCGTGTATGCGGGGCTGTTGCAGGGCTCCATGTGTCGGTCGGTGTGCCTGCAGTCACGCCCACTCTCCCGCAGTGGTTCCGTAGTGCGGTGGCCAAGGAGGACGCCATGCCCGCCACCCTGATGACCCTGCTCTTCTCCAACATTGACCCCCTCTACGAGTTCCACAGAGGCTTCCTGCACGAGGTGGAGCAGAGGCTGGCGCTCTGGTAAGGCTCCGCGCGCTCCGTGGTCCCCCTCTGCTCCCATGTGGGCCCCGAGTGGTGGCCCCAACCCTTATGGTGTCACTGGTGTCAGGAACAGGCTTCAGCATTCGTTCAGAACCACCTTGTCACTGCAGTGTCTCATGGGCCAGCGGGGCGTGGTGGTCACGGTGCTGGGTCTCACATAGCCAGCCCCTGGTCCACGTCCCGGCCAGGTGCCTGTGTGTGCCAAGAGCCTGAGGAGCGATGGAGGCGGGATTGTAGTGTGGCCATCCCTTCAGGGTATCTCTCACTTCCCTCTGCGTCTGACACGCACCCCGTGGTAGACCCTGAAGAGGACGGAGCAGCCTGCTCTCGAACCCTGGGGAAGGGTGGGACCCTGATAACGAAGGGGCGGAGCAAGCCAGGCGCCCCCTCTGCTGGGGCCGTCTGGGAGGGGCTCGCCGGCTGCGGCAGCTGTCCCGCTCTGAGCCACGAGGGTGGGTCACGACTGGCCCGAGCAAACGGTGACACTAGTGTGTCGTGGTGTGGCTCACAAGCTTGAAGAGGGACACGGTACGAGCCACTCCTCTCTGCTCCAGGGAAGGGCCCCCCGGCACCCAGATGCCGGGTCGTCGTCAGCGAGTCGGGGACGTCCTGCTCAGGGGCATGCGGCGGCTGCAGGTAGGTCGTCTCTGCGTGTGGCTCGGCCCCGGGTTTGCCGGGCCGCAAGTGGCCTGGTACCTCTCCTGACGGTGTTCTACAGAGCAGCACCCCCAAAATGGCGTTCCATTGCTACAGGGTCCTTGAAGCGTGGAGGTGAAGGCACTGGGCCCCACGTGGCCCCTCCTGTCTCAGACCAGCATGTGTACGTGCGTGCCCCAAACCCCAGGAGAACAGACAGCGAGGTCATCCCCCCGAGGGGTGGTTTCTCACTTTTCCCTGCCCCCCAGGCAAAACTACAAAGAGAAAAAGGGGTTCCCTTCAGAACAGGGGTCCCCACAGCACGCGTCCCCTGAGCACAGCCTTCTCCTCAGGACCGGGGCCCCGAGAGTTCTCAGGGCAGCCCTGATCGCCCACAGGAGTGGGGCGGACCCTCATAGTTCAGGTTTTTTGTTTTTTGGTTTTTGGTTTTTTTTAAATAAAAATTGCTACAGGGCATGTGCACTCCCTGGAACAGGAGTGGGGGTAAGGCACGGTGCCCCCCTCCGTTCTCAGGGCTCGGGCACATGCTGTCATGGGTGTTTTCCGAGCCGCGGGATCAGGCACACTGCACAGCTGGCCTCGTGTGGCCCCACTGCCTTAGCCACCGGCCCCAGACTGCCTGAAGGCCCCGTGTACACAGAGCCGTCGGACCGGCTCAGGCCTTGGTGTCAGTACCCTTGAATCGGTGGTGTAACAGACCGTTCAGAAAGGGAGGGCTGCTTTAGCACACGGCATCTTCGTAAACAGAATCCCCATGCGTGCGCTGTCACATGTGCACTGTGGGCACGGCAGGCCTGGGCCCAGCCACCAGGACACTGCGCTCTGCAGGCTGAACCACATGGGCAGCCCAGTGTTCTGGTCTCCGTCCAGCGTAAAGGCGGGCACTGGAGGGCATCCTGTCTGCGGAAGGCCCGAGCCAGGCAGGGCAGTGCTGGCCAGAGGCCCGGCTGGGAGGCCAGGGCAGGAGGGTGGTGACACAGGGAGCCCGTTTTTGAAGCTTTTTAAATTCTCTGACAGCATGACCACCTCGGTCTGCTCTCGAGCGAGCCTTCTGGTGTCAGCTCTGAGTCCGAGTGGCCGCCAGGGTGTCACCTCCATGCCCTGCGCTCACTCGCCGCAGCCCACAGGCACGTGCCCACCTCCGCCCTTCACCTCCAGCTGGGGAGCAGCCCGTGCATCCACGCCACAGGTCACGCCCCTGCCCCCAACCTGGAGTCTGTCCAGGCTCGGCTGCCCGCCCCAGCCCCCAGCCCAACACTGCTCTCTTGTGCCCACAGGAGTTTGCCCACTGCTTCCAGAGCCACGCCGAGGTCCTGGCAGAGCTGGGAAGAGCTGCCAGGCGCTGCCGGAAGCTGGCGGCCGTGTACAGGGAGTTCGAGCTGCAGAAGGTGTGCTACCTGCCCCTCAGTGCCTTCCTGCTGAAGCCCGGCCAGCGGCTGCTGCAGTACCGCCTGCTGCTGCGCCGGCTCTGCGCCCACTACCCGCCAGGCCACTGCGACCAGGCCGACTGCCGCGGTGAGAGCCCAGGGCTGCAGGGGAGCGCAGGGCCGGGGCCTGCCCGCGGTCACTTGAGGAGAGCCGGGGCAGGTGCCCACGGACCCAGACGCATCCGTGTCTTTCCACATCAGCCTGTGCATGTAAAGCTCAGGCCGCGAAGCAGTCACGTCAGAGCCGCGAGCAGCTGGCACGGGCTGACTCCTGGGCACTGTCTGGAGACCAAGGCGGGAAGACCCGGGGGGGGGGGGGGTCCCAGGGTGCCCCTCCCCCGCCTCCCCAGCCCCTCCTCCACCTGCTCTGGCCCCTCCCCCAGGTCCCCCAGCTCCTGCCCCCACCTCCCCCAGCATACACTCCCTATCGCAAAAATCTCTCTCCATAAAAGTAACTAGTGGGAACAGCAGTTGGCATAATGGCCATGTTGCTGGACTCCCATGTAGTTGACCGTGGTTCAAGTCCCGGACCTGGTGGCTTAAACTCACACCGGGTGGTGTGCGTGTGTGCCCAAGATCCCAAGAGGAGAATGGAGGAGAAGGGATTGCGGTGTGGCCATCCTCCTGGGGGATAATTTCTCGCTTCATCTCTCTGGCAAGCACACATGCCCTATAACAAAAACCTCTCAAAAAAAAAAAAAAAAAAAAAAAAAAAAAAAAAAAAAAAACTCTTCAAAAAAAAAAAAGGAACTGGTGGGCTTGGCCCCTGCCCTCACAGAGGAGACAGCTGACTTGGCTCTGGAGGTGCAGATTATTTAAAGAGCAGTGAGTCATTTCCCTAAAGAACAAAGACTGAGGCCAGCAGGTGGCATGGTGGTTAGGCCTTGGACTCACACACAGCCATGGTCTGAGCTCCAAGCCTTCCTTGTGGCCTGCCTTCTCATTTTCCCTTCCTCTCTCTCTCTCTCTCTCTCTCTCTCTGGTCAAACTGAAAAATAATAACAGGGGCCGGCAGGTGGCATGGTGGTTAAGGGCGCTGGACTCTCGCGTGACTGACCGCAGTTCGAGTCCCGGATCTGGCAGCTTGCTTTCTCACTTTCCTTCGCACTCTGTATACATAGATACCTCTCTGGTCAAATTAAAATAAATAAATGAATAAATGGATAAATAAAGTTAAATAAATAATTCTTAAAAAAATAATAACAGGGACAAGCAGATGGCATAATGGACTCACATGTAGTCGACTGTGGTTCGAGTCCTGATCTTGGTGGCTTAAAACTCATGCTGGCTGCGTGCGCATGTGTGCCCAAGATCCCAACAGGAGAATGGAGGAGAAGGGAGTGTGGTGTGGCCATCCCCCCGGGGGTCATTTCTTGCTTTCTGTCTCTCTGTCTCTGTCTCTCCAGTGAGTGCATGGACCCTATAGGAAAAATCTAAAATAATAATAATAGCAAATGAAATTAAATAAGTAAATAATTCTTTTTTTAAAAAAGAACAAAGGGACCAGCAGTTGGAGTAATGGCTATGTCACTGGACTCCCATGTAGTCGACCGCAGTTTGAGTCCTGGACCTGGTGGCTTAAAATCACGCCAGGAGCGTGTGCGTGCGTGCCCAAGATCCCAAGAGGAGAATGGAGGAGAAGGGATTGTGGCGTGGCCATCCCCCCTGGGGGGTGATCTCTCACTTTCTGTCTCTCTCTCTCTGTCTCTCTTTCTCTCTGTCTCTCTCTCTCTGTCTTTCTGTCTCTCTGTCTCTTTCTGTCTCTCTGTCTCTTTCTGTCTCTCTGTCTTTCTGGCATGTCAACGTCCTACCTCTCAAAAAAAAAAAAAAAAAAAGAACAAAAGTCTCTCTCCGTAAGCTAAGTCGTTATTTACAAAACTGCACCTTGTCTTGTACAAGCAGAGGCTAGTCAATAATTGGGCTGCGAGTCACAGTCCAGGCCGCCTCCAGGAGCCTGTCCTTGCTGAGCCGGGCCTGGGGGCTCAGTTTAGCTGCCGCAGCCCTGCGAGAAGGCCCTGGCAAGTGTGCCACGAGAAGTCACGTCCCCATCGCAGGATGGAGAGGAAGGGTCGTGCCTGCACACCGGGTGCCAGCCCTCAGCAGTTTCTCCTCGCAGACGCCCTGGCAGCTGTCACGGAGGTGACCTCCAGGCTGCAGCCCAGCCTCGCGCACCTAGAGAACCTGCAGACGCTGACCGAGCTGCAGCGAGGCCTGGCCGGCACAGAGGGCCTCATCGTCCCAGGGAGGGTGAGTGTCCGTGCCTCGGGGGGGTCTCTGCTGGGTACTTCCCTTCTTTTTTTTTTTTTTTTTTTTTTTTTTTTCTTTTTTTGGAGAGGTTTTTGTTATAGGGCGCGTGCGCTCGCCAGACAGACAGAGAGAGACAGAGAGATAGAAAGCAGGAAATCACCCCCCAGGGGGGATGGCCACGCCGCAATCCCTTCTCCTCCATTCTCCTCTCGGGATCTTGGGCACGCACGCACACGCGCCCGGCGTGAGTTTAAGCCGCCGGGTCCGGGACTCGAACCGCGGTCGACTACATGGGAGTCCAGCGACATAGCCATTACGCTAACTGCTGGTCCCAGGTACTTCCCTTCTTAATCAAGATAGAACCCCTCCCATGGAGCGTGCCCCGTGGGCCAGCGGTGGCGTATGGGCTGAGGCACTGGAGTCCCACACAGCCAACCGTGGTTTGAGTCTCAGATCTGGTGGCTTGAAAATCACGCCAGGCACATGTGCACGTGTGCACGCCCAAAATCCCAGGAGGAGAGTGGAGGAGAAGGGATTGCAGTGTGGCCATCCCCCGGGGTGACTTCTCACTTCCCTCTCCCTGTCTGGCTCCTCTAGTGAGCACATGCGCGCTATGGCAAAAACCTTAAAAAAAACAACAACTCACCCTTTATAGAGTGCTATTCAGTGGTTTTTAGTCATGGGGTTGTGCACCACTGTCACCATCTAATCCAGAACATTCCGTCACCCCAGGAGGAGCCCCTCCCCCACCAGCCGTCACCTCCCCGCCCCAACAGCCACTGACCTGCTTCCTGTCCGAGCGCCTGCCCTGGGAAGCCCCCCAGTGGAGTCCCACTGCGTGTGGCCTTGCGTGTCAGGCCCCGCTCACACGATGTGCTCAAGGCTGGTCTGTGTTGCATCCCTGTGGCCAGAGAATGGGCCGTGCTCCTCCGTTTCTGCGGCCAAGTCGCATCCCTCCCGAGTCCCACCGTCACCTGCTCTCCTGTCAGTGCACACCGGGCGGCTCCCACTTGGCTGTTAGGGGTCACGTGGCTGTGAACCTTCCTGCGTGAACGTGACCTGGACGTGTGCTGAGTTATCTCGGGAATTGCTGAGTCACAGGGAACTCCGCGTGTAGCCTCACTTTTGTTTTTAATTTGCTGTAAAGCACGTGTGCTCGCTGGAGAAGACACAGAAACAGGAGAGAAAGTGAGAGAGCACTTCCCAGGGTTTAGCCACATCGTGATCCCTTTTCCTCTGGGGATCTTGGGAACACACGCACTCTCCCCTGGCACTCTCCGAGCCACCTTGAACTGCACAGTTAGCCCTCTGGATCCAGCCACCCTCAGCTGCACGCCAGCGGCCAGCCCATCTGTGTGCAGCATCTGAAGGGGCCACACACTGCTTGCCACGGGGCTGCAGCACGTGGCGTCCCCTCACAGGGCACAGTGTCCGGGCTGCCCACCCCTTCCTGGTGTGTCGCGTCTGGACTTGGGGGGGGTAGGGGCGCTGTCTGGTGGAGGAGCTGAGCGCCTTCTCGGTTTATGGTAGTTTTATGGTAAGCACGGTCACAGAGGACCAAGCCGTTGTTTGCACGGCACCTAGTCCACGAGGCTCTGGCCAAACGGTGCTGTAGACCCCTCTGTTAGACCCTGCAGGGGAGGGCGGGACCCTTCAGATCCTTTGCCCACCGTTTAGTTTATTCAGTATATATAAAGAACTCTGAAAAGTCTACAGTAAAAGGAAAACTCATTGAAAACTCATTGAATTTTATGAATTTTTCATGAATTCTGACTACCAGATCTTTATTAGAATGACTTGCAGATATTTCTCCCACTCTGTGGGTTGTTTTCACTTTCTTGATGGTATTATTTACAACACAAAAGTTTTCAATTTTGGTGAAATCCAATTTCTGTATTTATCTTTCGTTGCTTGTCTTAGGCATCATATCTAGAACCCTAAGTGCCTAACCCAGTATGAAGATTAGCCCTGTTTCATAACATTGGGTCGTTAGAAAAGTCTTGACATATTTTCTGTTTTTCTTTGCAAAAATGCATCATGACTTTTCTGACCACCCAACAGTTGTATATATCTAGCTCTCATATTTAGCCTTTGGTCCACTGTGAGTTAATTTTCGTATGTAGAGACCCAGTTGTCCCACACCACTTGCTGAATTGTCTTGGTGTCCTTGTGGAAAAAGCCAACAGACTACGGATACGTGGGCTTCTTTCTGGACTTGCAGTTCTCCCCACGGCGTTTACGTCAACTGTGCTGCTTACTTTGTGAGAACTCAATACTGTCAACATAAAATTTAGGGGCCAGCTGGTGGCATGGTGGTTAAGGCACTGGACTCCCACATGGTTGACCCCAGTTCGAGTCTTGGGCCTGCTAGCTTGAAAAATCACCACTGTGTGTGTGCCCAAAATCCCAGGAGAAGAGTGAAGAAGGGATTGCAGCATGGCTGTCTCCCCAGGGGGCGATTTCTCACTTTCCCTTTCATTCTCTCTCTCTCATCTTTCTCTGTATCTCTCCGGCGAATGCATGTGCACTCTTTAAAGGTTTAAAAGCCTTTTTTAAAAAATTGCATGGAAATGTTTCCTGTCTCTACAGAGACACATCTCAGTATGTACTAGAGAATGTGTGTATAAACTGTTTCTGTGTTAGTCCTGTTAGAAAAGAGCCTTGACAATGTGGGCCTGCAAGCCCAAAGAAATTAATTAAGGTGTCCTAGCCCTGGAGTGGGGCCTTCCAGCACATGAGGGCCACGCTATTCTGTGTCTCCTGGGCTACAGAGCTCTGAGCTGGGACCGCTGGCTGGGCACTCCTGGACTGGGGCTCGTGTCACATGTCCCTTCTCACCTGTGCCCTGAGTGTCTCCGAGATGGTGGCCCCGGGGGACAGTCACTGAAGAGCCAAGCGAATGACAGTAGCTACATGGGGACAGTAGTGGAGTGAGGGCTCCGGCGCCAAGGCTCAGACCCACGCTCTCCACCTGCCTGGCATGCTGCTCACTCCCCGACACAGGTCCTGGTGAGCTGGGGTCTGTGTCGGCTGCTCTGCCCGGGGCCTGGCACGGAGCAGGCAGGCGCTGCTGCCATCATCATTATGCCAGAACCCTCTCCGTCTGATCTCTGTAGGTTACACACGTGTCAGGACACTCAGGGACAGAAACCACACCAGTTCTTTTGAGCAGAGGAAGTTCATAGCAAGGAGTAATGGGCCAGCTCCACAGCCTAACAGTTAAGGAGCTAGGGACCTCACAGCCAACTGCAGTTCAAATCCCAGCCTCAGCAGCTCGGAAAACATGCCAGACATCATGTGTGCGCGAGTGCCCCAAAGCCCAAAAGGATGAAGAAGTGGAGGAGGGACTGTGGCATAACCACAGCCCTGGGTGGCGCTGCCTCTCCGTCTGCCTGTCTCTGATGAGTGCATGCACCCTCTGGCCAGTGAAAAAGCAGTCCTAGAACGGCAGGGCTGTGTGAGGTCCGTAACTTGCCCCGAGAGCCGGGGACTGTGAAGAGAGGCGCCGTGCCACCCCAGGCTAGGGGCACTGCTCGCAGCTGCGCCAAGGCCACGGTCTGGGAGGACCTGTGGGCCTGGGCCACGCGCCTGGGCAGAGGCTCAGCAGCAGGGATGACCACACGGCCAGCCGGTCTCTGGGCTGCCGGGGCGGGAAACTGCAGGCGACATTTGTTTCACCCATAGGAACTGCAGCTGCCGGGGCAGACGGCTGGGCAGCTCCCAGGGAACAGCACGGTGGGCCACACGGGCTCGGGGCAACGAGCTCACCCGTCTGTCTGAAAGGGACCGGGTGGAGGGGCTGCACGCTCCCTGCCTGCCGTCAGCACAGGGAGGCTGTGAGCTCTGGGAAGTACGGGGGGTCTCTCCAGAGTCCTGGAGACAAGGCCAGGCCCTGGGGGGGGGGGGGGGGGGGGTGTGCAGCGGGAGGGGCAGCCCCTAGGAGACAGGGCTCCAGGACAGCCCAGGGCAGGGCCTGCTCGGGAGGCTCCGTGGAGCAGCAGCGCCCGCCCGCCTGGCCCGCCCGCCAAGCTCCTGGCAGGTCAGGGCGTGCTCTGTCCTGCAGGAACTCCTCCGTGAGGGCTGCCTGCTCAAGCTCACCAGGAAGGGCCTGCGGCAGAGGATGTTCTTCCTGGTAGGTCCCCCAGCCACTGCCGGGGTGCGGGTGCCCGGGTGGTGTGTGGGCTCTGAGGGCAGCTGTGCATGGCGGTCGATCCTACAGGGGAGTGAGGGCCCGGCGGGCAGCGGGTCAGGAGCGGGGAAGGATGTGCGTTTGCAGAGGCCACAGGACAGCTGTCCACGCCCCTGAGGAACAGGCGCATCCCTGTCCTGGCCAGGGTGTCAGAAAGGTTTTCTGCTGACCTGGGCTCTGGGACCGAGGACAAGCCGGTGTGTTCTTGCTCGCGCCATGTCCCCTCTGGCCAGAGCCCTCCTAACGCCTGGTTTCTTGATCTGGCTGGTGGGTTCCAATCTGAGCCACCCGAAGGGGAGGCAACTGAGCCCAGCTGGGGGGGCTAGGGCTGGCCAGGAGCTCAGCTGGCCCGTGGGGCTCCTGCTTGCCTGCGCAGACTGCCTGAGGCCCTCCCGAGCACAGCACCTCCAGCCGGCCGGATAAGGCGCCAGCTGGGCTCCGGAGTGTGGCGGGGTGTCCCGCACGGCCACGCCCTGAAGCCCCGCCTCTCAGTTCTCAGACATGCTGCTGTACACCAGCGATGGCGTCCCGGGGGCCGGCCACTTCCGGATCCGGGGCCTCCTTCCACTACGGGGCATGCTGGTGAGTGTGGCAGGCCGACGCGGCAGACTGTGGCCTGGGGCTCTGGGCTGCCCCGTCCAGGGGCCCTGCTTCCCCGCAGAGAGTCCAACACTTAATGCCAGCCCGCAGCACAGGCGGCCCCAGCCCAAGCAGAGGAGCCGTCCCAGCACACACGGCTCAGGGCTGCCTTCTCACGGGGAGGGGGCGGGGGGGGGGGCCTCCTGTCGCCGGCTAGTCACGGGCTTTGTGGACGAGGGCTACCATCGTGGCTCACGCTCACGGTGCCACCCAAGCCCTCCTGCGTCCCACACGCGGGTCAGGGACAGTGCGGTGCTGCACCCTCCCCGTGGCGGCTGCTTGGCTAGTGCTGGTGGCTGAAGACGCTCCTGGGAGATCAGAGACCGCCTCACACCGGCCTCGGGTGCCCTCGGGTGCCCTCGTGTGCTGGGAGGCCACGCGTGGGCTTTGCCACAGAGGTGTCACGGCCACGGTGCACCTGATCGCCGTGACCGTCTGCTCACAGCCTTGCCGGGGTCACCCACAGCTCGTGGCCGGGGTTGTGGTGCCGGCCCCCTGGCCCTCTCGGGCCACGTGTTCTCCCGCTCACAGGCTTTCAAGCCGGGCCGGTGGCACCCCGTTCTAGGAGGGGTCAGACCGAGGCCCGCTCTGCCAGCGGCCACGGCACACGGGCTGGGTCTGAAGCACACTTTCTAAATTTACACCTGTCTCACGGAGGAGTCCTGGGGGTGTGAAAGCAAAGTCACTCCCAAGTTCACTGCTAGTAGGAGGCTGGCACGGCGACTTGCCCTGCGCCTGCCTGGAGGGCCGCCTTCCGTGCGTGCTGTGCCCCATCCCGGGCACCCCTCCTGCAGCGACGGGCTGGGCGCAACGTCTGTCCCACGATCAGAGACGACACTGGCGGCCCTCTGCCTTTCTCCATGTCCTTCACGCTGTCCCTGAAGTGAATGCCAAAGCGTAGCAGACGGGACAGTGAGTGTGGCTTTTTTTCAAGATACTATTTAATTTTATTATCATTATCATTATTATTTAAATTTGGCTAGAGAGAGAGGGAAAGCGAGAAAGCAAGCCACCAGGTCCAGGACTCAAACTGCAGTCAACCATGTGGGAGTCCAACACCCTAACCACCATGCAGCCCCGCTGTCCGCCCCGGTCACTTGAGCTCAGCGCTGCCCCCTTTGCTTGATTTGCAGCTGATGGTGCTGGACCCTCCGGTAAGTAGCAGTGCCTGGGCGGCAGCTGCCCAGCAGGACCCTGTGCCCTTGTGCCCCTGCAGCCCACGGGCCTTGGACAGCGCAGGCTTCCAAGCCGGCAGCCCGGCAGCCCTAGCCATAGCCCAGCCCGTCCTCCCGGGCCCGACACTGCCTCTGCCCTGGCAGGTGGAGGAGAGCGAGAGCCAGTGGTCTGTCCCGCACTGCTTCACCATCTACACGGCTCAGAAGACGGTCGTGGTAGCCGCCAGGTATCTGTCCTCAGGAGGCGGGGCTTCTGTCAGGCTGAGTGCCCTGAAGTTAGGGTGGCCTGGGCTCTGCTCAGGGGGCAGACCCTCACAGCAACGGGGAGACGCCTGGCTGGTAGGCCTCACGCTGGGCTCTACCCTGCCCCAGAAGCTGTGCGGCCATGCGGGAGGCAGGCCAGACCCCAGCACGGGAGCAGACGTGTCTCTCCCCCAGACCTAGTTGCCACAGATGTGGCACTGAGCTCTCTGGGTGGCCGTGGCACAGGCAGTCCAGCCACAGCCCCAGCACCTGGCTTTGCTGCGAGGGCCTCAGTGGGCACCAGAGTGCACAGGGCACTGGCTCCCTGCAGGGATGTGAAGTCAGGCAGCCCTTGCGCCAGCTCAACCCCGCAGAGACCAGGGCGAGCCTCCCCGGGTCTCTGCGGTCCCTGCCCAGGGATGGGACAGCTGTTGACCTCTGGCTTTCGCCTGTGGCCAGCACTGAGCCCCGGCCCTTGCCCCCAGCACGCGGTGGGAGAAGCAGAAGTGGGTGCTGGACCTGAACAACGCCATCCAGGCAGCCAAGAGTGGTGGTGACGCACCCCCAGCACTGCCAGGCAGCACGCATGCCCACCCCTCCAGTGAGTTCTGCCCAAGCCCCTGCCAAGGCCTCTCATACCCAGGACGCAGCCCTGGAGTTATCTTCCCGGCTCAGCCCATCCAAGGGCCCGCGCTCCGGTCCGGGACGGTCATGGCCACACCGGGGTCCACCTGCTGTCCCAGGGGTGCTGGGGCCCCTCGCCCTGCTCCCAAGCCTTGCCAGCACAGTTCCAGGGACGCTGACGCTGCCAACTTCTCCCAGGACCCACCGACGAGGTCTCTCCAATGCAAGAGTCTGAGGAGGATGCCCCGGGAGCCCACGGCACCCCAGAGGGACAGAGCCAGCCTCGGGCCAACACCACGATGCACGTGTGCTGGCACCGCAACACCAGCGTGTCCAGGGCGGACCTCGTCGCTGCGGCTGAGGTTTGCTGCCTGCCGGGGCGGGGCCCGGGTCCACCGAGAGGCAGGAGTCACTTGCAGGCCCTGCATCCACCCGGCCTGCTGAGAAGCCTGGGCAGAGGTGGGGCTTCCGGACATGGCCCCTGGCCCTGTCACCACACCTGTGCCCCTCCGTTCCCCAGACGGCCTGGCCCTCCAGTTGGAGCCTCCTCCCAGCCCGAGTGGTCCTGGGGTGGGTCAGGGCGCGGCTTCTTGCCGGCCCAGGGCTCCCCGCTCACTTTAGAGACCGTGTGGACCTGAGTCCAACTGCGTGACACCAGTGGCAGGTGGCTGGGAGCTGAGGGACACCAGGCACTAGGACAGGGCTGAGTGGGGCTTTTGGGGCCAGCTCACACTCCCGTCCAGCAGCCCGCAGACCGGGCATGCGCTGTCTGCAGGCCCCTCCTGGCCGCTGGCTGGTTTGGAAGTGGCGGCGTCGTCAGCACACTCGGTGCCCATGGCCAGGCCGGTGACGGAAGCTGCCTGTGGGGTGTGGCGTGTTGTGGGACGCTGCGAGGGCTGCTGGGGGCTGGGTGGGTCCAGCGCTCGCTCTGCTTGCAGAACCAGCTCTCGGGGTACCTGCTGAGGAAGTTCAAGAACAGCCACGGCTGGCAGAGGCTGTGGGTGGTCTTCACCAACTTCTGCCTGTTCTTCTACAAAACCCACCAGGTGGGAGGCTCCAAGCCCTGCCCCATGCCAAGTCCCGATGGGCCTCCATGGAGGGGGTGCAGGGAGCACCGGGGAGGCCGGGAGGCTGGTGGCAGGGTGGGACCTCACGAGCCGACGGCGCCATCTTCCAGGACGACTACCCCCTGGCCAGCCTCCCGCTGCTGGGCTACCACGTGGGCCTCCCCAGCGAGGCCGACGGCATCCACAAGGACTGTGTCTTCAAGCTGCAGTTCAAGTCCCACGTCTACTTCTTCCGGGCAGACAGCAAGTACACACTCAGCAGGTGAGCCCGCCGCCGACCCACACAGCACTCGGCCTGGCCCGAGGGAGGCGACTCCACAGCCGGGTCTATGAGCCCTTGCTCTGACTGTGGCCATCCTGCTGGCTCCAGGAAGCCGTCGGTGGCCCCTGGCCTGACGCACCCTTCCTTCTAGGTGGATGGAGGTGATTGAAGCCAGCAGCTCGCCTGGGCGGCCCCCAGGTGCCACCCAGGATGGTGGTCCACACGCCCTCTCAGGGCTCGAGGACTGAAGCTCGTCCTGCCCAGGGCAGGGTGTGGGCAGCTGTCTCCCCGTCTCAGCGGCCCTCCAGCACCAGCAGCGTGGGCAGGCCTTATGGCTCCGGTCAGGTGGGGCCCACACTGCCAGGACCCCCGGGAGAATACCCACGTCCAGAGCTCGGAGACGACCCTCTTCACAGCAGGACCCCACTGAGGCCGACCTGGAGCCAGAGCTGGGGCTCAGAGCTCACCCGCATCGCTGTGCTACACTCAGGCCTGGTGGCAGCCGGGCAGGGGCTTTGGGGGCCTGAGAGGGACAGAGCCCCACTGTCCAGCAGTCCTGCCTTTGGGACGGGGGTGTAAAGGTGGACCTCTGGCAGGACCCCGCCCAGGGCTGGCCTGAAGCACAGCTACATGCGGGTCTACCAAGTCCTCCGCATGTGGGTTGGCAGGCCCTACCCCACACGGGGCACTCCCCACCAGCTGGAGGTAGCGTGGGGCGCTCCTGTTTGTGTGAGGCTGGAAATAAACCACGTCCAACCAGAGGGCCCTCTGCATCACACAGCCAGGCTCACAGGGCCCGTGCTGGGATGAGGACTTGAGGCCAGGGTAGCCGTAGGGGACGACCCCCTACAGGAACCGGACGGGCCCAGCCTGTCTCCACGTCAGGTCTTTATTGAAAGGGGCGGGGCCTGTCAGTGTTCTATGGACACGCACGCGTCACCACAGCGCTTCAGGAGACGGCAGTTCGGTTTTCGCAGACACGTCCTGGATGACACGAGCACTTACGGGAAGGAACCTGGTTAACGCAGGCCAGCCTATGCCCACCCCAGCCGGGCTGCCCGCGAGTCCCCACGGGAAGGTGGGCCGCCCGCTGCGGGGGCGGGAGGGGACATGGGCTGGCACGTGGCAGCAGGCTGAGGCATCTTCGCAGTCACAGCACAGCACAGGCCCTCCCATGCCGGCCCGGCTCTCTGCAGCCCTTGGCGTGGCCGCGACGCTTCAGCGGGTCGACGTCAGGTGGTTTCTGTTATGTGAAAACCTGCGAGGGGAAGTGCTCGATGCCACTCCGCCCGGACATGGGCCCTGCGCAGCTCTGGGGGCTCGCTGTGATGGGACCCCAACGTGCTGGGTGGGGACACCCACGGCATGGGACCTGGGCCGGGAGCCCAGCCCTGGTGCACAGCTCCTGGCGTCTAAGGCCCCACAGGAAGCCCACCAGTGAGGGGTGGGCTGAGGTTCCGCCCCACCAGGCCAAGCCCTGCGAGGTCTGCCCACTAGTCTCTCAAAGCCCAAGTGGACCGGGTCGGAGCAGATACCAACAAGGAGGACCCGCAGCCGCCAAGGCAAGATGGCAGCAGGGCGCGGCTCGCCCAGCCTCACCGCTGCACGCGTTCCACCAGGTGCACCACGAGCTTGTCCGCGATGCCAGGGCAGGACTCCTCGGCCAGGCTGAAGGCGTTCTCCAGCTCCTGCAGCGCCCCCGCACCACCACCCTGCTTGTGCTTCTCTCTGAGCTGTGGGGAACCCTGGTCTGAGCACAGCCCCAGCCCTGCCCAGCTTGGGCAGCCTGTTCCATTCATGTGTCGGAGGCCCGTGGGCGGCTGCCGGGCCCTCCAGAGAGCTGCACGTGGCACGGGGCAGGCAGTGTGCCCCCCTGGCCGATGGGAGCCCCCTGCCTTCCCCTGCACGCAGGGACTCAGGTCTCAAGGAGACCAGGTGGCTTCTTCTCACTGAGTCTCACAAAAGCAATCACAGACCCAGCCAGGTTTAAAAACACAGCCTCTAGGACCAGCAGGTGACATGGTGGTTAAGGCACTGGACTCCTACATGGCTGACCGTGGTTCGAGTCTAGGACCTGGTGGCTTTCTGTCTCTCTCTCTCTCTCATGAGCACAGGAGCACTACAGCAAATTAACAGTACTAAATGAAAGTCATTAAAAAGTAAAATGCAAAGTAAAAATACCACCACAGGATCCAGTGGGTATGTGGTGGTGATGGCACTAGACACCCACTTCAACAGCGGCTTGAGGCCCAGACCCAGTCACTTGAAAACCACACTGTGTGTGTGTGTGTGTGTGTGTGTGTGTGTGCGTGCGCGCGCGCACTGCCCAGGACCCCAAAAGAACGGAGAGGGACTGCAGCATGGCCATCCCCCAGGGGTGAGTTCTCACTTTCCCTCTCTTTTTCCAGCAACTGCATCGCCCTACTGCGGAAGCCTTAATTAAAAACAAACAAACCAAAAAAAGCCCAGAAACTCCCAGAATGCACCGCACAGACACCCCGGTGCCAGTCTTGGCTGGGACCTAGTCACAGACAAAGCACCTCACTGCTGGGGCACTGCCCCCCAGGGGCAAGACCAGGACCAGCCAAAGGTCTGCTGCTGCTCTACCACACAGGGAGGTCCCAAGTGGTCAGCCTCTGCCCCTCCCTGGGTCAGTGTCTGCAGCACCCCAGTGCAGCCCACTCCCCAAGCTTCATGTCCAGGATGGTGACAGTCCCAGGACCACCAGGGGGTCAGCTACAGACCTCCCTGCCCTGGGACCAACTCCCCAAATCAAGAACAAACCATCCCTGCTCCCTCTCTGCACCTGGGCCCTAACCAACTCGCTCTCAAAGTCGTGACAGGCTGGTTCTCGTTCAAGCCACCCTGGGACCCTGGCAGATCTTGGCAGGTCTCAGAACACAGAAAAGTCAGTTGGACAGTCTGGCCGGTTAGCATTCTTCCTCCCAAGCCCCCGGCCCCCGAGCCTAAACAATGTCTGGCTGGAGACAGACGCTGGCCGGAGGAGCCCTGTACTGAGGGCCAGCCGACGCACCGTAGCACGAACCCTCACCTCTCCGAAGACAGGCCGGACCAGCGTGGACAGACACTGGGACCGCGGCTGTCGCTTGACGGGCTCCGAGGGCTAAGGGGGAGTGAGACACGTGACAATGAGCCGAGTGGGCACAGGGCAGGCCACCACCCCATTTCTGGCCCCCATGAGGGTCAAGGCCGGGGCAGTCCCAGTGGGCCCAGCGTCCTCTGCCCGCCTTCCCAAGCTCCATGGCACCGATACTGGGCAGACAGCCCCAGAGCCTGCTGTCCCCAGGGCCAAGACAGAGGAGGGACGGACCTTCTGTGAGCCGTGCAGGCCTGACCCCTTGTGCAGCTTGCTGTGTGGACTGGGCCGGATGGTGGGGGGAAACGTCCAGACGGGGCCCTGCTCCCCATCCTCGGCCTCGCCATCGCTGTGGAGGACAACGCGTCAGCGCTGCAGGGACCGAGGGGTGCCACAGCGGTCCTGTCTTGTGGCTCACGGGGAGTCGGGGACCCCGCCTCTGCACCCATGACGACAGGCCTACATGTCAGAGTCCTCGGAGCTGGACTCTTCGCCGTGGCCCTCCGACTTCCAGCGCTTGTAGCGGTCGATGAGCTCCGTGAGGAAGGAGGCCTTCTTGGTGTGGCGCGTGATGAACTTGTGCTTCAGGAGCTCCCTGGCCGTGGGCCGCTGCAGGGCGCGCGTGTCAGACGCCAGCACGGCCAGGCCCCGCTCACGGGCACACGGCGGGCCACAGCTGGGTCGGGGCAGGGGTCCCAGTGTGGGGGGAGGCCGTGCCCCACGCCCTGCCACCTGAGCGGGTGCCCTCCTATGACCCCCCCGAGCCCAGCCGCTAGGGGCCTTACGAATCGTGGGTCCTTGTTGAGGCAAGCCTCCACGAAGTCCTTGAAGGGCTTGCTGTGCTGGCCCTCCAGCGCAGGCGGGCTGTTCTTGGGGATCAGGAACAGGACGCGCATGGGGTGGAGGTCAGAGTTGGGCGGCTCCCCCTTGGCCAGCTCGATGGCTGTGATCCCCAGGGACCAGATGTCGGCCTGTACAGAGTCACGCAGACAGACGCTGTGCAGCAGCCGGCCGGCCGCGCCGCGCCGCGCCAGCACGTGCGCCCCACACCCACCTTGAAGTCATAGGCCGACTGCTTGATGACCTCGGGCGCCATCCAGAAGGGCGTGCCCACGAACGTGTTCCTCTTGATCTGGGTGTCCGTGAGCTGCCCCGCCACCCCGAAGTCCGCCAGCTTCACGTCCCCCTGCTCCGAGAGCAGCACGTTGGCAGCTGCTCGACAGAGACGGCAGGCCTCAGCCTCGCTCCCGGCAGGGCGGCGCCCCCGGGCAATACTCGCACGCTGACCGGCGCAAGTCGGAGCTCTGCACGGCCAGCCAGTCCCCCGGGAACGCCCGGCTGCGGCACACACGGGCCACCAGGGCCCCGACTCCAGCAGCAGCCCACACCCAAAGGTGCACAGTTCTGGTTTCAGTCAGATCCCGCCCGGGCCCAGGGTCCACTGGTTCCGACATCCAGGGAATGGGACCAGGTGGAGGCCGCCAGCGCCCGCCCTGCTGTGGCCTGGGCCCCACCTTTGATGTCCCGGTGGATCTTGCGCTCCGAGTGCAGGTAGTCCAGGCCCTTCAGGATCTCGCGCAAGATGGTGGCGATGTAGGCCTCCTCCAGGGGGCCCGGCTTCAGCTGAGGAAGGCGCACACGGGCCTCGGCCGCTGCCCCATGGCCCAGGCCTGTGCTCACCCACCTCACCAACAGGGCAGGCACCCCCAAGGGGTCGGGCTGGTGCTCCCCAACTAAGTCCTGTGTGCTGACACGTTCTGAGGGTGGGGCGGGCTCTCCCTAACCACCTTCACCTTGCTGTGAGCCTGACCCATGAGCGCAGGGTCCTGGCCCGTCTGCAGGGACACCACCCACTCCCCTGAGCTGGCAGGGGCCCGGGACCTCTCTCGGCACCCCAGGCAGGACCACCCAAGACGGGTATCTGGGCTGAAAGTTCCTGCTTTGACATCTACACGCTTGGACACTGAAGGCAGGGTGGCCCGGGGAGCCCGAGCCAAGGCTGGCAGGCCCAGGAGGCACACGCCACCCCCAGGTCAGTTGCCCACGTCGGAATACGCCTCACCAGGTCCAGCGCAGAGCCACCGCCCAGGTACTCCATGATGATCCACAGCTTGGTGCTCTGGGGCCAGAGAGACGCGTCAGCACCGGGCCGAGGGCACCACACAGCGCCTCCCAGGGCCCCAGCACAGGGCAGAGCAGGGAAGCCCCTCACCAGCACCCAGTCCCTGCGCCAGGAAGACGGCATGCCCAGTCAGCACAAGGCCGGCACCAGCGTCCCCCCAGCAGGCCTCCCCCACCCCCATGGTGACCACTGCCAGGACATGGCCAGACAGGACCAGGCACTGGGCTCCACCTGCAGCCCCACCACACGCTCCCAGCAGTGCCCATGGCAACCTCTGGGCGCGGGCACTGCCCCGGGTATCATGGCCACCCTCGGGAGACCACATGTCTGCCCAGCCGTCACTTCCTGGAGGCCTGCTGCGTCCCGAGGCAGGGAGACGCCCTTGCACCCAGCCCGCGGAGACCGGGCCGGCAGCACCTTCAGGTAGGAGCCGAAGTAGCGGGTGACGTAGGGGCTGTCGCACTGGCTGAGCACAGTGATCTCCTGCTGGATGTCCTCGATCTCATCCTCCGCCTCCTCCAGGTCGATGATCTTGATGGCCACCACCTCCTTGGTGTGGTTGTCAATGCCCTTGTACACCTCCCCGAACGAGCCCTTGCCGATGCGGTCGAGCTTGGTGAAGAGCTCCTCGGGGTCCACTCGGGAATGCTGCAGGGGCAGGGGTGGGGGCAGAGAGCAGGCGGCGTGGGTTGGGGGTAGCCGGGAGCCCGAGGGCAGCCCGGTGCTTTTCTGGTCTCTTCCACTCCTGTGCTCAGAGACCCAGACTGTAACCCTGCACCCCAGGAGAAAGGCCCCCGGCCGGCTCTGGCAGGCGCAGAACCACCTGGATACCCGGGAAGGCTAAGGGCCGTACTTGGGGACTTTAGTTTTTCTGTGAATCGAAATGACTACACAGTCATCTCTACTGGGCCACCGGCGACGTGGTGGTGAAGGCAGCTGGAGCCCACACGGCCGACCGCAGTGGGAGTCCCAGACAGGCTGGTACCCAGAACCCCAAGAGAAGGGGTGCAGCAAGGCCACCCCGGGGTGCTTTCTCACTCCTAGCCTTTGTGAGGGCACACGCCCTATAGCAAAACTTAAAACGAAGCTCCAGTTAGAAACAAAGACCCAACCTGTGTCATCCAAGTCCTCCTGCACTCCTGAAAGCCACACCCCTAGAAAGGGCACCCCAGGGGTCAGCACTGAAAACAGAGCCCTGGGCTAAGCAGACAGCTGCCCCAGTCACCAACCGGTGTGGAAGGGGCCGCCTGGCCCGGGCACACTGCGTCAGCAGGGAGCCGCCGGGATGACTGCCTCTGCAGGACAGCAACACCAGGGTGCCCACCCTCACCCTGCCTGGAGGGGTCCTGGCTCCTGAGGACGCCCTGCTCCCCCCAAGCACCGCCCACTGCGTGCTCGGAAACCCGTCCCTCCACCCCATGGGTCTGGTAACGAGGGTGGAGAGCGCCCCAGCTGAGCTCCTGGAGGGCGGAGGCTGGTCTAGGTTCTAGGTGCCACAGGAAAGTGGTCTCCCTGGCATGGGGACAGGCCCCACCCAGAGGTGGTCCCCACCACAGCAGGGTCCTGGCTGTGCTGAGAGCAGAACCTGGAGGGGAGGGGCCGTGCCAGAGATCACTGCTGTCCTGGGATGGGGTGGCGCTCCGCGCTCCGGCAGGGCTCACCGCCTGGGCTCACCCCGCGGACAACTCACCTGGCCAGCGGAGCACCCGTCCTGGATCCCACTGGACATCACTCTAGTCTGAGGCTAATCTCAACCCAAAGGTGAGGTGGATCTGATCAGCTGCCTCCCCAGGTCCGAGGTAGGGCTGAGGGGGCACAGAGCAGCCCTGGAGGGCAGAGGGACCCTGGGGAGGGCGGGACAGGGCCTCTCACCAGAGCCTGGGTTGGCTCTGCAAGGCCTCGGGTGCCGTTCACACGGACTCCAGCTCAACAGGGAAGCAAGTGGCGGGGGGCCGGCCAACAGTGACCTGCTCACTCCCTTCCCAGAACCACCGCCCGAGAGGGTAGCAGGGGACGCAAGGGAGCCAGGGACTCGGGAGACAGGCATGTCTGGGCTCCGGTTACCGCACCCAAGAGGAAGGCCACCAGGCCAAGCGCCCACCTGCTCCGGTCAGCCTGGAACCCCCTCCCAGGTGCAAGTGCACCTCCGTCTTCCAGGGTGGGGAGCTGCTCCGCCCGCAGGTGCTGGCTGAGTCTGAGAGTGCTCTGCTGCCCCTCCCAACCAGGCCCGCACCTGCCCAGTGCCCTGGGCCTCAGCCCCCCTTCCAGCATAGCCCCACAACGGCAGAGCTGTCCAGGTGACTCCAGGGCAGGCCGGTGCCCGAGCTCATGCCCTCCCATCGCTCTGAGGACACAGGCCACTGTCAGCCCAGGCCTGACGCCTCGCCCAGCACACGGGGGTCCCCCTCTGGCTCTCAGGGGTCCCCTTCCCACTCCTTAAGCCTCCGCTGAGGACACAGGGCGCTGCTGTCCACAAGGGGCGGGAGGCAGACCTGGCCCCCCAGCAGTCCTGACAGTGCCCACCCTCCTCAGGTGCCCAGGGCCGCAGGCAGCCGCCGGAGCAAACACCCTCCTGGCTGTGACCCTGGGCCTAGAATAGTCCGCAGGGCAACCCGCACCCAGCCCACCACCGGGCACCAGAGGGCCTAGGGGCTCCCAGGCCCCGCGCTGCAGGCTCCTGGCAGGACTGGGGCCTGGGGCCCACTGGCTCAGCGAGACCCCTGCTCTCCACACCAGCCAGCCCAGGCCCGCTGGGAGGTGGCCGAAGAGACCAGGGGAGTCACCTGCGTGGCCCTGCCAGGCACCCTGTGAGCCCACGGGACACTGTGGCTGTGGCCACTCTCAGGAAAGACGGCTGCTGTAGTTTCCCGCCACAGACGAGGCCAGAGCCCTCGCTGTCCAGGCGGCCCAAGGGCCCTGAAAGACCGGGATGGCACTCCCTGCACGGACCCAGCTGCGGAGCAGCTCCCGCAGCTCTTAGCGCACGCCGGGGCCTCCAGGTCTGGCCACGCCGATCCACACCAACGTCCCGGGCAATGGGAAGCCCGTTAGCCCATGCACCATCCTGCCCATCCTGCCGCGGCCCCTGCGGGCGGGCTCCTCCTGGAGGCGACTCCAGCTGGGCGGACGTGCTTCCCTTCGGCCCTCCAGGGTCAGCTCAGAGAAGGGGCAGGGAGGTGGCCACGGTGCTTCCAACACGCAGCTCGCAGCTCGGTCGGGAGGGCAAAGGCCAACCGGGGCGCTCGCTTCCAAAGGCACGGGCAGGACGGACGGCGCCCCGGCCCCGGCCCCGGCCCCGGGCAGCCCTGCCGTGGGCAGACGCTTCCAGGGCGGCGCTGGGAACCGCGGGGCCCGCCCCGCAGGTGAGCGGCCAGCGGGCTGCAGCGGCTGAGGTCGGGACAGCGCTGCCCACCGCCCCCGACGTGCCCCGCGGCCCCAGCCACCCCCCTGCAGCCCTCCCGCCGCCCACCTGGGTGGCGAATCCGCGGAGGTGAGCCATGACCATCCACCTGCAGTCGGGAGGCGCCGGATCCGCCGCAGGCTCGCAGCCGCTCGAGCCTCAGGCCCCTGTGGGAGACGACGCCCGCTCGCTGCCCGCTCGGCCCGCAGCTGCGAGCACCGGGGGAGCGCAGGGAAGCCCCGCCGACGCGCCCGGCCCGGCCGTCCCCACGTCCCGGCGCGCCCGCCCGGCAGCGCGCACACCTCCGGGGGGCTCCATCCCGGCCTCCCCCGGCCCGCTCCGCAGCGCCCGCGAAGGCTCCCACCCGCTGCCTCCCGTCGGGGGATGCCTGGGCCTCCCAGCCCGCGAAGCAGCGGCGGCGGCCGCAGGAAGCCCGGCGGCGGCGAGAGCGACGGCGAGGGCGGGGTCTAGTCGCTCAAGGCATTCTGGGAGGCCGAGTCCACCGCGCGCCCGGCGCTCCGGCGCCCGCCTCCAGCGGACTACAACTCCCGGCAGGCCGCGCGGCGGGCGGCACCACGGCGCAGGCGCGGCGCGGCGCGAGGTGCGCTGGGACTCCGAGTCCCGCTCGCCGAGAGACTCGGGCTGCGTCTCCCGGCAGGTCGCGCGGCGGGGCGGGCCCGGGGCGGTCGCGGGTGGCTGCGGTGCCGTCGCGCCCCGAGCTCGCCGCGCACTCGCGGGCCTGCCACGTCCGCGGGCGCCGGCTGGGCCGGGCTTCCGGCCGGACTGCGGCCCCACGGCCCCTCCCCAGGCCCGCCAGCCCCGCGGGAGCCACCGCACGGCCCGGGCCTGGGCGCGTTGCTGCGCCTCCCCTGCCTCGGTTTACCCACGTGTAAAGGGGTGATCCTGGGGCCGCTCTGGTCTCGATTGCGGGCCCCGGCTGGACCGCGGGCACGGCCCCAAGGAACCTGCCGCCGGGAGCGCCCCCGTGACCACCGTGGCCCGGAGTCCCTGCGGGCGCCCCCAGCTCAGCGGGGCGCGAGTGGTCGGGCGCGGTGTCCCCACCCGAGTCGCGGGTGTGCCCAGGTGCACCGCGCAGGGTCGTGAGGGGCTCAGCAGCGCCCTCCTTCCCTCTCCTGCCGAGAGCGCCGCGCCCACCTGCCCGGCCGACCTGCTCTCCGGGGGAGTCCTCCCCGTGCAGCCGGGACTCTAGTGCATCCTGCGGCGACGCGTCCTGGTGGCCTGTCCCCGGGGAGCGTGGTCTCCCGCCAGCGGGCCGCGCCTCGCACCCAGCCGGCATGTCTGTGCACTTGGGCCGTGCAGGGCGGTGGCCGCGCTGGGAGCGCCCGGTACTTCCACCCTCCTGGGTGTGCAGCCAGCCGCTTTGCTCTTCGCGCTGTCTTGCCAAGTTGCTTTTTTCTTAATGTTTTTGCCACAGGGCGTGTGTGCTTGCCAGAGTCAGAGAGAGAGGGAAAGTGAGAAATGACACGCAAGGGGGCGGCCACTCCGCAGGCCCTTCTCTCTGGATTCCGGGACGCGCATACGGTGCCCAGCATGGTTTTCAAGCTGACAGGTCTGCGACCCAAACCACAGTCAGCCAGTTGAGACTCCAGTGTCTTAACCACTATGCCACTTGCTTCATTTTTGTTTTTTAATGCTGGAGGGCTCCGGTGTGTTTGTGTCAGAGAGAGAGAACATCCCCGACAGGACCTAGTAACACCAAAACCCTTTTGCCTCCAGTTCCGCCTCCTATCAGGACCCTGGGTTGTCCCGCACTGTGTCTCAAGTAGGGACTGGGGAGAGGGGGAGGTGGCCAGGACTAAGCCATGTGGGGTCTGGCTTTTCTGCACTTAACCATTGTGCTGGGGGTCAGTCCCACATCGCCATCTTTTAATTTTTTTTTTTTCTTTTTTTGGAGAGGTTTTTTTTGCTATAGGGCGCGTGCGCTCACCAGACAGACAGAGAGAGACAGAGAGATAGAAAGCGAGAAATCACCCCCCAGGGGGGATGGCCACGTCGCAATCCCTTCTCCTCCATTCTCCTCTCGGGATCTTGGGCACGCACGCACACGCGCCCGGCGTGAGTTCAAGCCGCCGGGTCCGGGACTCGAACCGTGGTCGACTACGTGGGAGTCCAGCGACATAGCCATTACGCTAACTGCTGGTCCCTAATTTTTAATTATTTACTTCTATTTACTATTATTTTTTAATTCTACCAGAGAAAGCAAGCTGCCAGATCTGGGACTCAACCCAGGGTTGGCCATGTGGGAATCCAGTGCCTTTAAGCACCACGCCACCTGCCGGCCCCCACACCATCTTGACTTCGACTTTCCCCTCTCTTTAGGCATTAGCCTTCCAGGCCACTCATCCTGATCCCTTTCCCACCTCTTGGCTATTGTTTTATACTTCCATTCTCCAATTTCATCTTTTGGTTTTATTTATTTTTAAAAAATATTTCCATTTGTTACTAATATTTTCTAATTTGACCAGAGAGAGAAAGGAGAAAGCAAGACGCCAGGTCCAGACCTTGTGCTGTGGGGACCCGGCATGTTTAGCCGCCACACCACCTGCTGGCCCGTTGACTTTTTTTTTAAGAGAGATTTTGGCTATAGGGAACATACACTCTCTAGAGAGACAGAGAGAATGAGAACTCACCTCCTGGGGGGGTGGCCACGCCACAATCCCTTCTCCAGTCTCAGACCCCTCAGGATCTTGAATGTGCGCACACGCGCACACACACACACACACACACACACACACTGCTGAGTTTCAAGCCACCAGGTCCAGGATTCAAACCATGGTCAACCATGTGGGAGTCCAGTGCCTTAGCCACTGTGCCACCTGCTGACCCCTCATATTTTGACTTTTACATAGATCTTTTCTGCAACCCTATTTGTGATTTTCCAGAAATCTTGGGTTTTCTCCGGTTTCTAGGTCTCTCCCTCGGGAAAATGAGACAAGAGGACTTTCTCAGCACCAAGTCGGAGCGTGCAGGCCCGGCCAGCAGGTGCTCAGGACTGACTGTTTCCTGGCTGACACGGGCTGATTTTGGACGGAGGGGGAGTGCTCCGACCACGTCCTGACCCTGGGTCCCCCAAGCCAGGCACCCCCACGTCCGGTCACGTGGTGACTACAACTAGCTGCACTTCACTGGTGGGGACACTGAGGTTCAAAGAGCGGTGTGCCAGGGCCAGAGTTAGAAAATGGCGAGGTCAGCACCTGGCCATGGGTGAGCCACGGAGCACGGCAGGCCATGGCTTGGTCCTGTCTGGCCAGCCCAAAGGGGTTTCCCTGTCTCTCCTCAGGGCTGGGCAGGGAGAGGGGAGTGGGCTCCCACGGGTAGAACCCAACAGCCGGGGGGCAAAGCTTGGCAACCGTGACGCAGGGGGATACTCGCCCCAGCCCCTCTGTTGGGTACAGAGTTCTGGAAAGGTGAGGGGCCGGGAAGGGGTATGCGCAGACCTTCCTGCGCCCCCGAGACAGTGCGGACCCCTCTGCAGGCCCTGAGTGAACTCAGGCCAAGGCCGGGCTCAAGCTCACGGCAGGGGCTCCCTGGTCAGTCTCCGTGCAGAGGCCCCAGACAGCAGGTATCGCTGGGCATCCTGGGAGCATCTGGGACCCGGGCAGGAGAGCCCAGCACCCGTGCAGTCATGGAGCACCTTGGCGAGGCGGAGGGTTCCAGAGCCCCCACTCCCAGCAGGAGCAGAGCTCTGATAAGCTTCACTCCGAGTGCCAGATCTGGAATCCACGGGTGTTCAGTTAGGTGGGGTCACCCAAAAAATCCACCCAGACTGTGATGCTGGGATATGCAACAGCTCTGATGCCCGAGTCCAGGAGCCCGCCGTCCGGCCGCTGGGCTGGAGCCGGCAACCCGAGACCAGGGAAGATGGCGATCACTTGTTATAAGGAAAACGTTTAGGGCAGGATCAGCAGATAGCATAATGGTTACTCGTTGGACTCTCATGTAGTTGACTGAGGTTCAAGGCCCAGACCTGGTGGCTTAAAACTCATGCCAGGCACATGTGCATGTGTACCCAAAATGCCGAGTGGAGACGAGAAGGGGTTGTGGTGTGGCTATCTCCCCTGGGATGGTGATTTCTCACTTTCCTTCTCACTGTCTCTCTCTCTCTCCCTCTGGCGAGCATATGTGCACTAAGACAAAAACCTCTCGAGAAAGAAGAAAAAAGCCTAGTAAGGGAATCAGGAAACCCAGGAGACCTGGGGGCAGATTGTATGCCCTCCGTACTCAGCCCCGAGGAGCCGGGAAGGGATTTGCACTC
This sequence comes from Tupaia tana, assembly GCA_026018925.1. Taxonomy (NCBI): domain Eukaryota; kingdom Metazoa; phylum Chordata; class Mammalia; order Scandentia; family Tupaiidae; genus Tupaia; species Tupaia tana. The sequence goes on from JAKSZU010000001.1 coordinate 417,602, forward strand.
TAGGGAATAAGCTGCTTGTCGTGACCGGTCTGGGCGTGCCTGCCAGTCTGACTCCCGATCTTGCAAGACCACCATTACAGTCTCGCCTCTCTGTCCGCAGTCTCCACATCCATTCTTCGACATTGGAGGGCGAGCACATTTCTCACAAACACACTGGGCACGTGTGCCCAAACCCAGGAAGGAGGGAGAGACTGAGACAGGGTTGTGCGTGACTGTCCCCCGTGGGGAGTGCTAGCTCACTTTTTCTCTGGCACGCACATGCACCCTCTGGCAAAATTAAAGACACAAGAAAGATAAGTTTAGACATTCAAGTCCAGTATCAAACCAACAGGAATCCCAGAGGGGAGAGGATCCCAAGAAACTTACTGGAGCGGTTCCCGGAGTGGGAATATAACGGGCTCTGAGTTTCCACTGCTCACAGCCGAAGATCCAGGCCAAGACGCATGGTGGTGAGGTGTCCCGACCCGGGGGACAGTCTGTCCCGACCTGGTTCGGGCGCCACGTGTCCCAACCCGGGGGGACAGTCAAACAGGTTTCCTGAGGGAAAGAATGAGAGCTGGAACAAGCGGCACAGTGTCACAGCACGGAGACGACACAGTGTTGTCTGTTTATTGTGGGCAGCACGGTACAGCACGGAGACGACGCAGTGTTACAACTCTTTAGGGTTGCGTCGTCTGTTGTGAGCAGCACGGAGATGACGCGGTGTCACAGCTCTTCAGGGTCGTCTGGAGACGATGTAGTGTTACAACTCTTCAGGGTCGTCTGGAGACGATGTAGTGTTACAACTCTTCAGGGTCGTCTGGAGACTGTGTGGTGTTTCAGCTCTTCAGGCTCTCCAGGGTCGTCATCTTCCTGGTCTTCTGTGTCGTCTTCGTTGTCTTCCTGGTCGTCTGGCTATTGTGGGCCAGGCATGGTGGTTATATACACATTGGTGGATCGCAAAGGTGGGTTATGATTGGTTGCAAATGGTGGGCCATGATTGGTTGTAAATGGTGGGCCGTGATTGGTTGTAAACGGTGGGTTACGATTGGTTGCTTTTGGACCAATCATGAGGTGCCAGATATGCAAATCTGAGGGATTCTAGTGGCCAATCATGGCAATTGTTTGCTCTCTGAGAAACCTCGGCAGACTCGCTGGTGTGCAGCCTCCCACAACAGTCGAACAGGTTTCCTGAGGGAAGGAGTGAGAGACGGGACTAATGACGCAGTGTTACAACACAGAGAGACACAGTGTTATAGCTCTTCAGGGTCGTCCGAGGAATGACGCAGTGTTACAACACAGAGAGACACAGTGTTACAACTCTTCAGGGTCGTCCGTTTATTGTGGGCAGCACGGAGACGACACAGTGTTACAACTCTTCAGGGTCTTCTGGATCGTGGTTATATACATGTTGGTGGGCAGTGATTGGTTGAATGAAGGATTGTAAAAGCTGGGTTATGATTGGTTACTTTTGTGGACCAATCATGAGGTGCCGGATATGCAAATCTGAGGGATTCTAAGCTCACCGATTTGCTATGGGAAGTGGCCAATCAGAGTATGGTTTTGAAGGTGAGGTTTTGAAGGGGAGCCAATCATGGCCTTTGGCATTGTGTAATTGTTTGCTTTTTGATATTCGCTGGTGCACAGCCTCCCGCAGTGAGGCACCAGGACAGCCAGCATGCAGGGCTGGTCCCCGACGTGTCCAGAGGGGACAGCACAGGACTTGTTGATAGACCAGAAGTGGAGACTGCAGTTCTCTCCCGTTTTTACAAGATGGCGAGTGAAAAGCTGAGAAGTCCAATACTGAGGGAAAGAAATCTGAAGCCAAGGGGCCAGCAGGCGGCATGATGGCTAAGGGTGCTGTACTCCCACATAGCCAACTGCGGTTCAAGTCCTGGACCTGGTGGCTTGCTTTCTCTCTGTCCTTCTCTCTCTTTCTCTCACTCAGTCCATCTCTGGTCAAGTCAAAATAAATAAATAAATAAAAGAAATCTGAAGCGAAGAAAGGAGAAGGAATTGTGGCATGGCCATGCCCCGTGGGGAGTGATTTCTCGCTTTCTGTCTCTGTCTCTCTGGTGAGTGCATGCACCCATAGCAAAAAATCTCTCTTAAAAAAGAAAGAATAAAAAGGCTGACCTCAAAGCCAAACACCCCCAAAAAGGAAGCCCCATTGCAGCCAAAACCTGGTCTTAGCCCGAGGAATCGGCAGATACTCCAGGAAAGCCCTATGTAAGAGGAAGTACCCAGCCACTGAGACCAGGATTGAAGAGAAAAAGAAAAAGGTTCTTGGGGGCCAGCAGGTGGTGTGGTGGTTAAGGGTGCTGGACTTCCACATGGCTGACCACGGTTCAAGTCCCGGGCCTGGTGGTCTCACTTTCTCTCTCTCTCTCTCTCTCTCTCTCTCTCTCTCTCTGGTCAAATAAATTAATTAAATAAATAACGCTAAATTATAAAAAAAAAAAAGGGTTCTTGCCACTGTCACAAAACCAGTTGGTGGTAACAAGAATGGTGGTACCAGGACCAGCAGGTGATGTGGTAGCTGGAGCACTGGACTCTCACATGGCCAACCATGGTTCGAGTCCCAGACCTGGTGGCTTGCTTTCTCATTTTTCCTCTCTCTGTCTTTCTCTGGTGAGTGTGAGTGCCCTGTAGCAAATTAAAATAAATAAATAAATAATGATAATGATAAATGAAATTAAATAATCATTAAAAAAAATAAAAGTGGTATCTGGTGGTTAAGCTCCACAACATGCCAGGTAGTAGCTATGACGAAGTGCCTCGAAAGCTGCTGAGCACGACAGGCAGCTGCGAGCCAGCACCGCTCCCACCTCTGAGCCCCAGCCAGAGTGCTCCTGGAGCAGCTGGGCGGGGCTCGCTCTGGTCTCAGTCAAGTTCCCCGTGTAGGACACACCAGAAATTTGTCATCGCCACTGCCACAAAGCTGGATATTAGCAAAGTGAAATCCCCAAGTACCTCGCCCACATGTCCTTTAAGAAAAGGAAGCTGTGGAAGCCCGGATGCCAAGAAGGTGAGCTCTCCGGCCAGAGGAGGAGAGATGAGGGTACGGAGCAGGGCAAGGTGGCAGGAAGCCGTAGCCTCGCCAGTGTTACCGAACGCCAAAGCTGCTCCTCAGCTCTGCGCTCCGGGCTCCCTGCGATCCACGTCTGCCCTCTGACTTCGGTTTGCTCGGAAGCAGACGGTGACAGCAGACACGCTTAGCTGGGGCTCCCAGGTGGCACCCTGGCATGTGGGAGGTGGAGACCCTACTGTGCCCTGGCACCACTGCAGTGCGGCAGACGGCTCATTTCTGCTCCGTGTGGCATCTTGGGGGCCGCTCCACTGAGACGGGGACCCACTTTCCGGGCAACTCGCTCGTGAGGCTGTCAAGGTGAGGCTGGCTGGCTACGGCCAGCAGACAGTGCAGCGGTTGCTGGACTCCCACATGGTCAACCATGGATCGCCCCAACTTGGTGGCTTGAAACTCACGTCAGGCATGTGTGCCCAAGATCCCAGGAGAATGGAGAAGATTGCAGTGTGACCACCCTCCTAGGGGTGATTTTTCGCTTTCCTTCTCACTGTCTCTGTCTCTCTCTGGTGAGCACATGTGCTCTAGGGCAAAAACCTCTAGAACAAAACAAAACAACTGCAACAAAAAGGTGATGCTGGCTGGAGGCTAGGAGCCTGTGCAAGCCATGAGCTGATGCCTCAGTTCCCCCACAAGCAGCTGGAGCTACCTCACAGCCAGGACTGGGACCAGCTCTGCTCCGGCCTGCAGTGACAAAATAGCAGGGACTGAAGTCACACACACCCTGGGGCCAGTAGGTGGTGTGTGGTTAAGGAACTGGAGTCCCACATGGCTGACTGTGGTTCAAGTTCAGGACCTGGCAGCTCACTTTCTCACTTTCTCTCTCTATAGTGAGTACCTGTATCAAATTTTTAAATGTTAATGATGATGAATAAAATTAAATAAATAGTTCTTTAAAAAAAATAACAAATGTCCTCACTGGGCTGGCCCTGAGTGCAGGGAGTTGGACCCCGTGGGCTGGACAATGCCACCCAGGCACCTCGAGCACCTGAGCACCCAAGATCAGGCCCTGGCAGGGAGGGGAGGGGAGGGGAGGGAGCACAACCACACCCCACTGGGGTGCAGCTCGCTCGCTCTTTCTCTGAGGAGTGCACACACTCTCTGGCTGCCCGGGCCAGCTGGTGGTGTAGTGGTTAAGGTGGCTGGATCCCACATGGCTGACTACATGGTTCAAGTCCTGGACCCAGTGGCTTGAAAATCACACTGGGCGCATGTGCTTGCCTGTCCAAAATCCCGAAAGGAGAATGGAAGGGAAGGGATTGTGGCGTGGTCATCCCCGGGGGGAGGCTCCTCACTTCCTGGTGAGCACACAAGCCCTGTAACAAAGGGAAGGAAAACGAAGAAGAGAAAAGGAGCCTCCTCCTCGTAGCCCAGGGCCTGGAGCCTGGTGGGTGCTGGCCGGTTTTGTTTGGCGAGGTCCCCTCGGCTTCCTTGCTGTGGCTGTACAAGGCACAGAGGGAGAGGGCAACTTCTCTGGTGTCACCTTCCACGAGGGCACAACTCAGGCTCCACAGTCATGTCCTGCTGAGGCCCCGCCTCCCAGAAGCCCTCGTGATTCCAAATGGAGGCACACGTAGGTGAGTCTGGGAGATGAGTGGCTTTTTAGTGGCCTGTCACTGGAATCACACGGGTTCATTTCCGTCATAGTCAGAGTCCACCCAGATTGAAGGAGAGAAAGAGTAAAGTCACACTGAGAAGAGCATGGGGGAGGAAGGTGAGAGTGAGGGCTCTGGGAAATGCAGTTCTGGTGGAGGAAATCTCTTCATCATTATCACGGCTGTGCAGTGAGTCATGCCTTAGTTGTAAGAACGACGTTATACACAGATCTTTGCTGGAGACCTGCTCCAGCCGGGGTGGGTTGAGACTCGACAGAAAGGCAATGCAGGCGAGAAGAAATTCAGGCAGAAACCTCTATGCCATTTAGCATGTTCTCAGCCGATTACAGAGCAAACTCAAGACTGCAGCATCTGTGGCTAGGAGGCATACGTATTTATTATTGAGGGATGTCTACAGAAGTAGGAGGGGTGAGGGGGAAGTAAAAGATTTTACTCTAAAAAGTGAAGTATTCAAAGCATAGGAACAATAATCATAAAACATGTCTGTTTTGTTTAGGTATAAACAGTCACAATCCTCAGGGCGAGGGAGTCCATTTGTCTGGTGCATTCTCTTCTTAGATCTTGATTACTGGGAAAGGTCTTTTGGGTGAGGGGGCTTTCAGGAAGCTTGATAACCTCAGTCCCAGGCCAGCTTGAGAACTTCAGCCTCAGGCTAGGGTAGCAGGGGATTGCCGGTTTCAAAGGCCTAGATAGAAATCTTATCTGGTTAAGTAAAGATAACTGTTAATATATACTAAAGCAGAATATCTATATTATCTCTGGGGTAAGCAGCTTAATGACTGACCTAAAGGTTATTGTGTACTTGGGACCCTCTACGTGCTGTTCTATACAATGGCTGTGGCTCAGGGAGCAGCAATCTTTCCTTGTCCTGAGATCAAAGGTGGCTCATTGTCCTGACCCAGTTCGGGCGCCACGTGTCCCGACCCGGGGGGAACAGTCGAACAGGTTTCCTGAGGGAAGGAGTGAGAGCCGGAACAAGCGGCACAGTGTCACAGCTCGGAGACGACACAGTGTCGTCTGTTTATTGTGGGCAGCACAGTACAGCACGGAGACGACACAGTGTTACAGCTCTTTAGGGTCGCGTCGTCTGTTGTGAGCAGCACGGAGACGACACAGTGTCACAGCTCTTCAGGGTCGTCTGGAGACGATGTAGTGCTACAGCTCTTCAGGGTCGTCTGGAGACTGTACGGTGTTTCAGCTCTGCAGGCTCTCCAGGGTCGTCTGGAGACTGTGCGGTATTTCAGCTCTGCAGGCTCTCCAGGGTCGTCGTCTTCCTGGTCTTCTGTGTTGTCTTCGTTGTCTTCCTGGTCGTCTGTGTCGTCTTCGTTGTCTTCCTGGTCGTCTGGCTATTGTGGGCCAGGCATGGTGGTTATATACACATTGGTGGATCGCAAAGGTGGGTTATGATTGGTTGCAAATGGTAGGCCGTGATTGGTTGTAAATGGTGGGCCGTGATTGATTGTAAACGGTGGGTTACGATTGGTTGCTTTTGGACCAATCATGAGGTGCCAGATATGCAAATCTGAGGGATTTCTAGTGGCCAATCATGGCAATTGTTTGCTCTCTGAGAAACCTCAGCAGACTCGCTGTTGCGCAGCCTCCCACATATCCCCCTTCTCTGTTTTAATTTGAGAGATGAGGTAAAGGCCTGGGGGAATCGTGCCTGTCTTAGGTTGGAGTCGTTTATAGAACCATAAATCCATTCTTACCCGTCATTGGAGAGTCCCATAGCTATGATGGGCCTCCTGTCTTAGGTGGAAGGACTGAAGAGTTATTGGGTTCATCAGACTCTCTTACCCGTCTTTGGCTAACCGATTCAGCGCCTCAGGCGAGACCAGTATAGGGGTGTTGGTCTTCCATAAGTGAGTCAATTTGTTGTTTCAGGAATGACATGCGCCTATTAAATATAACAGGTCCCAGTGAGCAAACAATCAAAAAACCAATAAATGGGCCAAGGAGGGGGAGCGGGAAAGGGAGGAGACCGTTCCAGGCAGACCATCGGCGAGTTGTTTTCTACGTTGTTGGAGAGATCGTTGGAGTTGATGTATGTTGTCACAAACGATGCCGGACTTGTTGGCGTAAAAGCAGCGTTCCTGTAAAGCAAGACAGAGACCTCCCTGTTCTGCCAGGAGGAGATTTAAACCTCGTCTATTTTGAAGAACCACCTCAGCCGGGGAATCTAGTTGGTTTGAGATAAGACCCTCAGTGACTTGGCGTAATAACCCTAGCCAGTGGAGCCGGCAGCTGTAGCTGCGGTTAGGGAAACACAAAGGTCGAGAATTTTGAAATTTAAGAAGGATAGCTCAGGCTAACGTTTGCCAATCAGATGGTGTAAGCCAGCCCTCAGTGATAGCTTCAACTATAGCTAAGGTATATGGAGCAGTAGCTCCGTATTGGGCAACTGCTGCCTTAATCTCTTTTACCATAAACCTACTGTGACGGCGCCAAACCTGTCCTTGGGGATCCATAGTTTCCATAACAGGGAATGTCTCAAAGTCTGTCATATGTGATCCCTGAACTAGTTTTGTTTCTTTGTCTGTATTGGTTTTTAGTTTCTCTAATTGTGATACAAAAGGTATCTGCATGGATAATATTAAACCCACAATGTAGAAAATGCTATATGCTATGTAGACTCTTTTGCTATATCTCTGCATCAGTAACAACACAAACACATGCAGTGGAATAAGGTTGATGATAAACACATAACCACCCCAAGCAGAGACCATATAGAAATATGATAAACAGCAGCATATTATCCAAAAAACTGACCCAGTTTTTGACTCATTTTTCTTTGGCTCTTGTAGAGACTTAAGGTTGTTTTTATTTTTTAGTTTTTTGGATATTTTGGGTTTTGTCTCACCTTCAGGGCTTTTAACTTCTTCCTCACTATCTAGGGAAATAAGATCCTCTCCCTGTTCTTTTTCAATTTTAGAATCCATGGTTAGATCTGAGGTGGCTATAGCCTCCTCCTGGGGTTGATCATTTTGCATGATCTGCTCTCCCTTAGTGACCATAGCGACAATTTTTGGTTCACTGGTGTGGAGCCTGAGAATTTTGTCTATTAAGTTCCAGTACAAAAAAGTAGTCACGGGAACTTTTTCTGGGCCGAATGTGGTATAATAATCTTTTAAAGCGTCCCGTACTCTTTTCCACATTTTCTCATCTATGGTTCCTTCTTGAGGGAACCATGGACAAACTTCTTTTAAGAAATCAAAAAAGGAGAGCAACTGCTTAATCTTAATCTTAACTCCCTGTGTCTTGAGGGCTTCTTTCAAGCCCTGAACAAATAATTCGTGCTGACTAAGCTTTTGTTCGTGCTGACTAAGCTCTTGTTCGTGCTGACTAAGCTCTTGTTCGTGCTGACTAAGCTCTTGTCCCACTATTACCCTTATTACTTGTCCCATTATTACCTTTATTACTTGTCCCATTATCTTTGTTACTCACCGGGACGATTCTCTGCCGTTCCCTCTCGGACGATTCTCTGCCGTCCTATCTCGGGACGATTCTCTGCCGTCCCCTCCTCGGACGATTCTCTGCCGTCCCCTCCTCGGACGATTCTCTGCCGTCCCCTCCTCGGTGCTCTTCACTGGATCCTTCGTACTCAGGTCCCTTGTTCGAGCGCCACTTGTCAAGTCCCTGTTCGGGCGCCACTTGTCCCGACCCGGTTCGGGCGCCACGTGTCCCGACCCGGGGGGAACAGTCGAACAGGTTTCCTGAGGGAAGGAGTGAGAGCCGGAACAAGCGGCACAGTGTCACAGCTCGGAGACGACACAGTGTTGTCTGTTTATTGTGGGCAGCACAGTACAGCACGGAGACGACACAGTGTTACAACTCTTTAGGGTCGCGTCGTCTGTTGTGAGCAGCACGGAGACGACACAGTGTCACAGCTCTTGAGGCTCGTCTGGAGACGATGTAGTGTTACAGCTCTTCAGGGTCGTCTGGAGACTGTACGGTGTTTCAGCTCTGCAGGCTCTCCAGGGTCGTCTGGAGACTGTGCGGTGTTTCAGCTCTGCAGGCTCTCCAGGGTCGTCGTCTTCCTGGTCTTCTGTGTTGTCTTCGTTGTCTTCCTGGTCGTCTGTGTCGTCTTCGTTGTCTTCCTGGTCGTCTGGCTATTGTGGGCCAGGCATGGTGGTTATATACACATTGGTGGATCGCAAAGGTGGGTTATGATTGGTTGCAAATGGTGGGCTGTGATTGGTTGTAAATGGTGGGCCGTGATTGGTTGTAAACGGTGGGTTACGATTGGTTGCTTTTGGACCAATCATGAGGTGCCAGATATGCAAATCTGAGGGATTTCTAGTGGCCAATCATGGCAATTGTTTGCTCTCTGAGAAACCTCGGCAGACTCGCTGTTGCGCAGCCTCCCACAGCTCATGGTCTTTGTTTGGGGTATCAGTACCTCACGGGTGAGCCCCTGAGCCTCTCCCAGCCACTTAGGTCGTTTCACCAATTTAGTAGCTTTCCATTAACCCAAACCTTTCTAATGCTATCTATGTAATCCCCAGTAGGAGAAGTGACTGCAGCATTCTTTATTGACATTTTCCAGGCAGGTGGGGTGAGTCTCATGGAAATAATTCCCGTTGGCAGCCACCTGGGATCTGCATTTTTTCAGGATTATTAATTGGTTTTATTGTAAAAGTTACAGTAAGGCTGGGGGTGTTATTTTACCCTTACGGGGTACTGGGCTACCATAACAACAGTGAAGCCCAAGGCAGAGAGATTGAAAGCACAAACCAGTACAACAAACACAGTTGAAACCTTGAGCTGGTGGCTGCGGCCTTGCCTGCAGCTCTTCTCAGCCAAGCCTTGCTTAGACATGAGAGGCAGCTCCCCATGTTCTGCCTGTGTTGGCTGCATGGCTTCTGCCAGATCTTCAACATTTAGTATAATCCGTAGATAATTCCACAGTGAGATATACAAGAGTCCAGAGCACAATGTACATAATATCAAACTTAACCATGAAAGAGTAAGAAGATAGAAAAAAATGGTATCTCGGGGCCAGCCTGGGATGTGGCGGTCAAATCAGCTGGAACCCACATGGCTAACTGAGCTGTTTGAGAGCCAGACCCAAAGGCGTGCCAGGCATGTGTGTGCACATGCCCCAAATCCCAAGAAGTGAAAGGAGGAGGAGGCACTGTGGTGTGGCCATCCACCCAGAGGTGACTTCTCATTCTCTCTCTCTCTCTCTGAGAAGCATGTGTGTCCTATGGCAAATCAACAAACAAACTAATATGTAGGACAAGGAGAGGAGGAACAGAGGCTCCATTTAAGTTCCAGCTTCAGAAAATGTCAGAATCACTGTTAGCACTACACCACTATGTGCAAACACAACATGGGCTGCTGCCTTAATCAGGGAAGCAGGTTTTTGTTTGTTTTATTTTGCCAGAGGGCACATCTGTTCACCAGAGAGAGACACAGAGGGAGAGAAAGAAGGAGATTAAGAAAGCACACCATGTGGAATGGTCACAGCACAATCTCTTCTCCATTTTTCTCTCAGGATTTTGGGCACACATGCACATGTGCCTGGCGTGTGTGTGTGTGTGTGTGTTGTTTGTTTTTTAAGTTTTGTCATAGGACATATGCACTCACTAGAGAGAGACGGAGAGAGGGAAAGTGAGAAATCACACCCCCCCAGGGTTATGACCACGCTGCACTTGGTTCTCCTCCATTATCCTCAGGATTTTGGGCATGCAGGCATACCTGTCCAGTGTTATTTTCTTTCTTTTTTTTTAGTATTTACTTTAAAAAAATTATTATTATTTATGCAGTCAATTGCTATACATGATTTAGATTGTAAAGAGATTTTACCCAGGATGATACACATCTCAGTCCAGTTGAGAATACTATACACATTCTCATTAACAGAAAACAAATTACAGCTGTGTCTCACAAATATATTATCTCTCCGTTTTTCCCCCCAATTCCATTCCTGCACTCTTCCCCTCCCACACTCTCCTTTCACTTTATCTCTAGTGTCTATAACAATTCTTAATGCTCTTATGTCCTCCAGTCTTTCAGTCTCTACCATAGAGTGCAGACAATCTGTATTTGTTAAGTGGAGACATACAATGTCTCTCTTTCATAGCCTGACTTGCTTCAATCAGCAACAAATCTTTCATACTTGTCTACTTTCTATCAAATTCCAGGGCCTTGTTGTTTTATATGGCTGAATAATATTCCATGGAGTGTATGTGTCATACTTTTTTTTTTTTTTTGAGAGGTTTTTGCTATAGGGCGCGTGCGCTCACCAGACAGGCAGAGAGAGACATAGAGACAGAAAGCGAGAAATCACCCCCTGGGGGGATGGCCACGCCACAATCCCTTCTCCTCCATTCTCCTCTCGGGATCTTGGGCACGCACGCACAGGCGCCCGGCGTGAGTTTAAGCCACTGGGTCCGGGACACGAACCGCGGTCAACTACGTGGGAGTCCAGCGACATAGCCATTACGCTAACTGCTGGTTTTTAATCCATTCATCCATTTGTGGACATTTGGGTGGGTTCTATGTCTTAGCAATCATGAATAGTGCTGCAATAAATATAGTTGTGCAAGTGCTTTTCTGACTGAGCGTTCTCCTGTCCTCTGGGTAGATACCCAGGAGTGGAATTGCTGGATCGTATGGTAGTTCTATGTGAAGGTCTTTGAGGAACCTCCATGTTGTTCTCCACAGTGGCTGGACCAATTTACATTCCCACCAACAGTGTAGGACTGTCCCCTTTCACCACATCCCCACCAGCACTTATCATTTTTTTTTTAATCTTTGCCATTCTGACTGGGGTTAGGTGGTATCTCATGATGGTTTTGATCTGCATCTCCCTTATGATGAGGGATGCTGAGCATTTTTTTCATATGCTTTTTGGTTGTTCATATGTCTTCCTTAGAGAGTTGTTTGTTCAGTTCATTTTTCCATCTTTTAATTAGGTTAATAATTTTCTTCCAGGTAAGCCTCTTGAGTTCTCTGTGTATTCTGGTTATCAGTCCCATTTTGAGGGTTGTTGATTCACACTAATTATAGTGTCCTTTGCTGTGCAGAAACTTCTTTTTTGGGGGGAGAGGTTTTTGCTATAGGGCGCATGCGCTTGCCAGACAGACAGAGAGAGACAGAAAGCAAGCTCTTTAGGGTCGCGTTGTCTGTTGTGAGCAGCACGGAGATGACACGGTGTCACAGCTCTTCAGGGTCGTCTGGAGACGATGTAATGTTACAGCTCTTCAGGGTCGTCTGGAGACGATGTCGTGTTACAACTCTTCAGGGTCGTCTGGAGACTGTGCGGTGTTTCAGCTCTGCAGGCTCTCCAGGGTCGTCGTCTTCCTGGTCTTCTGTGTCGTCTTCGTTGTCTTCCTGGTCGTCTGGCTATTGTGAGCCAGGCACGGTGGTTATATACACGTTGGTGGATCATAAAAGGTGGGTTATGATTGGTTGTAAATGGTGGGCCGTGATTGGTTGCTTTTGGACCGATCATGAGGTGCCGGATATGCAAATCTGAGGGATTCTAGTGGCCAATCAGAGCAAGGTTTCAAAGGTCAGGTTTTATGAAGGGAACCAATCATGGCAATTGTTTGCTCTCTGAGAAACCTCGGCAGACTTGCTGGTGCGCAGCCTCCCACATTTGGCAACCCATTTTCTGAGACCCCTCCCTTCTCAGGAGTTCTCATTTTTCTCCCCTCTCTTTTAATAAATTCCCTGCTTTGCCACACCTGCTGTGTCCACAACTCTAATTCTTCCTGAGTGTGGGACAAAAACCTCTGTCTCACCCCTGTGCCCCTGTTCCTGCGTCAGTATCAGTTAAAGGAAGCCACGTGTGCTAATCTGAAAAGGCCCGAGACGATAAGAGAAAATCCACACAGAAGTGCTGGGTGCCAGGTGCTTTGCATCTCCAGCATCTGAAAACCAGCTTTGCAGTCCACTTCCTTCCTCCCTTTTCCACCCTTTTTTTTTTTTTTATTACATTTAATCATTGCACCTCTTTACCGTGTACAACATGGTTTTTCCCAGCATGAATACAGTGCACATTAGTCAAGACAATGATTATACTATATACATTATCATCAACAGACAACTTTTCATTTTTGTGTCTATTAAGTGTGTTGTTTGTTCCCTGAATCCCTCCCTTCCGCCCTCAGTTACTCATTCCCATTACCTCTCCCATACTGTCTCTAGCATCCGCAGTTGCCTTCCCTGCTATTATACCCTCCAGTTCTTTCAGTTTTTTTTTTTTTTTCATCCAATTATCAGCTCATAAAGTTTTTAACAATAGGGAGCATAGATTCTATTCAGGGTTGGATTAAGGGTGGGTCTCGTGCAGTTCCGCAATTGTAGGTGAATCTCCATGGAAGACAGTCTCAGGAAAGCGATTCTGGAAAGCAGAGATGATTATCAGTTGATGTGGCACAGCATCCATCTTGTGATTACCGGGAATGGTGTTGTGGGCATCTGCAGCGTGAGTCATCCTCGGGTATCTGACTTCCTTAAGAATGGTAGAGTAGTCCTTGTTTTTCCCTGAGGTAATGCAGGGCTGGTAACCATCATCTTCTCACTGTCCATAGGCAGAGAAAGTCCTCCTATACAATATATTTCTCAATTGGTTTAAGACAGCTAAAGTTTCCCTCTGTTGCTTGTAGTTGCAAGTTCTAGGTCCTAGTTTTCGGCTTCAGTTTGCCGCCTGTGGCTGGCGGCCACGCGCAGGCACAGGCCCGGCAGCCACGTGCAGGCGCAGGCCCAACGGCCACACGCAGGCCCGGCTGCCATGCGCAGGTCCGGCAGCCACGCGCATGCCCGGTGGCCACGTTCTGGCCCAGAGGCCACGCGCAGGCCTGGAGGCCACGCTCAGGCCCAGCGGCCACGCTCAGGCCCAGCGGCCACGCGCAGGCACAGGCCCGGCGGCCACGTTCCGGCCCAGAGGCCACACGCAGGCCTGGCAGCGAAGCTCAGGCCCGGCGGCCACGCACAGGCGCAGGCCCGGCGGCCATGCACAGGCCCGGCAGCCACACGCCAGCCCCGAGCGCACGAATGTGCGCGGGATCCAGAGCCACCTCCCGCTTGCCCGCCCGCCCCGAGAAAGGAAGGTCAGAGAACTCGGCCGGTCCACGCTGCCAGCCCGCGTCGGCGCCGAGCGCGGGACACACCCAGCGCCGGAGAGGCAGCGGGGGCCGGGCGGTCTGGGCCGCGGCTCGCGAGGCAGAGCCCCGGCCATGCAGGCCCGCCCCTTTTCTGCCCTTTAAAAGAATAAAGCTGGGGGACCAGCAGTTAGCGTAATGGCTGTGTCGCTGGACTCCTACGTAGTTGACCACGGTTTGCGTCCCAGACCCAGTGGCTTAAACTCACTCTGGGCGCATGTGCGTGCGTGCCCAAGATCCCAAGAGGAGAATGGAGGAGAAGGGATTGTGGCGTGGCCACCCCAGGGGGGTGATTTCTCACTTTCTGTCTCTCTGTTTCTGTCTTTCTGGCGAGTGCACACGCCCTATCACAAAAACCTCTCCCCCCAAAAAATAATAATTCTTTGAAAAAAAATCACACAGGGTGCATGTGAGTGTGTGCCCAAAATCTCCACAGGAGAATGGAGAAGGGATTGCGGTGTGACCAATCTCCTGGGAGGTAATTTCTCGCTTTCTCTCTCTTTCTTTGTATCTCTGTCTCTCTCACACATTCCTAAAAAATATCAACACAAGCGGGAGTGTGGCTCCCAGAGGGCATGTGTGCGAGATGCACGGCCATCACGTGAGGCGTGTCTTCCTGGGCAAGCCAAGACTTTCAGTCCCACCTGAAGCAAACTGGGCAGGAGAGGGCAGGAGAGGGCAGGAAGGAGGTGGGCCGGGGTGAGCCCCTTCCATGGTGGAGACTCCTCAGACACAGGCTGACACCCAGACCCACAGGTGGAGACGCAGCCAAGCCCCTGTGGGGATGCCTGTGGTGTGCCCTGGGTCAGCTGTTCTGCACGGAAACCTCCTGCAGCTGCTGACCGTTTTAAGACAGTATCTTGGGGCTGGTGGGTGGTGTAGTGGTTAAAGCTCTGGACTCCCACGTGGCTGATCATGGTTCAAGTCCTGGACCTGGTGGTTTACTTTCTTACTTTCCCCCTCTGTCTCTCTCTCTCTCTCTGTCTGTCTCTTTCTGGTGAAATGAAAAAATAATAAAATTAAGTAATTATTTTAAAAGAAGAGAGAAAGGAAGAAAGACAGAGTTTGGCATGCTGGGCTCCTCCTGCCTCAGCCTCAGGCCTGGCCATACTGCAGGCAGCTGTGCGGGTCCTGACTACTGACTCAGCACCGTCTGAGCAACACAGAGCCCTCTGGTCCAAAGGCAAAGCCTTCCTTTAAAAAAAAATTATTTTAACTTTATTTTTTATTTATTTCAATTTGACCAGAGAGGGACAGAGGGAGGGAGGGAGGGAGGGAGAGAGAGAGAAAGTGAGAAAGCAAGCCACCATGTCCAGGACTTGAATTGCAGTCGACCCCATGGAAGTCCAGCACCCTTAACCACCACGCCACCTGCCGGTCCCATGGCACAAAGCTGTCCTGAATGAGAGGAATGAGCTTCTGGGAGAGTAGACATAGAAGGGTTGGCTGGGGGAAAGGGGTTAGTAGCCTTCAGGCCCCTCCCCGGAAAGCGGCATGGGGGCTGCCTTGGTCAGACAGGCCCGACTGCTCCCCACCCCCGTGGATGGCTGTGCAGAGGGCAAGCAGGCCTGCTCCCCCCTCCCACAGGACCGCTGGGCAGTGGTGGGAGCAGAGGACTGGCCCCCACAGCGCTCCCATGCCAGCTTGCACCGCACCAAGGTCACCTGCCCTGACATCAGCCCCGTAGGACCCCACCCGGAACCGGGAGCAGGGCAGGAGTGTCTGTGCAGCTCTGACCCTCCAGAGCCAGCGGCCGTCCTCACCCCTCGCACTGGGTGGGAATGGAGGTCCTCGAGTGTCAGCTCTCGGGTCCCTGCTCAGGAGCTCTGAGCTGGGGCAAGGACAGCGGTGTCATCCAGGTTCTGGGCTGGACCAGCAGGGTTTGCAAGTCTCTGTCCACCCGACCACTGTGCACCTGCTTCTCCGCAACTCACACGTCCATGGAGCTCGAGGACGCTGGACGTTTAGGCCGAGGATCCCTGGTAGCCCCGCTCAGGCAGCCCACACATGGGCACAGAGGCCGGAAGGCAGGTGGCAGGCAGGCACCCCTTGGGTGCAGCTGTGGCTGGCTCTATCCTGAGGCAGGATGTGCAGAGAGCGGGTGTGACCCCACTGCTCAATGCTGAGGAGGGCCACCTGGACACAGGGGACACAGGAGGGCTTGTCCCTCGGGAGGCAGAGACCATGGGCTGCTGGCAGGTGGTACCTGCTGAGTGTTCCCAGGCCCTACTGCGAGGAGGGAGGGCCTGGTAGAAAAGGCCTCCTCAGGCCAAGCAACAGCATGTGGTTAAGGCACGAGTCCCACATGGCCGGCTGCACAGTTCAAATCCTGGATCTGGAGGCTTGAGAAACACACCAGGTACGTGTGCATGCCAGGCGCGTGTGCCTGTGTGTCCAACATCCTGAGAGGAGAATGGAGGAGCAGGGATTGCGGTGTGCCCTCTCCCCTGGGGGTGCTTTCTCACTTTCTCCCTCCCCTTCTCGCTCTCCCCTACGAGTGTATGTGCTCTCAAGCATCAGCGATGTTCTGGAGGAGACGGTCAGCAGTCCCTGTAAGGAGAGGCAGGGCAGGGCTGTGTGGGCCGGTTAGCTCGCCCTGCATGTCCTCCCAGCCTTTCACGTGGCCAACCACCCACGGGAGCGGGGACACATGGGTCGGGCTGGAGGCTTTTGAAGGAGGTGATAGAAAGCCGGGGTGTGAGTCTGGAGAAACGTTCTAGGACAGCAGTGCCTCAAGGCACCAGAACGTGGCATCTTGGATGACCCAAAGTAGAGCAGGGAAGACTCTGGTCTCGCCTAAGGGTGCTAGGCCAGCCAAGGGGCTGGTGTGGCCTCTGGGTGGTTTTGAGACTTTGGGTGTTGGCATGGACTTCAAAGGGTGCCGCTGTCCAGAGCAAGAGCAGGAGGGGGCTGCTGCCACCAGGGCATTTTTTTTTTTATCTATTTTTTTATTACATTGAATTACATATAACTTTACAGTGTATTACATTGCTTTTTCAAAAGGGAATGCCATGCATGTCAGTCAGTACAGAGACATTAATCTCCCCGCTTCAACATTCAATATCTTTCCTATGTTTCCCCCAATCATTATTATTATTATTCTAATTATTTTTTATGATTTTTTTTTCCAATTATCAGATCATAAAGTTCCCAACAATAGGAAACGTAGACTGCACTCAGGGCTGGACCAAGGGTGGGTCTCGTGCAGCCCCGCAAATGTAGGTGAATCTCCATGGAACACAGTTTCAGGAACGCGGCTCAGGAAAGCAGAGACGGCCATCAGCGGTTGCGGCACGCGGGGCAGATCCCGGCCACATCACACGGGGCAGAGTCCCGGCCACGGCACGCGGGGCAGAGTCCCGGCCACGGCACGCAGGACAGGGCCCCGGCCACGACACGCGGGGCAGACCCCGGCCAAGGCACGCGGGGCAGACCCCGGCCACGGCACGCGGGGCAGAGTCCGGCCACGGCACGCGGGGCAGAACCCGGCCACGGCACGCGGGTCAGGACCCCGGCCACGGCACGCGGGTCAGAACCCCGGCCACGGCACGCGGGGCAGACCCCGGCCACGGCACGCGGGGCAGAACCCCGGCCACGGCACGCGGGGCAGACCCCGGCCACGGCACACGGGGGCAGACCCCGGCCACGGCACGCGGGGCAGAAACCCGGCCACGGCACGCGGGGCAGAAACCCGGCCACGGCACGCGGGTCAGACCCCGGCCACGGCACGCGGGGCAGACCCCGGCCACGGCACGCGGGGCAGAACCCCGGCCACGGCACGCGGGGGCAGAACCCCGGCCACGGCACGCGGGGGCAGAGTCCCGGCCACGGCACGCGGGGCAGACCCCGGCCACGGCACGCGGGGCAGAGTCCCGGGCACGGCACGCGGGGGCAGACCCCCGGCCACGGCACGCGGGGGCAGAACCCCGGCCACGGCACGTGGGGGCAGAGTCCCGGCCACGGCACGCGGGGCAGACCCCGGCCACGGCACGCGGGGCAGAGTCCCGGGCACGGCACGCGGGGCAGACCCCGGCCACGGCACGCGGGGGCAGACCCCGGCCACGGCACGCGGGGGCAGAACCCCGGCCACGGCACGCGGGGCAGAACCCCGGCCACGGCACGCGGGGCAGAGTCCCGGCCACGGCACGCGGGTCAGACCCCGGCCACGGCACGCGGGGCAGAACCCCGGCCACGGCACGCGGGGGCAGAGTCCCGGCCACGGCACGCGGGGGCAGAGTCCCGGCCACGGCACGCGGGGCAGGGCCCCGGCCACGGCACGCGGGGCAGACCCCGGCCACGGCACGCGGGGCAGAGTCCCGGCCACGGCACGCGGGGCAGACCCCGGCCACGACACGCGGGACAGGGCCCCGGCCACGGCACACGGGGCAGACCCCGGCCACGGCACGCGGGGTCAGAGCCCCGGCTACGGCACGCGGGACAGACCCCGGCCAAGGCACGCGGGGTCAGAGCCCCGGCCACGGCACACGGGGCAGACCCCGGCCACGGCACGCGGGGCAGACCCCGGCCATGGCACACAGGACAGAGCCCTGGCCACGGCACGTGGGGCAGAGCCCGTCGGGCCAGACCTCCAGACAGGGCACGTGGAGCGGAGCCCCCGCGCCCTGACCCCGCACCCCAGCACGTGGATTGGAGCCCCCGCGCCCGCCTCCCCACCCCCACGCGCCAGCACGCGGAGCGGAGCCCCCGCCTGCCGCCCCCACCAGGGCATTTTTAAAGTCTTTCCATAGGGCCCCTGTGTTAGCTCCAGAGAGGTGGAGAGACAGAGAGACAGAAAGTGAGAAATCACCCCCCGAGGGATGGCCTCACCACGACCCCTTCCCCTCCATTCTCCTCTCGGGAATTTGGGCATGCATGCACACGCACCCGGTGAATTTTTAAAGCCACTCTGGGACTCGACAACCACAGCTGACCATGCAGGAGTCCAGGGCCTTGGCCTCCAAGCCAGCTGCTGGCCCACCACAGGTACTGCCCGCCCACACCCGTCCACGCTGGCTGTGCCGTGACCCTGTGGGGCTCAGGAAGAGGCCCTCACGGGCTCTCGAGGTGGCAAAGGCTGTGTGGACAGGGGTTCCAGGGTCGGAGCGTCCAAGTGCGGACAGCTGCCCGTGCCTGCCAGTGCCCTTGTACAGGCGGGAGCCACAATAGACTCTCTTCCCATAGAAAATGACGAGGGACTAGGTACTGTCCCCCAGAACCCTGCCTGGCCCCCCGCCCCAGACCTACCTCCGTCCTTGGTACTGGAAGATGTCCTGTGGCCACCGGGAGGCGTGGCGCCCCAAACCAGGCAGACGTGCACCACTCCCGGGAAAGGTTCCGGGGCCCCAGCTCTGCCCTCTGTCCGGCTTCGCAGGAGAACTGCTCCACCACTGGCCGAGCCGCAGGCCAGTGCCAGCCGGGGCAGGAGCACAAAGTTCAAGGCTCTGGGTGACTGTGGAGGGACACCCACAGTGCCCTGCCAGCCCCAGCGTGGCTTCCCCATGTGACTAATTTAAGGACCAGCTGGCAAGGAGAGTGGGTTTGCTCCCGGGGGCAGACCCGGAGATAAGTCAGCAGACACCGGGCGTGGGCGTGGTGGGCTCCCAGGAGCTCCCACGCCCGAGTCCCGGCATGGCGGGAGGAGAGACTCACCCACCCCAGTACTGGTGGACAGAGGAAGCAGGAGGGCTGCCGCCCCGGACAAGCACGACGCCCAGGGCCGGCCCTAAGTGACCACGGAGAGGAGACCCCAGGGCAGGGGAGGCCGGCAGAAGAGGAGGGAGAGTGGAGTCACAGGGCAGTGGGGCAAGGGCTAGGAGAGGCCCAAGCTAGAGCCCCAGGCCTAGTCTCTGGGAAGCTAGGGGTGAGCGTCCCCCCAGGGACACCCAGCGCCTGTCTCCCCGTGACTCCCACAGGCTCACAAGGCCCACCTTCCTCGGGGCACCTGGGGGCACTGATGGGCCCTGCCTCCCCTCCAGGGCCTCGTGTGAGGCGCAGGCCTGACGCTCCATACCCTCCTCCACAGCTGGTTAGAGAAGGGCACTGCGGAGAGTCCCTGGGCCAAGGAGTCCCCCGGAGCTGTCAGCAAGCCCTTCCACTGACAAAGGCTGCATTTGTGGGGTGCGCTCAGGAAGCTGTGAGCATTTTCCTGCAATCACTCCAGGGAGACCTGAGAGTGGAGCCATGACAGGGAACACAGATGTGCAGATGGAAAAAAGAGACTCCTGGATCCAGCCATGCCAGGATGTTTAGCTTCTCCCCGGACATTGTAACCATGCAAATTAACACCTCCTCTGCTCAGACCGGCGTATCTGGTGTGGGCACCCAGAAGGCCCCATGCCAACTAGAACTGCTGTCTACACGGACACCAGGGCAGACCCAGGGTCAGATGCAGGACGAGGGGCAGGGGTGCAGAGGCAGAGGGTGACTGGAGGAACGTGGGTGCCCAGACACGGACGCACTCTCGGAAAACTGGGGGCCAGGACTGGGCAGGTCAGACCGGCCTCCTCCAGGCCTCGAGGGACTGGAAGGCCCCAGCCAACGCGAGCAGGGCCAGGGTTTTCAAAGTCTGCGTGGGACGTGCGGTCTGGTGCTCGGCCTGGTTTAATCCCTGCCTGAGGAGCACGCGGGGCATTTCCAGTTCCTGGCTGCTATCGACATTCCACAGGGGGCATCGTGGTGGGGCTTTGAGCTGGTCTTGCCATCCTGCACGGAAGGCACGTGTGTCCAGGAGACGGCTCTGAGGCTGTGAGCAGGCAGGAGCTGAGGCCACCTGGAGGGAAGGGAGCAGGGCGAGACCCAGCCCCACCTGCAGGCTGTCCGGGAGGCCGTGTGGGCAGAGCCCCAGGCGCACAGGGCCCCTCGTCGTCCTGGGCGATGCTGGGGTGTCCCTTTCCCACTCGGAGCCTCCACATTCTGACTAAAACACAATGCCAACCCAATTCAAGGCACATTCTGTCCGTACCGTTCCAGGCTCCGCATCAAATAATTCAGTATAACACGGAGCCAGTGGTGTGATGATCGAGGCGCTGGACTCCAACATGGCTAACTGCGGTTTCACACTTGCTTGAAACTCTTGCCAGGCACATGGCCGTGTGTGCGTGTGTGCGTGTGTGCGTGTGTGCTCAAGATCCTGGAAGGAGAATGGAGAAGGGATTGCAGCTATCCCCCAGGGGATGATTTCTCACTTCCCCCCTTATTGTCTCTGTCTCTCTCCAGTGAGTGCACATCCTGTAGTAAAATTAAAACAAGTCACTCTGAGGCCAGCCTGTGTCCTGGTGGCTAATGCAGCTGGGTCCCACGCGGCTGGCCACACAGGCTGAGCCCGGGACGGCGCGTGTGCGCCCAAATCCTGAACAGAGGAGAAGGGACTGCAGGGGAGTGCTTTCTCTTCAGCCTCTCCCTCGAGGCCATGCACCGTCCGGCAAGATAAAGCACACACACGTTTTCAGCTTTGAGAGTGCTATCGCTTTTCTGCAAAAACAGTTAACAATTACTATGTGACAGGCAATGTTTTAAATTGATGAATGAGTTCAATCTTCCCTGTATTATCTCTATCCTACAAGTGAGAAAGTTAGGGAAGACCAAAGGTCCACAGCTTTTCTAGTTTCCTGTAATATTCCTGGTAGGATTTTTTAAAAAATAATTATTTTATTTAACTTTATTTATTTTTTATTATTATTACATATATTTTTTGACAGATAGAGAGGGGGAAAGTGAGAAAGCAAGCCGCCAGGTCTGGGACTCAGACCACGGTCAGCCACGGGGGAGTCCAGTGCCCTTACCCACCACACCACCCGCTAGCCCCTCTGATAGATTTGATGTCAGTGTTAAACTGACCGCACAGAGTGGGTTGGGAGATATCCCTTAATTTTCTATTCTCTGGAAAAGTTTGCATAAGATAGGCAATAGCTCTTCAACTGTTTAAAAGACTTCCTTGACAAAAACAGAATTTAATTTGTAGGCAGATTTTTTAAAATAATTTTATTTATTTATTTATTGGAGAGGTTTTTTCTATAGGGTGTGTGCACTCACCAGAAAGACAGAGAGAGACAGAGAGACAGAAAGCAAGAAATCACCCTTCAGGGGGGATAGCCACACCACAATCCCTTCTCCTCCATTCTCCTCTCAGGATCTTGGGCACACACGCACATGCGCCTGGTGTGAGTTTAAGCCACTGGGTCCGGGACTTGAATCACGGTCGACTACATGGGAGTCCAGCGACATAGCCATTACACTGGTCCCTATTTATTTATTTTTAGTTTGCTTTAGGGGCACACAGTAGCCAGAGAGACAGAGAAACAGAGAGAGGGAAGGAAATAATTTAATTAATCGATTGATTTAATTTTACCAGATGCGTACTTGCCAGACAGAGCAAGAAAATGAGAAACCATCTCCCTGGGGGATGGCCACACTGCAGTCCCTGCTCCTCTGTTCTCTCAGGATTTGAGGCATGCATACACGTGTGTCCAGTGTTTTTGAAGCCAAGGTCTGGGACTTGAGCTGTGTAGTCAGCCACGTGGAATCCGGCTGCCTTAACCTCCATGCCACCTGCTGGCCTGTAGGAAACCTTTAAATTATGAATTCAATTAATTGATTAATTGATTTTTTTTTTTGAGAGGGAGATTTTTGCTATAGGGCATATGCACTCACTGGTGAGAGAAAGAGAGAGAAAGTGAGAAATCACCCCCAGGAAGGATGGCCATGCTGCAATCCCTTCTCCTCCATTCTTCTCTTAGGATTTTAGGCAGGCACGCACGTGGCATGAGTTTCAGGTCACTGGGTCTGGCACTTGAACTGCAATTGGCCATGTGGGAGTCCAGCAACATAACCACTATGCCATCTCGTGGTCTGGATTGAATTTATTTAATTGAGATAGGACTATCCTTTTTTCTATTTCTTCTGTTGTCAGTTTTGGTAAATGGTGTTTCATCTTAATGTATCAGGATCACTGTCATGGGGCCAGCAGAAGGTGTGGTGGTTAAGTCCAACAATGTAACCATCACTCCGTCTGCTGGCATAATTTTCAAGCCACTGGATTCTTACATGACTGGCGATGGTTGAAGTCCTGGACCCAGTGGCTTGAAAATCACAAGTGTGTGTGTACCTAAAGTCCCAGGAGGGAAATGGAGAAAAGACTGAAGCATGGCCATCTTCCCTGGGCAGGGGTGTAATTTCTCACTTTCTCTCTTTCTCTGTCTCTGGTGAGCACATGTGCCCTATGGCAAAAACCTAAAAAATTTTTTTTTAAATTACTGTCCTGAACTTGTTCACATTATTTTTATTATTGTCCTTTAAATGCTTGTAATCTCTTAGTGACACCCTCTTTCTTATTTTTAATAGTGGGATTTGTGTTTTCTTTTTCCATACTAATCTTTCCAGGGGTTTGTCATTTCTATTACTTTCTTCAAAAAAATCAACTTGGCTTTGTTTTCTCTATCATTTGTTGCCGGGTCCAACCTCGGCGGGGGTGGGTTGACTCATCTGAGGCGACGCTGGAAGGAAAGGAAGACAAAGGCCTCGTGCCTTTTCATGCACGTCCTGAGATCTCTCTCTGAGGAGTGACAACCGCTAGGAATCATCGTGCCTTTTTATTGAAAATGTGATACATGCAAGTAAATGGGTGAGGGGCTACGTGTTCTAATTATCAATTCATAAAGTTTTAACAATAGAGACCATTCAGGGTTTGATTAAGGGCAGGTCTATTAATCATCGATACAGTTCAACAATTGTTTGATTGATGAAAGCAGGTTTCTGGTAACTTCAAGCAGTGCGGTTTCAGGAAACAATTCCAGCAAGCAGAGTTAATTATCAGCCGATGTTCAGCAGCAGACGTCTTATGATTACTAAAAGAAAATCTCAAGCACAGATATTAGTCCTTATGGATTTTCATAAAGAATGATACTTATATAATTCTATAGGGATTTAAAACTTTTTTTTTGAGAGGATTTTGCTATAGGGCACGTGCGCTTGCCAGACAGACAGAGAGAGACATAGAGACAGAAAGCGAGAAATCACCCCCCGGGGGGGTGGTCACGCTGCAATCCCTTCCCCTCCATTCTCCTCTTGTGATCTTGGGCATGCACGCACACGCGCCCGGTGTGAGTTTTAGGCCACTGGGTCCGGGACACGAACCGCGGTCGACTACGTGGGAGTCCAGCGACATAGCCATTATGCTAACTGCTGGTTCCCAGGGGTTTAAAACTTAAGGAATCCTAATATATTTGCCTATCCTGAGGGGTGAAGTTACTGTTCACTTGGTGAGGGCGGGGACAGTTTTTTCAACTGGCGGTAAAGTGACTAACAAGCTAATGAAAAACTTTAAAATGGGTTTATGGTGTTGTGGATTCACTTGTGTAGCCCATGGCACCACTGTTGTGTATTTTGTTAGAACAGTAGTTACCATGGGACAAAGGTGTCCTGGGCCAGTTTCAGCCTAGTCCTATTGTATGTAAAAAGGTTATTTATATTAAATGTGTCTTGAAGGGCCTTCCAAAGGTCAAGATGATTTCTGCCTAGATAGAACTTCAGCGCACCCTCCATTATGATCGCAGGATGAAGCATTGTAATTAATAGTAGGTGGTCAGGGTAAAGGGGAGCGGTCGGGGGACTTTTGGGAAATCTTACCACACACTCAAGATGTATGAGGGAGCTATGTAATTCTTTTATAGTAGTATATCAGGGAGTCAGAGGGGGGTCACTTCCCAGCAAGGCTACTACATTTCCCGGAGCGGATAGCAAACGGCCTTGCCGACATGCTAATTGACCCAAGCATTGTTCCAAGGTCGGGGGCGCACAGTAGTGGCCTTGCCAACGTACTGAACCAACTGGAAGTGGAGCTCAAAGGTCAAAGGGCTCAGACAGGTCCTGGAGCCTTGCTGGGTCGGACTCCTCCAATTAGGGGTATCTTTCTTTTTTTTCTTTTGAGAGAATTTTGCTATAGGTGCATGTGCTCATTGGAGAGACAGAGAGAGGCAGAGAGAAAGAAAGTGAGAAATCACCCTCCCCCCCAGGAGGGATGGCCACACCACAATCCCTTCTCTTCCATTCTTCTCTTGGAATCTTGGACACACATGCACATGTGTCTGGTATGAGTTTTAAGCTGCTGGGTTCCCTCTTTGAACTGCAGTCAACTACATGGGAGTTCAGCAATGTAACCATCACTCCATCTGTTGGCATGATTTTCAAGCCACTGGGCCTGGGACTCGAACTACAGTTGGCTTTGTGGAAGTCCAGCAATGTAACCGCTAGCCATCTGCTGGCCCTCTTATTTTTATTATTTCCACTTATCTTTGGGCTAAAACTATTGTTCTTGAGTTGGAACTTAGAGCATTATTATTATTATTATTTTTAAGAGAGATTCTTGCTATGGGCCACATGTGCTTACTGGAGAGACAGAGAAATAGAAAGTGAGAAATCATCCCTCGAGGATGGCCACTTTGCAATCCCTTCTTCTCCATTCTCCTCTTGAGATTTTGGGCATACATGCACACATGCCTGGTGTGAGTTTCAAGCTGCCAGGTTTGGGACTTGAACTGTAGTTCTCTGTATGGCAGTCCAGCAACGTAACCATTATGCCATCTGCTGGTCCCTAGCATTAACTTTCCACCTTTCTTCCAAAGCTATAAATTTTCCTCTAAGTGCTTCTTTAGCTGCACCCCATTTGATATGCTGTATTTTCACTATTGTTCTCTTCAAAATATTTTACAACTTCCATCGTGATGTGTGACTTGACCCAGTGATTATTTTGAAGTGTGATGTTTAATTTCCAAGCATTCGGAGGTGTTGTATTACTTTTTCTGTTACTGAGTTTTAATTTGAGAGGTCATATTGTATGACTTCAGTCCTCTGAAATTTACTGAGACTTGTTTATGGCCCAGGTATGGTGGTCTATTTTGATTTTGAAAAGATCTTATAGCAGTTGGGTAAAGTGTTGCATGTATGTGAATTAGGACAAGTTGGTTCATCACGTTCAAACTGAGTGAAGCTGGTTCAAGGATAAAGGAAAAGACCGGGAGGATGGTACAGAGTTCACACGGATTCTCTCTCACACACGCGCAAACCCCTGCGTCCATCCGCAACGCACAGCACGTGCCGGCCGGACCCCAACAACCCGCAGCGCCCGGCCCGGCCCGGAGCCCGGTCCTAGCGCCCGCCAGGCCTCCGGACCGGCAGGAACTCCGTCGGTCCTCCTTAAGCCGGGGAGGCGCCCGGGAGCTTCAGGCCGCGTCTCCACGGCCCCACCCCGGGGCGCCTTTTCCTTAGAAGGCGAAGCCCCGCGCCCCGTCGCCCCGTCGCCCCGACGCGGAGCGCGGGAGCCCCCGGCCCTCGGCCCGGCTGGGCGTGGCCGGGCGCGCGTCCTCGCGGGTTTGAATGGAGGGGCCGCGGACCGCGGGGAGCGCAGCGCGCAGGACCTGACGCCGGCGCCCCGCCCGGCCCGGGCCGCGACATGCGGCGGGAGAGGTGAGCCGCGCGGGCGCCGAGGGCCGGGTCCCCTGGCGGCCGCGCTGTCCGGCTCGGCTCGGGGTCTGCGGGCCCGCGGCTGCGCTTCCGCGAGGTCGCCCAGCCCGGCCCCCGGCGCGCCCAGGCGCGGGGCCGAGCGATCCGGGCGCACAGCCGCCCCGCGGCCCGGCCAGTCGCGGCGAGCCCGGGCTGAGCGCCGTCTCCCCGCAGGTGCGGCCCCCGCCCGCGAGCCCGCCATGGAGGTGCTGCGGCGCTCGTCGGTCCTCGCCGCCGAGATCATGGACGCCTTTGACCGTTCGCCCACCGACAAGGAGCTGGTGGCCCAGGCCAAGGCGCTCGGCCGCGAGTACGTGCACGCGCGGCTGCTGCGCGCCGGTCTCGCCTGGAGCGCGCCCGAGCGCGTGGCGCCGGCGCCCGGCGGGCGCCTGGCCGAGGTGTGCGCGGTGCTGCTGCGCCTGGGTGAGTGCGGGCCCGGGGTCCTGCTGCGCCCAGGGACCGGTACCGCCCGGCCGGACCCTCCCCGCCGGGCCTCGGTCTCTGCGGCCTCGGCCGGCCAGAAGCCGCCTGGGTTGCGGCGGCTCCGGGTCCAGGCCGCGCAAGCGGGGGCGCCCCCGCCGCTCTCCGGGCCTGCACCCCTGCCCGCCCCGCACACTCGCTCCAGGGGCCGCCCGGCGCAGATCCGGACCTGTGCCCGGCGGGGAGCCAAAGCCCCGGGAAGGACGAG
This sequence comes from Tupaia tana, assembly GCA_026018925.1. NCBI lineage: Eukaryota > Metazoa > Chordata > Mammalia > Scandentia > Tupaiidae > Tupaia > Tupaia tana. The sequence goes on from JAKSZU010000001.1 coordinate 444,578, forward strand.
TTAGCGGCTCCACTTCCAGAGTGACCCTTGCACTCATGCACAAAAGCCCTTTGTGGGGCCACGCGTGCGTGTTTGCTTCGGAGAGGAGGTGCCTGCAGTGCGGAAACGCTGCCGCCACCGCTCCGCTCCGGACCTCTGGCCGCGGTGGGGTTCGGCGCGGCCCTCGGAGCCCACCGGCTCCCCGGTGCTGTCTCCCGGCACGTGGAGCCCACGGGCGGCTGCAGCGTTGACACCTGGAGTGCGTGGCTCTTCAGGCAGAGTGGCAGCGGCTGGCTCCGGATCCCTGGCAAAGTGTCCCTGTGCCAGGGCACACACTGCACTCCCAGGACTGACCGGAGCAGGGTGGCCCTGCATGTGCACTGTGTAGACCTGGCCTGCCCAGGAGCAGGGAAGGGGAGGCGGAGGCGGGGCCAGCCCAGACCTGCCAGCGGCAGGGAGCTCCTCTGAGCAGGGAGACACAGAGGTCTAGTGCGGAGGCCATGCCAGACACGGTGGGGCTGGGGTTCAGCTGCTGTGTGGAGGGGAGGTTGGTCTGGTCAGGATGACAGGAGGCAGCTGCCCACTGGCCGACTTCCAGCTGGGCTGTGAGGGTACCCCCAGGGCTTTCTGGAGGATGATTCCCGGGTCCCCTGAGTGCTGGCAGACCATGGGTAGGGGAGGCCCTGCTGGAGCCCTGGCCCCTAGCTGGCTCCTGTCCCTGTGCCCCACCTGAGAGCCCGGGCGTGAGCCTGGCCCCCTGCCTTCACAGCCTAGCCTGCTTCATTTAGTCACTGGGCTGGGCCCTGGGAGGTTTCTGGGGGGGACAGCACAGATGCCCCCCAGGCATCCTCCTGCTGCCACAGTTGCTTGGTCAGGCCCCTCCACCAGTGCCGTCTCCCTGTCCCTCATGCAGCTGCAAACAGGAAGAAGCTGGGCCGTGTCCCCATGGTCAGTCTCCTGGGGCCTGCCCCTGGCGGCCCTTGAGGTCTGTGTGTGGGAACAGCAAGGCCAGCCCTGGGCGTTTCCATGCACCCTCACCCCCAGCCAGCCTGTCACCATCCTGCCTGATTCCAGATTGTCCTGGAGACCGTGCAGCCCTGGGACGGGGGCGCCTTTACCGGCCAGGATGGGCCAGCCGCTGTGTTTCCGTTTGCTTTGGCTGGAGGAGGGCCCGGGCTGAGGACAGCCGCCCTGAGGGCTGCGTGGGGTTCCCAGCACCATCTTCCAGGGCTTGCCTGTCGTTGCCAACCCAATGGGGCGTGGCTGGCACACCGCCAGGCCCAAACACACCCACTGCTCCTGCTGGTGCCCAGGTTGGCATGTGGGCAGTGCTGCCCAGAGCCTCTCCAAGTGGCTCCCCTGCACCACCCCCAGGGCCTGCATCTGGCCCGGAGTGTCCCTCCAGCCAGCGGGGCTGCCCACCTGCATGGGGGGGGGGTCCCCGCCTCTCCTGGGTCTGCACTGGCTGCCTGCCCTGGCCCTCCTGTCCCTCAGGGGTGTCTCAGCTATGAGTCATCAGCAGACACTCAGGGTTCCCGCCCCACCGGCCTGGCCAGCTTGGCCCCGAGCTGGCCTGCAGAAGAGGGGCCACGGGGCAGAGGCACCCAGCGCCCACATGCCTTGCCTCTGTGTCCTTCCCCTAGGGGCCGGTGGGGTCAGGTGGGTTAGGGGTCACACAGGTCAGTGCAGGGCAGGTCCCTGCCAGCAGGGCCGACGCCGAAGCCTGAGCGGGCCGGAGCTGTGGGGCTGTCTCTGAGCCTGCGTGCCCACGCAGGTGACGAGCTGGAGCTGATTCGGCCTAGTGTCTACCGCGACGTGGCGCGCCAGCTGCACATCCCCCTGCAGTCGGAGCCCGTGGTGACCGACGCCTTCCTGGCCGTGGCCGGCCACATCTTCTCTGCAGGTAGGCCTGGCACGTCCACTCGGATCTCCGGTAGGGCCTGGGGGCTGTGGTTGGCCAGACTCATAGGGCACCCGTGGCCCGGGCAGCAGGCATGCTGGCTGCAGGGCTGTCTGCAGCTGTGACCGACCTGCTTTGAACGCCCTGACCCACCTGACTCAGACACCGCCCTGTGGTGCCTCTGCTGGTTCTGAGGACATGGGCCTGCCAGGCAGTGGGCAGGGGCTGTCACGCAGTGGGCTCCGGCACGGCTGACGGGCTGGGCTGTGGCCAGGCTCCCACATGTGGTCCCCGTGGGGCGTGGGCCTCTGGCAGCAGCGCGGGCAGGTCCCACCCCTAAGGTGGAGTCACGGGGCTGCAGAGCCCTGCTGGTCAGGCTGTCTCAGGGCCGAGGATACCACGGGCAGGGGCTGAGGAGGTGGGTGTCCCAGGAGGGCCTTGCTGGGGCGTCTTCCAAGGGCAGACACATGGCCCCTGCTGGCTGTGCCCAGGCTCTTCGGTGGCCCTTCTGGGCATCTCCCGTTCTGCCCGTCAGCTCCTGTGCCTCCCCACTGTCCCGGCTGCCCACTCGGGTCCTTCTGCAGCTTGCCTGCCCCACGTCCCCCGTGGGCTGTGCCGCTGTGCAGCTCCCTCTGGTCTGACTTGCTCACCTCATCCCGTCCTGGAGGCCTGAACCCTCGGTCCCGTCTCCATCCTGGCCCCCATGGCCACGGCTCTGCAGTGGGGGCTGAAGCCCTGGCCCGATGTGGCACCTCCGCCCTCAGCAGCCCCTGAGTCGTTTATGAGTGCTGCGAGTGCTGGGCGCGGTCTGGCAGGGCCCTGGGATGAAGGAGTCTGAAGCCTGGGCAAGGACGGCCATACCCCGGGCTCCCTGCAGGGAGGGGGTGCCTGGAGGCCCCAGCCGCAGGAGGCTCACCCATCCTGGGGTGGTCTGGGTCTGCTGTGGGCAGCTAGTGGCCAGGGCCCACTCCTCCAGCCAGTTTCCTCGCTTTGGGGTGGTCCCGGCGTAGCGGGGCTCTGGGCAGGCAGAGGGTGCCAGGGAAGCCCCAGCCCCACGGCAGGAAGCCCAGCCCACACCCTGTGGGGACTGCAGGCCAGGGGCCACCTCTGCCCACCCAAAGCCGAGGAGAAAAGATTTAGAATGGCCCGGTCCTCTGTGACCACGTGTTGACCCCAGTGACCTCCCCAAGGAGGCTCCCTCAGCCCTGAGGGAAGGCCAGGGACCCAGGGACAGGGCTTGGTCACCGCTGACTTCCCTGAACACAGCGGGGAGGAAGGAGACAACCAGGAAGACAAGGGAGGGTGTGTCTCAGGGGGTCTGGTCTCTGGTCCTGTTCTCAGAGTCGCCCCGTTGCCACAGCATGCACTAGTGGCCCTAGAGCAGGTGACCTAGAGCAGGGTCGCGGCATCACGTGAAGGGGGCCAGTGCCAGGCAGTAGGTGTCCCCTGCCTGGTGCTCCCGGGTGACCCCAGAGCCCAGACTACTCGAGTGGCTGTCAGGCCGCCTCGTTCAGGGTGCCCTGGGCCCCCACGTGCTAGTGGCAGGCCACGGGTGAAGGTCCTGGCACCTGCTTTGCCCAGGGCAGGCAGTGTGCCTGGGCCAGGCTGAAGAGCACTGTGTGGGGAGGGCACCAGGCAGGGGCAGGTGGGCCGCAGCCACTGAGGTGGCGGGCAGCCAGTGGGGCAGGGCGCCCAGGAAGGAGGGCAGGGGGGCAGGGCTGGGGCCCTGGGCCGATGACCACCCCGGCTCTCCCTGGCCCTCCCCTGGCGCTGACGCGTGGGTGGCGGCCTGCCCAGGCTGTCTGTGCTGCTTTACGAGTTGCAGGCTGGCTCTCCCGGACTCATTCCTGAGGACGGGGCTCTGGCTGCTGGGGGCTGGGGGAGGGAGGGCCCTGGGTGGGGTGGTGAGCCAGGATGGAGCAGACCCACTGCCCCTGCCCCCACCCCTCGGCTGAGACAGGCCTGGGTGGGGAGGGCGGGAGCGGTGTCCCTGTGGCTGTTTCACTGCGCATTTCAGCTTGAAACTTGGGGGTTTTGTTGGAATACTGGAGCAGGGCCTCCACCCCAGCCAGCACCAGCAGGCTTATCCCTGCAGCCTGTGTCTGGCCTGCAGGGAGCAGCCCCCGGCTCTGACTCAGCTGGTTCCTTAACCTCTGCATGTGAGTGGGGCCAGAGCTGTGCCGCTGAGTCTGGGCTCCCTGGCCTGCCCCTTCTGCTGCCAGCTGGCTCGCAGGCCATCCCTGGCATGTCCCCTCACCCATCCCGCAGTCTAAGGACGCTTCTACGGTGCGAGCCCCCAGCCCTGAAGCACTTGCTGGCCCCATCCCTCTCAACCCTGCAGTGGAGCCAGCCCAGCCTGTGGCCCTCTGGCTCTGGGGTAGGGGTGAGGCTGGCAGGACAGGCAGCCCCCACACCCCACCCCGGCCTCTCTGTCTCTAGCCCTGAATGGCAGAACAGCCGAGCTATGAAGGGCTGTTTTACCTTAGGCTTCCGAGATCCTGCCAGTGGGAAAACTCATTTAAAAGTCGGCGGCATAGCTCATTGGGGGTGGGCAGCCCCACAGCCCAGTCACTGAGGGAGCTGGACCCCACCTGCCCAACCACTGTCCAAGTCTCGGCCCTAGTGGCTTGGAAACCATGCACTTGGCAGGGCCAGCAGGTGGCGTAGTGGCGGAGGCGCTGGACTCCTACATGGTGACTGTGGTTCAAGTCGGACCTGAGGGCTTGAAACTCATGCTGGGTGCGTGTGCGTGTGCCCCAAATCCCAAAAGGGGAATGCAGGAGAAGGGATTGTGGCCTGGCCACCCCGCCTGGGGAGTGGTTCCTCATTTCCTGTGTCTCTGGTGAGTGCAAAAATCTCCCTAAAAAAAGAGGAGAAAACCCATGCATACGTGTGCGTGCTCCGTCTTACAGTTGGAGAGAGGAGGGGATGTGGCATAGCCACGCTCTCTGGCCTCAACCAACCCATGGCTCTCCCGCTTTTCATCTTCGTGTAAGACCAAGAAACTTCACCGCAGAAATACAGCATATGCGTGGGACCAGCAGATGGCACAGCAGTTATGTGGCCAACCATGGTTCGAGTCCCAGACCTGGTGGCTTCAAAATCATTCTGGACATGTGTGTGTGTGTGCCCAAGATTCTGGGAGGAAAATGGAGAGGACAGGATGGTGGCATGGCCATCCTCTGGGGCTGATTTCTCACCTTCCCTCTCACTGGCTCTGTCTCTCTCTGGTGAGCACTGGCGCCTTAAAGCAAAAACTTCTAAAAAAAAAAATAAAATAATAAAAAAGAATTACAGCATACGTAAAGGACTTTTATAAATCAGTGCTAACAGTGGACAGTGGGGAAGGAGCTGAAGAGACGTTTCTCCAAGGAGGCTCCCTCAGTGGCCAGTGCACACCTGTGGGAGAGTCCAGTGGGAATCACACCCCTGGACCACTAGGCCCACTGAGCCACGAGGACTGGAGGAGTCAGACCCTGGCGTGGTGCTGGTGGGGAGGTCAGACAGGCAGCTGCCATGCAGAACAGGCAGGCAGGTCCTCAAGGGGTTGCTCAGCAAGCTCCTGCCCCAGGGTCTCTCCTAGGAGAGCTGCCGACGTGTCAACACGGAGACCTGAGCACGCGCCATGGCAGCAGCGTGGCTGACCGGTGCAGCACAGGGTGGTGTGTCAGCCGGCCACGTGCTGACACCAGCTGTGGCGTGGGTGTGGCGTGAAGACGTGGCACCCTGAGAACAGGCTGCCTGTCCCACTTACTGCAGAGAGACTGGAGAGCTGGGTGGACTGGGCCGAGGGAGGATGGCCATGGGGTCCTCGGGGACTGGTGGTGACGTGTGCAGGCGTTGGCGAATGTGCTGGCAGTCACTCCTCGTGAGAGGCGGGCTGGTGTTTTGGAACGGTCTCTGTGCCTCAAGCCTCTGCCCCAGCTTTCCGGTCAGCTTGTGCCGCCACAGCGTGCTCCCCGTGCTGGGAGCAGGCTGGCCTCTGCGTCAGCCCAGGGTGGCGCTGTCCTGCAGTGCTTGTGCTTGGGCTCTCGGGCCGCATGCCCCAGGAAGAGAGCTTTTTACTATAGGGCGCGTGCGCTCGCAGAACGACAGAGAGACAGAAAGTGAGAAATAACCCCAGGGATGATGGCCACGTCTCTGCGTCTCTCGATCTGGATGCCGAGTGCTAACAGCCCCACGCAGGCCGTGAGCGTGACGTTTGCAAGGCCGTCGGCGGGCAGGACGTCTCATGGCTGAATGGCAGCCCCGCAGGACCCACGCCGCTTGTCTGTCGTCGATGTTATCAGTTGGTGACCGAGTGAGCTGATGGAGGAGAAAGGGACACTTGTCCAAGTCCCTCCTGCTGTCTGCAGCCCCTGTTGCCAGCGCAGAGCTGGGATGGTGGGTGCGGCCTTTGTCTGTACGGCGGGCTGTCAGCGAGGCGTCGGTCTCGCTGTGTCCCCGGGGTCCCGGGCTCACGCTGGGTCTGCTGCGCATGCTCTGTGCTCATACCTCAGTGACCCTCAGACACCGCGTGATGGAGCCGTCACACTGCACCGTGAGCGTGCCCTACCGGCTCCCCCGTGCGTCTCTGTTCTGCCTCTCAGTGGGCGGTGGTCTGGGCAGGGTGTCCCCACTGGGGAGCCGATGAGACAGGTGGGCTCCCTGACTGCAGGGCCGCTGCCCAGCCTGCCTCTTTGCTGATCTGTCCCAACCCCTGTGGCCAGTCCCTCAGTTAGGCGGGGGCCAGGCAGGTCCATTCCAGGCTCCAGCTGGTGTAGGCTCAGAAGCCTCCATCCGCCCAAGAGCTGCCAGTGGGGGGTTCCAGACTGACTGTCGGGAATGAGGCCGGGCTGGCCGGGTGCCCTCTGGTGCAGGCCAGGGACTCAGGCTCAGCTGTCTGTGTGGCCTGGGGCGGCCTCCGGCCCAGCCTCCACTTGGTGGGCTCTGCACTCCCTGTGCCCGTCTCTCCCTGCAGGCATCACATGGGGCAAGGTGGTGTCGCTGTATGCGGTGGCTGCAGGGCTGGCTGTGGACTGTGTGCGGCAGGCCCAGCCCGCCATTGTCCATGCCCTGGTCGACTGCCTGGGGGAGTTTGTGCGCAAGACCTTGGCGACCTGGCTGCGGAGACGCGGGGGCTGGGTGAGCACAGCAGGGAGGGGCAGTGGGCACTGGGTCCCCCCTCCCAGTCAAAGACTGCTGTCCACCTGTCCCGTGGGCAGAGGGCAGCAGGCAGAGGCCAGCCCTGGCTGGGGATAGGCAGGGTCAGGCCCATCAGTGGGAAAATCTCAGCCCCATGGGGACAGCCTCACCCCATCTCCCCTCCAGGCGGAACCCCTGCCCAACCGAGATGCCCTGGGGAGGGGGCGGTCAGATGGAGGCACTCCACCGTCCCATGCATTTAGCTGTCCAGTCTTGGCCAAACCCTGGACACTGCTGGGCCAGGCCCTGGTCTGACCTGTCTCATGGTTCCCTGGGGGCCGCGGGCTCAGCACACAGAGGTCTCTGTGCCTCGGAGCTGACAGCAGAGGCTGCTGTGGCCCAGCTGTGGCTGAAGGGGCTGCAGGGAAGGCTCTGTCTCCGCAGGGGTGGACCTTCACCCATCCTCCCAAGGGGCTTCGGAGACTTGGCTCCCAACCCCGCTCCCAGGCAGGCTGCTGCTGGATCGGGCCTTCCCTGCAGCCCTGCCTCGGCTAGGAGGGCCCGGTGCTGAGCCCTGTGCCCTCGTCCCTCCTGGTCCAGCACCCCCCTCACCCCTGTTTTCGGTCTGCGTGGCCCCTGCCCCGGCTCCCCGAGCCCTCTCAGGCTGCACTGAGGGCTGCTGGGAGGAGGAGTGCTGGGGGCTTGCCCTGCTAACTGACTGTCCCCTTTCCCCCCAGACCGACGTCCTCAAGTGCGTGGTCAGCACAGACCCCGGGCTCCGCGCTCACTGGCTGGTGGCTGCCCTCTGCAGCTTTGGCCGCTTCCTGAAGGCTGCCTTCTTCGTGCTGCTGCCCGAGAGGTGAGCCACGCAGTTGGTGCTGCAGCCTGGCCCGGCTGGCCCACGAGGCCACGGCACAGGACTCCTCCCGGAGCTCTCCAGCCCTCGGACCCCCACGTGGACACTGGACGCCGGCCCTCAGTCCTGGCCCCCACAGGCCCAGCAGGCTCTCTGTGAGGGGCAGGGGGAGGGCTGCCCTGGCCCTTCTCCTGGACTCCCATCCCCTTTTCCTTCCGGGGTCAGAGGTCAGGGTCCCTCCCAGCCCCATGGGAAGGAACCTAGATACCCTCCCAGGACCCGAGCCGGCCTCGGTCCTCGGGCAGATGGCTGTGGAAGGCGAGGGCTCTTGCGGGCCCCACAGGTCGAGCAGGGGCTCACGTACAGGAGGGAGGTCCCACCCTGACAGTGTCGTCATGCCCTCAGAACCGGGTAGAGCTCCGGACAGCCACAGCTCCTGACACGGGTGGCCCTGGGACCGAGGCTGGCCCCTGCTCTCTCGCGCCGTCCTCAGGTGGCCACCTGGGATGTCTCGTCGGAGCGCAGACCCTCAGCCACATGCCCTCCAGCCCTGCCGCCCGTCCAGCCCTGTGCTCACCCGCCCCCAGGGTGGCGCCTGACCTGGGCGTCCCCTGGAGGCCAGGCCAGGGCTGGTAATAAACGTCTCAAAGCCGTCTCTGTCTAGATGGAGTCGCTCACTGCAGAGTCGCTCACCTGCCTGACTCTGGTTGTGGTGGAGGTGGGGAGGAGAGGGGTCTGGCGGGGTCTGGAGAGGTCCTCTGGGCTGGTGGGCTCAGAGGCACGAGCTGCTGCCAGTGGCCAGAGGCAGAGTCCACACTGACACAGGTCACAGGCGCCTCACTCTGGGCCCACGGATGCCGGGCTTGGCCTAGGACACCTGCCAGCCAGGTGGGGGGGCGGCGCCCAATAGCGCTTGTGGCACTGGACGGCCTGGGAGATGAGGACCAACCCAGGGTTCAGGTTGGCACGTGAGTGCCAGAGGCCCTTCCCTGCAGGCCTGCAGTGCTAAAAGCCATGCGGTCTCTTCCTGCCTGCAGGTGGGGGGTCGTGGTCCAGGGGTAAGCCCCGACCTTGCACAGGGGTCCATTATGGGAGGGTTGCCTGGGGACATGGGGTCCGGAGGACTCGCCGTGTTGGGGCCCCACCCTGTCACTGGCCCTTCTCCCAGGGAAGCTAGACACTTCGCCTGAGACCTACCCCACCCAGGCTCTGTTCCATCCTGACCTGTAACCTGCAGTCCCCAGACAGGTTGCAGGTGTGACCCTCAGGAGGAGAACTCCTGGGTTCCCTGGTCTCTGCAGCCTGAAGTGGGGGGCTGTAGGGGCGGGACAAGTGCCTGCCTTTGCTGGGGGGCTCTAGGCCACCTACACTGTGGCTGCGGGGGCTGACGGTGCCTGTCTCCCTTGGTCCAGCAGAGGGGCCCCGGGGCCAGGCATGCGAATGGTGGCCCCTGCCCTGCAGGGCTGTCCTTGGCGCTCTGCACAGGCTTCCTGGACCCTTAGTGTGGCAGGCCATGCCCAGGCTCAGGTTCTGAGCTGGGTCTGCTGGGCCCCACTCTGGGTGCTAGGAAGGAGCCAAGAGGGAGGTGAGCTCCAGAACCTTCATGCAGTTGCTGCCTGGGTCCCACCTCGGCTTACGCCTCTCCCAGGCCTCTCCAACCCTGCAGGTCGGGTCAGAGCTGCCCTGCCCTCCTGCCCAGCCAGTCCCCAAGGCCCCGCCCTCTACCCACTGAACTTTGCCCCCTCCCTGTCTCCTCCCTCCAGGAACTGCGGAGAGGGGACCTGGGAGGCCTCCGGGCTGGCCAGGGTGGGCACACCTCTGTCTCTGCCAATCTAGCCAGCCCTGCCCGCAGATCAAAGCCTGGTGTTTCCAGCACCAGATAGCAATGCTGTGACAGAATTCAGGAAGCGGCAGGAGCTAAGGAGCACACAGACCAGAGTCTGCATGTGCAGCTGGGCTGAGAGAAAGAGGCGCTGCTTCTGGTAGGAGCCAGGACAGGGCTCCGACAGGCAGGGCGGGGCCGAAGCCCGGAGGGAGGGCGGCTTCCTCATACCTGGGGCACTGTGCACTTGGACAGACAGGAATGCCCTGGGACAACTTTGACAACTCTGTAAATGAATTTACAAATAGAACGTAATCTGAATAAAAATACCAGAAGCTTCCTCTCCTGGACCTAAAGCAGCTAATTACAAAGTTCAAATGAGAGGGACCAGCAGATAGCGTAATGGTTACATCAGTGGACTCCCACATAGTTGACCATGGTTTGAGTCCTGGACCCAGCGGCTTAAAACTCATAGCGGATGCATGTGTGTGCGTGCCCAAGATCCCGAGAGAACAGAGGAGAGGGATTGTGGTGTGGCCATCTCCCCTGGTGGGTGATTTTTCGCTTTCTGGCAAGCGCATGTGCCTTATAGCAAAAATTTCTCTAAAAAATAAAATAAATGGGAGAAGAAAGAGCCAGAAGAACCCAGGAGAAGGGATGGGAGGGCCTTGTCAGCCTGCCCAGAGCAGTGGAAGTGTGTGACCCCAGGACACATGCAGGTGCTGAGGCCCCATGGAGACTCCAGAAACAAGCCCTTGCCTGTATGGAAAAGGTGGCACCTCACAGCCAGGGGGTGGCCGCTGACCTCGACGCCGCGATGTGAACTACATGGGCTGCCCTCCTGCCTTGGACCCGAGCAGAGTGCACACCGAAAACACCGGCTGGCCTGGTGCAGGGGTCAGGAGCCGTGCAATGGAAGTCGGGTCCCATGTGGCCAAGCAGGGTTTGCATCCCGGCCCTGCTGGCTTTGCACTGGGTGCAGGTGTATATGCCCACGTCTGCCAGGATGGGCACTGGAGGGAGGGCTGGGCCGGCCCCTCTGGGAGGCCTTCTCTCTCTCATGCCTATGGCCTTCTAGCATGAAAAAAAAAAAAGAAAGAAAGAAAGAAAGAAGTACTATGAGAAAAAGGGTGAATTCCTTTGTAACTAGGAAGTGGGCAAAATCTTCCTAAATAGGATTTAAAATCCAGGAACAAAGCAAATTAAAAGCAAAATACATCCTGAGTAACACTTGGCATTGAACATTGTCACAAATGTTGGTAACTTGAGACAGCAGAGTACTGGCTGCCAGGGTCTGGAGCCAGTGGGTGTGAGGTTCCCTTCCAGAGTGGGCAGAGTTTTGGCAATAAAGGTAACAGCCACACACTGAGTGAGTGTGCTAGCCGCCAGAGCCCACACCTGCACGCCGAGTGTGCTAGCCGCCAGAGCCCACTCCTGTACACCGAGTGTGCTAGCCGCCAGAGCCCACGCCCGCACGCCTAGTGTGCTAGCCGCCAGAGCCCACACCCGCACGCCTAGTGTGCTAGCCGCCAGAGCCCACGCCCGCACGCCTAGTGTGCTAGCCGCCAGAGCCCACACCCGCACGCCTAGTGTGCTAGCCGCCAGAGCCCACGCCCGCACGCCTAGTGTGCTAGCCGCCAGAGCCCACACCCGCACGCCTAGTGTGCTAGCCGCCAGAGCCCACGCCCGCACGCCTAGTGTGCTAGCCGCCAGAGCCCACACTTACACGCTGAATGTGCTAGCCGCCAGAGCCCACACTTACACGCTGAGTGTGCTAGCCGCCAGAGCCCACACCCGCACGCCTAGTGTGCTAGCCGCCAGAGCCCACACTTACATGCCTAGTGTGCTAGCCGTGGGAGCTGCATGCTCCAGAGTGGGTAGAAGAGTTTATGTGCATTTGCTGTGGGGGGTGTGCTTGCCAGAGAGGAAGTGAGAAAGCACCCGAAGGGGGTGGCCCGGCTGCCCCCCCCCTCCCCCCAGGGCCCTGGGCATGCATGCATACGTGTCTAGCATGTTTTCCACTTTCCTATGAAAACTTTCCTACTTAAAAAAAGAGAAAGGTTGCAGCGTGACCGTGATCCAGTGGGAAGGACTTTTTCTTCCTTCTGGTAAGTCCCCGTACCCCCTCTGGTAATTCAAACAACTTAGATCGTGGCCAACCGGTGGTGCGGTGGTTAGGGTATCGGACTCCCACGTGGTTGACCTTGATTTGAGTCCTGGACCTAGTGGCTTGGAACTCGTGTAAGGTGTGTGTGTGTGCCCAAAATCCTGAGAGGAGAAAGGAGAGGGGATTGTAGTGCGGCCATCCCTCGCAGGGTGATATCTTGCTTTCTGTTTGACTTTCTGGTGAGCACACGCACCCTGTAGCAAGAATCTCTAAAATAACAGGCTTCTAAGAGGAACAGGAGGACGAGCAGCGCGGGGGTGGTCTGATGGGCTCTCAGCCCACAGGATGTCACCGGGGTCCCCAGGGCAGATTTGCTATGGAAACTGACAAGAAAGGGCAAGGACCAGTGACCACTGACAGAACAGGAGACGGGGCCCGATCCACGGGAGGCAGCGAGCCACCCAGAGGGGAGGCTCTCGGCGGAAGGGTGAGAAGGAGCCAAGCCTCGTCCACAGCTGTTAATTCGGGGAGAATGCCGACGCGAGGCCCCTGTGCTGCGCTGTGGAGAGCTGGGCACCCAGGAAGTGTGTGTCCATCCAGAACATCAGCTCTGGCCCCGGACTGCAGGATACGAGGCAGAGGGACGGCCCGGCACCACAAGCAGGTGCCAGTGGGTCAGACGAGGCCACTGTCCAGGACCAGGGACCACCCGACCAAGCCCACGGCATGGGAGGGCAGGGAACTATTCTAGGCCAGATGGACCCTGAGATGGGGGGCCCCAGGGCAACTGAGGCTCCAGTGCGGCCGAGAGAGACGTTTCCTGGCCCGTCCCAGATGAAGCCAGGAGCCACAGATCCTTGCAGGCTGTCAAATGCGCGTGGTGGAGCCAGCTGCGGCCACGCCTCTCCCCTCGGGCTGGCTGGGGCCCGGGGGCAAGCCATCGCCATGACATGGGGAGGCCTCGGACACAGCTGTCAGCTCTCGGGGCAGCAACACCACACCTGGCATTCCCTTGTCACTCCCAGCAGCAGGACAGCGGGAGGGGCAGGTGAGACGGGGAGGCAAGTGCTGGCACAGGTGGTGGGGCAGGGCAGGGCAGGGCCTGGGGCTCCGTGTCTGGGGAAGCACTCAGAGTGAAGCCCACATCAGAGACCACGGCAGGTGAGGTCCCGGGGCCATCTCCGAACACCCTTGGTTTGCGAGAACGGGGCTCTCCCACTCAAGCTCTTTACAAGCAACGAGAAAACAATAGCCACCCCGGACGGTAGGTGGTGTAATGGTTATGACTCCCAGTCAACTGCAATTCACGTCCCAGACTCACACCGGGTGTTGCCCAAAATCCCGAGGATGGAGGAGAAGGGGCTCTGGCACGGTCATCCCCCCCGGGGCGGGTTCTGGCTCTCTGGCTCTCTGGTGAGCGCCCGCGCCCTACAGCAAAAACCTCTTAAAAACAAGCAAAGCCACCGCAGCCTTGTTACACCCTCTCTTTCTGCCCCAACTGCCGACTGCTCCGCAGGCCGCTGAGCGTGTCAGAGCTGTAGGGAGAGCCGCACCCGTCCAGCCCCTCAGGGAAGGACTGTGGAAACCAAAAATCACCCGCAGATGAACAACTGTAGCCATGTAAGTGGTGAGATCCGAAATCCTCAGCCATAAAAATAAAGGCCTTTTATTTGGTTTTTCTATGCCATTACAGAAACATCTGGACAACACTTGACCCAACAGCAGCTGGGGCCACGCCCACAGCTGCCAGGGACACCACTGAGAAGCCACTGGGTACAGTCACCAGGCCCCTCGGCCGCCTCTCCTCGGGGGCTCTGCTCTGGGTCACGGGGTCACCTTCTTGTAGGTGACATGAAGATGCTGAGTCATTGGTTGTGTAGTGGTTGCCATGGAGACCGTCTGTTCAAGTTTGCCTTCAGAATTCAGCCTGAATTTTCGAGTAATCTGAGCAGAACAAAAACAAAACAAAACACTATAGTTTTATGCTCAAACATTAGTAAAAGCCTGAGTGCCTGCTGTAGGCCAGGCACGTGTGCAGCCCGTGTGCTGGGCAGGGCCATGCCGGGGGGGGGGGGCAGCCTGGCCTCTGGCCCCTCAGCACCTCCCAGAAGACCAACAGGGACCCGGGGTCGGCTTCATCCTGGTGAACCCAGGAGCAGCTACTTGAGTCTCTGCAAATTAGACACCTCGCCAGACAAAAGCTGAGCTTCGGCGCGTCCCTGCACTCCCGGACACACTGAGGTCACGGGCGCTGCCCCAGCTCAGGGCAGCACCCCGGGGACACACGTTCATCAGAAGGGGCATGGCGGCTGCTCCGGCGAGGTGTGGGTCTGCAGCAGGTGCGGCCTGCGGGAGGCCGTCACAGCTGCCACGCTGAGTGGCTGCCGGCGCCCGGGCAGGTCTCCAGTGGAGTGTGTGGACGAGGAGCTTTGCTGTGCCCACGGTCACGGTTTGTAACTGAGACTGATCACCCTCTCGCAGAGAAAAACCCAGACTTAAAGACTGTGAAAGGCTTCAGAGAACCACTGAAGAAGCAGGGGACAGGTTCAGAGGGAGTGCAGGGGTGAGGCCAAGGCTGCCCTGGGCCCGAAGGCAGAGAGCTGGGCAGGCTGTCACAGACCCCCTGAGGTCGGGGACAAAAGCGACCCTTCGGTGCCTGAAAGGCCGGACCCAGAAACACCCGGGTTTCGACTGGGACCCTTGACAGCAGTACTCAAGGTCTGGACCGACCAGGAGATTGACCTATCCAGTCTGGGGCCATTCCTGCCCGTCTGACCGGCAGCCGGCAGGCACACGGCCATGGGGCTAACACACATGAAGTGCCTGCCATCTCTGCAGTCTTCAACATAATGTCTAGAGCGCAAGAAAACAGAACCAACCAACCCAAGAAGCCAGCACAATACTCTGGGACCTGAAAAATAAGACCAAAGGAAAAACGGCAAGTGGCAGCAGGTGCTACCTGGAGGGAGGATGGTGGCGTGAGAGGGCAGGTCACATGGGTGTCTCAACAGAGGACGAGAATAAAAGCATCTCTGTGAGAAATGTACCCGCTCTAATTAAAGCCCAGTAGTGGAGGAGTGGCAGGCTGGACATGGCTGATAAAGGAACCGGCCAGATAGGACGTGCAGAGGAGGGGGCCAGGACTGCATGGGGAGAAGGGAGGGCAGGGGTGTGGGGATGTGTGGAAGGCGCACGGGGACCAGCGATGGCGCAGTGCTTATGTTGCTGGACCCCCATGCAGGCAGCTGTGGTTTCAGTCCTGGACTGGCAGCTTAAAACTCATGCTGGGCACGTGTGTGTGCACGCCCAAGACCCTGGGCGGAGACTGGAGAAGGGAATGGTGTGGCCACCCCCGGGGGCGACTTCTCACTTCTGTCTCTCCAGTGAGCGCACGTGGACTACAGGCACACAGGAGCCACGGAGGCACGGAGCACGTGTCACCTACGCTCCAAGGACGGGGATGTCCACGGAACCACGCGGCCACTGAAGAGACCACGGCCAACAACGGGAGCTAATCCCGAAGACAGCATCGGCCTAGGGGCGCTCTAGCAGGGCCCCCAGTGACCGTCACCGGCAGGACAGAGAAACCCACGCGCAGCTGGGTGGGTGGGACTCGTTTTCACAGAGGCCAAGATTCACAGCCCAACCTCTCAACAGAGGGCTGGAGCCAGAGGACGATGGGCGTACAGGAGTGCCAGCAGCAGTGAAAATAGCCCTCCAAACACAGGCAAGGGCCGGTCACCACGAGGGGAAGGCACTGGACGCCAATGGCTGATCAAGGCTCGAGTCTTGGGCCCGGCAGCTGACAACTAGACGTGGTGCATGTGTGTGCATGCCCTGAGTTGTGACAGAATGGAGAAGGGGCTGTGGCATGGCCGTCCCCCCAGGGGCTGATTTCTCTCTCTCTCTCTGGCACACACACTATAGCAAATTAAAAAAACAAAACAAAAAACAAAAACCCTCGCACTATGAAACCAAAGACCAGGCAGACAGAACTAGAAGCCACTGGCAGCAGGAGTCCCTCGGCCCGTTAAACCAGTATGAGAGGGCATCGCTGCAGCCTGCTGGTTTAAAGCAGTGGGCGCACAGGGCCGATGGCATTCGAATCCCGGCCCCCGGCCCGCAGCACACCACGCACTGTGCGAGCACGCCCGAACTCCGACAGGATGGGGAAAATGGAGGGCTGCGGTAGGAACACACGCCCTTGGCAATGAAGAAAAGGTCAAAATGTTAAACTTCATGTGACATCGATCTTACCACAATAAGCCTGTCCCTGGTGAAATGGCCCTACTACAGGAAGTGCTGCTGGCGTCACTGGAGAGGGCGGCAGCCACATGCCCTGTGTTCTTTCAAAGCAGCTGCCTGTTTAATACAAAGCAGGACCAGCAGGTAGCATGGTGGTTACCACGCGGACTCCCACATGGCCAATCGTGGTTCAAGTCCTGGACCCAGTGGCTTGAAACTCACGCTGGGTACATGTGTGTGCGTGCGTGCCCGAGCCCTAAGGCAAAAACTTCTACAAAGACCCCACAAAGCGAAAAGAGTGTGATGGGTTCGTGCGGTTCCACCTTGCTGAGTTTTAGGGACACGACCGTCAGGTGGCTGTCGCCAGCACGTCCAGTGCACGTCTACAAGCCCACGTGGCAGCCTGGACTGCTGTGCTGTCCCGCGGGGCATGACAGAGCGGACGTGTTTTGTTCAGAAAGTGTTGTTTTTTTGAGAGGACTTTGCCAATAGGGCATGTGCGTTTGCCAGACAGACAGAGAAAGACAGAGAAAGAGAAAGCACAAAATAACCCCCCCCTCCCGAGAGGGTATGGCCACACCACAATCCCTTCTCCTCCATTCTCCCCTCGGGATCTTGGGCACATGCGCACACGTGCCCGGTGTGAGTTTTAAGCCACCGGGTCTGGGACGCGAACTGCGGTCAACTACATGGGAGTCCAGCGACATGGCCATTATGCTAACTGCTGGTCCCACCAGTGTAAGTTTTAAGACATCGGGTCCAGGGCTCGAACCGCGATTGACTATGTGGGAGTCCAGCGATGTAACCACTACGCCCCTCAGAAAGTGTTCCTGAAAGAACGAAGAGGCAGCCAAGCTGGCCCCTGGTGAAGCGGTAGGCTCAGTAAGAACGTGGCAGCACACGGACAGCGGGAAGGGGTCGGCACGCCCAGCTCCCACACACAGGTCAGTGAAAAGCTCGGCGCCCCCTCGGTCCC
The DNA here is from genome assembly GCA_026018925.1 of Tupaia tana. Classification (NCBI taxonomy): domain Eukaryota; kingdom Metazoa; phylum Chordata; class Mammalia; order Scandentia; family Tupaiidae; genus Tupaia; species Tupaia tana. The sequence continues at coordinate 461,587 of JAKSZU010000001.1, forward strand.
AAGGACTGCATCCCCCCCCACTTGGCAGCCACCAGGCTGGCTGGGACGCAAAGGCTCGCTGGCGGGCAGCAGGCACTGGTGCAGTCATGGGCACTGCTACGGGACAGGCTGGCGGCCATGGCTGCCCGGCCACTCCTACTGCAGGCAGCACCCACGAGTGACGTGTCCACAGAAGACGGTGCAGACACTTACAGCAGCTTTCTTCTTGATGGCCCAGGACAGGCCACGGACAAGCACATGTCACTGAAGAGGGGCATGCCGGCGGGGCACTCGGTCTGCACGGTGCAGCCCAGTGGGCCGCCCAGAGCCACGGCTGCCCCACCTCCAGAGTGTGAGTGCCAGACACGGAGCCAGGACACACAGGGCCCACTTGGCAGCCCCAAGCCGCAGGGGCAGGGCGGGCCAGGCAGGCTGTCGAGAGCCCACATGGGCAGCTGTCTGGACTGCGCACGCCCGTCCACAGGTCCAGAGCGCTGTGTGTCAACTGCACGTCAATAGAGCTTTTTATCTTGTTTTAGAAGTTTTGCCGTGGGGCGCATGCGCTCACTGGAGAGAGAGAGAGACAGAGAAGGAAAGTGAGACAACTCCCTCCCCCTAGGGACTGGCCAAGCCTGACCCTTCTCCAGCCTGCTCTCGGGACGTTGGGGTCCCAATCCCACCTTGCGCCATGCCCACGTGCAAGCCCAGGGTTAGCAGTCTGCAGGCAGCTGCAGGGTAAGCTGTGGGATCAGAACGTGGCCAAGACGGGGCCAGCGGGCAAGACGACATGGATGAGGTGCTCTCCACAGCAGGGGAGGCGGACATGCAAACTGGGCGCCGGCCGCTGAAGCGCCCTCAGCCACACAGCCCATGAGGAAGCGGCTGGCAAACCACCACACAGCACCGAGGACTTCTGGAAAGCAACCGCGGACCTGTTTCTCAGATACAGCAGGAAAATAAAAGCAAGAAGATGCAGACCGTGAAGGCTACAGTGTAGCTAGCCCAGTGTAAGAGACCTACAGCCCGAGGTGGGCAGGGCACAGTAAGGAGGAGCAGACTCCACTCAGGACTGTCCCCAGGAGGCGAGTGGGCAGGACAGGCAGGGGAGGACAAGGCCTGGCAACACGGGGCCTCTCTGAACCCCACATCAGACCAGGACGGCCCAGTGCCTGGTCTCAGGGCTGCGATGGACACATGCGATGTGGGTGAGTGGGCCGACGTGACGCACAAGTCCTGTGCAGACAGGACAGCACGAGGGGCTGGGCCCTGCGGTGTCCACCCGGCTGTCAGGTGCTCTTAGCCTGTAGACACAGGTCCACGCAGCTGCGCAGCCTCTGTCCTGGGCGGCAGTCGGGTCGCCCTCACCAACCCCACATGGATGGAGGCGTCCACCCTGGCGACTCTCACCAGTGCACTTCCGAGCAGCTGAGGGGAGGTAAGGTGGCCTTCCCCCTTCAGGGAGGCACCAGCCCACCGTCTCCCAGACGACGGGGAAGCCAGGTAGCTCTGCATCCACGTGCAGACCGGTGTCTGAGCACAAGACCACAGCATGGCTGACACCAGGGATGGGGCACGTGAGCAGCTACAGGGTCACCCTGCCCCACTCCCGCCCCACCCCACCAACTTGGCAGCGAAGGGACGTTCCCAAGGCCGGACCACAGGACAAAGAGACAGGGAAGCGACAAGCCCCAGGAGCCCAGAATCGGAGGACGGAACATGATGGGTGCAGCAACCCCACAAGGAGGCTACGGCAGTCCAGTGCGCAGCGGCAAGTCCCATGCGGCCCACCTCACTGCTGGCAGCTGGACAGCGGCTATGAGAGCTGCCAAGGGGTCTGCGGGGGGTGCGCCTGACGGGCAGCTGCACAGCACTGGCAGCCCAGGCAGTAACAGCCAGCTGGCCAGCGGGATGGACACAGAGTGCAGGTGCGGCTGGCGCAGCACCCCTCAGCCACAGCCTGAGCCCTGATTCAGGCTCCAAGGAGACACCCTGGAAACACGCCATGTGGAAGAAACCGAACACGTGGGGACACACGCTGGCTGCCCCACTCACACGACGTGCCCAGAGCAGCACGTCTGGCGGGCAGAGCACGGCTGCCTGGCCCCAGGGGCTGTGAGAGGCGGCCAAAGAGCCCGGCTTGCCTTCTCGGAGCATGAAAGAGAAAGACCGACTGTGGTAGTGCCCGTCCAACTCCAAGTGCACTCAGAGACTGCACGGGACGGGGCCAGCAGGTGGCATGGTGGTCAAGGCACTGCACTCACACACGGCTGACCGCAGTCTGACTGAAGAATCACACTGGGCACGTGTGCACGCACGCCCAAAATCCCAGGAGGACCATGGAGGAGGATGGGCTGCAGTGTGGCCATCCCTCAGGGGGTGACTTTTCACTTTCCCTCTTTCTGTGGAATGCACACACACACTGCACCCTCACAAAAATCTTAAAAAAAAAAAAAAAAAAAAAAGACAAATATAAAACCGACTTGACAGGGGCATGGAGAAAGAAGAAAACAGATGGCATTACCACCTCGGAGGTGTGAGGGCTGTGCTGTCCACCAGCACAGAACAGGGTGAGGGAGGGGGTGACGAGGGTGGAGGGCCAGGGAGGCACGCTTAGTAGCAACGTGAGAGACGCAGCATGACTGCTGGGAGGGGGGAGACGGGAGCTTCCTAGAAAACAGCGAGAGCTAAGAGGTGAGAGGAGAAAGGAAAATAAGATTAGGGAACACAGGGGACCAGCAGTTAGCATAATGGCTATGTCGCTGGACTCCCACGTAGTCGACCACGGTTCGCATCCTGGACCTGGTGGCTTAAACTCATGCCAGGCGCGTGTGCGTGCCCAAGATCCCGAGAGGAGAATGGAGGAGAAGGGATTGTGGCGTGGCCACCCCCCCGGGGGGTGATTTCTCGCTTTCTGTCTCTCTGTCTCGGTCTGTCTGGCGAGCGCACGCGCCCAATAGCAAAAAAAAAAAAAAAAAAAAAGATTAGGGAACACGGGAGCCGGCAGACCCAGCATCTCCCAGGAGCGGGGGGCCTGGCCATCAGGGAGGAGGCTTGACGGCGGGGAGGCAGGGTGGGCCTGGATGGACAGATGGCAGGGAGGGAGCCGGGATGGCAGGGACCGGGCAGGTGGCCTTGGCAGACTGGCCTGGAGTCCGGGACAAGCCTGCAGGATGAAGCGCAGGTGTTCTGTGTGGGTGAACTGAGAAGGGTTTCAGGTAACAGGCGAGGAGGAGTGCTGATCAAGGATGAGTGTGCCAAAACTAAGCCAACCACAAATAGACCGTTACCGACTCCGAGGGATGCGGGGTAAGAACAGCCGCGGCAGCGTCCGAGGCCTGGCGTGGCCCAGAGCATGCAGTGGGGTGGGAGCAGGGCTGGGTCTGGGGTGAGGGCTGGCCAATCGAGAGGCAGGCTCAGAAGCAGTGTCCAGGCGGTGAGCAAACAGGGAGCTCGGGCGCAGGTGGTGGCTCCGGGCTCAGCAGGGCTCATGTGGCACCATGGAGGGAAAACAGGGTCAAGGCCTGAGCAAGGCAGTGAGGAAATGCAGCCTCAGAGGGCCAGGCCCAGACCTCTGGCCCGGGCTGGGAGGCACGCTGAGCCCCGGTGCTCACCCAGAGGCCGTAAGCATGCCTGCGTATGCAGCCTCAAAGAAATCCCAGGAACCTCTGTACAGTCACAGCACGGTCCCTCCTGTGCACATATGGGAACCCTCCCAAGCCGTTCTCAGAGTGACCTGCAGCACACAGGGAGTGGGACCCCCGACCTAACAGCATGCACCCACGACATGGGGCCTAGAAGGCGCGTCCGCACAGCAGCAGAGCCACCTGCTCAGGAACGCACTGCCATCAGGGTGCTGCTTGGCTCCAAGGCACCCTGGTGGGTATCCCTGAGGGAGTGACCAGAGAGCAGTTCCCCGCAGCTGTCAGCTGGGAGACAGTGTAGGGGCCCGACCCCAGCCTTCCTGCCAGGCTGGGTTGTGAGCACGTGTGCACAAGCCCGGCGTGTTTCGGGCCCACCCAGGACCTAAGCCTCAGCCTGTGAGCAGCACATGAGCACGGTCACTGTGTGTCACTGGGCCCGGCCTCCGCAGTGCAGACAGGAGCGCGGTTCCACAGCACGGCAGCCACACGGTGGCACGGTGGTTAGGGCGGTGGGTCCTGGATCAGTGGCTTGAGATAAACCCCGCTAGCTGTGTGTGTGCATGTGCCCCAGACCCCGGAGGAGAGGACAGGAGGAGGGACGTGGAGTGGCCACCCTCCTGAGTGCGCATGTGTGCTCACTCTCTCACGAGCAAGCACCCTATGGCAAACTTGAAAAGGAAGCAAACGTCCGTGGCAACCAGGAACCTGAAGGGGCCCTCGCCGCCACACCCAGGGCGAGGGGGTGGCTCACCTGCTCCACGTGCGGCTCCTTGGCAAAGGAGATCCTGGCGATGGAGTGGGATGCGATGCACAGCTCCTGCCCGTTCACCTCGCCCTCCTCCACCTCCACGATGCCTGCGAGGGGGCGGCGAGTTCTGGGCCAGCAGCCACAGGCACAAGTTCCACGCCTCTGCCCAGCTGGTGCGGGGGGAGGACCTGGGCGCCAGGGACGGCCTGCCCGCCTCTCCCTAGCTCCCACAGCGAAGACGGGCAACCCTCTCATGAGGGTAGGGGCTCCGCAGAGGGGGCCTGGAGCCCAGCCCTCTTATCTCTACCCCTATCCTGCCCAGGAGGGCCACGGGAGCCCCGCCCCCAGTGCAAGGCGCAGGCCGTGGCAGGGTGGGCCGGTCCTGGACTCCTGCTCCCTGCGGGCCGGGCAGGCCCTGAAAGTCCAGGACATACCACTCAGTTCAGCGTCCAGGTGGAGGAGCTGTCCAAGGCCCCCGAGGAGAAGCTGGCCTGCACAAGCCCCGGCCGCCCACTGCCGCCTGCCTTCTCCTGCACCTAGGAGCGGCTCGGCCCTCGCCCTCGGTGCTGTCTGCAGCCCCTCCACACCCCGGCCAGCAGCCCTGGTGCCAGAGCCCCACGTACCTGTATTCTGGGCACTGACGAAGGCCACCTTGTTGGTGTCCGGCTTGAGGCGGATGAAGCCGCACTCCCTGTGCATCGGCTTGTGCGTGTCTGGGTGGAAGGAGTTGAACCTGGATGGCACAGGGGGCGTGAGGCCAGGTCTGCCACTGGCCAACTCCCGAAGACGGGCCTGCTCTCAGCGACCACGGGGAGCTTCCCTTCCCGGGGAAGGGAAGGGAAGCACCTCAGCAGCTGTCAGCGCCACACGGATGCACCGAGCACGGAGCCCCCCACTCCCCTGTGGGATGCAGCCCACGGCAGCAGAGGTAGAGCGCCTGCCGCTCTGGCTGCACATCCAGGACGGAGACGCCAACGTGAGCCTGAGCGCTCCGTGCCACACCATGGCCTGGGACACACGCCGCCCACAGGATTTACCAGACGGGCTTTCTATTTGGTGCTGCTTCACTTCCCCCCAGGCTCTGCCTTCTGCTGGGCCCCAGCCCCAATGTGAAGGAGCCTGCCTCCCACCATCCTGGCCGCACCGTTGCTCTGCGCTCTGCCCCTGGGTCTCTGTGCAGGCCCCACCACCCTCAGCTGCCACTCAAGGACCGCAGGGCGCACCACGAGAATCTGTGAGGCGGTGAGGCCCCCCGCGTGGCATCTGCCTCCTCGGCCCGGGGGTGCACAGTGGCCATGCCCAGCTGGCTTGCCAGATTTGAAACTGTGCCACGGAGACTTGGGAAGAAGCAGAGTTGTGGTTTTTGTTTTATATACTTTGTTTAAACTTTAAAAATGTATATTACTGGGACCAGCAGGTGGTGTGATGGTTAAGGTGCTGGACACTCCCACATGGCGGACCACAGTTCGAGTCCCGGACCTGGTGGCTTGCTTTCTCACTTTCTCTCTCTATCTCTTTCTCTCTCTGTGTCTCTCTGTCTCTGGTCGAATTAAAATAAATGAATGAATAAATAAAATAAATTATTAAAAAAAAAAAGTATATTACTGGGACCAGCAGGTGGCGTAGCGATTAAGGAGCTGGACTCCACATGATCGACCGTGATTCAAGTCCTGGACCCGGCATCTTGAAATACACTGGACATGTGTGTGTGCGTGCCCGAAATCCTGAGAGGAGAATGGACTGTGGCCTGGCCATCCTCCCGGGAGGTGATCTCTTGCTTTCTATCGCTGATGAGCGCACGTGCCCTATGGCAAAAGTCTCTCAAATAAAAAAAAAGGTGTGCGCCACTCCCATAACAAAGAGCAGAGCTGTCCCGACGGCCGGGCCCTGGCAGCCCTTGGGTGCTGTGCTGCCTGCAAGGCCACGCCACTGTCCCTGCTGAGCGACAGCAAGGACCGAAGGACCCACTCACCAGCGCTGAAGGGAAGCACCCTGCAGGCCGGCAGCCCAGGGTGGAGCCAGGAGCCCTGCCCTCCTCTCCCAGCAACCTGGGTGACTCATCGCAGCAGGAGCAGGGCCCGGCAGGTGGCAGGGGCTCAATGGAGCAGGGCAAGCCCCTTTGTGTGTGTGGACGTGACTACAACATCTTCAAGACAGCACCTCCAGGGAGGGCCTCTGCCACCGGCCATGTCGGTGGTCCCTGGGGAGGCAGGGGCTACCCGCTGGGACAGCACGGCTCCTCCGGCAGTCTGAGGGGCAGGCGGGGACTTACGAGAAGTTCAGCATGGGCTGGCCCACATGGGAGATGTGGGCCTCCTCCAGGTACTGGAAGGGCTGCCGCGTCGGGAAGGTCCCAGCCCCCGGCGGGTCGGACAGCCAGGTGCCCAGCATCCAGGACAACGGCTCCACCACGGGGTTCATCGTGGGGGGCTCTGAGGACGAGAGGGCGAGAGTCAGCACTTGCCCACAGCCGGACCCCCACGGAGACGCCGGTGGTAGGGCCCCATCGAGCCACCGGCAGATGGTGGTGGCTAGGCCTGTGGCTGAGCCACCAGCAGATGGCATTGTCCCCATCTCCAACTGCCTCGCAGCTCCTTCAAGGCCTGGGGTGAGAACAAGCCAGAGGCCCCATGAACTAGAGTGCCTAACTGGGCATCTGGTGAAGAGCCAAGGGCCCAGGCTGCCGTGCAGGAAGGCGTGAGCATGGCCAGGCTGCCCTGGGACAGACCTTCCCACAGAACCCAACGCTGGGCCGTGGCCCCTGCTCCAGGCCTGGGGTCAGGGAATACCCACTGCCCTGCTCCCTCCTGGCCGTCAGCCCCAGTTCCCGCAGGCGCTCCTCTCCAAGGGCCAACACCCTTCAAAGCAGCCCGCTGCCCGGTCTGTTGCCACCGCACCTCCCGGCTTCTCCAGTCACTTCTGCTTCTTAGGAGGGAGGGGCCCGAGCCAGGCCGGACAGGCCAGGCTGCTGCCCCCAGGCGGAGGCGTGAGACTGCAGGGTGCCGGGAGTGGGAGTCCTGGACCACAGCGCTCCTCTGCCAGGGCCACCTCGTGAACAGACACTGCAGTGGGAGCCAGACAGCCCACCTGACGCCGAGCACCTTCTGCCAGGACCACCCACTGTGCACACGGCCCTGGCCAGACCCAGTGCAGCCCCCTCCCCCGCGACCTGCCCACTGGGGAGACCAAAAGGAGGGGCCTTGTCCTCATTACGCCTGCTCCTCAGAGGGACATGAGAAACACAGACAGGGACAGTGAGTGACAGACACACAGGGAGAGACAGGGATGAGAGAAGCAGAAATGGGGAGAGACAGGGGCGGAGGGTCCGGATCCTGCTCTCTCTTCCCGGACAAGTCCCTCCAAGGACCCAGGGGTCTCTGAGCAGGCAGTCAGCACCCTCTCCATCTCTTAGGGGTAAAACAGAACAGAGCGAGAACAGATGGCTCGGCCTGGGGCACCCCGACGTGCCGTGGGGCGGAGCTAAACCCACGTGGCTCACCGACCACGGCTGAATGACGGCCACCAGCTTGAAAACCTGCTGGTTCCGTGTGCGCGCGCCCAGGGTCCTGGTGGGATGAAGAAATGAAGGGCCGGGGGAGACCACACTTCACAGGGCAGCTCTCTGCGGAGCACACGTACTCTCCACCAAGACACACGCGTACATAAAGAGGTCACGAGGGCCGGCCAGGTGGGTGATGTTAAGGCGGCTGGATCCCACGTGGCTGCTGCATGGTTTGAGTCCCAGACCTGAGAGACTGGAGGAGAAGGGACTGCTGACGTGGCCATGCCCCAGGGAGGTGATTCCTCATTCTCTACCTGTCTCTCTCTCTGGAAGCACATGTACCTTTACAGCAAAAAGAAAAAGAAAGGAAATTCTCCCTGAACTCGACTTTCCCAGAAAAAAGTTGCAGATACAACCCGTGGCCACACTGCCCACAGCCGGGCTGTGAGGGCTGTGAGGAGGGGGTGTCTGTGGAGCTGTGAGGGCTCCCCATTTGTGCAGGAGCAGCGAGACACTGGGCTGAGAGCCACCCGAGGGGAGAGAGCCTGGGAGGGGGCCTGGGGGCTCGTCCCCCTCAGTCCTGCCAGCGGGCTTCCAGGATGCCCCCCACAAGGAGACCTGCCTTGCCGTGGAGATGCTGCAGAGGACACGCCACGCCCTGCACCCGCTGAAGTTGAAGCAGCTGCCCCTGCACTGAGGGTCTGCTGTGATGTGGAGGCTGCCCACACTGGAGTGCCGATGGCACGCACGCAGGTGCAGGCTGGGCCCTGACCAGAGCGCCATGCTGAGGAATGCCCAGGGCAGCGGGCACTTGGCAGGAAAGCAGGGAGGACGCACGCAGAGCCGAGCCGAGTGCAGTCAGAAAGCTGAGGGAGGGCAGCCTCCGGGCCCGAGGATGCAATGGGAGAAGGTACAGACTGTGTGCCCACAAACCAGAGTGCCCCGAACTGCTGTCTCCTTCCAAGGCACCAAGGCACCAGAGGCATGCTTCTGCAAGGTCTACGGGCAACTCCAGAAGTCCCTGGAGTATGGAGCTGGCAGGTGGCGTGGTGGTTAAGGGCGCTGGACTCCCACGTGGCTGACCACAGTTTGGGTCCCAGACCTGATGGCTTACTTTCTCACTTTCTCTCTCACTCTGTCTCTCTCTGGTCAAATTAAAATAAATAAATAAAGTTAAATCTCGCTGGAATAGGGTCAACAGGTGGTATGGTGGTTAAGGTACTTGGATTCTCACATGACCAACTGAGGTTCAAGTCCTGGAGCTGGTGGCTTGTTTTCTCTTTCTCTCTGTCTCTGTTGAGTACACATGCCCTACAGCAAATTATGTTTTTAAAAAGAGGTTTGGCCTGAGGGCACATGCACTTGCTGGAGAGAGAGAGAGAGAGATAGTGAGAGTGAGAGATAGAGATAGAGATGAGAGTGAGAGAGTGAGAGTGAGAGATAGTGAGAGTGAGAGAGAGAGAGAGTGAGAGATCGAAGGATGGCCACGCTGCAATCTGTTCTTGTCTCCTCCTGGGACCGTGGGCACACCTGTATATGCACCTGGCGTGATTTTTAAGCCTCTGGGTCTGGGACTCGAACCACAGTTGTCCATGTGGGAGTCCATCGATATAATTGCTATGCCATCTGCTGGCCCTATCCCCACAGCAAATTAAAAAATAATAACAACACATAAAATAAAGAATTCTTAAAAAAAAAAATACAAACTTTGTGGAAAAACAGAAGTATTAGTTCATTTTGGCGCAAAAAAAATTTTTTAAAAGGTTTTTGCCATAAGGCACTTGTGCTTGCCAGAGAGACACAGACATTGAGAGGGGAAGTGAGAAATCACCCTCTGGGGCATGGCCATGCTGCAATCCCACCTCCTCCTGGGATTTTGGGCAGACATGCACACAGGCCCAGCATGATTACCAAGCCACCAGGCCTGGGACTTGAACTGCAGTCAGCCTTAACCACTATACCACCTGCTGGCCCTCGTGCAAAAAATTTTGAAATCCACATATACTTTTCTCATAATACACATCTTTCCACAAACTTTTTGAAGATCCTGTGTACACCCAAAGGAAACAAAAACCACATATGTGTGTTCTGGTAGCACTGGTTGTAACACCAGAAACAGTGGACAAGCAGCATGTGGCACCGGCGGCCCTGCTGTGCCCCACTGGGCCTCCCCGACGCCATGTCCCACTCGCTGCTGCCCCCACGTCCTCAGGGCCACCCCCCAGCATGTGCCCATGGGTACCTCCGGGCAGCATGCTGGACCTCTCCCTCTATTCCGAACTTCATCATCAGCATCGCTGTTCTAGGTCAGGAGCTAACTACTGACGACCGTAACCCCACTGGCCTCCACGTGCTCCACGAAGGAAGAGACCGTCTCTCCTCTCAGTGAAGGGTTCTGAAGGACTGAGCTCAGAAGGAGGCAGGGCCGAGGCGAGGCAGGCCGGACGGAGCCTGCTCACACCAACGGCCCAGCTGCAAGTGTGGAGGGCGCTCTGAGGGCAGTGTCAGCACCACTCCAACGAGCGTGCGGCGAACAGAAACCAGCACGGCCACTCCATGTGAGCGAGTAGTCCAGACTGAAAATCAAACCAGCCACGACATTCCCTGAAGCCAAAGCCCAGTCCAGAGCGAGGAACTGACCCTGCAGTTGTACAGAGGCTGAGGGAGGGCACAAGCTGCACAAGAGCGGTTTCTGGCCAGCAGAGGCCGGTTCCGAGGGGTGATGGGGGAGGCGCCAGTCCCTCACAGTGCAGGGAAAGTGGCAAGTGCTGGCTGGGCTGCAGCGAGCTCGGGAGGGCTCCAGTCCCAAGGAGGGCGCTGCGTGGACAGGTTTCCAACACAGGCCACACAGCCTTATGTCGGGAGAGGCCGCTAAGGACGTTCAGCTGGGAGCAGAGGCCGGGGTCTGGCTTCCACGCATGGACTCTCTTGCCAGGGCTACTGTTGCTGGTGACGCCCACCGAGCTGCAGCAGCGCCATTCTGGAAACCTGAGGGCCCTAGGCCGATGCCGGCCTGCACGCCCATGCACTGGGCACGGGGCCACCAGGCCTGCACACCAGCACCACTGCTGAGAGCGTTTACTGAGTATTTTGGTCCACCACTGGGACCTACTGCTCAGGGGGAAAAAAGATCTCTTTCAAAATACAATTTCTGGTTACATGTTAAAATGGCATTTCAGACAATAGTGCTTTAAATAAAACATCTGGGACCAGCGGATGGTGTAGCAGTGATTGCTGGACTCCCACATGACCGACCATGGATCAAATCCTGAACCCGGTGGCAGGTGTGCGTGCGTGCCCAGTATCCCAGGAGCAGTACAGAGGAGGACTGCAGAGTGGCCACCCGGCTTGGGAGAAGCTGGGTCCCATGTGGGTGACTGTGGCTCATGTCTCCAGCCTGAGATGTGCCAGGCATGTAGGTAAGTGTCAGAACTCTATGGCTGGAGGGCCGGAGGAGGAGACCGTGAGGGGACTGGACCCTGTGGAGGGAGCTAATTCTCTCTCTCCCACACACATGTGCACACATGGCAAATAAAGAAAAAACTAAACATGGGGGACCAGCAGTTAGTGTAATGGCTATGTCGCTGGACTCCCATGTAGTCGACTGAGGTTCGAGTCCCGGACCTGGTGGCTTAAACTCATGCCAGGCGCATGTGCGTACGCACCCAAGATCCCGAGAGGAGATCGGAGGAGAAGGGACTGTGGCATGGCCATCCCCCCTGGGGGGAGATTTCTCACTTTCTGTCCATCTCTCTCTGTCTTTCCAGTAAGCACATGCGTCCTATAGCAAAAACCTCTCAAAAAAAAAAAAAAAAAAAAAAAAAATTAAACCAAAAATGCCAACAGGAGCCATATAAAATGATAAGGCATGGGACCAGCAGTTGGAGTAATGGCTATGTCCCTGGACTCCCATGTAGTTGACCGCAGTTCCAGTCCTGGACCCGGTGGCTTAAACTCACACTGGGTGCATGTGTGTACGCGCCCAAGGTCCCGAGAGGAGAATGGAAGAGAAGGGATTGCAGCGTGGCCATCCCCCCGGGGGGTGATTTCTCGCTTTCTGTCTCTCTGTCTTTCTGGTGAGTGTACATGCCCTATGGCAATGTACACTCACCAATGTACCTCTCCTTCTCTTTGGAGAGGAAACAAATTAAAAAAAAAAAAAAAAAGACAAGGCAGAACCAGGTCTTAACACACCTGAACTCACAAATTAAAAGAAAGAGGTTTTCAGGCTGGAACATGAAGTAAGACCTCCAACTCTTACGAAGCGAGCAAGATGCAGCTACTGAGGAACTCCAGCAAGTGGGGCGAGAGACCCTACCGGGGCCGGCGGCAGGCCTCCACCCGGCGACCTCTTGCGAAGCAAAGGCAAGGGACGAGCGTGAGACAGCGAGAAGGTGTGTTCACAACGTGCCCCGGCACGGCAGCAGTGGGAAGCAGAAACCACCAGAGACACACGGTGATGGGAAGGAAAGAGAAATCGCAATCCTCTCTGTCCAGGCGAGTAGGGGACAGATGAACGGATGCCCTGGCAACCCGCGGACAGGCACTCTGACCCACACGTGGGACGATGCAGCTTACTACCTGGACGTGTGAAAACTGGCCTTTGAGTGCTCAGGAGAGACCTATACATCCTGAAAGCAGGAAGTGGTCACACACCACCACCTGGTCACAATAGACAAGACAAAACAGTCAGGCGGGGCCAGCAGGTGGCATGGTGGTTAAGGCACTGGACTCCCACGTGGCTGACTGCAGTTCGAGTCCTGGACCTGGTGGTTTGCTTTTTCACTCTCCCTCCCTCCCTCTCTGTCTCTCTCTGGTAAAACTGAAGAAGGATAATAATAAATAAAATAACATACAAAAAAATTTTTTTTTTAACCAGAGACTTTTGCTATAGGGTGCATATGCTCACCAGAGAGATAGAAAAAGGCAAAAAGCAAGAATCACCCCCATAGGGGATGTCCACACTGCAATCCCTTCTCCTCCACTCTCCGCTCAGGATTTTGGGCACGCACACACATGCACCCTGTGAGTTTTAAGGCGCCGAGTCTGGGACTCAAGCTGCGGGTGACTATGTGGGAGTCCAGTGATGTGACTGCTATACCATCCGCTGGCCTCCAAATAGAGAATTATTTTAAAAAATGAAAAAAGAAAGCCATGCCAGTCACATGTGCACACGTGCCCGAAATCCTGAGAGAAGGATGAAGAAGGGACGGTGGTGGCCATCCCCTGGGGGTGGGGTGACAATTCTCACCCCCCTCTGTCTGCCTTTCTTCGGCAAGCTGTATGCCCTATAGCAACAAAACTGAAAAACCCACCATCAGCTGTCCCTTGCAAAAACTGTGCTGAGAGAGATGCCAGACACAGAATGTATAGGTTCTTTTTTTAAAATACAGATTTTTGCTAAAGGGTGAGTGCGCTTGCCAGAGAGACAGAGACAGAAAGCAAGAGCTCACTCCCCAGGCAGGATGGCCACGCCACAATCCCTTCTCCTCCACTCTCCTTTTGGGATTTTGGGCAGGTACACACACATGCCCAGAGTGAGTTTTAAGCCACCGGGACCGGGACTTGCACTGCGGTCAACTACATGGAATCCAGCAACACAACTATTAGGCCATCTCCAGGTTCTATGACCGGCGGATGTTAGGCACTGGAACAGACCAAATGGATCCAGCGTGGAAGGGGCTGGAGCTGTTGAAGGGGAAGCTGGGGCAGCTCGAGGGCTGTGGTTACAGTCTGCCCACGCCACACGTGGCAAGGCACCTCAGAAGAGCTGTGCTTTGAGCATGGAAAGCTTACTTCAGGCAGTGCTGTGGGCAGGCCAGCCGGGGCCGTGGTGGAGGGACTTGATTCCCACCTAGCTAACCGTAGTTTGAATCCCAGTCCTGGCGGGACTCAAAAATCATGCCAGGCACATGTGTGTGCACATGTGCCCAAAATCTCAAGAGGAGAATGGGTGAGAAGGGATTGCAGCTTGGCCATCTGTCCTGGGGGTGGGGGGTGATTTCTCATTTTTCCTCTGTCTCTCTCTCTTACTGGCAAGCACATGTGCCCTATGGCAAAAATCTTTAAAACAAACAAAAAAAAGTTACGGGACCAGCAGATGGCATAACGGTTATGTCGCTGGATTCCATGTAGTAGACCACAGTTTGAGTCCCAGACCTGGCAACTTAAAACTCACGCTGGGTGCATATGCATGCATGCCCCAAATCGCAAAAGGAGAACGGAGCAGGGACTGATCTATGGCTATCCCCCCCCCGGGGGTGATTTCTCCCTTTCCGCCTCTATCTCTTCAGCGAGCACACGCACCCTATAGCAAAAATATGCCCCCCCCCCCGAAAAGTGACAAGACAGGCCAGCTGGTGCTGTGGTGGCCGACTGCAGTTGAGCCCCAGACGCAGGACAAGCTCGAGAAACAGGCCAGGCTCACGTGTGTGCATTCCCAGTCCTGAAAGGTGGGAGACGGGGAAGGAGCTGCGTCGTGGCTGTCCTGGTTGGTGGCGCTTTCTAACTGCCCCATCTCCCCGTGAGCCCACGTGCCTTCTGGTAAACTAAAGGAAGCACCAGGAGGCCGAGTCCCGCAGAACAAACTGGCTTAAGAAGGTGGAGGCTGAAGCGGGCTGTGGCACGGGGTGAGCACCTCTCCAGAGAAGCGGGTCCCAGAAAGCAATGTGGTTGCGGTCCCAGCCCATCGACCTGAAACACCAGGCACGTGCGACTGCCCAGGTTCTGACGGCCCTGTGGCATGGCCAGGCCGGCGGAGGGCGCCCTTCCTCTTGCTCACCTGTGCTACACATCCCCATGGACAAATGAGGCGAAGCTGCCTTCCCTGGGCTTGTGGCATGTCCCAGCACAAGGCCTGGCACAGCGCCCCCCCAGAGCCCAACCACAGACCCGCAGCTCCTCGGGTACAGACTGCGCCGTGCTGAGCTGGGCCCCGCGCTGCAGGCTCTCTGGTATGTCAGCAAGAGCCAGAACACAGATCTAGGGTAACATCCCCGTGTTTTGTCTTTTCCTTTTTTTTTTTTAGCTTCTTTTCCTGTAGAGCACATACGCTTGTCAGAGAGGGGTGGGGAGTGAGAAAGCACCTCCCAGGAGGGGTGACCACACTGGGATTTTGGGCTTGCATGCACACGTGCCCAGCATGGCTTTCAAGCTGCCGGATCCAGGACTCAAACCAGTCGGCCATGTGGGATCCAGCACCGGAACCCATGTGGCCTACTGGCATCACATTCCCGTTCCTGAAGACATGTTGGGATTACCCACCACCACCACAGCCGTGGCTCTGTCAGGTCACAGACTGGCCCCAGCCTTGGCCTCCTGCATCACGGTGGTGCAGTGGCCTGGCCAGAGCTGATGCCACCGTGTGGCCTTGCCGCTCTGCTGTGTCTGAAAGGGCAGGCTTTGAGTGGCTGGAGACCACGGTCCACTGGGCACCTCTGTGCATGGCTGCTGCGGGCATGTGCCTGCAACCCCCAGGAGAGGCTGGCTGTGAAGACATGCACTTGCCAGGCCCATGGGAACAGAACAGCACAGACCTGGCCGACCCCGCAGGACCAGGCGCTGGCTGCTCTGGAAAGGGCCCGCCAGTGTCTCCCGGGCTCTCTCCTCTGGGAGTGGTGAAGAGATGGGCACCACCCCGGGCCTCACAACCCTCCCCAGCCCCTAGCGGGCAGGTCTGACCCCACTCACATGTGGTGCCAGCGCTATGGAGGACTGGGGCGTGAGGACCATGTGACTTGGGCCTGGAGGGGCCGGCAGGATGGAGGAGAGGGGCGCGGCTGGGGTGCACGAGCCGCCCCGCTGATGACGGGACTATGGTCCGTGGCGTGCGTGAGCCCTGGAGGGCTACCACAGGGCTCAGATGCTTCCAGGGCCACGGCACGTGTTCCAGGCCCGGCGGAAAGGGGTGCACAAGCACGGGAACTGCCAGAACCACATGGAAAGGGCTGTGATGCTGCGTGGTGGAGGGGCACGCAGAGGTGGGTGGCTGGGAGGGGACAGGAGATCGTGTGAGGGGACTGTGATGCCGTGTGGTGGAGGGGTGTGCAGAGGCAGGCAGCCATGGAGGGGACTGCCATGCCATGCGGTAGAGGGGCACAGAGGCAGGTGGCAGGCAACCACAGAGGGGACAGGCAACACGGGGAGCAGCCCCTCAAGCCGTGGGTGGTACTGGGGACAGCTGACACCGGGGCTCAGAGTGGAGGTGCCCTGGAAGGGAGGGTGCGGAGACCACAGGACGCCTTGCTTCCTGTTCCCGAGGACCCGGCTAACCTCACTCTATCATGTGAGCGTTTCTAAGGGAGCTGCAGCTTCTGGGGTGCAGCAGGGTATGGGGAGCCCCACCATCCTGCTGGTGGGTGGACTTGGGCGCCAGCTGCCTTGGTGGCACAGGCTGTGTGCACAGGACCACGGCACCACACCCGGCAGGGAAAGGGGACAGTGCTCACTGTGTCATCCTTTAGAACAGTGGTCCCGGGGACCAGCAGTTAGCGTAATGGCTATGTCGCTGGTCTCTCATGTACTCGACCGCAGTTTGAGTCCTGGACCCGGTGGCTTAAACTCACGCATGTGCGTACGTGCCCAAGATCCCGAGGAGAATGGAGAAGGGATCGCGGCGTGGCCATCCCCCCCTGGGGAGGTGATTTCTCGCTCTCTCTCTCTCTTGTCTTTCTGGTGAGCACACGCGCCCTATAGTAAAAATCTCTTTAAAAAAATAAAAAAAACAGTGGTCCCTGAGGCCAGCAGGTGACATGGTAGCCAGATCCCACATAGCCGACTCTGTAGTTTGAGTCCCAGACCCAGAGCCAAGAAAAACATGCCAGGCACACATGCGTGCATGCCCAAAATCCTGAGAGGAGAGTGGAGGAGAAGGGACTGTGGTGTGGCCACCCCCTGGGGAGGTGACTTCTTACTTTTTTCTCTCTTTCTGGTGAGTGCGCGTGACCTATGGCCAGAAAAAATAAAAATAAAAACAAGCAGGTCCACAACCCCCAAGAATAGGCAAGGACGTGGAGTTCCGTCTGGGTCATAGCCGCTCCTGTCACTGGCAGCACCCTGTGATCTCCGCCTCCTGTCAGATCGGGCGGCTTCAGATTCTCACCGGAGCGTGGACCCTGCAGGGAGCTGCACGTGCGAGGGATCCAGGAAGGGTCCTTGTGAGCCTCTAATGCCGGGATCCGAGCGGCCCCCACTGGGGAGCCGCTGCAGACACTGCTTTAGGGTGAGCTGAGTATCCAGTCGTGTGCTACAATGTAAGGAGGGCTACAATGTGACAGGGCTACAATGTAAGGATAGCTACAATGTGTCAGGGCTACAATGTCACAGGGCTACAACTTCAGGATAGCTACAATGTGACGACAGCTGCAAGGTGCCAATAACATACAGAACCACTCATCCTGAAACCATCCCCTGCCTCCTGGTCTGTGGAAAATTTTCTTCCACCAAACGGATGCCTGGTGCCAGCTGTTTTATTTATTTATTTATTTTTAAAGACATTTTTTGCTATAGGACACCCTGCCAGAGACACAGAAACAGAGTGAGAAATCACCCTCCGGGGAATGGCCACACCACAATCCCTTCTCCATTCTCTCTTTTTTTTTGGGGGGGGGGGGGAGAGATTCTCGCTATAGGGCCGTATGCTTGCCAGACAGACAGAGACATAGAGACAGAAAGCGAGAAATCACCCCCCCAGGGGGGATGGTCACACCGCAATCCCCTCTCCTCCATTCTCCTCTCGGGATCTTGGGCACGCATGCACACGCGCCCGGCGTGAGTTTTACTCCACTGGGTCCGGGACGCGAACCGCGGTCGACTACGTGGGAATCCAACGATATAGCCATTACGCTAACTGCTGGTTCCCCCTTCTCTATTCTCTTCTTGCGATTTTTGGCATGCATACGCATGTGCCTGGCATGAGCGTCAGGCCACCAGCTCTGGGACTCAAACCGCAGTCAGCCACGTGGGAATCCAGTACCTCAACCACTAAGCTGCCTGCTAGCCTTGGAGACCGCTGTTTTAGATTTATTTATTTATTTATTTTTTTGCTATAGGGCGCGTGCGCTCGCCAGACAGAGACAGACAGAGAGACAGAAAGTGAGAAATCACCTCCCGGGGGGGGATGGGGGACAGCTGTTTTAAAAAGTCCAGGCGATCCTTGTTGGACTCCTGAGTAGCCAAAGTAATGCAGGGGAGCTGGTGGTATAGGGGTCAAGGAGTCTAGATTCCACACAGCTCACTGCGTGGTTCAAGTCCTGGACCCAGCAGCTTAAAAAATATGCCAGGCACATATATGTGCGCTCAGCTTGTGTACTGAGTGTGAAAGGGGTGCTTTCTTGTAGAAAAGAATCAGAAAAGAAAACTGTAACAGTTATTGAGTGTAACGAAGTGCCTCTACCCGAGGGTACTGGTATCGCTCAGGGCCCCGACCACCATGGGCCCCAACCAGTACGATTGCACCAAAGCTCACGTCACGACGGCCCTCGGCCTGCTCCGAGATCACCCCACACCCCTCCGTCCCCCGGGCTGCTGGCAAGTCTCTGCACTTTTGTGAACTCTATTTGCACAAGGACAGGTCGAGCCATGAGTAGACGGGGCTGGCGAGTCAAGTCCCTGCTTCCTCACAGCCAGGGTACCTAGCCAGGCCAGGGTTGGCTTCCCTGGACCCCCCACCCTGCCCCCTCCAAGCTGAGGCTGCCCTGACAGTCTCTCCTGGCTTTCCCTGAGGCACTGGAGTGTGTGTGTGTGCACACGCACCCAATAAGATAATTCTAGAATCTACACATCAGGTTACAGGAGCCAAAATTCATCAAGATGTGTGTGGTTTTTACTCTGCATACGTCATGCTTCATTAGAAAAGCAAAACGATCTTAGAAAGGAAACAGAAAGACTGAGCAAGAAGGGGCCTGGCCGGCTTACTACTTAACCCCTTCGAGTGAGTCAGACACGCTTGTCTAGGCGCTTATTTTCTGATTTCATTTTTATTAAAATCTCAACCAAGATGCAAAAACAAAAATCCTAATTTTCCACAAGAAATTTAAGTTTCCATTAGGCCCACAACACTGAAGGCAGCTTACCCATCCCTCGGTTTCTAAACTCGGAGACCGTCAAGGTTCCTCAAGGTTGTTTTCTGCCAATTGACAGGAAACGCTTGCACCTGGCAGTTCGAGGCTCTGCAGGAAGTGAGTGCTGGGCGGGAGAGCCTGCTGGGAACTGTAGTCCCACCACCTGAGGCCGCTTCCCAGCCAAGAGCAGCCGCCAAGCGGCCCTGGTCACAGGTGGCCGGACCCGGAAGGGCTCTGCAGATGCAGCAGGGATAGGCCAGCGTGACAACTCATTAACGGGGACAACAGGCTGCACCACACACAGGACAGAAGCGGTTCCCTCCCAACACGGTCACTCTGGGAGGGACCTGCCCTCTCTGGTCTCCTTCACGGCTGGCCTGCTGCTTCCCTCGGCTTTGAGAACGGAGGCCCAGAGACCATTCTGTCTCCTGGCAAAGGGGCCCAGGAAGGACGCAGGAAGAGGGTGACTGTCCTGGCTGGACCCGGGGACAGACCCTCCTGGCGCCAGACCCCACCTCATGTTGTAACAGTAGGGTCTCCTGCTGTGGCGTAAGTGGTCGGCAGTGTCAGAGGGCGGCCCGCTGCAGGCCCGACTGCTTGATCAGCACGACAGACAGGCACGAGCGACTGCATGGAAAGACCACAGTGGGGACAAAACATGGCAGGTGCTGCCTGAAGCTGTCAGGAGACATTTGGGGCCGGCAGGTGGCGTGGTGGGTAAGGTGCTGACTGTGCTTTGAGTCCTAGACCTGGCAGCTTGCTTTCTCACTTTCCCTCTGTCTCTGGTCAAATTAAACAATAATAATAATGAATAAAGTTGGATAAAATAACTCTTAAAAAAAAGTAAAAGAAGACAACAGACGTTATTCTTTGTGGAGCCGGCCTGACGACCAGGTGACCCAGGAGTACCTGGACTGTGTGCTTGGGGATGGCCAGCTACCCGGGGTGGCACGTTCCCACAGGTGGGCAGGAGCCAGCTAGTTGGGGGCAGTTTCAGCCCCGGCGTGCAGCAGTCAGCACGCCATCTCCACCTTGGGGAAGCTGAGCAAACTGAGAATCCACGACTCGTCTCAGACCCTCCAACCCGGAGAATCACGGCTGAGAAGAGCTCAGGAGGGAAGCCCAGAACCACGCAGGGGGGGGGGGGGGGGGGACAGTACAGACCCTGGGGCTGAGGACGGCACTTGCGGGGTGCCAGGAGCGCACCAGAGTCTCCGAACAAGCCCAGGGCCCTCCGCACAAGGCTGCCCTCTCTGGCCCCGGCACTCCTGTGTCACCCATGGCGGAGGCTGCGCTGGTGAAGGCCCAGCTAGGGACCCAGGCCCTCCCAGGGTGACCCTGGGCCCTGGAAGCACAGCTTTGTCCTCCCCCGCTCCGCCTTCTGCACACCCCACCAGGACAGCGGCAGGAAACAGCCCAGGCACCAGCTGCACAGGGAGCTCCGAGGCAGTGGGGGAGTGCCCGCACACGGGACTGCGGGGCAGTGGGGGAGTGCCCGCACACGGGACTGCGGGGCAGTGGGGGCGTGCCCGCACACGGGACTGCGGGGCAGTGGGGGCGTGCCCGCACACGGGACTGCGGGGCAGTGGGGGCGTGCCCGCACACGGGACTGCGGGGTAGTGGGGGCGTGCCCGCACACGGGACTGCGGGGCAGTGGGGGAGTGCCCGCACACGGGACTGCGGGGCAGTGGGGGAGTGCCCGCACACGGGACTGCAGAGCAGTGGGGGCGTGCCTGCACACGGGACTGCGGGGCAGTGGGGGCGTGCCCGCACACGGGACTGCGGGGCAGTGGGGGAGTGCCCGCACACGGGACTGCGGGGCAGTGGGGGAGTGCCCGCACATGGGACTGCGGGGCAGTGGGGGAGTGCCCGCACACGGGACTGCATGGCATTAGTGGAGTGCCCGCACATGGGACTGCGGGGCAGTGGGGGTGTGCCCGCACACGGGACTGCAGAGCAGTGGGGGTGTGCCCGCACACGGGACTGCGGGGGTAGTGGGGGAGTGCCCGCACATGGGACTGCGGGGGTAGTGGGGGAGTGCCCGCACACGGGACTGCGGGGCAGTGGGGGCGTGCCCGCACACGGGACTGCGGGGTAGTGGGGGAGTGCCCGCACATGGGACTGCGGGGCAGTGGGGGCGTGCCCGCACACGGGACTGCGGGGCAGTGGGGGAGTGCCCGCACATGGGACTGCGGGGCAGTGGGGGGAGTGCCCGCACACGGGACTGCATGGCATTAGTGGAGTGCCCGCACACGGGACTGCGGGGCAGTGGGGGAGTGCCCGCACACGGGACTGCGGGGCAGTGGGGGAGTGCCCGCACACGGGACTGCGGGGCAGTGGGGGAGTGCCCGCACACGGGACTGCGGGGCAGTGGGGGAGTGCCCGCACACGGGACTGCGGGGCAGTGGGGGAGTGCCCGCACACGGGACTGCGGGGCAGTGGGGGAGTGCCCGCACACGGGACTGCGGGGCAGTGGGGGAGTGCCCGCACACGGGACTTGCGGGGCAGTGGGGGCGTGCCCGCACACGGGACTGCATGGCATTAGTGGAGTGCCCGCACACGGGACTGCGGGGTAGTGGGGGCGTGCCCACACACGGGACTGCGGGGCAGTGGGGGCGTGCCCGCACACGGGACTGCGGGGGTAGTGGGGGCGTGCCCGCACACGGGACTGCGGGGCAGTGGGGGCGTGCCCGCACACGGGGACTGCGGGGTAGTGGGGGCGTGCCCGCACACGGGACTGCGGGGCAGTGGGGGAGTGCCCGCACACGGGACTGCGGGGCAGTGGGGGCGTGCCCGCACACGGGACTGCGGGGCAGTGGGGGCGTGCCTGCACACATGACCAGAGTGCCAGGGAGAGAGGAGATGAGAGACACCAAGAAGTCCCACGGGTCTAGGAAGCTCAGAGAACCCAAGCAGGACAAATCCTGAAATCTACACGTAGGCGTAGCGAGCTCGTCACAGGGACCGGAGACCAGAGGCTCAAAAGCTGCTGGAGCACAGGGCTCTCGTAGGCAGAGCAGAAAAGGAGGGACGGCAGCAGCCTTCCTTCCGGTCAGAAGCAACAGCAGACAGCAATGAGAAGGGCGCGATTCCTTGTAAAGGGCTCTTTTTGGTTGTTTTTAGAGTTTTGCTACAGGGCATATGCACTCACCAGAAAGGAGAGAGACAGCAAGAGGGGAAGTGAGAGGTCACCTCCCTTGGGTGTGGCCATGCCACAATCTCTTCTCCTCCATTCTATTGGAATTTTGGGCACAAACATATGCCCGCATGATTTTCAAGCCACCGCAGTCAGCCAGGAGCAAGCCCGGCCTTCCCACCACGCCACCTGCTGGTCCCGACGGGGTCCTTTGCTCCTGGCAGAGCACTGTGCCAAGGCGGGAGGGAGGGAAGGAGTGTCCTTCCAGAGGCCGCTCCTGACGTGGCCTTTCCTGTGGCTCTCAGGCCTGCTAGATCCTGGTCACGTGCACCCACTCTCCACGTGCTATAGGCAGACTGGGTGGGGGGGGGGGGTTCAAGCCGCAGTCCCCACTGGGAGGGCCCGGCCTCTCTTGTGAGGTGCATCCTCATTTTGCCAAGGAGCCAGCCCGTAACAGAGACCCTGTGACCAGTGAGGCTGCCCCTCAGAGAAGGAGAAACAGAATCTAGAAATGGGGGACACATGCTGCCTTTCTGTCACAGACACCCCAAGATGGCCAGGCCAGCCACACACTCACCCAGGACCTGAGCCAGCTAGGCCTGGGGCTGGATTGTGGCTCAAGTCCCTCGGGGTGCCCTTGCTTCTTAGCCACGGGATAAAAAGATAAACCTCAACACTCCAGGAGAAGGGAGAAGGGGTGCAACGCAGCCAGAGACCTGAGTCTCGTGAGTTTCAAGCCGCCAGGTCCAGGACTCGAACCGCAGTCAGCCACATGGAAGTCCAGTGCCTTGACCATTATGCCACCTGCTGGCCCACGGCTCAGGGATCTTTACAGAGGCTTCCTTACAGGCATGATCAGTTAAGAGCTCCACCTCTCCCGCCCTCCCCGAAGGCTGGGGGGTGTGGGGGACAGTGCCAAAGTGCCAAGCTTCTAATTATGGCCTGGTCTTTCTGATGAGCAGACTCCAGCCAGGAGCTCCCCAAGGGTCACCTCATTAGAAAGACAGGTGATCCCTCACCCAGGGGGCTCCAGGGGCCTGGCTCTGTGTGGGGAGCCAGGTTTCAGACCAAGGAGGACAGCAGATGCGTTTGGTGCCCGGTCAGCCCAGGAAACAGCGGTTTCAGGAGCACTGGGCCCAGACTCAAGGACAGAGGCTGTCAGATAGGTTTTTTTATTATGTCACAGTGCCATTAAAAAACTGCATCACGGGACCAGCAGTTGGCGTAATGGCTATGTAGCTGGACTCCCATGAAGTCGACCGCAATTCGAGTCCCGGACCCGATGGCTTGAACTCGTGCTGGGTGCGTGTGCGCCCAAGATCCCGAGAGGAGAACGGGATTGCGGCATGGCCATGCCCCCTGTGGGGTAATTTCTGTCTTTCTGGTGAGCGCATGCACCCTATAGCAAAAACCTCTCAAAAACAAACAAACAAAAAAACTGCATCACCTAGCTTCCCTGGTTCGAGAAAGAAATGATACCAATTTCCCTGCAGTCTCTTCCAGAAAACATTAGCAGAGGAAACTATCCCAACATACCCTATCACCAGGCATCACCCTAACACACCAAAACCAGACGCAAACACGAAAGAAAGAAAACTGCAGATGATACATGAAACCCTTTTTTTTTTTTGAGAGGTTTTAGCTACAAGGCACGTGCTCTCGCCAGACAGACAGAGAGAGACAGAGAGACAGAAAGCAGGAAATCACCCCCCAGGGGGGATGGCCACGCCGCAATCCCTTCTCCTCCATTCTCCTCTTGGGATCTTGGGCATGCACGCACACACGCCCAGCTTGAGTTTAAGCCACCGGGTCCGGGACGCGAACCGCGGTCGACTACGTGGGAGTCCAGCGACATAGCCATTACGCTAACTGCTGGTCCCAAATGAAATCCTTAACAAAACATCAGGGGAAGAGCCGAGAGCTGTCTGGGAAGGATTCTGTACCCTGGGATGGGCCCCAGGCTCTCAAACCTGTGACAGACCCACCACACCGACACGCAGGTCACACAGCCCATCGGGAAGCGCAGAAAGCGCCCAGGCATACACTCTGCAGCTAGGAAGAGGGGAACGTCGACAGTGGAAAATGTCCTTGATAGAGAAAGCCCACAGCTTCATCGTGCTCACCGGGAGACAGGCCGGATGTGGCCGGCAGTGAATGCAGAGCTCTGTGAGGCTGGCCACACGCGGAGTTCTGGGCTCACACCAGAGACCTTCCTGAACATACTGGGGTGGGGTGGGGTGGGGTGGGGCCAGGGCTGGGAGAAGCTGGGGTGGATCAAAGCGTGAAGGCCCTATGGGGGTGCTGTCTGTCTCTTCCGCTCACAGAAAAAAAGATTCTCTTTTCAAAGCGCGAAACCCTGTATTTCCTTCTACAGTCTCAGGATACCGACACCAGTCCTCAGCACACACGGGCCATTGACGACAGCATGCACGATTGAGCCACCTTGCAGTATATTCTGGATGCGAAATCACATTTTGTATGCTGTGACAATGCTTAGGGAATGAATGTAAATTAACTAATGAAAAAAATGTTTCAGAAAAAAAGTTCACGGACATATTTGTAAAGGGAAAACTAAATGAATTTCAAAAAGTTTCTGTACCAAAATAAATTCATACTTTAATTGTAAAAATCAATCGATCAGTAAAATAAAAATAAATAAATAAACAACAGAAGTTGGAGGTGGGTCGACGTGTGGGGAACAAGAATGTAAGGACACGGGAACACGCTGGACCACGCAAGGCATAGTGGTCACACCGCTGGACTCCCACTTGGCTGACTGCAGTTCAAGTTCAGGACCTGGCAGCTTGAAAAGTCACGCCAGGCCCATGCACATGCATGCCCAAAATCTCGAGAGGAGACTGGAGGAGAGGGGTGCCACGTGGCCCACCCCCAGGGGTGATTTCTCGCTCTGTCTCTGTCTCTGTTTTTTCTCTCTGTTTCTCTGGTGAGCACATGCGCCCTATAGCAGAAAAGCTCTAAGAAAAGAGAATAGTGCTGAGGCGGGTGCCAGGGCCAGAACACAGAGCTCTGCGACATCACTCTGCTGAGAACGCACACGGTCAGTGCTCGCGGTGAAGTGCTCAGAGCAGGCTTAGCTCAGGAAGTGCACGTGGAGGAAGACCCCAGAAGGGCACGAGAAGAACACATCCCTGAGGCGACCGGACGTGGTTATGCCAGGTCGTGCCTCTGGCATGCCTAGACCCTCTGCTGCTCAGTGGTAAGAAGGGCAGTGGTGCTGGAGGCGCACCCGGACGGCGGCTGTTCCCCCGACCAGCTCGCAGATGCGCACCGGGATCCCCCGGGAGCTGCCTCAGTGTGTGGAAGGCAAAGGGAGGAGTCCATGTTCCAGGAGATCCAGCACCAGCAGCTTCAGAAAGGCTGTGTGGGCTGGCCTGGCAGCCAGAGGCTCACAACGGGGAGTCTACCCAAAAGCGAGGGACTGGTGAAAGACAACGGATGAGGAAAATGCGCCCGGCCCTTTCCGGCTCCCATGACCAAGGAACCACTGCACTGAGGACCACCCCAGGGTGGCAGTGCTGAGGAGCCCAGACGGCTGGCTCCTCCTGCAGCTCCGGGCCAGAGCATGGGGGTCAGCCTGGGACCCCAGTGGTCTGCACCTGCCCCCTCTCTCTGCATCTCCTGGCCACTCCTGAGCCTAGCCCCGGGCCTTAGCAGAGCCCACAGGCCTCTTCCCCTTCCCAGACAACACTCCCGTGCAGGCCAGGTTCCCCCGTGGCCACCACCCACCTGAGTGACTCCCTTCCTGCATCTCTACAGACGTGCACGTGCCCCCACCGCCCTGCACACAGATGCTCCGCCCCGGTAAGACCCGGCGGCCAGAGTCCTCCTGTCCTCTGTCCAGCCCGAGCTGGGCTGACATAGCTGATGTCCCTCGAGGCTCCTGACCCCTGCTCAGCCCCTCCCAGTGCACCCTTCACCTCCGCACCCCAGCTGCTGCTGGGCTTGGCCTCAGACCTTCAGACACCTCTGACCTCACCCGGGGCAGGTGGCTCACGCCCAGCAGTGCCCACTCCAGCCTCGGCCCCTCTGTGGCCAGTGCTCAGGCCCAGGCCCAGGCCCCCACAGCTGCCCTGGCCGCCCTCCCCAACACCACCACCTCCCTGGGCCTCTCTGACTCCACGTGGCCGGCAATAGAGCCCTGCCACGGCCGGCCAGTGCCTGCCCCCCCACGGGGAGGGGCCACCTGCAAAGCCCGCCCACACGGGGGAGGGGCCACCTGCAAAGCCCGCCCACACGGGGGAGGGGCCACCTGCAAAGCCCGCCCACGGGGGAGGGGCCACCTGCAAAGCCCGCCCACGGGGGAGGGGCCACCTGCAAAGCCCGCCCGCAGGGCACCCTCCTGCTTACACGGCCCCGTCACTTCCCGCGCCAAGGAAGCAGCCAGGAGAGACCAGAGGACGCTCCCACCGAGAAAGTGACACCTTCAGATCACAGGGCCCACAGGGCAGGGTGGAGGCCCATGCCAGCTGCCACCGACGCCCCCACACCAGCACCACAGGGGCCGTACCTCTCTCCAGGATAAGCAGGCCACCTGCCTTAAATGAGGGGCCTGCACAGAAGGTGAAGGAGTGAGGGCCTCTCGTCCAAGGAAAGGGCCTCACACCCAGACCTGTGTCAGCCTCGTGGGCGGGGCAGCACCCAGCCTTAGGGAATGACACAGTAGCCGACAGGCCGGGAGGACAGTCTTCTCAAACCAGGAGCGACAATCACCCACACACTGTATCAGGCAGCAGCAGGTCTCCAGAGTCCAAAATCATCAGGGCTTAACGCAATAAAATGAAAACCACCTCTCCACTTGAAACACTGTCAGCATCTTTCTAAATAACTCTACCCTAGCAAGGAACCAAGACCACCTATTACTGGGGCCTCAGCAAAGGCACGCTGCATATTTGCATAAAAAACACATCATGACTTTCCTGAGGACCTGACAGAAATGCACAGCAATGCAGGCTGGCCCAAGAGCCCACGTGGTAGACCACGGTTCGAGTCCCAGTCCTGCAGCTTGAGAAACACACCAGCACGTGCGTGCCCGAAACCCTGATAGCGGGAGAAATGAAGGAGGGCTGCGGCCTGGCCATGTCCCACGAGGTGCTTCCTCTTCCCCTCTCCGGCGAGTGCCTGTGCCCTCTGTACCCTTGCTCAAAGAACGAGCGAGCAAGCGAGCATCGGGGCAGCATGAGGCAAAGCCAGGGACAGTGTTGGCCTGGCCTGAGCCCCACGTGTCAGGAGACACGTCCAAGCCCGAGTGAGAAAGGGGCCCCTGAGGGAAGGGCTCAGGAGACAGGCGTGGCTGTGTGGGCAGACCTGCCTGGCAGCGAGCTTGGGCAGGTGACTGAGAGGGTGGAAGAGGTGCAGAGGAACATCAGAGCAGGACCCACGCAGCAGCCTGGCTGCAGGAGGGCAGTGTGCAGCCCTGGCCGACCGCGGGTGCCCTCCCAGGACCTGCGTGGAAACGCAAGGCTGGGCTGACTGGGTGGTGCCACTGGCCACTGCCTGGGGTCCAGAAAGCCCCAGACTTCGCCCTCCCCACAGTGCTGATCACTCTCAGGGACACACGTCGACCCAGGTGAAATGAAGTCCCACGTGCACACAAAGGCAAATGATACTACCTTTGACCCATGAAGTGAACCCAGAAACCAGTAAGATGGGGGAAACAGACAAATCGGCCAGCATAGGAAAACACACCCGACCTCTGCACAGGGACAGACGCGCACCCGAAACCGTCTACTGCCACACGCCCAGCGAGCCCACGCGCTCTGCAGTGCAGCTCTGCAAAGGAGGCACAGTGCAGCCGTGTCACCACAGAGGCCGCCGAGACACAGCAGGCCACCCGGCCGGGCGAGCACAGCATGCACGCTCCGCGATGGGGAGTTGTGGAGAGCAGCCAATTAACTACTCTCCACAGGGCGGCCCACCCGGGCACATGCCACAGCTCACGTGACCACCACAGCCACGTGGTCTGTCATCAAGTGCGCCCCGTCACGTCCCACGTGCCTGTACCTGGACCAGCTTTAACGTGGAGTGGGCCTGAAGAAGCAACTGCTAGTGTCCACACGACGGAGCTCGTGGGTGTTCACCAAGATGTGAACAGAAAGTCTCTGTGATCGACAGAGCCTACGGTACGTTTTTAAATCTGCCAGAGGGTGTGTGCGCTTACCAGAGAGAGAGACAGGGGGAAGGAGAAAGCATTCCCTCTCTTCTGCCACCCTGGTTCTCCATCTTTTTGAGGTATTTTTTAAAAAAATTTTTGCCCTAGTGCATGTGCACTTGCCAGGCATGAGAGAGATAGAGAGATCCCCCAGGGAGGTGGCCAAACGACACCTTCTCCTCCACTCTCGGAGTTTTGGACACGCAAATGTGCCGGTGTGTTTTCAAGCCGTTGTGTCCAGGACTCGAACTGTGTTAACTGCCACACTACCTGCTGGCCCTGTCCTGTCCTTATTTTGGGCACCCACACCTGGCGTGTTTTTCAAGCTGCCAGTTGTGGGATTCCAACCATGTGGTCTCCCACGTGGGCTCTGGCTTTCTAAGCACTAGGCTAGGGGCCTGGGCTGGGCTGGGCTTTTCCTGAGAGTCTGCTCTGCCCTTATTTACTTTTAGGTGTGTTTTTTTTTTCTTTCTTTCTTTTTTTTTTTTTTTGCTATAGAGCATGTGTGCTCACGAGAGAGAGAGAGAGAGAGAGAGAGAGAGAGAGGGAGGGAGGGGTGGAGTGGAGAGAGGGAGGTGAGGAAAAATCACCTCCCAGGGGACAAGTCCGTGCCACAATCCCTTTTGTCCCCTCTCAGGATTCTGGGCACACACGCACCTGGTGTGATTTTAAAGCCACCAGGATTCAAACTGTAGCTGGCTAGGAGGGACAGCACCCTAACCTCCATGCCACCACAGGCCCCTGCTCCATCCTCTCTCACTGTAGACGCTAGCTTGTCTAGACTAAGGCCTGGTAAGGGTTAGGGTGTGCAGTGGAGGCAACCTCTCACCTCCCAGCGGAAAACCAGCAGCAGCTGGGCAGCCCCAGCTTTCTGCCCAGCACATGCCAAGACGCGCTGTCCACGTGCCTGTCCACGTGCCTGCCGCTGAACAGGCTCGTGGCCCACGGCAAGACAGAACTTCCCGGGCCTGCAGGACGGCCCGGGAAGAAGTGGCACGAAGCAGCTCGGTACTGACCACGGCTGGGGGCCAGCAGACCGCCCAGGTAGGGGAGGCTCACTCTCTCCAGCTGGTCCAGCTTCTCCTGCAGCTTGCGCACCTGGCTGTCGGAGCGGCTGACGCGCTGCCGCAGGCTCCTCAGCTCGCCGTTCTTCTTCTCCACCTGCTCACGCAGGCAGCACACCTGGCTCTTGCTCTGGCGGGCGGAGAAGCAGTAGGAGTGCAGCGAGTCGATGAGCCTGCAGGCGCCTGATGCCGACAGGATGACCTCGTTAATGGACATGGGGCTGGCATCGCTGAGCTCGCTCTGCACCGCTTCCGCGGCAGGCTGTGGCGTGACGTCGGCCGGTGGGGCTGAGGGGCTCTGGGACGGCTTCTGAGGTGTGGCCGTGAGCGAGGAGCCCGGGGGGCTCTGGGCCAGGCCCTTTTCGGGGCCCAGGCTGGTCCCGCTGCAGCCTGGCTCCACGTCTCTCTTCAGCCTCTTACGGTCCCCAGGCTCCCGGGGCACGGACGGCCTCTCCCGAGCATGCTTGGAGGAGAAACTGTAGGAGTGCAGTGAGTCGATGAACCTGCATGCCCCGGAGCCTGGGGGGGAGAAGTCGTCCTTGGAGATGCCACTCCTATCTGCCAGGCCCCCGGAGCTGGGGGCGGTGGTGTCCCCATGGCTGCCAGCGTCTGCAGCAGGCTCCTCTGCTGGCCCCTGGCTGCCCGCTGCCGGTCCTGCAGGGGCCAGCCCTTCTGGAGTTCTCTCCTGGCCCACAGCTGTTGGGGCGGGGGCAGGCCCGGGCCAGGCCTCTGCCTGCAGTGCTGCTCGCTCCAGTTTGAGGGACTCGGGCCTGGCCATGGGGTCTTCAGCCGGGGCCAGCGCCCACCCTGCGGCTCCCTTCCTGGCCGCTGTGTTCGTGGGCCCCCTCACGCCCCCAGGGGCCTTGCGGGCGTCCTTTCTCCGGGTGCGGCCATGGCCCCCAGCGCCCCTCTTCTCCGCCAGCTGGAAGATGGAGGGCACGGCTGTGGGCTTGAGCAGGCGGTGCTGGTCCTCCAGCCTCTTGGAGAAGCTGTCTTTGGTGAAGTGCTCGCTGCAGAGGAAGGAGTACTTGGTGGGCGTCCAGTTGTCCCTCTGCACCGCCTTCAGCCACTGGAGCAGACGCTTCGAGTCCTTGAGAGGAAACCTGGGGACAGGCAGCATGGGGTCAGCAAGGGGCAGCAGGCCTCACCCGAACCGCTGGACAGAACGCCAGCAGCGAAACCTCACCCTCAGCGACCGGGCTGGGAGACACGTCACTGCGCAGGACCTTCGGCCCGGCCACCTGTTCCTGGGGCAGAAGGTGAAAGGCCATGGCCCACCCTCCATGAGTTATGTCCTCCCCGTGGCAGGCTGTGACAGGCGCCCCGTGGGGACGCAGGCTGCTCTGCGCAAGACAGCCAGCACGACAACAGGGCACAGGAAACAGCTCCTGGGGAACCGGCTGGCCGGCCCGCACTGTGCGCCTGGGAGGACAACAGGGCACAGGAAACAGCTCCTGGGGAACCGGCTGGCCGGCCCGCACTGTGCGCCTGGGAGGACAACAGGGCACAGGAAACAGCTCCTGGGGAACCGGCTGGCCGGCCCGCACTGTGCGCCTGGGAGGACAACAGGGCACAGGAAACAGCTCCTGGGGAACCGGCTGGCCGGCCCGCACTGTGCGCCTGGGAGGACAACAGGGCACAGGAAACAGCTCCTGGGGAACCGGCTGGCCGGCCCGCACTGTGCGCCTGGGAGGACAACAGGGCACAGGAAACAGCTCCTGGAGAACCGGCTGGCCGGCCCGCATTGTGCGCCTGGAAGGACAACTTTGGCACCGATACCAGGCCGGTAGCTCCCGTACGGAGAGCCAGGCTGGTGGCGGCAGCAGAAATGAGCAAGAGGCCAGAGGGCACCCTGTTAGGGCACAGGCAGCTGCCGACAGGGCCTGGCTCTGGGGGAGGGCCGGCAAGCTGCACTCCGTCAGGCCGCCCTCCCTCAGCCAGTGTGCAGGGTGCTCCTTTGTGACCAGCAGATGGTGCAGTGGTTATGTCACTGGACTCCCACAGAGTCTACCGCAGCTCGAGTCCCGGACCGGTGGCTTAAACCTCACACCAGGTGCACGTGTGTGTCCGAGATCCTGAGAGAATAGAGAAGGAACTGCAGTGTGGCTATCCCCCGAGGGGTGATTTCTCTTTCTCTCTCTGCATCTCTGGTGAGTGCACACGCCCAGTAGTAACTTCTCTCAAAACAAAACAAAAAGGCTGCTCCCTTTACACAGCGCCCAGCCAGGTGGTGTCTGTGACTCATGCAGATGAGGTGGCTCACAGGACAACTGGTGGCCAGCACTGTGGGAAGAGAATGGGGAGTTACCTTTTTTTTTTTTTATTTAAGTAAGGAGAAGGTTTTTTGTTTATTTATTTTTAATTTGACCAGAGAGGGACAGAGTGAGAGACTAAGAAAGAGAGGGAAAGCAAGCCACCAGGTCCAGGACTAGAACCGTGGCCAGTCATGTGGGAGTCCAGTGCCCTTAACCATCATGCCACCTGCTGGCCCCTGGAGTTACTGTTTAATGAGGGGAAGGCCAAGAACATCTGGAGACCCAGCGCTGATGGCCACAAAGGGCGGTGTGCTCAGTGCCCCTGAGCAGCAGGCTTAAATGTGGACAGGACCACCCAGCCACGTGGCCGCCTGGGTTCCCATCCGGGCTCTCCCTG
This sequence comes from Tupaia tana, assembly GCA_026018925.1. Lineage (NCBI taxonomy): Eukaryota > Metazoa > Chordata > Mammalia > Scandentia > Tupaiidae > Tupaia > Tupaia tana. The sequence goes on from JAKSZU010000001.1 coordinate 493,538, forward strand.
TTCCTGGGGGCACGCACATGCCCCGGACCCTGGCTGGCATGGGCTGACCCTGGCATGGGGGCCCCACTGGGCCAAGCTTGTCTCTCTCCGATGGAAGAAATGAATACACTTTTAAACGGTCAAGACGGGACCAGCAAATGGTGCAGCAGTTCCGTCACTGGACTCCTGCATGTCCAACCACGGTCCGAGTCCTGGATCTGGTGGCTCGAAAAATCACACTGGGCATATGCGTGTGTGCCCAAGATCCCAGGAGCAGAGCCAGGGGCGACTGTGGCATGGCCCGGGGGAGGGGGGTTCTCACTTTCCCTCTGTCTCCTCCCCCGCACCCCCGTGAGTAAATGCATCCTAAGGCAAAACCTCTCAAAAAAAGAGTCAAGGTGTTTTTAATACGAAAAGAAAAAAAGCTGGGGAAAAACACACAACCAGCGCAGGGAGATGCTGGGCACGACGTGCAGCCCGCTCCTAGTTCGCTGCCCAGAAAGACACTTAGTAACCACCCGCCGAGGCCACTGGGTCCTGGGCGGCCGGCCCCGCAGGCCCAGAGCCAGAGACCCCAGGGCCGCGCGACTTCCCCGGCCGCCGCAGCCCGCCCCACCGGACCGCGGCCTGGCTGGCGCCGGGAGCCGGGGCGAGGGCGCAGGTGCCGGGGGCAGGGCCGCCGGGGCTCTCGGGGACCCTGCCGACCACCGCCCCGGCCGGCGCGGGCTCGGGGAGCGCAGCCCCTTGCGCCGGCAGCTCCCGCGTGCGGATCCGCCGGGACCGACCCGGAACGGCCGGGCCCGCGGGCGAGCGCCGAGGCCGGCGGCCGCAGCCCTTCCTCCCGCAGCGCGCCCGGCTCGGGACCCCGCGGCCCGGCCGGAGTCAGGAAGTGCCCGTCTGCTCGGCCACACTTGGGGCGAGCGCGGCGCCGAGCCCCGGAGACGCCGCACGGGCGGCCACAGCGAGCGCGCCCCGGGTGGGTCCGCGGAACCGGCGGCGCAGCCCGAGCCCGCGGGCCGGGAGGAGTGTCCGCGCGGCGGCCGGCGCGGGCAGGTGGCGGCGCGGCGGGAGGTGGCCGGGCGGCGGGCGAGCTCCGGGGGCCGCGGCGGCCCGGGGCGCCAGGCCCAGAGACGGCGGCTCGGGCCAAGGTCACACAGCGCCGCGCCCCGCGCCCGGGCCCCGCGCGGCCTCAGTTTCCCCGCGGCCCGGCGGGGGCGTGGCGGCGGGCCGGGCCGGGCCGTACCTGTGGAAGGAGACGGCGCGCTTCTCGCCCTTGCCCTGCCGGTTGGAGCAGTTCACGGCGGCGCAGCAGATCACCATCGCGGGCCTCGGCCCAGCGCGCCAGGCCCGGCCCTCGCCGCCCGCCGCCCGCTCGCCGCCCGCGGACCGCCCCGGGGGAGGGAGCGAGCGCCGCGGCGACAGGCTCGGGACGTGGGCCGCCACAACGCGCCGTACGGCAAGATGGCGGAGCGCACCCGCCGTCCCGCGCCCCTGCCCGCCGCGCGCTCGGGCGTCCTAGGGCCGGCGGGGCGCAGCCGGGCCCGCGGAGCATCCTCGGCGGCCGCGCGGCGGGGCGGGCGGCGGGCAGGGGCCGGGCCGGCGGAGCCGCGGCGTGCGGACACATGGGTGCCGGGGCCGTCCGTACGGCAAGATGGCCGCGCCAGCCCGCCTCCGGCCCGCCTCCGTCGCCCGGGCGGGCCGTCCCCGGTCCCCTGCGCGGGGCAGCGCCGCCCGGGGCGCGCGGAGTTCGGCCGGGACGCACGCCTGTCGCCGGCCCGCTAAGCCGCTCCGCTCCGTCCGCGCGGCGGCCCCGGGCGCGCGGCCCCGTCCGTACGCCAAGATGGCGGCGCCCTGCGCTTCCGCCCCGAGCCGGAAGTCGCGCTCCGACCGCGCCCTCGCTTCGATTGGCCTCCGCGGCGTCCCGTCGCGGCGTCGCGCTGCGGGCCCGTCGGAGCGACGCCGCCCGGGTTAGTCGGTTGCCGGACGGGGAAGATGGACGCAGGTGAGGAGGTGCCGTCGGCGGTTTCTGGCTGGGGAGGCGGGCGGCTCCGGGCCGCGGGCGCCTCGGAAGCCTCTCGTCCCTCCGGGAGCGCCGCGGCCGTTGCGGACTCAGCAAGCCGGAGGCTGGGAGCGGAGGGCGGCGGGCCGGCCTGGCCTGGCCCCGGGCGGAGACGCGCTAGCGCCGGCTTGGGGGAGTCGCCGGAGCCTGGGGGCGACCCCGGCTCCAGCGGCCGCCGCTGCCGGGCCTGGGCCGGGAGCCGCAGGACCTCGTCTCCTGCACGTTTGGAGAGTCAGGGCCGGGGCCGCCGCGGGCCCGCAGGTCCAGGGACGTTCCTACGCCCGCCCTCGTCCATCCCGCAGACGCATTAGCCCTTCCTTCCCCGGGCCCGTTGCGGCGCCGCACCCCTGCAGCGGGCGAGGGCGGCCAGAGGGCCTCCTTGTCTCCCGGTTGCAGCATCACTTCGGCAGGTTTTAGTTGGACACGGGGTTGCGGCTCACTTAGCGGCGGAAGCCTAGTCCCCGCGGCTCTGGTGACATTTGTCTTTGAGAACACCAGACGTGTTAGCGTTTGCAGCCCGAGACAAGGAGCAGGCCTTACGTCCAAGTTCCGACTGCGGTGCGTGATCACACCCACTCTGACAGGACCCCGGGCGCTGCTGTCCTGGGGTCAAAGGAACTGGTGAAGGCCCTGCTGAGGGCTACCAAAACATGTCTGGCGTTTCTGGGATGTGCCAGAGTCTCCCTCCTGGCAGGACGCTGCTCCGTTGGAGGGGTGAGGAGTGGCCCACCCTCCCCGCCCCTGAGCCGGGAAGGTGTTGTGTCCTTGACCACGTGTGGTTCTGTCCCCGCTGCTTCTCAGACTGTTCAGCCAAACCCCGGATCGTAAAGAGCCTATGGTGGAGACGTGGACAAAATAGCCGGACACACCTGCCCTGAGTCGCTGACGCCCTCAGCATGAGACCAGTGGGCGCAGGGTGGTGTAGGGAGGGTCGTGGCCATGCTGGACCTGGAGCCACGGCTGCCGGGAGGGCTGCCCTGCAGGTTGAGTTCTGAACTCAGATCAGTACAAAAGGGAGTCTTGTAGGCTGGGCTCAGAGGCTGGGGCGCTGAGGGCAGAGAGGTGACCTAGGGGCCAGCAGGTGGCATGAAGTTTAAGATGCTGGATCCCACATGGCCAGTTGTGGTTCTGGTCCTAGACCTGGTGGCTCACAAATCACACCAGGTGCACATCCACACATGGCCCAAATCCCAAGAGCAGAGCCGAGGAGAGGGCGTTGCAGCGTGGCTGTCCCCCGGGGGTGGCTTGCTCTCCTACATCCTCCCTGACTCCATCTCCATCTCCAGTGAGCTCACACGCCCTACAAGAAGGAGAGAGAGCGGCGGCCTGTGTCCGAGCCCGGGGCCCGCTGTCACAGCAGGGCCTGGCACTCTGAATGGCGGGGTGACCCACTGGAAGGTTTGAGAGAAGCAACGTGATGGGCTTGGGCCCGACAGACTAGCGCTGGCGCCTCTGGGGGACATCCTGCAAGGTCAGGGCTGGAGCACTGGGGACGGAGGCCTAGGTCAGGAGGATCTGCGCAGAAGGTCAGGAGAAGGGCCTCTTTACAAAGTAGGAACTAGAAGGGAACGGGCTGAGAGGAGGGGTTGAGGTGCCACTGAGGGTTACCGGCCACGTTAAGAGCCCTGGAGAGACCCAGGAAGCCCTGCTTGGTGGGGAGCTGTCAGGAGTTGGACCGCGTGTGCAGCAGCCCCCAACCTTCCTGGTGCCAGGGATGGGCCTCGGGGAAGGCAATCCCGCCATGGATTGGGGGTGGTCTCTGGTGACCCGAGTGCCCCAGATCCAGTACCGCCACTGACATGGCAGACCAAGCCTCGCTCACTGCCCCCCCAGCACAGCGAGGTTGGGGGACAGGGGCATCAGCAGTCTACGGCTCGGGTCCCAGCAGGCCGTGGGCTGTCATTGGTCCATGGCCCGGGGTTGGGGGTCTCTGGCCTGCGGGTCTGGAGCTAAGGAACAAGTCTTGGCTAGAAAAGTGTGGGAGGGCACCCTGCTGAGGTCTCCGTCTGAGAGTGGTGAGGGTGCGAGCCAGGGCGGGAAGCAGGGCTGCTGGCTTGGAGAGGCCTAGAGGCAGATGTGGCTGGCTGTGCTCTCCACCAAGCCACCAGACTGACGGTCACAACGCACTCCTGGTTCGCAGTGGTGGAAGGTGCCGGCAGTGCTGGGGCCAGCGGGTAGCACGAAGGATAAGGCGCTGGATCCCACATGGCCGACTGCGTGGTTAGTCCCAGATCAGATGGCTTGAAAATCATGCCAGGCGCATGTGTGTGCTCCCAGAAATCTCAAGAGAAGAACAGAGAAGAAGGGATCACAGTGTGGCCATCCCCTCTTGGGGGGTAATTTCTTATTTTCCTGTCATGGTTTCTCTTTGGCAAGCACAAGCACTCTGTAGCTAGCTAAAAAACTAAAAATGTCCATTGTTGGAGGACAAACTCGCACCATAGCTTGCGCCTCCAGGGTTGTGCGCTATGTGGCATGGCTGGTCGTGGAGGGGTGACAACCAGGGACTTCTGAAGAAGGGCAGAGGCTGCTGGAGCCCAGGGAGCTGGTGCAGGAGCCGTGGCCCTCACTTAGGCCAGTGCACCACGGCAGAGACTCTGAGCTGTAGTTTGACGCCTGTCTCGGGTTCTCACCCACTGAGCAGAGCCGGGAGCTTCACCCCATTTCACAGGTGAGGAGACTGAGACCCAGGAGGTTCAGTCATGTGTCATGCAGCAGGCCCGCGTCTCCAGAAGCACACCTTCATAGAGAGTACAAGGGAGTGCCTCTTCCTCCACTGTGCAGTGAGATCGGGAGGGTGCGTGCTGGGCGGTCTGCTCTGAGCGCCCCAGCCTGTGGCAGACGAGCAGTGCTGGAGCTGTGGCCCTGGCAGTGTTCGCCTTCAGCTGGGGCCTCCCCGTGCCCGTGTCGCCCTGTCTACAGCACAGAGCCCCGAAGCTCTGCAGCGATCGTTCCTCCTTTTTGTCTTTATTCACGCGTCCTGTGCACCAGCGGGGCATGCAGCGCTCTGCAGAGTCCACTGCAGTCCCTCTCCAGCTCGTCGGATCCCAGGCCCTTGCATACGTGCCTGGCATGCTTCATCCCTCCAGGCCAGGGATTCGAACTGGGTCACCACTTGGGGCCAGCTTACTTTGGGTGGTGCATCGCACTGCCCACAGAGCCATCCCTGGAGTAGTGCCTCAGGACTGGGAGGAAGGCAGGTGGGCCGTCACTGGCTCTCCAGTAGGAGCAGCACAGGCCCCAGGTCCCTGCGCATGGCAAGGGCACGGGCAGCGCCGTAGGGTGGATGGCTGGTCCGCACGTGTACTTCCTTCTGGGGGAAGCTGTTAGGTTTGTTCCACCAGATTCTGTTCTGTTGTGCTGCCCCAGATGGTGCACCTGTTTCCTTACCACGCCCCCTGCTAGTGTCCTCCAGGGATGGCCCTGTTGTGAGGGACAGTGGGCACAGTGTGTCCACAGCAGCCCTGGAGCTGTGTGTGGGACCAGCTAGGGGAACCAGAGGCCTTAGCACTCCTGGATCAAGGACAGCGTGAGCCAGGGCAGGGGACCCCTTGGGCCCACAGAGAACCCGCCCTCTGGCCATGCCACTTTGCAGCTGCTGTGCTCTCTTCAGGTGTCTAGCCTCCTGCTAGCCCTGGGTTTCCCCTGGAACCTGTGGCCACACAGCACAGGGCGTCTGAGTTACAGCAGCGAGGGGTGGCAAGTCAGCGCCAACCTGGCACCTCATTACCCTCCCTCTGAAGTCGGCTTCCCTTCCTATAAAACTGGCTGGTAACCCAGGGCCTCATGCTCCGCACTGCTGTGTCAGTGACCCCACCTTGGAACGCGGCCAGACGTTGTTCCCAGCCTCCAGACGCGCCGTCTCACTCCTGGTCTCCTTTGTTGTTTGTTTCCGGTGCGTGCTTGTGCCACGAGGGGTGTGTGCTGCCCAGAAGGTGTGCAAGCCACCCCATCGGGAGTGAGCCTGCCTGCCTTGCTCATCGCTCCTTCCTTGGGCTTTTGGGCAGTCGCTCGTACATGCCTGGTGTGTGTCTCAAGCCACTGGGTCTGGGGTTCAAACCATATGGTTGGCCATTGGCATCCAGCCGCTTTGACCACCAAGCCAGGGACTGGCCCTGTTTTGGATTTTGCTCGAGGGCATACGCGCTTGCTGAGAGACGGGAGAGTGCTGAGGGAGAAGGCACCCATGGGCGGCTTCTGCAGCCCGTTCTCTTTGGTTTCCCCTTTGTGATCTTGGCCAGGCGTGCGTATGCGCCCAGTGTGTCTCTCTTTTTTTTCTAATACTCCTTTTTTAAAAAAAAAAAAAAAAAAAAAAAAATCATTTAAGTTTATTTATCATCATCCTCTTTTTTGGTTATAGGGCTTGTGCGCTCGCCAGGAAGAGAGAGAGACAGAAAGCGAGAAATCACCCCCCGGGGGATGGCCGTGCCACAGTCTCTTCTCCTCCATTCTCCTCTCGATCTTGGGCACACATGCACACGCACCTGGAGTGAGTTTAAGCCACCGGGTCCAGGACTTGAACCGTGGTCGACTACATGGGAGTCCAGCGACATAGCCATTACTCTAACTGCTGGTCCATCATCATCATCATTATTATTTTCCAGTTTTGATCAGAGAAAGAGAGAGAGGGAAAACGAGTCAGCCAGCCAGCCACCAGGTCCAGGACTCGAACTGTGGTTGCCCATATGTGAGTCCAGCGCCTTAACCACCCCACCACCTGCTGGCCCCACGCCCAGTGTGTTTCTGAAGCAACCATGCAGTTGACCACGTGGGATCCAGCTGCCTTAAAACACCAAGCCAGGGGCTGGTCCAGTGTATTTTTAGTGTGGGAAGCTGGGCATGCCTGAGCACGCCACGTCGCAGTGCGCCAGGCCTCCCCCAGCTTGAAGGCACACATGTTTTTAGTCGGAAGCTGGGGTCTCGGAAGGACTCTGACGTCCACAGAGCATCCCAGTGCCGGTACTGTGGGAGTTACTGTCCTGCAGCGTTGGGCGTGGCAGTCAGACGGGTGCAGTTGGCCCCAAAACTTTCCAAGTCTCCATATTAGATAGAGCCTAGAGGTCAGGGTGGAGGCTGTTTCCAAGAGACAGCAGGGACATGGTTTTTATCGTGGCTCCGTGAAAGACAGGCATGGACCTGAGTCATCTCAACTCAGCTGCCGTGATCCGGCACGGGGGCTGCACCGGAGTCGTCGGCCCAGTCACCAGGCTGCTGGGTGGACCGTGCTCTGAGCACGCAGGCAGGCCACAGCCAGTTAGCAGCACCTGAATGAGGCCTGGGCTGCACCTGCCAGGCCAGCACTGCCCGTCCTGCTGTGGGAGAGGGGCCTGGCCTGGGTTCCCACAGCCCAGAGCCCTCCAGGCAGTGCCCGAAGCTGCTGCTGCTGTGGCTTTGGGGGTCCTGCCTTTGCCATCAGCTCTTTCGAGTCCTGCCCAGGGTGTGGCCACACATCCGGCTAGGCTTTAGGTGGAGGAAGACGCATGCCCCTTTGTCCCTGTGAGATCTCTGTCCTTGACGTTAATGGCAATTGCTACCATTGGAGCCACCTCTCACGGGGGACCTCACAGGGACCTCACAGCTGCGTGGCCACGCCGTCCTGTCCTTACCCCTTTTTGTGGATGAGGGGATGTCTGCATGTAGAGGTTGAGTCAGCCCACAACCTGTGCGTCCCCAGCTGGGGTTTGGGCCCTGGCTGCCCGTACCCAGAGCCTGCTGCTGCCCTGCAGCCCAGAGGCGCGGCTCACAGGAGCATGCGCGCACGTGGGGCTGTCAGGTAATTAGGAATAGCCGACGGGGTGCCTAAGTCAGAGGGGAAGTGCAGAAACACGGGGAGTCCTGCGGTGGCTGGGCAGCACGCTGCAGACGCTCTTCATCGGCTCCCTGACTCCATGTCCCGTCCACACACTGGGCACAGCACATGTGAGGTCTCTTCGCTCTGCCTCAGCTCCCCGCACGGTCGGTGCAGCCACAGCCCGTGGTGAGCACCCCGCGCCTCTGGGGGCTTACGATTCCCTGGTCTTTCACCTGGTGCTGAGCTGAGTCCTCCCTTGCATGGACAGAAAAAAGAGAGTAATTTCTCTCTCTCTCTTTTTTTCTGACCTTTAGGTCTTGTTACATCTAAACTAAGTGCTTGGGTCGGGGGGCTTCCCTTTGCTTGGCCTGGCCCTTCCCTGGCCTGTCCCCTCCGAGCAGCTGCCAGGAGCCGCCTGGTGGCCTAGATGCCGAAGGGCTCAGGAGGAGGGTGTGGGCCTGCTCTGCTCTCTCCTGGTCCTGGTCACAGGCTGTTCCTTGTGGTTTATACTCATGCTCTGGTGCAGGGTGGCCGCCAGTGGTCTCTCTGGTCCTGTGTTGTGAACTGTGCAAGTTCCATAGACGCCTGTCTTTGCTTTCTCCAGCTACCCTGACGTACGACACCCTCCGGTTTGCCGAGTTTGAAGATTTCCCTGAGACCTCAGAGCCTGTTTGGATACTGGGTAGAAAATACAGTGTTCTCACAGGTACGGGCCTCCCAGCAGCCGCTGTCCTGGCCGCATGGTCCTCACCTGCGTTTGCGGCTGTTGTCTGCCGACCCCCACCACGTGTGCCTGCAAACCTAAGGCCTTGTGTGTGCTTTTCCCTTTAAACAACCAGAGAAGGAGGAGATCCTGTCCGATGTGGCGTCCAGACTTTGGTTTACATACAGGAAGAACTTCCCAGCCATTGGTAAGTGGCCGTTTGGTACGGCACCATGTTTGAGGAAGGAGGGAAACCAGACTGCAGCGGTGTGGCCGACACCTCGGTGATCCTGGGAGTATGCTCCTGCACGCTCACGCCAGCCCGGCAGTGCTGGCCCAAGCCCAGCTCACCCTACACTGAGCCTGCAACCAGGGTGGTGAGTGTGGCCAGCACGTCTATGGAAGGTGCGGGGAGTGGTCAGCCCTGGTGGGCAGCGCGTCTGTGGAAGGTGCAGGGCGTGCGGGGAGTGGTCAGCCCTGGTGGGCAGCGCGTCTGTGGAAGGTGTGGGGAGTGGTCAGCCCTGGCGGAGGTTTTGGTCAGGTGTGTCCTGGGCCATTGCTGCATGGCTCTGCTCTGACGTGGTCAGGATGTCGTGCAGCCTTTGCTCTGTGACGTCGTCTTTTCTAGCGTGTGCCACACGTAGCCAAGGGGAGGTTTGAAGGGCAGCCAAACGTGCTAAACACGAAAGAGACGCTTCACACTTGCGTACCCTGGAGGGGAGGGGATGAGGACGGTCCCTGGGCCTTGCCTGTGACCTCGGAAAGTCCATTGGGACCAGCAGTCAAGGACTTGGGTGAACAGTGCCCCCTAGTGGCCAGTGATGACTCGGCCCTCCTCCTAGATTCAGTCTCAAGGGTTCTCTGAAAGTGAGGCGGGAGCGAAACGGCCCTGCCAGCCGATTACCAGGAACACCCGGGAAATGAGACACGCGCCCCGCGGGCTGTGCGAGGCGACCTGCACTGTGTTCCAGGAATAGCGGCTGACCCCGTCAGCAGCACACTGTACCGCCCTCGGTCTGCACGTAGCTGGCCCCTTTCCCCTCTGGCGTTGCGAGAAAGAGGAGCAGAGCTGGAGAGGCCACCGCTGCATGCACGTCGGCCGGGGGTGGGGGCGGCAAGGCTGAGGCAGCTGGAGTGCAGCGCTGCGGGGCTGGTGCACACGCGAGGTGTCCAGCTGGGTCCAGACCTCCCTCAGCGTGCTGGGTGTGTGCAGGTCCGTGAGCGGGGCCAGCTGCGTGGAACCGGCTGGGTGCTGTTTCTTGCTCAGGAAGAAAAGAATGGGTAACGTGCAAGTGAGCTCCCCTCCCACATTTGTCCCCAGGGACGGCTTGCTCTGCTCTCACAGTGGGGAGAGGGCCCTGTCCCTGTCCCTGTCCCTGTCCCCGGGGACGGCTTGCTCTGCTCTCTCAGTGGGGAGAGGGCCCGCCCCCGGTGCAGGGCTGAGTGCTGTGCATTGGGAGTTCGTCCACATGGTCAGCTGCATGTCGAGTCCTGGCCGCCCAGGGACGTGCTGGGTGCATGCACACCCCAAGATGCTACTGAGACAGAGGGGAGGATTGCGGCATGGTCACACCCACCAGGGCCTTTTCTCTGCCCCTCATGCTTCTCTGGCAGTTGGAAAACAGTGGGTGACTGTGTGGCCACACTGCCCAGAGGAGGGCCTGTCCTCCCCGTGCGTGAAGGAGCTGCCCGTGGCTGGGGTGGGAGAAGTCAGGACCGCAGGCCTCGTGGCCCGGCCCCTGCACTGCTGCTCCTCCACCGCAGCACAGTTACCTACCTGCCCTCGCCCTGCGCACAGGCCCCCTCCTGTCACAGCGGCCCTGTGATTCTCATGCTCCCGCTGTGGCTGGCGGGATAACTCCCTAGATGTCTGTCCTATTATGCATGTTGTCAGTCTTCCGGGCCCAGAGAGCAGATGTGAAGTGACAGGGCCCGGGCTGGGCGTCGTTGTCTTCCTCCATGTTGCCGACAGGTGCCTAGCCTGGGCGGTTCCATAAAGGAGGTGGGCGTGTGCTTACAGCGCGGGAACTGGCAGCGGGGAGTCTGAGCCTGGGCCTACAGCATGGCTGGCGGAGCAGAGGAAGGCGGCGGGTGCGTGCAGAGAGCTCCTGGCCCGTCCCTCTTGTGTAGCTACCAGTCCTCAGAGAACTAACCCTCCGTGAGAGCTGGGGCCCCAGTTGCCAGGTGTCGCTGCCGGCAGGGTGCAGTCCCTGTGCGAGCCTCACCCTGGGCACACGAGGAAGCCCGGTGGCACTGGGCCCCTTGCGGCGCTGACCATGTGCTCCTGCCACACGGGTATCTGGGGATGCCTCCCGGCCTTAGCAGCACACGTGCTGGGAGGGCCAAGAGCTGTTTCAAACCACCACCATGTGTGGCCCCTCGGCACCCCTGGGCATTGTCAGGCCTTTGCTCATTGGCCTTCGTGGCAGTCAGAGGGTCCTCCTCGTCCAGCCTTGTGCTCCGAGGTTCCTCGTGGGGCGTGGTCTCAGCACTGGGCAGGCCCGCCTTTGGCTCCGTGGCTGACTCCCACGTGGTTCACTGTTTCAAGGGCAGTTCATCGGGATGTCGCACTCCCTCGCAAGCGTGGCCCAGGGGTTACTGAAGCCCCAGGCAGGCATTGCTGGAGGCAGCACCACGCCGTGGGTGAGGTGTGCGTGACGAGGACCCCTGCTTGTGCGGTGCCAGGAGACACTGGTCCTGCTGTGCCGTCTGAAGGACTTCTCTCTCCATCCACACACAGGGGGGACCGGCCCTACCTCGGACACAGGCTGGGGCTGCATGCTGCGGTGTGGACAGATGATCTTTGCCCAAGCCCTGGTGTGCCGCCACTTAGGCCGAGGTGAGCCATGCTGGGGGCTGCGAGTGGCGTGGTTTAGAGCAGACCCCAAGCAGCACGAGTTGCAATTTGCAAACACCGACTTCGAAGGGCGCCAGTAGCGGCTCCTCTAGAGAGCCTTTAAGCTGCCCGCCTGTTTCCTGCCCCGGTGGGGTTCGTTGTGGTGGGGGCGTGGATGAGTCTGGAATCCTAGAGAGCTCGGCTCTTCTCTTCGGGAAGGTTTCCCTGCCACCCACGTCCTGAGTAATAGGCTGAAGACCTGCTTTCATTCCACGTGGGACTGACCTCCTGTCTCCGACAGATTGGAGGTGGGCACAGCGGACGCAGCAGCCAGACAGCTACTTCAGCGTCCTCAACGCTTTCATCGACAGGAAGGACAGCTACTACTCCATCCACCAGATAGGTGGGCGCCCAGCATGGGCAGTCCCTGTGGGCCCCGGAGATCTCTCCAGGCCTGTGGTCTGCGGGCCTGGGGCTCTAGACCACTCTGCCTGTGGGCACCAGGGGTCTGGCACCTGCTCAGCCTCTAAGCCTGGCCCTGCCCTGCTGTGCGTGTGGCTGGTGGTGGCCTGCTCCTTGTCACAGAGTCTGTGAGTTAGACTCGACCTAGAGGGCTGTCCCCTCTCTGGCCTGTCGGCAAGTGCAACACTCAAACACAAGGGCCGAGGGTGACCAGCCGGCCTCACGTTAAGTTCCCTGGCCTGAGCCGCGGGCCCTCACTCACACATGGGGTGAGCACGTGGTGGAGGGCCCTGTGCTTTCTCCAGACCGTGGTGAAGGCCGTCGTCCCAACCTCGGGTCTGGACCCTCCTGTGTGGCCTGTCCTGGGTCACATGTCCACATGTGGGGGTTGGGAGGCAGCGGGTGCCAGGTCAGGGCGGGATGTGTGGCTTACCTGGGTCCGTTTCCTGCAGCGCAAATGGGAGTCGGCGAAGGCAAGTCGATAGGCCAGTGGTACGGGCCGAACACGGTCGCCCAAGTCCTCAAGTACGTACTGAGCGCCGCCCAGCCCTCTCAGGGGCCGCGTGGGCATCCCCGGATGCAGAGACCCTCCCAGTTCTTCGTTGCTGCAGGAAGTGAGGTGTCCCCGTTCTATATGTGGGGCCCTCAGGAAGTCCCATGGAGGTGCCCATGCCCAGTGGTCCTGTCGGTCGGAGTTTTTTTAATAGCCAGGAGGCACTTGTGCTCCCCAGAGAGAGAAACCCCAGTGGGGCAGTCACAGTGCTATAGTCCTTTCCCCCGGTTCTCCCTCCCGGCAGGATTTTGGGTGCACACACTTGCCTCGTGTGTTTTCTAGCTGCCAGGGCTGGGATTTGAACCGCAGACGGCCATGTAAGCGGGCTCCCTGTGCTTTCCAACAAAGCCCTCCGTGACCCAGACCACGTCCGCGATGTGCCTGTTCTGGCTGGGGCACAGGCCTCCTGGAGCAGGGTCTCCTGTGGTCTGCAAAGTTGGGGCCAGCCTGGAAACACGCTTCTAGGGGAGAAGCTGCCGTGCACGGCTATGCGCTGGCTAGAGGTCAGCACCCTGGTGTCCGCCCATCTGCCCTGGCCTGGGAAGGGCCCTGTGACTGCGCACTCCTCCCCGCCTGGCTGGAGTACAGCGCCCATACCTCCCCGAGCCCCACCTCTGCTCACCTTCCCGGTGCCACGTCTGAGCGTTGGCCTACACCCCGCCCCCTGCTGCCACCGGCTTATGTGTCTCTGGCTATTCCACAGGGCCAGGGCGGGTCTGGTCTTCTCTACTGGTCAGGGTTGCTCAGCCTGGCCCAACCCCTCTGTGGTGCGCCAGGGGCTCACCCACCCAGGCCTTCCTCCTGATGGGCTGGGCCGCCAACTCCCGGGGCTGTCTCAGGCCTCGACACTCCCTCTAAACCCTGCCGTGTGCGTCTCTCCACTCCACGTCTCACTCCTGACTGTTCTGCGGGGTCCTCTGTCCCTGCGGCCACCGGCTTTCTCCTCTCACCCAGAACCTTGGCATCTTCCTGGACACGGCTTCCCCTCCCACTTCCCAGCCTGCCCTGCCCGAGTCCTCCCGGCCCTGCAGCTCAACCCTCACCAGTGCTTCTCTCCGGCTGCTGCCCCAGCACCCGCCCAGGTCACCAGCGTGTCTTCGTGTCGAACCTGAGCTAGCTCCCTTCAGCCGCAGACACAGTGCTCATCACGGGTGCTCGCTCTCGCATACGCAGGCCCCTCACCATCCCCAGGCTGGTCCCGGGGAGCCCCCATGCCCAGGGCTGGCCCCCCAGTAGAGACGACCCAGGTTGTCCCGTGGGGTGGCTGTGCGTTTCGCCTCTACACCCAGATGTCCAGGGCCGGTGACTGCCCACAGCCCCCACCGGCCCCTCCCTGCCCAGCCTGTCTTCCATGGTGGATGGCAACATTGGGCCTGCAGGGTGGACCCAGAGGATCTGTGTCCTCTCCAGCGCCCAGGCCCGGCCAGTGTCTGTTGTCTCTACCATTCCCACATAGGCCACTGCTTGTCTGTCTTCCCGTGAACTTTTCTGCCACCAGGAGTCGCTCCCAGTGGCAGCCCACCATTTTTTAAGAATGTCCAGCCCCATAGCACTCACGGACAGATGGCTGTAGGCAGGCGGGCTGCCCTGTGAGCTGGCCCACCACCTGCACTCCCCTCGGAGTTCTCACACGGGCTGCACCTCTCCCAGCACCTTCCTGGCTCGCCCCGTCAGCCGTGCCTCACCCCCGCCTGTCCCCCATCAAGGCAGCCCTCCGCCTGCCCCGTGACGTCTGCTCCTGAGGGCCACACGTGTCTTTCTTGCCCACAGTCTCAGTGTTGTGACTGGGCCGGAGGGGAGGACAGAGGTGGCCCAAGGAAAGGTGACCCCAGGGCTGCCCCTTGTTTTGGGCCGGTGCACCTTGGCAGGAGCTGCTCCCAGCCCGGGATGTCCCTCCTCGCTTCTCTGTTCTTCCCGTGAGTCCTCCGGTCCCACCGTGTTGCCGCGGAGAGGTCAGCTTCCTGCTGCCATGTTTGACTGGCCTGCCCCCCCCCGGGCGAGTCTGGCCGCTGTGCTCCCTGTGGGTGGCAGGTCTCTGCCGGGATGCAGGCCAAAGGCTGTGGGTCAGCGTGCGCTGGAGGGCAGGGCAGGGCAGACGTGCTGGGAGACCGGCCCTGTCTCCCACTCCTCACTGCACTCAGGAGCCCCCGCTGCCCGAAGCCTCACAGGAGGGCCTGGCCTCAGCTTCTCCCCGGTAGTGGCAGGGGATGTGCCCTTTGCTTTCTGAGCTTCGGCCCTCCCACTCTGGGAAGTGGCTCTGACGTGTCACCGTGAAGCTGGGACGTGGCGGGGCTGGGGAAAGCTCACGGCATGTCCTCTCCTGTTCTCTGCAGGAAGCTGGCCGTCTTTGACACGTGGAGCTCCCTGGCCGTCCACATAGCTATGGACAACACGGTGGTGACAGGGGAGATCAGTAAGTGAGCGGCTCGTGGCTGGCCAGGCCGCAGGGAGATCAGTAAGTGGGCGGCTCGTGGCTGGCTAGGCCACAGGGCTGCTCCATGCCCACTCGCCTGAGCCCACGGTGGCCTGTGACGGGGCATGGGTCCCCGGGCAGTGCCAGTGCCCCTGGCTAGAACCAGGCCAGGCCGAGAGGAGTGTCGCCTCCGGGATGACGCTCTTCACTCCGAGCTGCCGTTCCCAGTCTCTGTCCAGAGGTTGCTGAGATATGCTGTGTTTAGCCGCGTTTGTGCAGGAGCCGTGAGGCCTCTCGGCACTCTGACACACACCGAGGCACCCCAGAGCGGCCTCCCGGCGTGCCACGCTCTCACTAGGACACTTCGTGGCTGGGATTCACAGCTGCTCTGGAGCAGGGCTGCATGCCAGCTCACGTCCCCGGAGCCCCTGCGTACCTGTGGGCTGCTGCAGGGCCCGGTGTGCAGGTCCGCAGTGCAGGCAGCTCCTGCCCACTGCAGGCTGGGCTCAGCATGTGTGCGTGTCGGTTCACCGGCAAGTTCCTGCCCTGCCGGAGAGACTGGCCATCCGGGCACTCGGCCTCGCCTGGGGCGGGCAGCCCCGGGCAGCAGCTCTGCTCCTGTGCTGCCTGCTGGGCTTCGTAGTGCCCCGTGCCCGTCTGGGCAGCAGGCGTGTGCTGCTTCCGCCTCCTCTGCTGTTGCCCTTGTGCTTGTTTCATTGCCAGGGGGCAAGAGCTCTGACCCTGACGCCTGGGGTAGGTTAGGCCACGCCACGATCCCGTCTCCTCATTCTCCCAGGGTCTTGGGCACACACACACACGCCTGGCGTGATTTTCTTTTTTTTTTTTTTAAATAATTATTTACTTATTTAATTCCATTTGTTATTATAATTAATATTATTACTTTAATCTGACTAGAGAGAGACTGAGAGAGAAAGGGAAAGTGAGAAAGCAAGCCACCAGGTCCAGGTCTTGAACTGCAATCGGCCATATGGGAATCCAGTGCCTTTATCCACTGCACCACCAACTGGCCCAACCTGGTGAGATTTTCAAGCCACAGGTCCAGGACTTGAGCTGTGGCTGGCTCTGTGGGAGTCCAGTGATGTGACTGCTACGCCCCCTGCTGGCCCTCCTGTGTGTTTTAAGCCACTGGAGCTGGGTTTGGGCAGCCAGCCGTGCAGGATCGGCTTCCTTAGCCAGTAGGTGGCCAGGGCAGTACCTCCATTGCTTGAAGCTGGTCAAACACTGGAAATCCGGGGAAAATACAAAGAAGGTTACTGATCGGACCACTGAGAAATAACTCAGAGTAAAATTTGACAGACTTCTCTCCAGTGTTTTTTTTCCCTTTAGTTTGTTACAGGGCGTGTGCACGCAGGGGTGGGGGTAAGAAATCATTCCCTGGGGGACGGCCTTGCCACATCCCCTTCTCCTCCCGTCGCCCCTTGGAGTCTTAGGCACGCAGACTCACTGCCCGGTCAGCGTGTGGGACCCGGCCGCCTTCAACTCCATCCACTCGCGGGCCCCTTTTCATGCTTTTCAAAAACGCACACAGTCCCTCAGCTTCTCCTCCAGGCAGCGAGGCACTCTGGACCCCAGGGTAGGGCGCCGCTGTCCCTGCCATTCAGGAGCCTGGTGTCCCTCGCACGCGGCTGAGCTCTGCCGACTTGCGTCAGGTGTCGGCCCCGGGTGGTGGTGGGCCTGACCCCCCCACCTTGTCGCTGGGTTCCCTGTTGTAACGCGGTCTTGCTGAGCTGGTGGTTCCCGTTTGGGTTTGCCACCGTCTCTCTCCCCGAAGCTCATACCCCACATCTGGCTAGCAGCACCGTCAGGCTGGCCTGTCCTTGTTCCCATCACGTGCTGGCCCCTGGGCACACGCCTGCTTCCTGGCCGTCAGCCTGCTCCCTCAGTGGGCATGGCGGTTAGCAGCCAGGTACCCCTGCCAGGCTCCGGGGAAGAGTGCAGCCCTCCCCGCCAGCCCTGGTGATTTGGTGATGAAGGTCCACATGTGGGTGAGAGGCGCAGGGAGGGAGAGGACCCCGCGTGGGTGAGGGGCGCAGGGAGGGAGAGGACCCTGCGTGGGTGAGGGGCGCAGGGAGGGAGAGGACCCCACGTGGGTGAGACACAGGGAGGGAGAGGACCCCACGTGGGTGAGACACAGGGAGGGAGAGGTCCGCATGGGTGAGACACAGGGAGGGAGAGGTCCGCATGGGTGAGACACAGGGAGGGAGAGGTCCGTGTGGGTGAGACACAGGGAGGGAGAGGTCCGTGTGGGTGAGACACGGGGAGGGAGAGGTCCGTGTGGGTGAGACACGGGGAGGGAGAGGTCCGTGTGGGTGAGACACGGGGAGGGAGAGGTCCGTGTGGGTGAGACACGGGGAGGCAGAAGGGCGTCACCCCCTGGTGCCTTTCTCACCGAGGGGCCCCCGAGGGGCTCTGGGAACCCCGGGGAGCTGTCCGGCCAGGCTGGTGGCTCCAGGGCACCTCACTCTGAGTGAGGGGCTTTATCTGGGAAGTGCTTTTTGCTCTTCCCCGTGAATGGCAGGGTTAGGGAGGTCTGTCTTGGGCTGTGCTGTTTTCCAGGTGTGTGTTCCCACTGAATCTGAAGCTTGGCTTTGTTGGCCAGCTGTTCGCTGTCTCCCCGGGGAGGATCTTGCCCACCCCTGCCCCGAGAGCCATGGATGCCCGTCTTCCCTTCCAGGAAGGTTGTGCGGAACCAGCTTCCCCTGTGTGGGGGCTGCTGCGAGCCCTGCACACCCCGGCCACCACTGCAATGGCTTCCCTGCCGGAGCCGAGGTAGCCAGCAGGCCGTCACCATGGCGGCCCCTGGTGCTTCTCATTCCACTGCGCCTGGGGCTCACAGACATCAACGAGGCCTACGTGGAGACGCTGAAGGTGGGTCTCACTCCCTGGGCTCGCGTCACATCTGGAGTCATTGTCCCGCCACTGCATCACCCAGCCAGCTTACGGTGGGTGGGGCAGGGAGTTCCAGCCCGTCTGTGCCGGTCACCCAGCTCACGGGGTACACAGACAAGAGCCTTGACCACCAAGTGAGCCTGGCACTCGTGGTCAGTGCCCCCCCACACACCGCAGACACTGAGCATTAAGGTGCCTAACACGGGAGAGGTCCGAGGCCCGGTTTCCACCCCAGATCCACCTCCTGCCTCTGCACCTGAAGGTCCCTGGTAGGGAGGGGGACTTTGGCAGGGGTTCGGGTGACAGATGGGCCACTGAGACCCCTAGGGACCTCCATCCACACACCTTGTGACCCCCTTCCTCCCGCTAACTCGGATTTCAGGTGGGAGAGGCGTGGAGACACCGCTGTGGCTCCAAGTGCTGCTTTTGCCCGGTTTTCAATGGTCTTCGGCCTCATCCCTCCCTGCCCCTACCCCTGGGCAGTTGTGGCCATCTCGGCCAGCCTGCTGCCCCTCTTCCAGGCCTCCTCCCCGCACCCCTGCACAGTCCGTCCTCAGGCCCTCGCTCCCACCCACATGCAGCCCTCCCAGACAGGACCCCGCGGTTCGGTTCTGTCTGGCGTGCCTGTCCTGCCCCCGGGGCTCTTCGGGACCGCGTCTTCTCGCTTCCTTCCTGTGTCCCCGCGTGGCCCCAGGGCGGGGCTGCCGTGCGGGAGCAGGAGGCCTAGGGGCTCTAATCCTGCCCCACAGCACTGCTTCATGATGCCGCAGTCCCTGGGGGTGATCGGAGGGAAGCCCAACAGTGCGCACTACTTCATCGGCTACGTGGGTGAGTCGGCCGCACGTCCGGGGTGGCTGGCGTCCTGCGAGGCATGCCGCCCTCTACCCCCACGCGTGGGGCACCCGCTTGAGTCAGAGCCGCGGCGGGGAAGTGGCCTGCTCCCCTGCACCTGGCCGAGTGGCCTCCCGGGGCCCGCCCTGACTGCCTGCCCTGCCCTGCCAGGCGAGGAGCTCATCTACCTGGACCCCCACACGACGCAACCCGCAGTGGAGCTCACAGACGGCCACCTCGTCCCCGATGACAGCTTCCACTGCCAGCACCCGCCCAGCCGCATGAGCATCAGGGAGCTCGACCCCTCCATCGCCGTGGTAGGCCCGGGAGCTCGCCGGAGGCCGCGTGCGGCCTGTCTTTGGTTGGGAAGGGAAAGCGTCCCTCCCGCCCTGCAGTCTCCTGGGCGTCCCGGGGCAGGCGCCGTGGTCACGGTGGGGAGCAGAGGGCACGCAGGTGTGTTCCACAGCAGCTTCGTCCTGCATGGCCTTCGCAGCCTCCGTGTGGGCCAATGAGTGTGGATATGCAGGAGCACCCACTGCGTGAGCACGTGTGCGTAAGGCGGTGCGTGCAAGCAGAGGCCCCTTTAACTAGCAGGCAGCCTCCAGGCGTGCCCCTTGGCACCGGCAGTTGTGACTTGCCGGGTGGGCAGTGACTCCCTACGAGTGGAGTCTCTGCCCTCCACTTGATTGCACAGCTGGGACTTGGTGTGTGACTGGGACCTGCCTAGTCTCAGAAAGTATTTGATGCCAAGGAGGCCCCGGGGAGCACTCACCCAACTCGCAGACACACCCTTGTCATGTTCCGCTGTCTACAAGGAAGGAACGGGGTGGGCCCAGTCCTAAGGGACAGCAGCCTCCCAGACGTGGCCAACACTTGGCCGTGCACAGCCTGCTCACACGCCCCCGGTGTCAGGTGGGTGGCATTGGTGGAGGCTGCAGTTCTGAGGCAGGCATCCTCCCAGGGGACGACCCCCCCCCCCCCCCGTGTCCCCGCAGCTTCGGTGCATGCTGCGTGCCGCATTCAGCTGGCCCAGCACGCAGGCCGTGTTGGGAAGGGAGGTGGTGTGTGGGGGCCGCGGTTGGCAGAGGCCTCAGGTTCGAGTTGAAGGGGATGTGGTGTGGAGTCCCGCCCTGGCCTGCTGCGGGGACTGGGTGCAGGCTGACCCCTTGGGGTGGAGTAGGCCGTGCTTCTCCTCCTGTTTACATCTGTTTTCTTTATTGCGGGCACGTGCACTTGCCAGAGAAAGTCCCAGAGGGGACTGGCCACAACAGTCTCCTCACCCGTTTCTCACCCTTGGGCTTTGGGTCACGCATGCCCAGTGTGGTGTTTCGGGTGCCGGGGTCAGGAGTTGAACTGTGCTGGCACGTGGGATCTAGCTCCCTGTGCACTGGCTTGACCACTGCACTGCCTGGTACCGTCTGTAGACTTGGCAGTGTTGAGAATTCCTTGGACCCAGTGGTCACAGGTAGCAGTTGAAGATTCTAGTTTCCTGGACGAGCAGATGGCATACTGTCACGTCATTGGACTCCCACATAGTCAAACACTGCTGGAGTCCCGGACCCGGTGGCTTAAAACTCACACCGGGTGTGCATGCGTGCCCAAGGTCCCGAAAGGATGATGGAGGAGGAGGGACTGCAGCATGGCCATCTCCGCTGGGGGGTATTTTCTCGCTTTCTGTCTCTGTCTCTCCAGTAAGCCGCATACCAAAAATCTCTCTTTTAAAAAAAAAGAAATAGATTCGTTTCCCAAGCCAGCAGGTGGTACAGCAGTTAAGCCACTGGATCCCACATAGCAGACTGTGCAGTTCAAGCCCTGGACCTGGTAGTCTGAAAATCACGCTGGGTGTGCGTGCCAGAAATATTCCAAAGGAGAGCAGGGCAGGGACTTGGAGTGGCTGCCCCCATGGGAGGCGACCTTTCACCACCACCACCACCGCCCCCAGCGAGCACAGGCACCCTATAGCGAAAAAAGATTTTAAAAAGATCCTAGTTTTCCTAGCAGTCCTTGGTCGTGCCGGTGGCTTTGCCCATCCTCTCAGTGTGTGGCCAGTCTGTCTTCGAGGGGCTCCTGCTGGCCTTTGCCACTGGGTTGCCAGGGCTCACACTGAGCCGAGACCGAGGTCTGGCCCTGCTGCATGGTCTTGGGAGGGGAGTACTGGCCCCCTTCTACCCTCACGGACAGCCATAGCCTGTTGTGTTTCCAGATTTGGCGAGGCTCCCAGCATGTGAAGTCGTGCCTCGGGGCCGAGTCGGCGTGGGGCACCCTGCAAGTGCAGGCTGGGGCCCCGGCCGGGCTGGCACTGGGAGCTGAGAGTGTGGCACCTCAGCTTGCTGGGGACAAGGCACCGTGCTGTTGACCGATGGTCATTTCATTTCAGGGCTTCTTCTGTAAAACTGAGGACGACTTTAACGACTGGTGCCAGCAAGTCCAGAAGGTTTGTAGCCGCCCCGACCCCGCCACGCGCAGCCCAGGGAGACAGCCTGAGGCATGCAGCCCCACAGCTGGCTCAGTGTCTGCTCTCGGGCTGGAGTGGGCCTGTGGCATCAGGGCTCTGCTCTGTGTCCTGCGTGGCGTGACAGGCTACGGCACACTGATTCCCCCGCCACGGCGTGATGAGATACAGCACACTGATGTCACAGGGGCCTCTGGCTCCTCAGCCAGCCATCCCTGCTCGGCGGGATGAGGGAGGGTCTGCCCCAAAAGCTGTTCCCCTGTCCCCCACTGGTGTAGAGCCAGGCACAGGCCGTGGATGGCTGGGCTGCGAGTACCCACTGCTGTTGGGCTCGCACGGCAGCTGGGGTGAAACCACCTTGCTTCCCTGTCTGCCACATGGGCCCCAGCATGTTTACCCAGGACATGGCCGTAGCCCCTTAGTGGGGTGAGCTGGTGGGCAGGGCCACCCCTCACCCAGCTCTCACTGACAGCTGTCGCTGCTCGGCGGTGCCCTGCCCATGTTCGAGCTGGTGGAGCAGCAGCCCTCCCACCTGGCGGGCCCCGATGTGCTGGCTCTGTCCCTCGGTGAGTCTGGGCGGACCTGTGCTTGTCGCCGGGGGTGGGTCTGCCTGCCCCAGCCCATCAGGGTTAGTGTGGTCTGCTTCAGGCCAGCAGGGGCACCACTGTCTGCCCTCCCTCCACCCTGGGTGGACTGCGAGGGTCTCCACGCCCTGTGGGTAACACGCTGGGCCCTGAACTGGGTTGCAGCTGCATGGTGTGGGTGTTCCTGGGGAGAACACTAGAGTGGAACCAGCGCCAGGCCCCAGGAGGACTGCACAGCCTGGGCCGGGGTGCAGCCCGACCCCCACCCCCAGCCTCAGCCCTTCCCATGTGGCCAGGCTCTGGGTAAAGTTTCTCTTCTCGTCGGCACCCTGGTCCCTTTCCTTTCCGTGTCCTCTGCGGCCTCATCCTGGTGTGGCCACCAAAGGATGGCCCCGTGGACTACTCAGATGCAGCCTCAGGGAGGCCCAGAGCATGCTGGGGCTCCCCGGTCGGCCCTGGCCCTCCCTCTTGCATCATCTTCACCTAGCACCCTGGAGCACCCGCGAGAGTTGTCAGCATGGCATTGTCTTCTAGATTCCTCTGATGCAGAACGACTGGAAAGGTTCTTTGATTCCGAAGATGAAGACTTTGAAATCTTGTCCCTTTGAAATCCTGGGGCTGGGGGTCGGCCTTCACTGGCCCTTGCAGTGTCAGGGCCAGCCCCACCCCGGGCACTGCGCTGCCACACCCCTCGCCCAGCCCGCTGCCTGCCAAGGGCCACCCACTCTGAGGACGGCACACCCTGGAGGCCTGACTGTTCAGCCCGGCTCATGCTGGCTCGTCTGGCATGAGGAACGGCCTGCAGGGAGCAGCCCTGGGCCTCCGGGAGTCCACGACACTGCCAGCCCTGAGCGTGTCCGCGTCCGTCCTGCCTCCTCCAGGCCTGTCCTGTGGTTGGTTTGGCATTAAAGCCCTGCTCGAACTCGTTGCACGGACACGGGTCTCGGGGCACTTCTCCAGCTGGCCTCGACTGACCTGCAGGTTGGTGTGTGAGGAGCAATGGCCAGTGGCCTCGCCCACAGCCAGCGAGCCCTTGGGTGTGTGCCTGCCCATGGGCTCTGCCCAGTGTGCTATTGAGGGTCCCCTCGGGGCAGGTCAGGCTGGGATTATTGCAGTCACTCCTGGCTCTGGGGAAGGGGCAGGCAGGTAGCCTGTGGGGACCCAGATAGTGTGCGCAGCCCACAGCTGGTGCCTGAGCCCCAGAGCAGCACCTGCTTGGGCCCCTGCACAGCTCCCAGTCGCTTTAGGGCTGCTGCTCAACACTGCTTCCCTGCAGCACTCGAGCTGCCCCCCTCCCCCGCCCCCAGTCTGTCCTTTGTGGGACTGCCCCTGCAGGCCACTGAGGTGGGTGGGCAGCGTGCAGTCACCAGGGTTCCTCCACACCTGTGCCAGTACCTGCTGCCTCCTACCCTGTCCCTGGGTCCCCGATGTCATCCCGGCTGTTATCTGTCCTGGACCAGTGGTTCTGGAGCCCTGGGAGCCCTCCTCAGCTCGGCCTCTGCTCGCAGCAGAGGCTGGGCTGAAGCTTGCTCAGGTGTCCACTGTGGCCAAGGAAAGCAGGGAACCCTGCCCAAGTGCTGTAACTTATTTCCCCTCCTGCCTTTCCCCCTCTGCTCCCCTCACAGGGCTGAGGTGGGGGTGGAGGGAAGACTGGGCCTGGTCCCCTTCCACAGGGCTGGGTGGACCCCTGCCCAGGGGAGCTGGCTGTTCTGGAAAAGGCTAGCTGGAGACTGGTACCCATCCTGAATAGCGTAGTCTGCAATTCTTACTGGCAAATAATAACCATTTCAGTAGAAAACAGTTGGTGTGTCTGCTTTTCCAAGCTGTCTTTAGATGTGACTCCCCGAGGGCCACCTGCCTCCCCCGTCCAGGGTCAGGCTCATGGTGGGCAAATGGGATCTAAAGAGGTGTGTAGGTGCTGGGCAGCCTTTTCTTGAAGAGGAGGGAGGCAGTGTGTGTGGGGGGAGTCTGCTTGCCTTGCTGGAAACCCTGCTAGATGGAGGGAGGGAAGAGCTCCCCTGGGTAGGTATGGGGACGGCCCAAGTTGGAGAGCTCTGCGTGGCCAGGCCTGGTGCAGCCTGCCTGCTGGCTCCGACTTGCCCTGCGGCCAGCTGGGGTCTGTCCTGGAGGGTGTTCATCCAGGTGACCACACGGGCTGCTCCCGTCCAGAGGCCCAGGGGCTCCTCTCCCCCGTCCAGAGGCCACCTCCACTCCCTGGCCCTTCCCCATCCTCTGTGCCAGTTGCTACCTCGCCCCACTGGCCCTGCTCTGCCCACGACTGCCCTGGGCACCCAGGGTCTCTCCTGTTTTGAGGGCCTTTACTTACCCCCTGCAGCTTGTTCAGGGCTTGTGCACAGGTCACCCCCAGTCTGCTGGGAGGCCAGTGTCCTGGCTGCAGGAGGCCCAGTGCCCCGTGCACCCCGGGCGGCTCCCTGAAGTGCCAGCGCACTGTCCTGAGGGCATCTCAGGGCAAGGAGAGACAGGAAGCTCCAGGGTCAGAATGGGGGGCAGTGACTCACACAGCTGGGCAGGCCCCAGGTGGGGACGACAGCGAGAAGACACCACAGGCCCTGTCCACCAGGGGTGGGGCTGGGATCTGACACGTGGAGCCTCCTGGGAGCTTTATTGGTGCCCGGGAGACCCTCACTGCACGAGTGCCATTTCTGAGGCCGCGGTGACCGTCCACCCCCAGCAACAGTGAGGCCAGCACCTTCCACAAGGAGGCTGCAGAGGGTGGCTTGCACCCGCGCACCCCTCAGGAAGAACGGTCACACTGTAGTCTCTTCACGGGAACAGCTCTGGAGCCACACCTGCAGGCCACTGGACCGCAGGTCTCACGTCCATAGCTCGCTGAGTGGCCTCTGGGCAGCGGCACGGATGGCGTCCTCCGAGAGCACGCAGATCTCCTGGTGAACGTCCTCAATGCTCCGGGAAGCGTCCACCACCTGCTCCACGAGGGCGGGAAAGGGAGGCCGTGACACCTCCGTCCTTTGCCCTCCACCCTCCCCTTCCTCCAAACCCGAGGGTGCACTGGGTCCGAGCTACCTAGCGCGGCAACCACCCACTCCTGCCCACGGCCCTGACCCGAGGGACACAGGCAGGCGCGCTCGTGCCCAGAGAACACCAGGACACCGAGTGGCGGCACGGAGGTGTCAGGATGGACTTCTCTCCACTGAGGGCCGGCAGCTCCTGCCCTCCGGGTGGGGTCCTCAGCTCTGGCAGGACTGTCCCAGACTCCTATGGCCTCTGGCCGCCTACCCCACCACAGTGAGCCCCCAGGTGCGGAAGGCCCTGGAGAAGCACAGCCACTGTGGGTGACGCAGGACAGCTGTGGGCCAGCCACTGCAAGGAGCAGGGGCCTGTGGGGAGGGTCACCTCCCACCTGGGTTCTGAAGAAGCCACCTAGCTTCAGAGTGAACTTTCAAATTACCGAGAAGCACGCTAAGCGTGAAAGGCAGCTGAGCAGAAGCCGGTGCTGCCCCAGTCACACTGCTGCGTGGCGGCCTGCTGTGGCTCCGCCTGGTGAAGGGACGCGGCAGGGCTGTGGCAGAGGGTGTGGGCCCAGCGTCCAGGGCGGAAGGGGGGCTCCTGGGCCTGGGGAGCAAGACGCCCGGCCAGTGAAGAAGGTAGGAGGGAGCCCAGGAGGAGCTGGCACCCCATCAGGGAGCAGGGTCAGAGCCCTGGGCCCGCAGCCTGGACAGCACAGCCGACCCAGCCGGCCGGCCTCCTGCTCTTGTCACAGTGAGGGCAGCAGCTGGAGGGCTGGGTCTGAAGGCACTGCAGCCAGGGGAGGCGGCCCAGCCTCTATACAACCCCAGGGCCAGACCAGCCTGGACAAGGACCCCAAGGGCTGCCCGCGCTGGGCCAGCTCCAGCGCCATCTGCAGCGAGCCTGCCTGGGCGTCCGGGACTCACCTTCCAGGTCACACTTGTGTCCTCCATGAGCTGGTGGAAGCGCTGCAGCACCCGCTCCTGGAACGGCCTGCTCTCATAGCGCTCCCGGCCAAACTGCCCCCGGGCGGCCGCGTCCGCAGGCCGCAGCTGCAGGAACAGCACGAGGTCGGGCTTGGGAAGGCCCACGTCCGGCTGTTTACACCACTCCAGGGAGAAGTTCTGCCAACGAAGACTCGGCAATCAGAGACGGAGGTGGTGCAGCAGGACGCCGCACTGTGGGGCCGACCCGCAGGGGCAGGTCCTGAGTTCACCCACCAGGCCTCCCACAGAGCAATGGGCACGCATGTGCCCACGACCTGGGGCTGGCTGAGGCTGGACTTAAGAACCAGGACTGCTCTGTCTCTTGCCCATGGAAAAATAAAGCTTAAAAAATTTTAAAGTAACATCTACATTAAGAAGGAAAAAATAATAGGGCTAGCCAGTGGTGTGAAGGCAGCTGGCTCCCACACGGGCAAACATGGTGGCCTGAGAACACCGGGCCCCGGGAGAGAAGGGACTGCGGCGTGGCCCCTCCCAGGGTGCACTCTCTCTCCCTGGTGAGCACGTGTGCTCTTAGGGCAAATTTTAAAAAAATCATGAAGAGGGGGAGGAGCTGACACGTGAAGAGGCACCAAGTGAGTTCTCATCAATGGGTGACTGATCTCTGACTTCCATGTCCCTTCCGCCTGTACCCCCTTCTCCTGCCACCCTTTTGCAAATGCACTCACAAGTCAACAGAGGCACACACTGAACAGCCTGGGAGCTCGCCACCCACGGCCTGGGTGTGGGTGCCACCCGAGGCAGCTCTGGGCTTCTGTCCAGAAGAGGACACTTCTGCACAGGGCCCCAGAGCTTCCAGCCCAGGGAGCCTGGGGCAAGGGTGAGGGCTACGAGGGTCCAGGCCCTCACCATGACCTCCCTCCTAACTCCACCAGTGCACAGCCCCATTCGGGAGAAGGGAAGCAGCACTCGGTGAATACCACGCACCAGGCGGCGCTGCCTGTGGGCCTCGTATCTCGCCCGCATCGGCCTACAGGGTGCAGCCCGTCCACCCTCTGGAATGGCTTGTCTGTGGAGCCGGGCCAAAGGGAGGGCCAGAGGTGCTGTGACTCATGGCCACATGGACCAAGCCGGAGAGCCAAGGCACAGCTCTGGCCTCCCGAGGGCCATGGGCTCCAACAGGCCATGGGAAGTCAGGAGGCTGGGGAGCAAGTCCATCCCGCTGCAAACTCGGCACCTCCCAAGAGGACGCCAGCTGACGGGAGCGAGCAGGCCCCGAGAGGGCAAGCATCGGGATGTGGCTCTGGGAGCACCTTCCACCTCTGCTGAAGGGCAAGGTCGGAGGGCAGGGCACACACGCTCCCTGGACAGAGAGAGGAAGAGGCCCCTACCCTGGGCAATGGCCTCCTGCCCCCCTTCTCAGTTTTGGGCACACACACACGTCTGGCATCTCTGAGGCCATCAGGTCTGGGACTCGGCCTGTGGAGTTGCCCATGTGGGACCCAGTGCCTTCACATTACCTGCTGCCCCATCATGTGCTTAGTAAGAAAGCCACACACTTTTTTTTTTTAAAGAGATTTTTTGCTATGGGTGTGTATGCTTGCCAGAGACAGAAAGCAGATCGTGTCATCGTTATATGGCTGGACTCCCACATAGTCCACCGCAGTTCAAGTCCAGGACCCAGTCACTTAAAACGAACATCAGTATGTGTGCGTGCATACCCAAAATCCCAGGAGGAGAATGGAGAAGGGACTGTGGGGTGGCCATCCCCCCGGGGGTGATTTCTCACTTTCCCTCTCCGTGTCTGGTTTCTCCAGTGAAAGCACGCATCCTACAGCAGAAATCTCTCTTAAAAAAAAAGAAGAATAAAAAGAAAAGTGAGAAATCACCCGCCCCCCCCTAGCCCCAAAGGGATGACCAGGTCACAATCCTTTCTCCTCCATTCTCAGGATTTGGGGAATGCACACGCTCCTAGCATGAGTTTCGAGCCACCAGGTCCAGGACTCAAACCACGGCCAACCATGCTGGAGTCCAGCACCTTAACCACTACACCACCTGCTGGGCCCATCCCCATGCTTAAAGGAACCCTGCAAAGTGAAATTAAAGAGGGACCAGCAGATGGTGTAGCGATTACGTCACTAGACTCCCACATGGCTGATCGTGGTTCAAGTCCTGGACCTGGTGGCTTGAAACTCACGCCACGCATGTGTGTCTGTGCCCAAGATCTCGGGAGGAGGATGAAAGGGACTGCGGTGTGGCCATCTCCCCGGTGGGCGATGTATCATGATCCTTCTCACTGTCTCTCTCTGGCAAGTGCACACACCTATGGGAAAAATCTCTTAATAAAAAAAAGTAGTTCATTTTTTTTTTCTTTTCTTTTTTTGGAGAGGTTTTTGCTATAGGGCGCGTGCGCTCGCCAGACAGACAGAGACAGACAGAGAGACAGAAAGTGAGACATCACCCCCCAGGGGGGATGGCCATGCCGCAATCCCTTCTCCTCCATTCTCCTCTCGGGATCTTGGGCACGCACGCACACGCGCCCGGCGTGAGTTTAAGCCACTGGGTCCGGGACTCGAACCGCGGTCGACTACGTGGGAGTCCAGCGACATAGCCATTACGCTAACTGCTGGTCCCAAAAGTAGTTCATTCTTGAGGCCAGCCACAGGCACAGTGGTTAAGGGAGCCAGATTCCACGTCTGACTGGGCTGAAGCTGTGTCAAACCCCGCAGGGTGGAGAAGGGAGGGGCTGCAGCACGACCCCGCCCTTGGGGTTCTCTCCCCCTCTCCCTCCTGGGCGAGCGTACGTGCCCTCTGGTAACTTAAAGCACAGGTGGGGGCAGTGGCATGGCGGCTGACTGCAGGGTCAATCCTGGACCTGGCAGCTCGAGAAGACACACTGGGTATGCTCACACTCAGATTCTGAGAAGGACGGGACTGCGATGGGGCCATCTCCCAGGTGACTCCTCATTCATCCTCCCCCCACTGCCTGTACCCTACAGGAAATTCAAAATAAGTAATAAAAAGCAGCAGCTCTTTTTTGGGTGTGTACTAAAACACCGACAGAAGAACTAATGACATTTCCTGGTGTGGCCCAGAGACAGAAGGTCCCGAGGTCCCTGACAGTGCTCAGTGGCTCATCACTTTCTCTGCCGGGTCACACCTGCGACTTAAAACAAAAGTGGACGGAAGCGGTCAGAGCCCACCACCCATGCAGCAAGTCTCTCTGCAGCAGGGAAGGAGGCTGGAGCTCGGCCCCTGGCCAGAGAGCCGGACGTGAGACGAAGGGTGGCTGCCGACCGGCCAGCTCTGCCGACGCCGTGACTCTCCCGAAGGAAGGCACAGCTGTCTCTGCAAAGCCACTGCAGCTAGTCCAGGTTTGCTTTCCCATCGATAAAAGCCGAGTGAACCCAGCAGATGGGTAAGAGGAACAGAAGCGAACCCTAAGACCCAGAGTCACCTGAGCGGCTGCCACTCAGGCTGCAGGGAGCTGAGCACTTACCTCCTTGGCACTTGTGAAGGCGACACCGGAGAACGCGTATCTGTCCACAATGAGGGTCACGCCCTGGCTCAGCTTCTCTTTAATCAATGGCCTGAAAAACAGAATGAAAAAAGAATCAGAATGCCCGGAGCCCTGTGGGTGGGATGACCCCTGAACTGTCCTGACAAGTCAGCCCAAAAGGCAATCTGTAACCCATCCACCACAAAGCTGGGGCGGGGGCGGAGCAGGGCAGCAGGACAGCAGAGACCCGTCCTCCCTGGGTTGTCAGTCTGGGCCACGCGTGAGACCCAGTGGGCTGGAGGGCGGGCTCCTGGCGTCAGACCTGTGGGGCGCCCCCTCACCCGTTCACGCACGTGCTACACAGGAAGGAAAGAGCACCAAGTTCTGCTCCGAGCTTCAGGAGATGCCACGTGAGCATTCCTGGCCAAGCCCAAGGTGGGGAAATGGTAACTGCCAACAGCTGCCAAATGCCCCTGGTGAAGCCAGATGTCTCAGAAGCAGGCCAGGGCCAGGAGGCGTCCTTGGTTGTCTGGGCAGAGGGCCAGCACGACCCCACTTGGGGAAGAACTGGTAGAAGGGAGAGTGGAGGAGAGTGCAGCAGTGCCTGGGTGCTCAGACCCCTGTGCCTGCACTGCAAGGCCAAGGACCACCTTAGCCGAGCAGCACAGGGCTGCTGTCCCCACAGGAGGTGCGCACCGACAGACTCTGGCCTGGGAAGCACCACTTAAGCCGGAGGCAGCAGAGTCAGACCCAGCCCCGCCCAGCCTGATGGGAGCCCCAAGCTCAAGGACACCCCCCCTTCAGAGTCCTGGTTCAGTCCCTGCCTAACACGACCGGGCAGGCAGGTCTCAACATGGTGAAGCCCTGTTAAAAATACCTCCCACTTAAGGGAACCAGCAGTTAGTGTAATGGCTATGTCGCTGGACTCCCACGTAGTCGACCGTGGTTCACGTCCCGGACCTGGTGGCTTAAAACTCACTCCGGGCGCGTGTGCGTGCGTGCCCAAGATCCCGAGAGGAGAATGGAGGAGAAGGGATTGCGGCGTGGCCATCCCCCCTGGGGGGTGATTTCTCGCTTTCTGTCTCTATGTCTCTCTCTCTCTGGCGAGCGCAAGCGCCCTATAGCGGAAAAACCTCTCAAAAACAAAAACAAAAACCTCCCACTTAAGAAAAAGGGGGAGCAGCTGGGTAGCGGGGTGGGGCCGGCTCCCACGTGGCCAGCTGCGGTCTGACCCTGGACATGGAGGCCTGAAACACAGCCTGTGCATTCACACCCACAGTCCTGAGAATGGAGACAAGAACAGCAGTGGGGTCGCCCTCTCCAGGGGTGCTCCCCCCTGCCCCCAGAAGTGCACGTGCCCTACAGCCACTCGTGGCTGATGTTTGACACTGGGGCAGAGCCGACAATGGAGCACGGTCCTGTCCACAAATGGCACCGAAACGGACAGCCAACGCAACACGGACGTGGGCCAGCCCAGAGCACAGTAGCGAGGCACTACGCAGAGGAAGCCACGTCCCCCACGGTGGACCGGGTGTGAGGACTGGCCCTGCTAGCCTGAAAACCAGGCCAGAGGGAGAGAACTGCCGGGTAGCCTGTGGGACAGGCCTTGCCGGGGCTGCCTGTTTACCGTTCCCTCTCATGGACACCCAGTACTCTCTGGCACTAAAAAAAAAAACAAAGAAAGAAAAAATAAAACAAAAAAAAAACGTAGCTAGACAGACTTCATACCCTTCCCCGAATTATAACTCAAAATGGATCAAAGACCTAAATGTAAAATGAAAAACTATAGAACTAGGTGGTAGCAGGAGAAAATCCAGATGACCCTGAATTTGGCAATGACTGTTAAGATACAACACTGGGCCACCAGGTGGCGCAGTGGTTAAGGTACTAGACTCCCACATGGCCGACCATGGTTCAAGTCCCAGACCTAATGGCTTGCTTTCTCATTTTCCCTCTCTCTCTTTCTGGTCATATTTAAATAATAATAATAAAATAATTATTTAAAACAAAAAAAAATATGACACTGTGGAGGCTGGTAGACGATATAGTGGTTAAAATGCTAGACTCCTACATGGCCAACCATGACTCAAGTCCCAGAAACGGCAACTTGGAAAATCACACCGGGAATGTGTGTGCGCCCAAGATCCCAGGAGAAGGGGTTACGGCATGGCCATCCCCACAGGGAGTGATCTCTCACTTCCTAGTACATGTGCCTTGGGGCAAACACTTAAAAATAAAAAAGTTCCAACTCCAGAAGTATGGCCACAAAAGGAAGAACGGGGAAGCTGGACTTCACTGGAACCACGGCTTGTACTCCGAGACGTGGTCAACGGGCGGAGCCAGACTAGCATGCAGAAAGCATGCCACACACAGTGCCAGTGTGCAGGGCAGAGACGGCAGCAAGAGACAGCCCGGTAGGAAACGGGCCACAGGTCATAACTGGTACCTCCTCTAAGAAATACACAGGGGCCGGCCGGCTTTGTGGTTCAGTGGTAACGTGCTGTCAAAGAGAAGCTAGATCCCACAGCAGCCACAGTCCCAACGCGTGGCCGTCAGCCTGAAACACCCTGGGGTACAGCATGCAAGTACCAGGACCCAGTGGGCTGGAGGGCTGGACAGAGGGACAGAGCAGTCCCAGTGTGACCAAGTCCTGTGGAGGGTGCTTCTCTCCTCTCTTGCCCACGACTCCACGAGTAAAGGTGGATGTGCACACAGAAAGATGCCCCCGGTGTGTGTCCTTGGAGAAACGCATCCAAGATGTCCTGTGGGAGGTGTGAGGACAAACCATGGTGCACCCAGACAAGGACCGTTAGTGTCGCAAAGAACTGTCAGGCCATGAAGACACAGAGGAATCTTAGATGTGTGCCATGTAGTTGACTAAGCACTGGGGCAGGTGCAGCAGGCGGGTGCACGCGAGACGCAGTGTCTGGGGTAGTACTGCCCTTTAGAAAGTCGGGGTTGAGCCAGAGGTGGTGTGGGTGGTGCTAGCTCCCACATAAGGGCTGAGTCACACACCTGGGGGTATGAAAATCACGCCAGGTGTGTGTGCGTGAGTGTCCAAAATCCTGAGAGGAGACTGGAGCATGGCCATCCTCCCGGAGGAGTGAATTCTTTCACTCACTCTCTGGAGATTGCACACACCCTGTGTGCAAAAAAATGGTGGAAGTCGGGAACCAGCAGTTAGCGTAATGGCTGTCGCTGGATTCCCACGTAGTCGACCGTGGCTTGCGTCCCGTACCTGGTGGCTTAAAACTCACGCCGGGCGCATGTACGTGCATGCCCAAGATCCCGAGAGGAGAATGGAGAAGGGATTGCCGCATGGCCATCCCCCCTGGGGGGTGATTTCTTGCTTTCTGTCTCTATGTCTCTCTCTGTCTGGCGAGCGCATGCGCCCTATAGCGAAAACCTAAAAAAAAAAAAAAAATGGTGGAAGTCATGCAGCCAACACAGGCAGAACATGGAGAGCTGCCTCTCATATCTAAGCAAGGCTTGGCTGAGAAGAGCTGCAGGCAAGGCCGCAGCCACCAGCTCAAGGTTTCAACTGTGTTTGTTGTACTGGTTTGTGCTTTCAATCTCTCTGCCTTGGGCTTCACTGTTGTTATGGCACCCCGGTACTCCGTAAGGGTAAAATAACACCCCCAGTTTTACTGTAACTTTTACAATAAAACCAATTAATAATCCTGAAAGAATGCAGATCCCTAACGTGGTGGTGAACGGGAATTATTTCCGTGAGACTCACCCCACCTGCCTGGAAAATGTCAATAAAGAATGCTGCATTCACTTCTCCTACTGGGGATTACATAGATAGCATTAGAAAGGTTTGGGTTAATGGAAAGCTACTAAATTGGTGAAACGACCTCAGTGGCTGGGAGAGGCTCAGGGGCTCATCAGTGAGGCACTGATACCCCAAACAAAGACCATGAGCCACCTTTGATCTCAGGACAAGGAAAGATTGCTGCTCCCTGAGCCACAGCCATTGTATAGAACAAGCACGTAGAGAGGGTCCCAAGTACACAATAACCTTTAGGTCAGTCATTAAGCTGCTCACAAGACTACATTCCTTTCCCATGTGGGCAATAGGCTCACCCCCTTAGCTGTATACTACCCCAGAGGTAATATAGATATTCCACTTTAGTATATATTAACCGTGTCTACTTAAGACAAGATTTCTATCTAGGCCTTTGTAACCAGATCTGCTGCCGCCCTGGCCTGGGGCTGAAGTTATCAAGCTTCCTGCAAGCCCCCTCTTCAAAAGACCCTTCCCAGTAATCAAGATCTAAGAAGAAAATGCACCAGACAAATAGACTCCCTCGCCCTGAGAACTGTGACTGATTATACCTAATCAAACAGAACAGTGCATCGTTTTATGATTACTGTTCCTATGCTATGAATACTTTACTTTTTTTTTTTTTTTTTTGGAGAGGTTTTTCGCTATAGGGCGCGTGCGCTCGCCAGACAGACAGAGAGAGACATAGAGACAGAAAGCGAGAAATCACCCCCCAGGGGGGATGGTCACGCCGCAATCCCTTCTCCTCCATTCTCCTCTCGGGATCTTGGGCACGCACGCACACGCACCCAGCGTGAGTTTTAAGCCACCGGGTCCAGGACGCGAACTGCGGTCGACTACATGGCAGTCCAGCGACATAGCCATTACGCTAACTGCTGGTTCCCAATACTTTACTTTTTAGAGTAAATCTTTTACCTTCCCGTCACCCCTCCTGCCCCTGAAAACATCCCCCAATAAATATGTATGCCTCCTAGCCACAGATGCTGCAATCTTGAGCTTGCTCTGACTGTAGTCCGCTGAGAACATGCTAAATAGCATAGAGATCTCTGCCTGAATTCCTTCTCGCCTGCATCACCTTCCTACGAGCTTCAACTCACCCCGGCTGGAGCAGGTCTCTGGCAAAAAAAAACCCCAAAGCAAACAAAACAAAACGCAACTTCAGAGTGGAGAAAGCCTTTCCAGGCAGCCAGACGCCATTGTCAAGAGCAGCACCGGGAATGAGGGGCCCTACCAGGGCTAGCTGGGCTGGCTAGTGCACTGCGGTCCACCTCCCACAGCACACAGAGCAGTGAGGGAGGCCCAGGACCGCTGCTGCCCCCTCCAGGGCAGAGATCTGCCAGGCAAAGTGAGGAACTTGGCTGCCCATGACCTGCAGGATCCACCCTATTTACATGAGCGAAAATAAGCTATTGCTGGTAGCCTGGATCTCTGTTTGCATAAATGGAGACAGAAGACATCTGAGAGGCCCCTGGGGCTCCTCCACAGAGAAGCCCCACTACCATGCGTGGACAGAGGAACGGGAAAGGGCACACTTACAGCTGTGAAGGTCACCTGTAAGGAGCAAACTACTGCGCAGCGGGTAAGGAGAACCAGGACACAGGTGCTGTGTAAACGGTCCTTTTTGCTTTGTTTGGCCAGAGGGCGCCACTGGCGGGCCACACAGGCGTGACAGAGGGGCCAGGGAGGGCGAGAAAGCACCCCCAATGGGAAATCCCTTCCCATCCTGCCGGACCTGGGGCAGGCAGGAACACGCACCAGCATGTGTTTCAAGCCCAGGTTGGGATTTGAACCGGGGTCTACCACGTGGGATCCAGCTCCTTTTCACCACTAACCAACCAAGCCGACCCAGAAAGTGTACTTTCTGTCAACTGGGCTGCATACCTAACACTAAAACAAGTCAAGTCTAGTTGCTACGAAGGCGGGCGGGAGGACAGAGCCTTAACTAGCGCCCCGGGGGACGAGCCCTGCAGCCGGCGCGCCGCGGAGATTACACGCGCTCCCAGCGGTTCGCAGAGAAGAGCAGGTGCACTGAGTGGTCCTCCACCTCGCTCCTCTTCTCCAGGTAGGCGCTCAGCAGTCTGCCGATCTCGGTCGACCTTTCTGGAAAGGGGACACACGGCCGGGTCAGGGGCGCGGCTGCGGGCCCGCCGGGGCGCCGTCCGCCAGACCCCGTCGCACGCACCCGGGAAGCGCAGCAGCTCGGCGCAGTGCCCGGCGGTGCGCAGCGCGGCCACCAGCTTCAGGCCCTGTGTGCTCTTGCCCGCGCGGTCCACTCCCTCCAGCACGATCAGCGCCCCGCGCCGGCCCGCCATCGCCGCCCGCCTGCCGCCTCCACGTCTCCGCGTCGCCGCGTCTCCCGCGCTCGCGTAGCCGCACCAGCACCTATTGGCCGCGTCGCGGCGCGCGTCTGCATTGGCTGAGCTGAGCCAGCGCGGCAGCACGCCGGGGGCGGCTCAGGAACTGCGTCTGCAGCGAGCGCTGGGATTGGCTGGGTTGGGCCCGCGTCGGCGGCGCGCGTCGGCATTGGCTGATATGGGTTGGCGTCTGCAGCGAGCGCTGGGATTGGCTGGCGCGGGCCAGCGTTGGCGGCGTGCGCTGGGATTGGCGGAGTAGGCCGGGAGGGGACGAGGGGAGGAGCGAGGGGTTGGGGGGGGGGGGGGGCATGCACCCGCGCCTGCGCGTTGGGCCGTGCTGCGGGTCGGGCGGGGTCCCGGCGCCGCGGGTGGCAGTGGGTGCGCACGCCGGGGCGGGTCTCCCCTCGCTCGCGGCGGGTCGGCGGGGAGAGGGTCAGGGCCTCCCGAGCGGCGCGGGGTCATGGGGCTCCGGTCGGCCCGGGGCCGCGCACGCCGGCCGGTGCGTAGCGCCCACGTGGGCGCCGCTGATCGCGTCCGCGCCCGGGCTCCGGCCGGTCTCCTGGGCCGCAGCCGAACGCGAGGCGCCGTGCCGCCCTCTCCGAGCCGCTGTCGGCGTGGCGGGGCCTACGGACGCTCGCTGGTCTCCGGTTCACGGCCCGCGTGGCCCCGGGGCGGCGGGTCTTGGGAACCTCGGCGTCGGTCTGACGCCCGCCGGGTGTGCCCGCTGCCCTGTCGGCCAGGGAGGCCTCGAACTGCATTTCCCAGGAGCCCTTGTTTTTTTTTTTTTTTAAGAATTTTTTATTTAACTGTATTTATTTTAATTTGACCAGAGAGGAACAGAGCAACGGGGGGAAGGGGCAATGAGAGAGCAAACCGCCAAGTCCGGGTTTCGAACCCCATTGGGCCAGGTGGGAACCCTTAACACTGCCATCCTCCCTCCTGTGTAGCTCTGAGTTCCTGTCTCAGAAGTGCTCACACAACCTAGGATTGTGTATGTCATCATCAAGACTTGTTTGGTTTGTTTTAAAATTTGCTACAAGGTGGGAACCAGCAGTTAGCGTAATGGCTATGTCGCTGGACTCCCACGTAGTCGACCGCGGTTCGTGTCCCGGACCCAGTGGCTTAAAACTCACGCCAGGCGCGTGTGCGTGCGTGCCCAAGATCCCGAGAGGAGAATGGAGGAGAAGGGATTGCGGCGTGACCATCCCCACTGGGGGGTGATTTCTCGCTCTCTGTCTCTATGTCTCTCTCTGTCTGGCGAGCACACACGCCCTATTAGCGAAAACCTCTCAAAAAAAAAAAAAAAACCTTAAAATAAAACCATAAGAAAACCCATATAAAAAAGAGAACTGTCATGATATTAAAATTTATTAAAAAAAAAATTTTGCTACAAGGTGTGCTGGCTGGAGGGAACGAGGAAATGTGAGAAAGCACCCGCGGGGGTGGCCACGCTGCGTCCATTCTTCACTTCTCCCTAGGGATCTTGGGCACAACACAGCAGGTGCTTGGTGTGTTTTAAGCTGTGATGTCTAGGACTTGAACCACACAGTTGGCCATGTGGGACCCAGCAGCCTTAACCACCATGCCACTGGCTGTTCCAAGGCTGCTTTTTGTTGTTGTTTTTAATGTTTTACCATCGGGTGCGTGCACTGGCCAAGGAGATAGAGAGTGGGAAATGCCCCCACACGGGGTGGCTGTGCCGTTCCCTCTCCACTCTGCTGTGGGATGTTGGGCGCACACACGCACACCTGGCGGGATTTTCAAGCCACCAGGGTCCAGGACTTGCCCTGGGCTGGCCACGTGAGATTCTAGCACCTTCACCACCACACCAAAGCTCATTTAAAATGAACTTCAGAGAGCCACTGCTTACCGGCCGCAGAGATAAGGAGCTCTCCCCTGTGCCCAGAGGTGCTGAGCTTGGGGCGCTCACCACAGGGCCGTGGGCTGGAGCCCCAAGCGGTGGTTCCCTGCCTGCCCCTAGTTCTTGCAGAGACCGATTCCTGTGAGCCTCTAGTCGGTCCCTGGTCATAGGGTGCCGGGGTAACTGCTCGCTGGCCCTGCCTGCCTGCTGGGTTCTGGAAGAGCAGAAGATTATGGGGTACGGCCAAGGGTGTGTGGAGAAATGGAGTTAAAGTATGACTGACTGGCCCCACTGGGGCTGTGCAGTCAGTAGTAACACTGATATGTAGCGCCAGATATCAGGTGGCCGACTGCACATGCTCACGCTTAGCTGACCAGAAACGGCGGCGCTTGCATGCCCTAGACCTGACAAGCCAGGAGCCTGGGAGGGGTCACAGAGGCAGACCCAGCAAGGGTGCCCGTCTCACATTCTCTCACACACTCTCATGGGAAAAATACATGTATGAGATTATTGGTGCAGAGCCACTTTGAAAAAAGTCAAGTGTGGGTTTTCCTGGTCTCTCTCTCTTTTTTTTTTTTTCTTTTTTTTTTTTGGCTTTAGGGCACTTGTGCTTGCTGGAGAGAATGATAGAAATCACCCCCCCTCCACTCCGAGGGGATGACTATGCCGCAATCCTTTCTCCATTCTCCTCTTGGGATTTTGGGCATGCACCTACACATGCCTGGCACGAGTTTTAATCCACTAGGTCTGGGACTGGAACTGGGGACTGGAACTGTGGTTGGCTACGTGGGAGTCCAGTGACATAACCATTATACCATCTGCTGGTCCCAAGCATTGTTTTTTGTTTGTTTTTGCTATAGGGCGCGTGCGCTCGTCAGACAGAGACAGAGAGACAGAAAGTGAGAAATCACCTCCCAGGGAGGATGGCCACATCGCAATCCCTTCTCCTCCATTCTCCTCTCAGGATCTTGGGCGCGCACGCACACGCGCCCAGCATGAATTTTAAGCCACCATGTCCGGGACGCGAAGCACGGCCGACTACGTGGGAGTCCAGCAACATAGCCATTACGCTAACTGCTGGTCCCTGTGTGTTTTTTAAAGAATTACCTAACTTGGTACCAGCAGTTGGTGTAATGGCTATGTTGCTGGACTCCCATGTAGTCGACCACAGCTCAACTCCCAGACCCTGCAACTTAAACTCAGTGGGTATGTGTGCGTGCATGCCCAAGATCCTGAGAGGAGAAGGGAGGAGGAGGGATTGCGCTTGGCCTTACCCCCGAGGGGTGAATTCTCTCCTTTTGTCTCTCTCTCTCTTTCTGGTGAGGACACATGCCCTATAGCAAAAACCACTCCAAAAAATAATTTGCCTGACTTTATTTATCTGTGATTTGACCAGAGGGGGCAAAGCCGGGGCAGGGGGGGGGGGAGTGAGAGAGTAAGCCACCAGGTCCAGGACTCAGTGGGCCATGTGGGAGTCCAGGGCCCCTAACTGCCGAGCCTCTGCAGGGCCCCGAAGCATGGTGTTTATAACACAGGCTCTGAGAACACAGACTCCCTGTGGTGATCCCCAAGGAGCTGCTTCCGATCTGCCTCCTTGGCAAGCTCGTGGGTGACTTCCAGAGGCTAATGTAGCATGTGCCTTTCAGGCAGAAGTGGGTTTTGATTTGTGTTGCTTTTTAGTTTGCTGTAGGAGCATGCGCTAGCTGGAGAGAGACAGGAAGAGGGGCTGGGAAAGCTCGCACACACGCAAGTGCGTCTGGGGTGATTCGAAGCCTGGGGCCAGGGCAAACCAGGCAGGCACGTGGGACCCACCTCGGTACCTGCCACCTGCTGGCTCAGGCAGTTTTAGCTTTCTGGCGTGGCCACGCCTCACACCTCCTGCCCCTGCACTGGGAACAGCAAGTGGTTCCAGGGCTGAGGCCTCAGCTGGGTCTTACCCAGCATGTGGCCATGGCCACCAGGCAGCACCGGCAAGCCATGGTGGCTTCAGGGCCCTGAGTCCCCAGAGCCTGGTCACCACAGTAAACATGGCGAAAGTAAGTATGAAGTTGGGCACTTCATCTTGTGCCTGGGCAGCCAGGAGCGGAAGGAAGACCCCTCTGTGTGACCCAGTCTCTCATCCTAAAGTGTCCGGCTTCGCGCCCTTGAAAGGATGAAGGCCGGCAGTGAGGAAGAGAGCTGTGGGCAGCTCCGCAACTGGGCAGCTACACCCCGCCCACTGCTCTGTCAACCCCAAAGCAATGGTATTGTAATTTTTGCCATAAATAGTCATATATAAAAGACTATTTTATAGTCTTCCTTCCTTCTTGAAAATCTGAGTTTTCATGTCATTGCCAACCTTCAATCTAAATCACTTTTTTGAGCATTTCTCTTTTTTTTTTTAATTTATTTTAAAAATTCTTTTATATACATTCATTCACATTATTTAGCTTATAAAGTGAACATTTCTCCCCAGTCCAGGGCCTGGGGCACCCGTGCCGGAGTGCGGGCAGGGCAGGGAGCGTCCACTGTACCCTCTGCAGGTGCAGGCCCTGGAGAGGCGGAGGGGTGCGACGGGGGGCCCTGCGCGGGCCTGGGATGCCCTCCGGACCGCAGGAATTGCTCCAGCGGGCACGAGGGAGTGAAGCTTGTCACCAAGACAGAAGCTCCTCTTGCTGCCCTTCCCTCAGGCACCTCCCTTACCTGGGCACCGTTACCTGAGTACCAGAGCCAGCCAGCTAGGCTCAGACCCTCGGGTATTCTATTTTTTTTTTTTTTTTTTTTTTTTTGGAGAGGTTTCTGCTATAGGGCGCGTGCGCTCGACAGACAGACAGAGAGAGATATAGAGACAGAAAGTGAGAAATCACCCCCCAGAGGGGATGGTCACGCTGCAATCCCCTCTTCTCCATTCTCCTCTCGGGATCTTGGGCACGCACGCACACGCGCCCGGCGTGAGTTTTAAGCCACCGGGTCCGGGACGCGAACCGCGGTCGACTACGTGGGAGTTCAGCAACATAGCCATTACGCTAACTGCTGGTTCCCAACCCTCGGGTATTCTATTACCTCACACCACCAAGGCCGAGGGCACAGTGGGGTCCACGTCTCACGTTCTGGCTGTCCTCAGCCCCTCATCCTGCCCGCCCCACCCTCTGGCCTGGCACGGGCACGGGGGAGCTTTGTGGCTGCACCCCTGCAGGTCTCAGGCCGGCTCTGCAGCTGCCCTGGAGCACGGCAAGCGAGCAGGGTGTCCGCACGGCACCGAGATCCCAGGGGTCTGCGTGGTGGGCGACGCACGCGTGAGGGACTGGCCACAGCGGCTGACTGCGGGGCAGGCACACGGGCTTCCTTGGGCTCAGGCTGCTTCTGTGTGTGCGAGAGCCCCACCGAGTGGAGTGAAGGGCATCAGCGCTGGCCCACATGGGAAGCCCCGTCTGTGTGCAGAGGCCTTGCCAGTACATGGACACGGGCGTGTTGTGGTCTGGGCTAGCTGGGGCTGAAAGTCGACCACAGTATTGGCGCCCTGTCTGGGTGCTCACTCTCTGTCTCCCACTGAGGGGAGACATACATAAGGAAACAAAGGTGAAGGGACCTCCCTGGACTCTGGGTACACGGGCGACGTCTGGGCTGGCTGCGGTGGGCTGTGCATGAGGACCCTGTCGGGTGCCTGTCTCTATCTCTAACTCTGTTTTACGAAAGGACGTGAGGGAAGTGCAGGCGCAGGCCCTGTGCCGCTGACTTGGCGTGCTGGGACGTGCTACGTACTATGTACTATGACTCACCCGCCATCCCAGCGGCCGCTACGCGCACGCTGCAGGCTGGGCTGCTCCGTCTGGGGATGCCCACCGAGGGCCCTGTGGGTGCAGGTCCCCCCTTCCAGCTCACGTGGCGGAGACAGCGTGCTCCAACGTCTTCCTCCTGTGAAGGCACCAGCCCTGTCGCTGGGCCCCCCTTGTGCTTGCGTCCCACCCTCCTTGAAGGTCTTCTCTCCATCGCGTTTACACCCAGGTTCAGGGTCAACACTCGGACTTTGGGGGAGCTGTTCTGTCCGCACTGGCCCACTTCCAGACAGGTCTGGGCCCAGCGCTGTGCTCCCCAGGCTCCCAGCCCTCAGGTCAGACGTGGCCGGCCTGGTTACTGCCAGCGGCTGAGCAGGCGGGGTGGCTCCCCTCCCCAGTGCCTCCTGTCACAGCTGCCTGACCAGAGGGAGCCAGGGCCCAGTGGCCTGTCAGCACGGCTGCCCAACCCTGGGTGTCCATCCGGGTCTGGCCCACGGAGGACAACTCTGCCTTCCGAAGCTGCCGAGTTCCGGCCACTCCGCTCTGGCTTCTCCCCCATTAAAAAGGTGCCAGGTGGAACAGGGCTGTGGGTGCTGGGAGGTGGCATGGTGGTGAAGGTGCTGGACTCCCACATGGCCGACCATGGTTCGAATCCTGGACCTGGCAGCTTGCTTTCTCACTTTCCCTTTATCTCTCCCTCTGTCTCTCTGGTCAAACAAAAAAAAGAAAAAAGAAAAGAAAGCCAGGGTTGGCAAAAGGCAGTTGAGAGCTATCCGTGCAGTCTTCCCCTTGGGCGGCTCGTTCTGAACTGCAAGCTCTCTGAAAGCATAGTGCCCTGGGCCGCCAGTCCCGAGGAAGCAGGGAGACCCTGAGCAAAGGAAAGCTGGCCCCGTTGGGCTGTGAGAGGTGGCACTAGCAGCAGGGCCATCTGGCAGGCCCACGGTGGCACCCCACCTACACAGTGGGATGGTGGTGTGAGCCTCTGGGCCCAGGCCCTTGTGAGTCAGGGGCATGAAGACCCCACCAGATGTGACCCTCAAAATTAATCGCTCTCTCTGTCATTAAAAACAAGGAAAAGATGGCCACCGTCTTGGTGTGCTACTGCTGCTCACAGAGCCCCGAGGCTGAACAGTGCACGGAGAGTAGAAGACGAAGAGCAGAAGTCTGTCACACTCTGGATGCTGGTGGCCGAGCCAAGGCCAGGGCCGGCTGTTGCATGAGCTGGCTGACGGAGGCTGAGCAGACGGCAGGTGTGTGCAGTGACGGAGGCCGGGCTGACATCTTCCTCTTGTAACTCGCAAGGACTAACCCCATTGCACAAAGCCAGAGCTCACTGGGTCTCACAGACAGGGAGAGGCCCATGTGACCCAGTCACGGCCCATGAGGCTGCAGCCCTGAAGGTTTCATTGGACCAGGGGTCAGAACATGAGACCTGGGGACAAACCATCGCCCAAACCACAGAGGCTCATTCCTGTGCCTCCTCCCACTGTGGGTGGGTCCAGGGCCCCCTGGGTCTGGGGGCCACAGGGCCTGGCCTTTGCAGGAGAATGTCCCGAGAGCTGTCTTAGACACAGACCTGCAGCTTCCACATGGGCCTCCAGGAACCCTCTCCAGAACCCAGAGTGGCCGCAGAAGACATATGCTCCCCAGGACAGCTGTGTTGGGAGACGTGTGCTCCGGTTCATGGGACCAGTTGACGGCAGGCTGCTCACTACCCAGGGCCTCTCCTACCACACTGAACAGGCAGCAGTTGGGGAGCCCGGGAGGCCCTGACTCCCAGCATGCTGACGTGTAGAAGGTCGCTCCTCAAAATGGTTGAGTTTTCACGTAGTCTGTTATGCAGCAACAGAGAAGGGGAATAGACGGACACACACACATGTGCAGCAGCACATGCCAGGGCATTATTTCTGGGGGTGAAGGGGGTTTGTTAAGGTGGGCTCACCAGCACATGGGCACATCCAGTCACGGGATGGAGTATCATGAACAGGCCTGCCAGATGTCACAGAGACCTTCAGTTAAAAATGTAGGCAGGGGACCAGCAGTTAGCGTAATGGCTATGTTGCTGGACTCCCATGTAGTCGGCTGCAGTTCGAGTCCCGGACCCGGTGGCTTAAACTCACGCCGGGCGCATGTGAGTGTGTGCCCAAGATCCCAAGAAGAGAATGGAGGAGAAGGGATTGCGGCATGGCCATCCCCTCTCGGGGGTGATTTTTTGCTTTCTGTTTCTTTGTCTCTCTCTGTCTGCCTGGTGAGCGCATGCGCCCTATAGCAAAAACCTCTCAAAAAAAAAAAAAATGTAGGTGGTAGGGGGCCAGGAGGTGATGTGGTTAAGGCGCCGGGCTCCCACATGGTTGACCATAGTCTGAGCCTCAGATCCAGCGGCTTCAGACTCACACTGGGCATGTGTGTGTGCATGCCCAAACTCCAGGAAGAGAATGGAGAAGGGACTGCCGTTGCGCGTCTGGTGGTCCGGGCTTAGCAGGCTCCCGGAGCAATTGGTAATCGCTCAGGAGGAGGCTGCTGTGAGCAGGTGCACGCTAACGCGCGTGAAAGAAACTGAGAAAGGACTAGTGTACATGTAGGTGAGGGCGAAGCGTGACTGCGGACTCCCGCCTGCGGCTGTGCTCGGACAGACCACGCCGCGCCGCTGGGCCACCCTAGCCGGGGCGCCCGGAACCACGCTCATGGGTGCCAGGACTAGGGCGGCCCAGATCCCCATCCCCAGCTCATGAACCCTGGGGTTCGAGATTGTCGATTGCTTACACACACTGCAACCAGCCAGGGAGCAGTACTTTACTGCTTAAGCACGTTTTTAGGGCCAGCCAACGGCGTAGTGGTTACAGGCGCTGGGTCCCACCGGGCCGGCTCCTCGGCTGAGTCCCAGACTTGGTGGCTGAAAATCACATTGGGCCTGTGTGCACGCGCTCAAAATCCCTAGGGGAAGGGAGGAGATGGGATTGCAGCCTGTCCATCCCCCTTGGTGGGAGTGGTTTCTCACTTCCCCGTCTGGCAACACTTGCCCTGTGGCAAAAAGAAAATAACAGGGCTCCTGAGATGCTTGCCCAAATCCCGGAGAGGAGGTGGAGGAGGGTTTGCAGGTGACTCTATTCCCTGGGTGGTGACTTCTCACTTCCCCTTTCCTGTCTCCAGAGCACACACTCCCTATGGCAAAAATCTTTTTAAAAATCCTAAAAGGAGAAGGAATTGTGGGTGGCCATCCCTCAGGATGATTTCTCACTTTCCTTGCCTCTCTGGCAAGTGTGTGTGCTCTATCGCAAAAACGTTAAAGAAAAAAATTTTACAGCTATGATCATCTTGAACTCTCCTAAGCCCCAGTGAGATACTGAAAAATAGGAACGTGGTCGCTGTGTTTGCCAAGTGGATGCTTACAAAGGTCACACAGGAACTGGAGCAGGCACGGGACGTGGCTGTCATGTTTGTGTGGTTCCAAGCCCTGACTTTCTGGGCTCAGGCTGCTGACCCATCTACTCTGAACTGGAACTGAATGCACAGGGTTGCACACTGCAGACTTTTTTAAGTGGCCAGTTTGGGTTTCTTTCCTCATTTTTTTTTTTTTTTTTTTTGAGATTTTGCTAAAGG
The DNA here is from genome assembly GCA_026018925.1 of Tupaia tana. Taxonomy (NCBI): domain Eukaryota; kingdom Metazoa; phylum Chordata; class Mammalia; order Scandentia; family Tupaiidae; genus Tupaia; species Tupaia tana. The sequence continues at coordinate 537,899 of JAKSZU010000001.1, forward strand.
GCACATGCACTCAGCGGAGAGACAGAAAGCAAGAAATCACCCGCAAGGAGGATGGCCACACCACAATCCCTTCCCCATTCTCTTGGGATTTTGGGCACCCATGCACACACGCCTGGCGTGAGTTTTAAGTTGTTGGGTCCCAGATTCAAACCAGGGTCAACTACATGGGAGTTCAGTGACATTACCATTACGTTACGTCATCTGCTCCCCCCCCAACAATATTTTTAATAATCATTCTAACTCTAATTTGACCAGAGATGGACAGAGCAAGTGAACAAGAAAGCAAGCCGCCAAGTCTGGGACTCAAACCATGGTCGACCATGTGGGAGTCCAGCGCCATTAACCATCACGCCACCTGCCAGCCCCCCCAAGCAATTTTAAATTTACCAAAAAATTCATCAGAATGTGCTGAGACCTGCCAGGCAAAAAAGGAGGAAGAAGACACACTCTCTCCCCCCATACTGGGAGCGACGGTGGATTTTGGAAAGGACAATCACACAGACAGAGACAAGTGGAGAAAAGTGGGGACCAGGTGGACCAGACGTCTCTGATGGAGAACGTGGGCTCCAAGTTCCCCGTTTATTTTCCTAGGGCAATGGGGGAGGGAGCAGCGGAAGGGAAAGCCGGTGTCTTCTAGAACCAGCCGGTGTCTTCTAGAACCAGCCGCAGCTATGAGCATCCTGCATCCTGGTCTCAGTAGCCCCTCCCCCCCCCCTTCCCTGCCCGCAGCAGCTTCCCTAAACTCACCAGCTTCGGGCCAAGTGAGAGTCTGCTCTGCTGGTCTTTAAAGATCACTAATATTTAGCTCCGATTCGGCCGCTCCATACATCTGCCCCTTTCTAATTGGAGATGGACTTGGGTAGCTGTCACGTGGAGTTCTCATGGAATGATTCTGCAGACTAGTAGGAATATAAACAAGATTGTTGACACAGTAATTTCCAAGAAATACCATGAAGACTGGCAAAACAGGCTACAAGGGTTAGTGTCCTTGAGCTGACGGGGTGGCTGAATCTGAGGGATTAGATGAGGGCAGGAAACTCTCCTGCATCTCTATGGTTTATTTGTGAAACTCCTCTAAATACTGACAGAAGGCCATACCCCCTGAAGGTGATTTTGTATTGAAGTCCAGTTCCAAAATACATTGTTATATGGCAAAGGCATCAGAGATATGTCAGTATAAAGCATGACATTTGAAGTGACTTTCTAGTTGTGTTGTGAACACCTGTTCAATCAGAGTGATTGCAGTAGGAACTCCAAAGATCACTGTCTCTAAAAAAATGTGTCTGATCAAACTAGCTGATTGTAAATTTCCTGTGATACATAAAGTCACGACATCACAAAGGATGGTGTGTACAAACTATCTCACACCAGGATCTCGTATGAGAGGATGGCACGAGGGGGTAAATCAGCAACGGCTGAATAATTGAATCTCACCCACTGATTGTTGAAGCCATCAGCGGGCATTCCCCCGCTGATGTGAGTCACTCGTGAATACTTTAATTTTACCCCTCCAGGTAACCAGGCGTAACAGGGGGATGGGACACAGGTGCAGTCAGCTTTACCTTGTACCCTGGGGGGGCATCCCCCCGCGTGGTTAGCACCTCATCCTTACCAGAAGTAGCAGGGCAGCCGTAACGGCTTTCCCTGGTCTTTTACCAAGTGTTCAGCTTTTTCAGACAAAGCTTTCACTTGTCCCCATGGAGGGGTGGCACTGTCTGTGTTGGTCTGGCCATCCTTCTTCTCTGTCACCTTTTTGGGACCTTCCTCCAGATTCAGGCCCTGCAACCTCTCCCGGACCTGTCTCATCAGCTGGTCCTCTGGCTCTTCACCGTCCAGTGGTCTCACAGTCGAGCTGGAACCCACGCTGGCTTCAGCAACGATTCTGGAAAGTGCAAGCACACCCTCGACCCCACAATAACACTGGGTCGGGTCCCTTCCACTCTCCTGAACTGAGGTCTTTCCATTTTGCATATCGAGGTTTAGCCTTTTCTGTCCCTTGGTAATAAATTTTCACAGCTGTGAGGCCCTCTGATGTGGTAGTCAGAAAATGTAAAGGATATAAGGCAAGAGAAAGTTTCGAGTGAGAAGTTCCAGGGTTTACCCTGTCGCCCCCTTTCTAATTCTGTTTTTAAACACTGGTGGGCCCTTTCTGCTATTGCGTGACCCTGAGAACTGTGAGGATGCCCGTAGCATGGAGACTGTGGAAAGTGCGACAAAATCGTTGACCAGCTTTACCCGGGTAAGCTGGCCACTGCCGTTCTAGATGTCTCAGCTCCCACCATGGCTGTAGCCGCAAGGCACTGTGTGAAGGCGTGTTTGGCTGCCGCTCCCACCAAAGGAGAAGCAAAAATGAAACCTGAGTAAGTACCGACAGTGGCGTGTAAATACCCCTACAGGAACATCCTCGAGCCACATGAAGAGAGGGATGGCTGTAGGACTAGGGAGACCAGGCTGGGTGGTCCCGTTACTTGCATAGTGGCATTAACTTTTCTTAAATCTTGTAACCACCTCCTTTGTCCAGATTTTTCCTGGATGACAAAAATAGAGTTCCAAGGACTAAGAGAAGGCTCGCTGTGTCCCAACTTCAGCTGCTCCTGAACAAGTCGTCTAGCTGCCTTGACTTTCCCCGGTTAGGGGCCATTGGTCAACCCAGACGGGCTCCTTTGTAAGCCAATTTATTGAAGAGCAGTTCTAATGATTGGGGGATCTACAAGGGCCCTTACCCAAAATTTGAATCTCAATACGCTAGTCCCTTGCGGTCTGAATTGTGACATGTCCCTTGAGTCAGGGGTGAAGGACTACATAAACACAGTCCCACATGGGACCAGCAGTGGGCGTAATGGCTATGTTGCTGGACTCCCATGTTGTTGACCATGGTTAGAGTCCTGGACCTTGTGGCTTAAACTCACGCCAGGCACATGTGCATGTGTGCCCAAGACCCCGAGAGGAGAATGGAGAAAAAGGGATTACAAGGTGGCCATCCCCCTTGGGGGGTGATTTCTCACTTTCTGTCTCTCTGTCTCTCTCTGTCTGTCTGGCGAGCACATGCATCCTATAGCAAAAACCTCTCAAAAAAAAAAAATAATAATAAGTAAATACAGTCCCACGCCTTGAAGTGTGTGTCCTGTAGGACCCCCTCACCTATCCCAGTAAGAAGAGCAGAACTCTCTGTTGGGGAGTTAACATACTTCACCCCTTCTGATGTAGAGTTAGTAAATTCACAGGGCCAATTTTTGGGCCAGTGTTTCTTGGCTATCACTGACATATCAACACCAGTCTAAGAGCCCCTGAGATTTCCACCCTTGTGTGGTTAGAGTACACATGGGTTGAGTTTCTCAGAAACTCAGGCTGAAGGAGGTAGGCCTGGTCTGAGGATGTAAATCCTCTTCTCTGGACTCTGCAGTCGACACCTGTCCCTGTAAGACCACAGGCAACAGCACAGGTTGTGCCACACGGTCAGATTGGAGAAGCTGAAGCTATGAACTCGATCTCACCCTAATAATCTGCTCCACCTGGGGTCACTGTCAATCCTTTTAACAACCTGCTACTGCTTCCCAAGAGTAATCCTACTGTGCCTTGTGCCAGAGCTCCATAGGCTCCAGTAGGCATCACCATGGACCCATATGAGGTGTTCATATCCACCCGGAGGTGGGACTGAGACCCAGTCCTGCTGAGGTTGTCCGACAGAGATCGCTGACCCTGGCTGGCAAATATCCTCCCTTCTGATCTCTGGCTGGGTGGTGTCAGGAGAGACACTGCAGCTGCCCCTACTATTTGGCAGGGCTAGGGCTGGCCCCCCTTCCTGTTTCCTGGGTACAGAAGAGGCTTTCCTGGAGGAGTCCAACCCGGCAGGGCTCCAGGATCTGTCTGAGCCCCCCGACCTTTGAGCATAGCCTTGATTGGTTCAGCATGTTGGCAAGGCCGCTGCTGTACGCCCCCTGACCTATGAGCAAAAGCTTGGGTCAATATGCTCCGGAAACTGCAATAGCCTTGCTGGGAAGTGACCCCCCTCTGACTCCCCGATTTACTACTATAAAAGAATTACATAGCTCCCTCATACATCTTGAGTGTGTGGTAAGATTTCCCAAAAGTCCCCCGACCGCTCCCCTTTACCCTGACCACCTACTGTTAATTACAATGCTTCATCCTGCAATCATAATGGAGGGTGTGCTGAAGTTCTATCTAGGCAGAAATCATCTTGACCTTTGGAAGGCCCTTCAAGACACATTTTATATAAATAATCTTTTTACATACAATAGGACTAGGCTGAAACTGGCCCAGGACACTCTTGTCCCATGGTAACTAATGTTCTAACAAAATGCACAACAGTGGTGCCATGGGCTACACAAGTGAATCCACAACACCATAAACCCATTTTAAAGTTTTTCATTAACTTGTTAGTCACTTTACCGCCAGTTGAAAAAACTGTCCCCGCCCTCACCAAGTGAACAGTAACTTCACCCCTTCAGGATAGGTAAATATATTAGGATTCCTTAAGTTTTAAATCCCTATAGAATTATATAAGTATCATTCTTTATGAAAATCCATAAGGACTAATATCTATGCTTAAGATTTTCTTTTAGTAATCATAAGACGTCTGCTGCTGAACATCGACTGATAATTAACTCTGCTTGCTGGAATTGTTTCCTGAAACTGCACTGCTTGAAGTTACCAGAAACCTGCTTTCATCAATCAAACAACTGTTGAACTGTATCGATGATTAATAGACCTGCCCTTAATCAAACCCTGAATGGTCTCTATTGTTAAAACTTTATGAATTGATAATTAGAACACGTAGCCCCTCACCCGTTTACTTGCATGTATCACATTTTCAATAAAAAGACACGATGATTCCTAGCGGTTGTCACTCCTCAGAGAGAGATCTCAGAGGAGTGTCTGACTCAGGACGTGCATGAAAAGGCACGAGGCCTTTGTCTTCCTTTCCTTCCAGCGTCGCCTCCCACCCCCGCCGAGGCTGGACCCCAGCACTTTCCGTCTATATCTGGTTTGGACCCGCATTCATTAGCCCAGTGTCTGCCTCTCCAGCACAGGGGCCATATGCCTGGTGCTTTGCTAGGCTCCGCTGCATTTCAGGAATGGAAATCCCCGATTGTGTAGACACATGACAGTCCTGAGCAAAGTGTCTGACCTGCCGCAGTTAAAGCAGTCACCACTGTAAGGAGTGGGCCGACCACGCGAGAAAATAGAAATGTAGAGTCTTTCTTGGGAATGCACCAGGGCGAGGTTTGCTGGTCCGACAGAGAGGGAGGGCCAGGGAAGTAACGCCCTAGGGAGGGTTTAGTGATTTTTATAAGGTTCTAGGGAGGGGGAGTGTCTTACAGGTAGAAATAGTGCATATATGGTAATGGGTTAGGGGGAGAGCAGGCTAGTGTGCCACGTAAGGTCTGGTGCCATGTGCAGAGTAGAGCCCCGTGTGCGGAGTAGAGCCCCGTGTGCGGAGTGGAGCCCCGTGTGCGGAGTGGAGCCCCGTGTGCGGAGTGGAGCGCCGTGTGCGGAGTGGAGCGCCGTGTGCGGAGTGGAGCCCCGTGTGCACAGTAGAGCACGTGTACTACATCCGGGTTAGATCTGAGTACAACACAAGTCTGATGACAGACTAGACCTGGGTTGTATCAGTCGACTGTCGTGTGGCATCCAACCCCTACATCCAAGCTGCCCAGGCCTCTGGCCGAACAACCTCTTGGTTTGTTTGGGATTATTTTCTTAAAGGCTGCAGCCATGGCCATCCCCTGAGTTTACGAGTCCCCATATCCTGATTTAGTCTGAGTAATCGGGTACTGTGCCCTTTAACCAATATGGGGTAATGGTGGCTCTACAGGCAGCATTAGCCTTTTCAAAAGCCAATTGTTGGAGACCAGCAGGTGGCATGGTGGTTAAGGTGCTGGACACTCCCACATGGCCGACCACGGTTCGAGTCCCGGACCTGGCAGCTTCCTTTCTCCCTTTCCCTCTCTCTCTCTCTGTTGTCTCTTTCTGGTCAAATTAAAATAAATGAATTAATAAATAAAATTAAATAAATAATAATTTAAAAAAAACACATTGTTTTAACAAAATTTGTTCTGCTTCTGGGTCAGAAACCACTTGTCCTGAGGCTTGTGCCAAACGTTACATACAATCTTGGCAGGGCTCACTGGGCCCCCGGTGGGTCCTGGACAAGTTACCTGGCCCTCTGTCCTCTCTGAAGTCTCCAACACCTCGAACAGATTATATTTATTTGCTGACTATTTATTTCTAGGGAGTATCTGAGCCGATCAGAGAAGTCACCTGTCCCTGTCAATACGTCAAGCCTGACAGGTACCCTGTGTTGTTGGTTCCGATGCGCCTGATCTTGGGCTTCCTCAAACCGACCTGCCTTCCATAGAGGACAGTCCCCTCCAGCCAGGCAGGCCTTGCCCAGCACCTGCCGATCCCTGGGCGGAAGTGCTGGCCAAGCAGCTGTTTCTAACTCAGCCGTCGTACAGGGCCGCGGGACCTCACTGCACGCCAGCCGTCTTTTATTCTTTCAGAATTCTGAAGGACACAGGCTCATGCTGGCGTGCTGTTTGTCCCGGGTTAGTAGGGTCTGCAACTCCGTGACTGGACATGCTAGTTTAAATCCCGAAATGTCTGCCCTTCTCTCTGCGCCGGTTAATGCTCTCTGAAGAGGGGTGAAGCGCAGAAGAGACTTCTCTGTCCTTATGTATGCTCCCCTACCCGGGGCTCTAAGGGAGGGCGGTGGACCTTTCTGGGGGTGCACAGGGCCAAGGGGCCATGGCTCCCTGTCTTTTGATGACTTTGGTGTGGTGTGGGAGGCTGCGCACCAGCGAGTCTGCCGAGGCTTCTCAGAGAGCAAACAATTGCCATGATTGGTTCCTTTCAAAAAACCTGACCTTCAAAACCTTGCTCTGATTGGCCACTAGAATCCCTCAGATTTGCATATCCGGCACCTCATGATTGGTCCAAAAGCAACCAATCATAACCCACCGTTTACAACCAATCATGGCCCACCAGCATGTATATAACCATGCTGCCTGGCCCACAGTAGCCGGACGACGACCCTGGAGAGCCTGAAGAGCTGAAACACTGCACAGTCTCCAGACGACCCTGAAGACCCTGAAGAGTTGTGACACCGCGTCGTCTCCATGCTGCTCACAATAGACGACGCAACCCTGAAGAGTTGTAACACTGCGTCGTCTCCATGTTGTACCATGCTGCCCACAATAAATAGACGACACTGAAGACACTGTGTCGTCTCCATGCTGTGACACTGCGCCGCTTGTCCTGGCTCTCATTCCTTCCCTCAGGAAACCTGTTCGACTGTCCCCCCGGGTCGGGACAGTGTGGCAGGAGCCACAGTCTCAAGTCTGTCTAATCTGGGAAATGGTCATTTTCACCACCTGCCGCCGCTTTGCCATCCTGTTTCAGGACCGACCTCTGGCTTTCCAGGCAGCAGAGAGGGTCCTCCGTCTGGGGTATTGAAGGGCCAGAGTGACTCCATTTTTATGGGGCGACTCCATTTTGTTAAACCCACCTTACTGGGAATCAGCGCCATTTCAAGGAAGCGAGCCTATCACATAAGAGAAGGTCATAGACCATCACCCCACTGGGGCACAACATTTGGGGGTTCGTCCGGGATTCCCCAAGACCCCCCCCCAGGATCCCCGAACCGGAGGGTCGACTGATAATGGCTGGTGAGTGTGTGTCCTTTGTCTCTGTGTTTGTCCTGTTCAGTTTCTGAGGGCCCTAACTCTGCACTAGATTGGAATCGGTCTAGTGGGTGCACTGGCAGGCCACCGATCTGAGGGCCTGGAAGATGTTCCAGACCCTCCGGGAGGGGACAGAGTGCCCCTAGTTGTTCTGAGTTCTCTGAGGGGACGTAGCGGTCGCTCCTGTGGCACGGCGTGAGGCCGTCGTCCCACTTTTGGTTTGCTTTTCACTCGATGAACAATATCTGCACGGCCACATTTGTCCTGTCTGTGTGTTTATTACCTGTGTACGTTTTTCTGACAGAAATGGAACAGACTCAGACTTCCCCTCTGACACTTATGATGGACCATTTCAAGGATGTTAAGGTCAGGGCCCATAACCTTAGTCTAGACGTTAAGAAATGAAAGCTTGTCGCTCTCTGTACAGTCAAATGGCTGGCTTTCAATGTCGGCTGGTCCCCAGGAGGGACCTTTGATTTAAAGACCATCTAGAAGGTAAAGATTGTTTGTGGATACAAATGAGGGGATTGTGAAGGGAGTCCTAGCGCAACCCTTAGGACCCGGAAGAGGCCTGTGGCCTATCTGTCAGAAACTTGGATCCTGTTGCAGAAGTTGGCCTCCCTGCCTCCGCATAGTTGCAGCCACCGCCCTTATGGTCAAGGACTAACAGATTGACCTTAGGGCAGGAGCTCTACCTGTCCATCCCTCACACAATGGAGGAATTCTTCAGCAGCCCCCGACCGATGGCTGAGCAATGCCCGCCTTGTTCATGATCAGAGTCTCTTCCTAAACCCCACCAAAACCTTTCCTCAGGTACCCACTGCTTTAAACCCCGCGACCTTGCTGCTGGACCCAGACCTTGACACTCCCCTCCATGACTGCACTGAAATCCTTGCACAGGCTCATGGGGTCTGAGCTGACTTGAAGGATCAGCCCATGCCAGATGCAGAAGTGACCTGGTATACGGACAGGAGCAGTTTTGTGTCAAAGGGACTGAGGAATGTGGGGGCGGCGGTGGTGTCACGGCGGGGAATTTTATGGGCAGAGCCCCTCCTGGTGGGAACATCAGCCCAGAAGGCTGAATTGATAGCCCTGACCAAAGCTTTAACCCTGGGCAAAGACAGGAAGATCAATTTATAAACTGACAGTCGCTATGCCTTTGCAACCGCTCACATACGCAGGGCTTTATACCAAGAACGAGGCCTCTTGACTGCAGAAAGAAAAACTGTAAAGAACAAAGCCGAGATCTTGGTACTGTTGGCTGCCATTTGGCTCCCCAAAAAGCTGACCATCATTAATTGTCCGGGTCACTGGAAGGGCGATTCCCCAGTCACCAGGGGTAATAACCTGGCCGACTCCATGGCCAGGGATGTGGCCCTAAAAGCAACAGTTCTTGAGGCCCAGACACTGGAGTCTGGTGGCCCAGTCCTCCCCAACCGACACCGGTATACACTGGAAGACCTTTCATGAATAAAGGGCCTGCCCTCGGCCCACAATCTCCACAAATAGTGGAAGTCTACAAATAATAAGTCATCCTCCCGGAGGCCCTCGGTAACCAGGTCCTATCTAAAATCCACTGAACCACTCACACGGGCACTAGAAAAATGCAGGACCTCCTTCGGCATGCTCACATTCTGATAAAAGGCGCTAGCTCAAAGACTAAAACTATAGTGCACCACTGCAAGGCCTGTCAGCTGACCAACGCTTCCAAATCTCAAGGGCAACCTGGCTCACGAAGCAGAGGGAACGAGCCTGGAGCATGTCGGGAAGCAGACTTCACAGAGGCAAAACCTGGCAGACACAGTTACAAATACTTACTGGTCTTTGTAGACACCTTTTAGGTTGGGCAGAAGCATTTGCTACCAAACATGAAACGGCCCAAGTCGTGGCTGAAACATCCTCGAAGACATCTTACCCAGGTATGGATTCCCCACTACGACTGGGTCGGGTAATAGACCGGCTTTCGTATCCAAGGTAACTCCAGGTTTAGCCTCAGTGTTGGGGACACACCGTCCCCAGAGTTCAGGACAGGTAGAGAGAATGAACAGAACTCTAAAAGAGACCTTAACTAAATTAACCTTAGAAACTGGCGGTGACTGGGTGGCTCTCCTCCCCTTCGCGCTCTCCCGAGTGCGCACCTCCCTTTACCAGCTGGGTCTAACTCCTGGCCCGCCACCTCTTATCCCTCACCTGCAGTCTGGCCTGTTAACTGGGTTTAATGATCACTCTCTGTACCTTCATTACAAGGCCTCCCGGGCGCTCAGCAGGACATCTGGCCAGACTGCAGGCTCTTCATGCCACTGGCCCTCCTGCAGATCCCCGTCAGTTCCAGCCCGGCGAGTGGGTGTACGTCAAAAAGCACCACAAAGCCTCCAGCCGCGTTGGAAGGGTCCCTACATAGTCATCTTGACCACCCCCACTCTCAGGGTTGATGGCATCTCCTCCTGGGTCCATCATGCACACATCACAGCAGCAGACCCCCTCGTGCTGCAGGACGGCCTCATATCAGGATGGACGGCTGCAAGAGACCCAGACATCCCCTAAACCTAAGGCTGCAGCGCGTCAAAACTTGCTAATCCTGCCTTCCCTCCCCTGGACTCACCACTCTGGTCTCTGCCCTCTTGGGCCCCCTGCTAATTCTTTTTTTTTTTTTTTGGAGAGGTTTTTGCTACAGGGCGCGTGCGCTCGCCAGACAGAGAGAGACAGAGAGACAGAAAGTGAGAAATCACCTCCCAGGGGGGATGGCCATGCCGCAATCCCTTCTCCTCCATTCTCCTCTCGGGATCTTGGGCACGCATGCACACGCGCCCGGCGTGAGTTTTAGGCCACCGGGTCCAGGACGCGAACCGCAGTCAACTACGTGGGAGTCCAGCGACACAGCCATTACGCTAACTGCTGGTCCTGCCCCCTGCTAATTCTTCTTCTCCTCCTCACCCTCAGTCCCTGCGTCCTCAACAGGTTGATCGCTTTTATCTGTTAGCGAATCAGCACTGTCCAGTTAATGGTTCTAAAGTGCCAGTACCAGCCCGTCGCTACTTGGGACCAAATAGAACTCAATGACAGGAATCCATGATTGGCTCCACTATGTACTGGGGAAAGGGGGACAAGAAGGGCCAGAGTGACTCCATTTTTACGGGGCGACTCCATTTCGTTAGACCCACCTTACTGGGAATCGGCGCCATTTCAAGGATGCGAGCCACTCACAGGGCCACCAGGGCACAGCAGTATCTTTCAACCCAGTTACCGAGCAACCTCCCAGATCTTCAAGAGAGACTCGCCTCCAACGTCCCTTGATTAAATTCTGTAATGAGAAAGCAAATATGGGACTCCTGCCTGGTCTTCCTACTGTACCTCGGTCCCTAGTTAGTTCTCCGACCTCATCCCAGGCCTCTTCATTCCGTGTTCCCTGTTCCGCGGACCCGGGCATGTTCCCTGCACAAAGTCCAGGACTGGGGAGGACTGCCCGATACTAACTTCATGGCCCTAGCGTTTTACGTGCAGAACACTGGATCAAGGAGGAGACCAGAGTGTGGCGTGAGCACAGGGAAACAGGAGAAAACAGGAAGTAGGGACCATGAAGCAAGTGCGCAGTCTCGGACAGCAGAGGCTTCAGGAAAAGGACAGGTTAGAACCTAAAAAGAGAGCAAGGAGAGATCCTCGCACGCTAAAGGACAGAGACGTCCCCAACACCCTTCCTGCTTATTCTTTCAGGGTACACAGCTGGGCCACCTCACCACATCCTGGCAGATGCCAACTCTCTGTGTTTCCACTGAAGCCGAACTGGACGTAGTGCAGTCCAGGACGGGCTGTCTGCGGGCCAGGCGTGTCCCTCGTATAACTGACCGCGTGATGGCGGGGAGGAGAAATCGGGGCAGGAGTAGCGAGTGGCTCTCAGGATCGAAGCGTCCAAGATTTGAACGGTTGCCATGCACACATAAACGAACCTACGCGGACGGCTGCCTCGTACAGAGAAACTCAGCACGTGTCACATCATGGCCACAGTCGACCGACCTTAAACCGAGCGTCCGGAAGACCCCGGAGTCCCTGTCGTGTGTGTTGCTGGCCATAAATACAACACTGAGCGGGTGCCAGATGATCAGGGAGCCCTCGGTTCTAATTCTTAAAGGACAGAGTTTTCTGCCTCTCTTTGACCAAATATCTCCGTTGCCAGTTCACTGAACATGCTGTCTGTCATGAATTATTATCCTGTTCACCTATCTGCCGTAAATGAGCTGAGTATGGCCAAGTGCACTTACTTCTCAATGCTGAAAAAAAAAAACATGCAGAACAACTTCCGGACAGCCGTATCTCTCTGTAGACGACCGTGTCTCACGTTTTACACCGACGCTAAGTCCCTCGTCACCTCACCTTCAGCGTCAGCGTGCACCTAGCCATTAGCGGCCGCTAGGAGCCCGCTCACCTCAGCCTTTGTAGTTCTCCATACTCCGGGCTTTGCTCGTTTATTCAGCCTCATCGGGCACCACTTGCCCAGACCTGCTAGGCAGAAGACGGGGGAGGAGGCAGCCCCATAGTGGGAGCGACGGTGCATTTTGGAAAGGACAATCACACGGACAGAGACACACAAGTGGAGAAAAGCAGGGACCGGGTGGACCAGACCTCTCTGATGGAGAACGCTGCGGCCCTGAGTGCCCGGGTTTAGTCTCCCAGGGCAGTGGGGGAGGGAGCAGCGGAAGGGAAAGCAGGTGTCTTCTAGAACCAGCGCGGCCGCGGCCGTGAGCATCCTGCGTCCTGGTCTCAGCAAGCCCCCGGCCTTCCCTGCCCGCAGCAGCTTCCCTAACCTGCCGGCTGTGCAGCTTCAGTGGCACAAGCCAGAGAGTGAGCTCGTCTGTAAAGGTCACCACTGTTCCGCTCAGATTCCCATGCACTCCCTCGCCACACACACAGTGCCGCTGTCCCCACGGTAAACACTGGCGCTTGGCTGCCCTTGGCAGCGTCTCGTCATGCTATGACCCCTTCTCCAGCCTTCAGCTGCTCAGGACTTCCACAAGGGCCCGTGTTCGACACGTTTTCAAGCCCACACAAGGCTTCACTGTGGCCACGGGGCTTCCTGCGCTGCAATCCAGTAGACTTCAGCTATGCTGCCCAGCTTGGCCCCACCACAGACGCTTCACGTCAGCCAGAACGCACAGGCATGCCCATGTGTACATCATAGCCGGAGCCGGTTCACGTCAGGGTCATGTCTGTCGTGTGTTCTGTGGGTTTTGGCAAATACAGTGTGGGTTGACCCCCACTGCAGCACCATGCAGGGTGGGGCTGCTGCTTAAGGGTCCCCTGGGCGCCACCATTCCTTCCTCTCGCCTTTCCCCCAGAACTTCTGGTGGCCGCTGGCTGTAGTCTCCAGTGTCACTGTGCAGTGTCATATATGTACCACAGAACACAGGCCTGGCTGACACTCCTTCCACTTACCAATATGTGTGGAGAGCTGATCTCTTTTTAACTTGAGAACTGTCCCAGTGTGTCGGTGTTTCAAAGTGTATCCACTTGCCCGTCCAAGGACATCTTGTCCGCTTCCCAATCTCGGCGATTGTGAGCGGCACTGCTGCCGTCAGTCATATGCAAGTTTCATGCAAACATCATTTCAACTCATTTGGGTGAATCTCAAGGAGCACTGTAGCTGGACTGCACGGAAAGACTGTGCTTCTTGTATAACAAACCACAGCTGTCCCCTGCAGCAGCCGTACCACCCAAAGCCCGCGGGGAGTGAGCTCACCCCTGTCCTCTCCAGCACTTGGTGTCCACGTTCTGGTGATGGTGGTGCTGGATGTGTAGTAGTGTCTTGTGGGAGGCTGCGCACCAGCGAATATTGCCGGTTTCTCAGAAAGCAAACAATTACACAATGCCAAAGGCCACAATTGGTTCCCTTCAAAAAACCTGACCTTCGAAACCTTGCTCTGATTGGCCACTAGAATCCCTCAGATTTGCATATCCAGCACCTCATGATTGGTCCAAAAGCAACCAATCATAACCCACCTTTTACAACCAATCACGGCTCACCAGCATGTATATAACCACGATGCCTGGCCCCCAGTCGCCAGACGACCTGGAGGACCCTGAAGAGTTGCAACACTGCATCGTCTCTGGAAGACCCTGAAGAGCTGACACCACATCATCTCCAGACGACCTGGATGACCCTGAAGAGTTGTAACACCGCATTGTCTCCAGAAGACCCTGAAGAGCTATAACACTGCGTCATCTCTGGACGACCCTGAGCTGTGACACCGCGTCGTCTCTGGAAGACCCTGAAGAGCTGTGACACTGCATCGTCTCCGTGCTGCTCACAATAGACGACACGACCCTGAAGAGTTGTAACACTGCATCATCTCCATGCTGTACCGTGCTGCCCACAATAAACGGACGACCCTGAAGATACTGTGTCGTCTCCGTGTTGTAACACTGTGTGCGTCATCTCCGTGTTGCTCACCCCGTCTCTCACTCCTTCCCTCAGGAAACCTGTTCGACTGTCCCCCGGGTCGGGACAGTGTCTGATTTTTTTTTTAAGAGACAGATTTTTTTTGCTATAGGGCATGTGCACTAGCCAGAAAAACGGAAAGTGAGAAATCACCCCCCAGGAGGGATGGCCACACCACAATACCTTCTCCTTCATTCTCCTCTTGGGATTTTGGGAACGCACACACATGTGCCTGGTGTGAGTTTTAAGCCCCTGGCTTTGTGGTGCTTTTTGACGTACACCCACTCGCCGGGCTGGAACTGACGGGGATCTGCAGGAGGACCAGTGGCATGAAGAGCCTGCAGTCTGGCCAGATGTCCTGCTGAGCGCCCGGGAGGCCTTGTAATGAAGGTACAGAGAGTGATCATTAAACCCAGTTAACAGGCCAGACTGCAGGTGAGGGATAAGAGGTGGCGGGCCAGGAGTTAGACCCAGCTGGTAAAGGGAGGTGCGCACTCGGGAGAGCGCGAAGGGGAGGAGAGCCACCCAGTCACCGCCAGTTTCTAAGGTTAATTTAGTTAAGGTCTCTTTTAGAGTTCTGTTCATTCTCTCTACCTGTCCTGAACTCTGGGGACGGTGTGTCCCCAACACTGAGGCTAAACCTGGAGTTACCTTGGATACGAAAGCCGGTCTATTACCCGACCCAGTCGTAGTGGGGAATCCATACCTGGGTAAGATGTCTTCGAGGATGTTTCAGCCACGACTTGGGCCGTTTCATGTTTGGTAGCAAATGCTTCTGCCCAACCTAAAAGGTGTCTACAAAGACCAGTAAGTATTTGTAACTGTGTCTGCCAGGTTTTGCCTCTGTGAAGTCTGCTTCCCGACATGCTCCAGGCTCGTTCCCTCTGCTTCGTGAGCCAGGTTGCCCTTGAGATTTGGAAGCGTTGGTCAGCTGACAGGCCTTGCAGTGGTGCACTATAGTTTTAGTCTTTGAGCTAGCGCCTTTTATCAGAATGTGAGCATGCCGAAGGAGGTCCTGCATTTTTCTAGTGCCCGTGTGGGTGGTTCAGTGGATTTTAGATAGGACCTGGTTACCGAGGGCCTCCGGGAGGATGACTTATTATTTGTAGACTTCCACTATTTGTGGAGATTGTGGGCCGAGGGCAGGCCCTTTATTCATGAAAGGTCTTCCAGTGTATACCGGTGTCGGTTGGGGAGGACTGGGCCACCAGACTCCAGTGTCTGGGCCTCAAGAACTGTTGCTTTTAGGGCCACATCCCTGGCCATGGAGTCGGCCAGGTTATTACCCCTGGTGACTGGGGAATCGCCCTTCCAGTGACCCGGACAATTAATGATGGTCAGCTTTTTGGGGAGCCAAATGGCAGCCAACAGTACCAAGATCTCGGCTTTGTTCTTTACAGTTTTTCTTTCTGCAGTCAAGAGGCCTCGTTCTTGGTATAAAGCCCTGCGTATGTGAGCGGTTGCAAAGGCATAGCGACTGTCAGTTTATAAATTGATCTTCCTGTCTTTGCCCAGGGTTAAAGCTTTGGTCAGGGCTATCAATTCAGCCTTCTGGGCTGATGTTCCCACCAGGAGGGGCTCTGCCCATAAAATTCCCCGCCGTGACACCACCGCCGCCCCCACATTCCTCAGTCCCTTTGACACAAAACTGCTCCTGTCTGTATACCAGGTCACTTCTGCATCTGGCATGGGCTGATCCTTCAAGTCAGCTCAGACCCCATGAGCCTGTGCAAGGATTTCAGTGCAGTCATGGAGGGGAGTGTCAAGGTCTGGGTCCAGCAGCAAGGTCGCGGGGTTTAAAGCAGTGGGTACCTGAGGAAAGGTTTTGGTGGGGTTTAGGAAGAGACTCTGATCATGAACAAGGCGGGCATTGCTCAGCCATCGGTCGGGGGCTGCTGAAGAATTCCTCCATTGTGTGAGGGATGGACAGGTAGAGCTCCTGCCCTAAGGTCAATCTGTTAGTCCTTGACCATAAGGGCGGTGGCTGCAACTATGCGGAGGCAGGGAGGCCAACTTCTGCAACAGGATCCAAGTTTCTGACAGATAGGCCACAGGCCTCTTCCGGGTCCTAAGGGTTGCGCTAGGACTCCCTTCACAATCCCCTCATTTGTATCCACAAACAATCTTTACCTTCTAGATGGTCTTTAAATCAAAGGTCCCTCCTGGGGACCAGCCGACATTGAAAGCCAGCCATTTGACTGTACAGAGAGCGACAAGCTTTCATTTCTTAACGTCTAGACTAAGGTTATGGGCCCTGACCTTAACATCCTTGAAATGGTCCATCATAAGTGTCAGAGGGGAAGTCTGAGTCTGTTCCATTTCTGTCAGAAAAACGTACACAGGTAATAAACACACAGACAGGACAAATGTGGCCGTGCAGATATTGTTCATCGAGTGAAAAGCAAACCAAAAGTGGGACGACGGCCTCACGCCGTGCCACAGGAGCGACCGCTACGTCCCCTCAGAGAACTCAGAACAACTAGGGGCACTCTGTCCCCTCCCGGAGGGTCTGGAACATCTTCCAGGCCCTCAGATCGGTGGCCTGCCAGTGCACCCACTAGACCGATTCCAATCTAGTGCAGAGTTAGGGCCCTCAGAAACTGAACAGGACAAACACAGAGACAAAGGACACACACTCACCAGCCATTATCAGTCGACCCTCCGGTTCGGGGATCCTGGGGGGGGGTCTTGGGGAATCCCGGACGAACCCCCAAATGTTGTGCCCCAGTGGGGTGATGGTCTATGACCTTCTCTTATGTGATAGGCTCGCTTCCTTGAAATGGCGCTGATTCCCAGTAAGGTGGGTTTAACAAAATGGAGTCGCCCCATAAAAATGGAGTCACTCTGGCCCTTCAATACCCCAGACGGAGGACCCTCTCTGCTGCCTGGAAAGCCAGAGGTCGGTCCTGAAACAGGATGGCAAAGCGGCGGCAGGTGGTGAAAATGACCATTTCCCAGATTAGACAGACTTGAGACTGTGGCTCCTGCCACACTGTCCCGACCCGGGGGGACAGTCGAACAGGTTTCCTGAGGGAAGGAATGAGAGCCAGGACAAGCGGCGCAGTGTCACAGCATGGAGACGACACAGTGTCTTCAGTGTCGTCTATTTATTGTGGGCAGCATGGTACAACATGGAGACGACGCAGTGTTACAACTCTTCAGGGTTGCGTCGTCTATTGTGAGCAGCATGGAGACGACGCGGTGTCACAACTCTTCAGGGTCTTCAGGGTCGTCTGGAGACTGTGCAGTGTTTCAGCTCTTCAGGCTCTCCAGGGTCGTCGTCCGGCTACTGTGGGCCAGGCAGCATGGTTATATACATGCTGGTGGGCCATGATTGGTTGTAAACGGTGGGTTATGATTGGTTGCTTTTGGACCAATCATGAGGTGCCGGATATGCAAATCTGAGGGATTCTAGTGGCCAATCAGAGCAAGGTTTTGAAGGTCAGGTTTTTTGAAAGGAACCAATCATGGCAATTGTTTGCTCTCTGAGAAGCCTCGGCAGACTCGCTGGTGCGCAGCCTCCCACACCACACCAAAGTCATCAAAAGACAGGGAGCCATGGCCCCTTGGCCCTGTGCACCCCCAGAAAGGTCCACCGCCCTCCCTTAGAGCCCCGGGTAGGGGAGCATACATAAGGACAGAGAAGTCTCTTCTGCGCTTCACCCCTCTTCAGAGAGCATTAACCGGCGCAGAGAGAAGGGCAGACATTTCGGGATTTAAACTAGCATGTCCAGTCACGGAGTTGCAGACCCTACTAATCCGGGACAAACAGCACGCCAGCATGAGCCTGTGTCCTTCAGAATTCTGAAAGAATAAAAGACGGCTGGCGTGCAGTGAGGTCCCGCGGCCCTGTACGACGGCTGAGTTAGAAACAGCTGCTTGGCCAGCACTTCCGCCCAGGGATCGGCAGGTGCTGGGCAAGGCCTGCCTGGCTGGAGGGGACTGTCCTCTATGGAAGGCAGGTCGGTTTGAGGAAGCCCAAGATCAGGCGCATCGGAACCAACAACACAGGGTACCTGTCAGGCTTGACGTATTGACAGGGACAGGTGACTTCTCTGATCGGCTCAGATACTCCCTAGAAATAAATAGTCAGCAAATAAATATAATCTGTTCGAGGTGTTGGAGACTTCAGAGAGGACAGAGGGCCAGGTAACTTGTCCAGGACCCACCGGGGGCCCAGTGAGCCCTGCCAAGATTGTATGTAACGTTTGGCACAAGCCTCAGGACAAGTGGTTTCTGACCCAGAAGCAGAACAAATTTTGTTAAAACAATGTGTTTTTTTTTAATTATTATTTATTTAATTTTATTTATTAATTCATTTATTTTAATTTGACCAGAAAGAGACAACAGAGAGAGAGAGAGGGAAAGGGAGAAAGGAAGCTGCCAGGTCCGGGACTCGAACCGTGGTCGGCCATGTGGGAGTGTCCAGCACCTTAACCACCATGCCACCTGCTGGTCTCCAACAATTGGCTTTTGAAAAGGCTAATGCTGCCTGTAGAGCCACCATTACCCCATATCGGTTAAAGGGCACAGTACCCGATTACTCAGACTAAATCAGGATATGGGGACTCGTAAACTCAGGGGATGGCCATGGCTGCAGCCTTTAAGAAAATAATCCCAAACAAACCAAGAGGTTGTTCGGCCAGAGGCCTGGGCAGCTTGGATGTAGGGGTTGGATGCCACACGACAGTCGACTGATACAACCCAGGTCTAGTCTGTCATCAGACTTGTGTTGTACTCAGATCTAACCCGGATGTAGTACACGTGCTCTACTGTGCACACGGGGCTCCACTCCGCACACGGCGCTCCACTCCGCACACGGCGCTCCACTCCGCACACGGGGCTCCACTCCGCACACGGGGCTCCACTCCGCACACGGGGCTCTACTCCGCACACGGGGCTCTACTCTGCACATGGCACCAGACCTTACGTGGCACACTAGCCTGCTCTCCCCCTAACCCATTACCATATATGCACTATTTCTACCTGTAAGACACTCCCCCTCCCTAGAACCTTATAAAAATCACTAAACCCTCCCTAGGGCGTTACTTCCCTGGCCCTCCCTCTCTGTCGGACCAGCAAACCTCGCCCTGGTGCATTCCCAAGAAAGACTCTACATTTCTATTTTCTCGCGTGGTCGGCCCACTCCTTACAGTGGTGACTGCTTTAACTGCGGCAGGTCAGACACTTTGCTCAGGACTGTCATGTGTCTACACAATCGGGGATTTCCATTCCTGAAATGCAGCGGAGCCTAGCAAAGCACCAGGCATATGGCCCCTGTGCTGGAGAGGCAGACACTGGGCTAATGAATGCGGGTCCAAACCAGATATAGACGGAAAGTGCTGGGGTCCAGCCTCGGCGGGGGTGGGAGGCGACGCTGGAAGGAAAGGAAGACAAAGGCCTCGTGCCTTTTCATGCACGTCCTGAGTCAGACACTCCTCTGAGATCTCTCTCTGAGGAGTGACAACCGCTAGGAATCATCGTGTCTTTTTATTGAAAATGTGATACATGCAAGTAAACGGGTGAGGGGCTACGTGTTCTAATTATCAATTCATAAAGTTTTAACAATAGAGACCATTCAGGGTTTGATTAAGGGCAGGTCTATTAATCATCGATACAGTTCAACAGTTGTTTGATTGATGAAAGCAGGTTTCTGGTAACTTCAAGCAGTGCAGTTTCAGGAAACAATTCCAGCAAGCAGAGTTAATTATCAGTCGATGTTCAGCAGCAGACGTCTTATGATTACTAAAAGAAAATCTTAAGCATAGATATTAGTCCTTATGGATTTTCATAAAGAATGATACTTATATAATTCTATAGGGATTTAAAACTTAAGGAATCCTAATATATTTACCTATCCTGAAGGGGTGAAGTTACTGTTCACTTGGTGAGGGCGGGGACAGTTTTTTCAACTGGCGGTAAAGTGACTAACAAGTTAATGAAAAACTTTAAAATGGGTTTATGGTGTTGTGGATTCACTTGTGTAGCCCATGGCACCACTGTTGTGCATTTTGTTAGAACATTAGTTACCATGGGACAAGAGTGTCCTGGGCCAGTTTCAGCCTAGTCCTATTGTATGTAAAAAGATTATTTATATAAAATGTGTCTTGAAGGGCCTTCCAAAGGTCAAGATGATTTCTGCCTAGATAGAACTTCAGCACACCCTCCATTATGATTGCAGGATGAAGCATTGTAATTAACAGTAGGTGGTCAGGGTAAAGGGGAGCGGTCGGGGGACTTTTGGGAAATCTTACCACACACTCAAGATGTATGAGGGAGCTATGTAATTCTTTTATAGTAGTAAATCGGGGAGTCAGAGGGGGGTCACTTCCCAGCAAGGCTATTGCAGTTTCCGGAGCATATTGACCCAAGCTTTTGCTCATAGGTCAGGGGGCGTACAGCAGCGGCCTTGCCAACATGCTGAACCAATCAAGGCTATGCTCAAAGGTCGGGGGGCTCAGACAGATCCTGGAGCCCTGCCGGGTTGGACTCCTCCAGGAAAGCCTCTTCTGTACCCAGGAAACAGGAAGGGGGGCCAGCCCTAGCCCTGCCAAATAGTAGGGGCAGCTGCAGTGTCTCTCCTGACACCACCCAGCCAGAGATCAGAAGGGAGGATATTTGCCAGCCAGGGTCAGCGATCTCTGTCGGACAACCTCAGCAGGACTGGGTCTCAGTCCCACCTCCGGGTGGATATGAACACCTCATATGGGTCCATGGTGATGCCTACTGGAGCCTATGGAGCTCTGGCACAAGGCACAGTAGGATTACTCTTGGGAAGCAGTAGCAGGTTGTTAAAAGGATTGACAGTGACCCCAGGTGGAGCAGATTATTAGGGTGAGATCGAGTTCATAGCTTCAGCTTCTCCAATCTGACCGTGTGGCACAACCTGTGCTGTTGCCTGTGGTCTTACAGGGACAGGTGTCGACTGCAGAGTCCAGAGAAGAGGATTTACATCCTCAGACCAGGCCTACCTCCTTCAGCCTGAGTTTCTGAGAAACTCAACCCATGTGTACTCTAACCACACAAGGGTGGAAATCTCAGGGGCTCTTAGACTGGTGTTGATATGTCAGTGATAGCCAAGAAACACTGGCCCAAAAATTGGCCCTGTGAATTTACTAACTCTACATCAGAAGGGGTGAAGTATGTTAACTCCCCAACAGAGAGTTCTGCTCTTCTTACTGGGATAGGTGAGGGGGTCCTACAGGACACACACTTCAAGGCGTGGGACTGTATTTACTTATTATTATTTTTTTTTTTTGAGAGGTTTTTGCTATAGGATGCATGTGCTCGCCAGACAGACAGAGAGAGACAGAGAGACAGAAAGTGAGAAATCACCCCCCAAGGGGGATGGCCACCTTGTAATCCCTTTTTCTCCATTCTCCTCTCGGGGTCTTGGGCACACATGCACATGTGCCTGGCGTGAGTTTAAGCCACAAGGTCCAGGACTCTAACCATGGTCAACAACATGGGAGTCCAGCAACATAGCCATTACGCCCACTGCTGGTCCCATGTGGGACTGTGTTTATGTAGTCCTTCACCCCTGACTCAAGGGACATGTCACAATTCAGACCGCAAGGGACTAGCGTATTGAGATTCAAATTTTGGGTAAGGGCCCTTGTAGATCCCCCAATCATTAGAACTGCTCTTCAATAAATTGGCTTACAAAGGAGCCCGTCTGGGTTGACCAATGGCCCCTAACCGGGGAAAGTCAAGGCAGCTAGACGACTTGTTCAGGAGCAGCTGAAGTTGGGACACAGCGAGCCTTCTCTTAGTCCTTGGAACTCTATTTTTGTCATCCAGGAAAAATCTGGACAAAGGAGGTGGTTACAAGATTTAAGAAAAGTTAATGCCACTATGCAAGTAACGGGACCACCCAGCCTGGTCTCCCTAGTCCTACAGCCATCCCTCTCTTCATGTGGCTCGAGGATGTTCCTGTAGGGGTATTTACACGCCACTGTCGGTACTTACTCAGGTTTCATTTTTGCTTCTCCTTTGGTGGGAGCGGCAGCCAAACACGCCTTCACACAGTGCCTTGCGGCTACAGCCATGGTGGGAGCTGAGACATCTAGAACGGCAGTGGCCAGCTTACCCGGGTAAAGCTGGTCAACGATTTTGTCGCACTTTCCACAGTCTCCATGCTACGGGCATCCTCACAGTTCTCAGGGTCACGCAATAGCAGAAAGGGCCCACCAGTGTTTAAAAACAGAATTAGAAAGGGGGCGACAGGGTAAACCCTGGAACTTCTCACTCGAAACTTTCTCTTGCCTTATATCCTTTACATTTTCTGACTACCACATCAGAGGGCCTCACAGCTGTGAAAATTTATTACCAAGGGACAGAAAAGGCTAAACCTCGATATGCAAAATGGAAAGACCTCAGTTCAGGAGAGTGGAAGGGACCCGACCCAGTGTTATTGTGGGGTCGAGGGTGTGCTTGCACTTTCCAGAATCGTTGCTGAAGCCAGCGTGGGTTCCAGCTCGACTGTGAGACCACTGGACGGTAAAGAGCCAGAGGACCAGCTGATGAGACAGGTCCGGGAGAGGTTGCAGGGCCTGAATCTGGAGGAAGGTCCCAAAAAGGTGACAGAGAAGAAGGATGGCCAGACCAACACAGACAGTGCCACCCCTCCATGGGGACAAGTGAAAGCTTTGTCTGAAAAAGCTGAACACTTGGTAAAAGACCAGGGAAAGCCGTTACGGCTGCCCTGCTACTTCTGGTAAGGATGAGGTGCTAACCACGCGGGGGGATGCCCCCCCAGGGTACAAGGTAAAGCTGACTGCACCTGTGTCCCATCCCCCTGTTACGCCTGGTTACCTGGAGGGGTAAAATTAAAGTATTCACGAGTGACTCACATCAGCGGGGGAATGCCCGCTGATGGCTTCAACAATCAGTGGGTGAGATTCAATTATTCAGCCGTTGCTGATTTACCCCCTCGTGCCATCCTCTCATACGAGATCCTGGTGTGAGATAGTTTGTACACACCATCCTTTGTGATGTCGTGACTTTATGTATCACAGGAAATTTACAATCAGCTAGTTTGATCAGACACATTTTTTTAGAGACAGTGATCTTTGGAGTTCCTACTGCAATCACTCTGATTGAACAGGTGTTCACAACACAACTAGAAAGTCACTTCAAATGTCATGCTTTATACTGACATATCTCTGATGCCTTTGCCATATAACAATGTATTTTGGAACTGGACTTCAATACAAAATCACCTTCAGGGGGTATGGCCTTCTGTCAGTATTTAGAGGAGTTTCACAAATAAACCATAGAGATGCAGGAGAGTTTCCTGCCCTCATCTAATCCCTCAGATTCAGCCACCCCGTCAGCTCAAGGACACTAACCCTTGTAGCCTGTTTTGCCAGTCTTCATGGTATTTCTTGGAAATTACTGTGTCAACAATCTTGTTTATATTCCTACTAGTCTGCAGAATCATTCCATGAGAACTCCACGTGACAGCTACCCAAGTCCATCTCCAATTAGAAAGGGGCAGATGTATGGAGCGGCCGAATCGGAGCTAAATATTAGTGATCTTTAAAGACCAGCAGAGCAGACTCTCACTTGGCCCGAAGCTGGTGAGTTTAGGGAAGCTGCTGCGGGCAGGGAAGGGGGGGGGGAGGGGCTACTGAGACCAGGATGCAGGATGCTCATAGCTGCGGCTGGTTCTAGAAGACACCGGCTGGTTCTAGAAGACACCGGCTTTCCCTTCCGCTGCTCCCTCCCCCATTGCCCTAGGAAAATAAACGGGGAACTTGGAGCCCACGTTCTCCATCAGAGACGTCTGGTCCACCTGGTCCCCACTTTTCTCCACTTGTCTCTGTCTGTGTGATTGTCCTTTCCAAAATCCACCGTCGCTCCCAGTATGGGGGGAGAGAGTGTGTCTTCTTCCTCCTTTTTTGCCTGGCAGGTCTCAGCACATTCTGATGAATTTTTTGGTAAATTTAAAATTGCTTGGGGGGGCTGGCAGGTGGCGTGATGGTTAATGGCGCTGGACTCCCACATGGTCGACCATGGTTTGAGTCCCAGACTTGGCGGCTTGCTTTCTTGTTCACTTGCTCTGTCCATCTCTGGTCAAATTAGAGTTAGAATGATTATTAAAAATATTGTTGGGGGGGGAGCAGATGACGTAACGTAATGGTAATGTCACTGAACTCCCATGTAGTTGACCCTGGTTTGAATCTGGGACCCAACAACTTAAAACTCACGCCAGGCGTGTGTGCATGGGTGCCCAAAATCCCAAGAGAATGGGGAAGGGATTGTGGTGTGGCCATCCTCCTTGCGGGTGATTTCTTGCTTTCTGTCTCTCCGCTGAGTGCATGTGCCCTTTAGCAAAATCTCAAAAAAAAAAAAAAAAAAATGAGGAAAGAAACCCAAACTGGCCACTTAAAAAAGTCTGCAGTGTGCAACCCTGTGCATTCAGTTCCAGTTCAGAGTAGATGGGTCAGCAGCCTGAGCCCAGAAAGTCAGGGCTTGGAACCACACAAACATGACAGCCACGTCCCGTGCCTGCTCCAGTTCCTGTGTGACCTTTGTAAGCGTCCACTTGGCAAACACAGCGACCACGTTCCTATTTTTCAGTATCTCACTGGGGCTTAGGAGAGTTCAAGATGATCATAGCTGTAAAATTTTTTTCTTTAACGTTTTTGCGATAGAGCACACACACTTGCCAGAGAGGCAAGGAAAGTGAGAAATCATCCTGAGGGATGGCCACCCACAATTCCTTCTCCTTTTAGGATTTTTAAAAAGATTTTTGCCATAGGGAGTGTGTGCTCTGGAGACAGGAAAGGGGAAGTGAGAAGTCACCACCCAGGGAATAGAGTCACCTGCAAACCCTCCTCCACCTCCTCTCCGGGATTTGGGCAAGCATCTCAGGAGCCCTGTTATTTTCTTTTTGCCACAGGGCAAGTGTTGCCAGACGGGGAAGTGAGAAACCACTCCCACCAAGGGGGATGGACAGGCTGCAATCCCATCTCCTCCCTTCCCCTAGGGATTTTGAGCGCGTGCACACAGGCCCAATGTGATTTTCAGCCACCAAGTCTGGGACTCAGCCGAGGAGCCGGCCCGGTGGGACCCAGCGCCTGTAACCACTACGCCGTTGGCTGGCCCTAAAAACGTGCTTAAGCAGTAAAGTACTGCTCCCTGGCTGGTTGCAGTGTGTGTAAGCAATCGACAATCTCGAACCCCAGGGTTCGTGAGCTGGGGATGGGGATCTGGGCCGCCCTAGTCCTGGCACCCATGAGCGTGGTTCCGGGCGCCCCGGCTAGGGTGGCCCAGCGGCGCGGCGCGGTCTGTCCGAGCACAGCCGCAGGCGGGAGTCCGCAGTCACGCTTCGCCCTCACCTACATGTACACTAGTCCTTTCTCAGTTTCTTTCACGCGCGTTAGCGTGCACCTGCTCACAGCAGCCTCCTCCTGAGCGATTACCAATTGCTCCGGGAGCCTGCTAAGCCCGGACCACCAGACGCGCAACGGCAGAGGTCGCCGGCCGAGACGCAAGGGGTAGGCGCGGCTCTGGTGCCGAGCCTGGCGCCCTGCGGAGGCCGCCGCGCTGGGGGCGGCGCCCGGCCGCGAGTGGCGGCCGGAAACGCACTCCAGGACGCCGTGGGTCGCCACATAACCGCACCGAGGCCTCGCTCCATCTCCGCCTGCGCTGGGCCCCATTCGGTCCCGGCCCGCCGCGCCCCCTCCTGCGCCCCGCGCCCCGCGCCCGCGCCCGCGTTCCAGCTTAGACCCGGCGCCGCGCAGGATGCCGGGCGGAAGCTGAAAGGCGGACGCAGCCTCGGTCCCGCCCTTGGACCGCGGGCCAGTTGACGCCCGCGGCTCATGAATAGTGAGTGCGTCGGCCCCGCCCCGCCTCCGGATTGCGGACCAATCGGCGCGCGCGGCTCATGAATAGTGAGCGTAGTGGCCCCGCCCCGCTCTCCGCCTACCGCGGCGCCGCCCGCCCGCGCAGACCCCGAGCGCGGCCGCGGACGAAGATGGCGACCG
The DNA here is from genome assembly GCA_026018925.1 of Tupaia tana. Classification (NCBI taxonomy): domain Eukaryota; kingdom Metazoa; phylum Chordata; class Mammalia; order Scandentia; family Tupaiidae; genus Tupaia; species Tupaia tana. The sequence continues at coordinate 564,025 of JAKSZU010000001.1, forward strand.
CCATGTACTTGGAGCACTACTTGGATAGTAAGCGCCCCCCGCCGCCCTCACAGCCACTGCTTGCACCCAGCCCGATCCGCCGCGAGGCCCCGTGCGCCGGGCCCTGCGCGCGCACCCCGGGGGCTCTGGAAGGCGGCGCCGGTCGGCGGCGGCAGTCGGTGGGCGCGTGGCCGGGGAGGGGCCGCGCCGCGAAGGAGGGGCGGGCGCGGGGGGTGGGCGCGGGGTCCTGCCGACTCGGCCGCGCCAATTCCAGGTGCGTCACGGCGGGGCGGGGCCGAGTGGGCGCGGGGCGGGACTCGCGGGCTGGGTCGCGACAAGGCTCCGCCCTGGTTGCGGCCCCGCCCACCGGGACCGCCCCTTCCTTCCATCCTTGGCCCCGCCCTCCGCGTGGCCACGCCCGCCCCGCTGGGCCCCGCCCTCGGTTGCCCCGCCTACCCAGGCGGGGCACGTGGTGGAGCCTGTACCTGGCTGCAGAGCCTGGCACTGGGGTTCCAGCCTGTGTGTGGTGCCGCGGAGCCGCCGCCCTGGCGCGGCCGTTTTCTGGGTGTTCATGCCTCGGGGGTCTGCCTGGTGGGTTGGTTTTTCCCTCCGCGGCAGGCCTTGATCTGTTGCAGGTGGCGATAGACAGGGCGCCAAGGAGTGAGTGCCGAGGACTGCACGTGAGGGCATTAGCCCAGTTGGCCGAGTAGGTGCTCAGGGTCACCCTGTGGGCAGTGCGGACCAGAATGGCATGCCTGCCCGCTGCGGGAGGTCCCAAGGCCGGGGCTCTGGAGCACGTGAGAATGCTGCACTAGGGTTTCCTGGCCAGTGAGGAGCCCCTCACCAGAGAGCTCAGGGCAGTGTCTGAGCCATGTGTCCAGGGCTGGAGGCCACCTGGCCCATTACTCTGCTCTGCTGGCTGAAATGGGGAGCGTACAGAGGAGAGGGCCTCACCTCCTGTGGAGCCTGACCTGTGGGATTTCTAAGGGGCTTTGGTGTGCATGCTCCTGTGGTCTGGCATCCCCGTGGCAGCAGGAAGGGGGCCCCTGCCCACTCCAGAACCTGCTGGGCCCCACCAGTGGGCGGGGGAGCTGGAGAGCACCTCCAGTGGATGCGTGGTGCTAATGCCCGCATGGGTGAGGGGCTGTGAGGGACAGCAGGTGCAGGTGGATCAGGGGCCCTCCTGGCTGACTGAGGTGCTTTAGTGAGCCGAGCTGCCCTCTGGGGAGACTCCAGCCTTGTAAGAGGCTCAGTGACTTCCCTGCTAGCTATCTGAGCAAGGCAGGAGCCCACTCCAAGCTGTGGCTGGGATGGCCGCCTGGACTTGGTGGTCACAGACAGGAAGGAGTCCAGGGTCCTCTTGGCTACCTTCCAGTATGGTGGTCACTGGCCACAGGGGCTGCTTGGGGGAGACAGAATCTCTTGTTTCCAGTGCTCCAGTGGCCCCCAGTGGAGGGGAGGGCAGCTCAGGGGGAATACTCCTCCAGCCTGTGAGGTCCACACTGTCCGATGGCCCCCTTTGGAGTGGAGTGTGGAGGGTCAGGGAGCCACCAGTGCTTTGGGCCTGAGCCCTGGGAGATGCTGTTCACCGGGGGGTAGCCTAGAGGGTGAGTGAGGAGTGGAGTGGGGAGGAGCCACGCAGAAGCCCCCCATCCTGGCAGCCTGGTCCTACACTCCCTCTGACCCATAACCTCTGACAGCTCGTGGAGGGTGCCAGGCCGCCAGTAGCGCTGTTCGGTACTGTCCTGGATGGAATTGACCACGCTGCTGCACCCAGACCGCCAGAGACCAGGCAGGGTGGCTGGTCGCTGCGGGCTTCCCATGGAGCCTGGGAGGCAGTGTCCGGTCCTGCCCCCAGGAGAGCGCAACTATGCGTCTGTGTGTTCCAGGCATTGAGAACCTTCCCTGTGAGCTTCAGAGGAACTTCCAGCTGATGCGGGAACTGGACCAGAGGACGGAAGGTGTGTCAGGCCGAGGGCGGCTGGAGCGGGCCCCACAGCGGGGGACGAGGCCCGGAGGTGGTGGGTGACAGGGCCTGGAGGGGACTTGGGTCGCAGGACAGGGCTGAGCCCTGCTGTGGGCACAGACCGTTTTGGAGCCCGCGCTGTGCTTTTAAACCAGGTTTAGTCCCTTGGGCTCTTACACGTGTCCGTGCCACACCTTGGTAGCCGAGGTGGGTTATAGTCACGTCATCAGTTTCAGTCCTTCAAAGATGTTTCTGTTTTTTGGGCCAGCAGGTGGCATAGTGGTTAAGGCGCTGGACTTCCACATGGCTGACCGCAGTTTGAGTCCCAGACCCTGTGGCTTGAAACTCACCAGGCGTGTGTGCATATGTGCCCAAAATCCCAAGAGGAGAATGGAGGAGAAGGGATTGCAACACGGAGGGTGATTTCTCACTTCCCCTCTCACTATCTCTTTTTCTTCTCTGGCCAGTGCATGTGCCATATAGCAGAAACTTTAAAAAAAAAAAGAAACATCTTAAGTTGCATATTTAATTCCATTTGTTATTATTATCTTTTTAACTTGACCAGAGAGAGGAAGAGAGGAGGAAAGTGAGAGAGCAAGCCGTGAGGTCCAGAACGCGAACCACAGTCAGCCATTTGGGAGTCCAGCCACCTGCCAGTCCCAAGATGTTTCTGTTTTCAAATAGCATGTGTAATTTAATAAGTTTGTGCTTCCTGACCTCTTTTTTATTTTTGAATAATTTTATTTAACTTTATTTACTTATTTATTTTAATTTGACTAGACAAGGACAGAGAGAGAGAGAGAGAGAGAGAGAGAGAGAAAGCAAGCTGCCAGGTCCCGGACTTAAACAACAGCCATGTGGGAGTCCAGTGCCCTTAACCACCATGCCACCTGCTGGCCCCCAGTTTTTTTTTTTTTTTTTTTTTTTTTTTTTTTTTTTTAATAGAAGGATTTTTGCTATAGGGTGTGTGCGCTCACCAAGGAGATTGAAACAGAAATCACCCCTCGGGGGGTGGGGGTTATGGCCATGCCACGATCCCTTCTCCATTTTCCTTTAGGGATTTTGGGTCTGCACACACATGTGCCCGGCATGAGTTTTAGGCTGCTAGGTTCTGCACTCGAACCGTGATCAACTACATGGGAATCCAGTGATGTAACCGTTACACCATCTGCTGCTCCTGACCTCTTGGTGCCTTTATTTAAAAAAAATTTTTTAAAATTTTGTTAAAGAATTATTTTAGGGAACCAGCAGTTAGCGTAATGGCTATGTCTCTGGACTCCCACGTAGTCGACTGCGGTTCGCGTCCCGGACCCGGTGGCTTAAAACTCACGCCGGGCGCGCGTACGTGCCCTAGATCCCGAGAGGAGAATGGAGAAGGGATTGCGGCGTGACCATCCCCCCTGGGGGGTGATTTCTCGCTTTCTGTCTCTATGTCTCTCTCCGTCTGTCCGGCGAGCGCACGCGCCCTGTAGCAAAAACCTCTTCAAAAAAAGAAAAGGAAAAAAAAAAAACATAAGGTTTAATAAAATTTTTTTTTTTTTTTGGAGAGGTTTTTGCTACAGGGCGCGTGCGCTCGCCGGACAGACGGAGAGAGACATAGAGACAGAAAGCGAGAAATCACCCCCCAGGGGGGATGGTCACGCCGCAATCCCTTCTCCTCCATTCTCCTCTCGGGATCTAGGGCACACACGCACGCGCGCCCGGCGTGAGTTTTAAGCCACCGGGTCCGGGACGCGAACCGCGGTCGACTACGTGGGAGTCCAGCGACATAGCCATTATGCTAACTGCTGGTCCCTAAATTTATGTATTTTTAATTTGACCAGAGAGGGACAGAGTGAGGGGTGGGGGGAGTGAGAAAGCAAGCCGCCAGGTCTGTGACTTGAACTGCGGTCAGCCATGTGGGAGTCCAGCACCTGCCAGCCCACAAACCTCCTTGGTACTTAAGTCCTAATTTTCAGACATGTTTTTGTTGGTTTTTCTCTTAAAATGTCTCTCGTGAGAGAGCATAGCTGCACACAGGAAGGGACCTGAGGTCAGTGAGACAGAGGTGCAGACACCCCGCCAGGTCTCCTCACGTCTTCATCTCTCCCCACCAGATGGTCACTGGTGGCTGATGTGTTTCAAGCTGACCTGGGTCGTGAGCCCTGGTTGACCATGTGGTTCCTGGTATCACTGCTCAGGCCTCTTCTTTCCCCAAAGTTTATCTCACGAGATGTGTACACACAGACACCCAGGTGTGTGAACATGTGCTCACATGGCCCTCTGCCTGCTCTTTAAAGCCAGCACGCCCATGCATTCAGGTCAATTTGGGACCTGAACCCCAGGCCTTCCCACATGGTGGTGGCATTGCGCAGGGGTGCCCGTGGCTTACACACCACAGCCGGGTGTGTTGCTCATTGTATTGTTTTTACTCAAAGTCAGGGTGTGTGAGCTTGCCAGGGAGAGAGGGCAACCCCACTGGGGCATGGCCTTGGTGCAGCCCCTTTTCTCATCGCTTCATCCCATTCGGGTTATGGCATGCACGTAGACGCCCTGCAGCTTTCAGGCTGTGGGGCTGGGATTTGAACCTCGGTCTGTGATGTAGGGTCTGGCTCGGTATGCACAGGGCTCACCCACCGCGCTGTGGGGCCAGCCCACTCCTAGTTTCACACCGGAAATGAAGATGCACTTCGCTGCCACACCAACTCTGACACACTTCCCTCCCTTGTCTTGGGGGTGTAGCCTGTGGGAATCTGGTGAGACCAGCGTTGTCTGCCCTCGGGCAGCTGCTCAGGGAGCTTGAAGCCGTGCCGTGCTGCGTGCAGTGCTTACGTGACTGCTTTTGAATAACTTTCCCTGGAGTTCCTAAGTGCCTGCACCTGCACTGACCCCTGCTTCAACAGGCTGTTCGGAACGGCCTGGCGTGAGCCGTCTCACCTCTCCCTGGTGCCCTCCACGGAGCCTGTATCCTGGCTGGGTCCATGCCGCAGATGGTTGTTGCCCTGGGGTCTCCCGTCAGCCCTCTCCACGGTCAGGCTCTACTCCCTGAACTTTAATGTTCTATTTTTTTCATTTGCTCCCTTGTTTCGGGGAGTCCTCTTTTCTAGTAACTTCTTAAGAGCAGGAACATAGATATTTCTTGTGACATCGCATGTCCAAAAACATGCTTGCTCTAGGAGCCTCTGTGGTTGGTGTTGGCTCCCAGAGTGGTGAAGGCTTTGTGGTCTCCTGGCTTCTGTGTTGCTGTCAAGAAATTTGGTGCCATTTGGATTTCTGATCTTGTACAAATGTGGGGCTTTCAAGAAATTCATGGAAAATTTGTATTATGGAAGAGTTATGCTTCATGAATCTTAAAGATTTTTGCCTAAAAATAAACTTGTATTTTAGCTTCATTTTCTCATGAACTTTCTGCAGTTCCTTGTATGTGATCTGTTTCCTTTTCCCATGTATGTGTTGGTTTAGACAGGCTCTCGCTGGGTTGCAGTCCTGCCTCAGCCTCTGCGTATCCAGCCCACAGGCGTCCGCGGCCGTGCCGGCTCCTGCAGACGGGATCTTACCGTGCTGCCCACGCTGGTTGAAAGCTCGCCACGCAGCCCTTTCCTGTTCAGATGTTGTTTTGTTTTTGGAAATATTTATTTATTTCCATTTTTTTATTATTATTTTGTAATTTGACCCTAAAGAGACAGAGAGAGAGAGTGAAAGGGAGAAAGCAAGCTGCCAGGTCCAGGACTCTAACCACAGTCAGCCATATGGGAATCCAGTGCCTTCAACCACCATGCCACCTGCTGGCCCCAGAATCTTTTTTAAAGTTTATTTTCTTCATGAGTGAGGCAAAGACTGGTGTCCTTGATGAGGTTTCATGCACAGGCCATGAGCCCTGCTCCTTGTGGCATGGCAGGTTCCCGCTGTCATGCTGGGCGCGTGTTTGGCAAGGCTGAAGTGGCTGCAGTTTCCGCTTAGAGCAGCTCGGCTTGGAGCAAGTGTCGCTCGATGCGATGTGGGCACAGGCACAGGCACAGTCCGCTTTCAAGGTTGCTCAGCAAATACGAGAGGCTGTCCTGTCCGCTCCCATCAGACGTGAAGGGGACAGCTCGTGTGGCCCGGGGCCCTGCCCCTGCCCGCTGGCCCGTGCTGTGTGTGGCGCCCACCCTCCCCTCAGCAGCAGTCCGCTCAGCGTCCAGGCTGGGTCTCCGCCCTCCTCGCTCAGTGTCCCCTGTGGGCTAACCTGTTGTTATGCGTCGCTGTCAGGGTTGGTGTCTTGTAGTGGCTGCCTCGTTCATTGTGTGACAGGAGGCTGGGCGTTTGGTGGTGTCCTGTTCTCTGTGGTCCAATTGCTCTCAAGTACCGGCTGCCCACGGACTCGGGGTTACTTGGGGGAGTGAGGGTGGCCAGTCCCAGGTGCCATGGCCACATGGTGGACAGGGTGCCCGAGGGTCATTGGAGCTCCCTGACTCACAGACAGGTGCCCTCCCAAGTGGTGTCCTGGGCTCATTGCCCTCTGGACACTGCCCAGAGGTCACGGAGTGGTTAGGCTTGAGTTTGGTCTGCCCACGTTCTTGCTGCAACTGGTGCTGTTTGACTTGAATTAATTAATTATTATTATTTTTAAAAGAATTGTTCATTTAATTTTATATATTCATTCATTTAATTTGACCAGAGAGAGACAGAGAGAGAGAAAGAGAGAGAAAGTGAGAAAGCAAGCCATGAGGTCTGGGACTCGGACCATGGTCAGCCGAATGCGTGTTCAGCAGCTTAACCACCACGCCACCTGCTGGCCCTGAATTAATTAATTCTTAAAGTGATGGTTAGGGTTCTGGCCTCCCGTGGGGCTGATCGTGGTCTGAGCCTTGGCCCTCCTTGCTGCCTCCTCAGTTTCCCTGCCTCTCTCTGGTGAGTTAAAGTAGTCATAATGACAGTAAATTAAGTTGAATAAATCTTTGCAAAAATGAACTCTTGGGAACAGCAGTTGGCTATCGCTGGACTCCCATGTAGTCGACTCTGGCTCCAGTCCTGGATCTGGTGGCTTAAACTCATGCCGGGCGCATGAGTTTGCATGTGCGTGCATGCCCAAGACCTGGAGAGGAGAATGGAGGAGAAGGGATTGTGGCGTGGCCACCTCCCCGGGGGGTGATCTCTTGCTTTCTGTCTCCCTGTCTCTGTCTTTCTGGTGAGCGCACGCACCTATAGCAAAAACCTCTCAAAAAAAGGGACCAGCAGTTAGCGTAATGGCTATGTCGCTGGACTCCCATGTAGTCGACCGCAGTTCGAGTCCCGGACCCGGTGGCTTGAAACTCACTCCAGGCGCGTGTGCGTGCGTGCCCAAGATCCCGAGAGGAGAAAGGAGGAGAAGGGATTGCGGGGTGGTCATCCCCCCTGGGGGGTGATTTCTCACTTTCTGTCTTTCTGTCTCTGTCTTCCTGGCTAGCGCACACGTCCTATAGCAAAAACCTCTCAAAAAAAAAAAAAAAAGAAGTGAACTTTTGGAACTCTTGAACTCTATTTTCTCAGAGGGAGAGATTGATGGGCCAGCACCTAGACAGGGTCCCTCATGCTGTGGGGCCCTCCAGCCACCAGCCAGGGGCGGGGTGCGTGTGCATTCTGTCTGCTTCCTGTCAGCTGGGATCCAAGTCCCAGTCTGCAGAGAGCCTCACCACCTGCACCTCCGCGGTCAGGACTGTGGCCTCAGTGCCAGTGTGGCGGGCGAGTGGCGGCTCTTGTGTGGCCCCAGCTTGCCCCCCTTCCCTGTCAGATAAGAAAGCCGAGATCGATGTCCTGGCCGCGGAGTACATCTCCACGGTGAAGGCGCTGTCAGCCGAGCAGCGCGTGGAGCACCTGCAGAAGATCCAGAGTGCCTACAGCAAGTGCCGGGAGTACAGTGACGACAAGGTGCAGCTGGCCATGCAGACCTATGAGATGGTGAGCCCTCCGCCAGGCCTGCCCTGCCCGTGGCTCCGTGCTGTGTCTGGAGGAGCGTTGCTCTTGAAGTACGGCCTCCGTGTGACCGTTCTGCCCACTTCTAGTAAAGCCCTTGGGCTGGGTCTACCCAGGCCCTTCTCCCCCTCTCCCCACTCCCCAGAGCTGGTCCCCAGGCCCCTCTCCCCTCTCCCCACTCCCCAGAGCTGGTCTACCCAGGCCCCTCTCCCCTCTCCCCACTCCCCAGAGCTGGTCTACCCAGGCCCCTCTCCCCTCTCCCCACTCCCCAGAGCTGGTCTACCCAGGCCCCTCTCCCCTCTCCCCACTCCCCAGAGCTGGTCTGCCCAGGCCCCTCTCCCCTCTCCCCACTCCCCAGAGCTGGTCTGCCCAGGCCCCTCTCCCCTCTCCCCACTCCCCAGAGCTGGTCTGCCCAGGCCCCTCTCCCCTCTCCCCGCTCCCCAGAGCTGGTCTGCCCAGGCCCCTCTCCCCCTCTCCCTGCTCCCCAGAGCTGGTCTGCCCAGGCCCCTCTCCCCCTCTCCCCGCTCCCCTTGGCTCGTATCAGGCTCAGAGCTCTTGAGGGAGCTTGGGAGACAGTGTCACTCGGGAGACACAGAACTTACACGTGGGCAGCTGCTCATCCATGATGGAGCACATGTGCACACAGGAGAGGGTGCCCCCTCCCCAGGCTGGCCACACGTGGCCGCAGCCTCCAGTCCTCCAGGATGTGCGTGTGCTCAGTGTGGGGCCGACTGGGCGTGGGGTCTGGCTGCAGTCCCCGTGGCCTGTCCCTGAGCAGTGCATTGCTTCTGCCATGGAGCTGCCCTGCGAGTGGACTTGCATGCCCCCACTCTCATTCTTGCTGTGAGCAGACTGTTTTCTTTTTTAAAAAAATTTTTTAGGGACTTGGACAGTGGTCAGCCATATGAGAGTGTTCAGCAGCTTAACCACCAAGCCACCTGCTGGTCCTGAATTAATTAATTCTTAAAGTGATGGTTTGGGTTCCATTTCATTTATTCATTCATTTATTTTAATTTGTCCAGAGAGAGAGAGAGGGAAAGTGAGAAAGCAGACTGTGAGGTCCAGGACTCGAGCCATGGTTGACCATGTGGGAGTGTCCAGGGCCTTAACCACCAAGCCACCTGCTGGTCCCAAGCAGACGTTTCTATAAAGCTTGGTTTGGGGCCTGCTGGCGGCCTTAGAGTTTAAGGCACTGAGTCCCCAATGGATGGCCCCAGGGTTCAAGTCCTGGACTCCAGGTGTGTACGTGCTTGCCCAAAGCCCCTAGAGGAGACTGGAGAAGGAGGGTCTCGCGCAGCGGTGGTGGCCGCAGTGGCTCCATTCCTGGTGTTTGGTTGTCGCCCAGCTGGCCTGCCCACGTGCCGGTGGCTCCCTGTAGGTTACAGCCCTTCGGCTTTCAAGTTAGGACTCAGCATCACAGTCCCCTGAGTCCTTCACATCACACAATGTTCCTCATTGCCCACACTCGTGGTCTTTCCCCCCAAATAGTTTTTTTCCTGTCAGGTGTCTCTCAACTGAGTGAGGGTGAAGGCCTCACAATGTGCGGGGTCCTGACACCGTGGGCTGCGGCAGGGCATGCGCTAGTGAGATGGCAGTGGGCAGGAGAGGGCTGGGGGCACCGGCAGCCCGGGACGGCCGTCTGCTCTGTGGTAAGGCCAGGCCTCCCTTGTAGGTGGACAAACACATCCGCAGGCTGGACGCTGACCTGGCCCGCTTCGAAGCGGATCTGAAGGACAAAGCAGAGGGCAGTGACTTTGAGAGCTCTGGAGCGCGCACACTGAAAAGCAAGTCTGTCGTCTGTCCTCGTTGCCCACCACGTGGTGCTCGCGAGCTTTGTCAGATAACGTGGACCCCGGCACAGATGCGCGCTGCTGGCTGGGTAAATCGGGTCTTTACTGGGCTCCACGAAAGTAATTTGAGTCTTTCTTTTTCAGAAGGTCGGAGTCAGAAAGAGAAAAGGGGCTCCCGGGGCCGGGGCAGGAGGGCATCCGAAGAAGACACCCCAAAGAAAAAGAAGCACAAAGCAGGGTGAGAGCTGCGCCCTTCCTGGGGAGCGCCCGGGGCGTCTGTCGGGGTGAGTTAGGGCAGCTGTGAGAGCAGAGGCTGCGTGCCAGGTGTGGAGCTCTGGGTCCCGGTGCCGGCCTGCGTGCCAGGTGGACTCTGGGTCCTGGTGCCGGCCCGTGTGCCCAGTGGACTCTGGGTCTCGGTGCCTTCAGGTGTAGGTTGGGACACTCTCAGACAGCCCGAGGGCACCGTTGTCACGGTGACTCATGGTGTCACACTGCGACCTGCCAGGCTTAAGACTGAGCGAGGAGAGTTGGGGTGTACCCGGCAGGCTGGTGCCAGGACCCTCTGGCTTGGCTGTGTGTGGGGGTGGAGTTTCTCAGCGGTCTCAGCCGGAGCCACTCTGCGGAGTGGTGTGTTCTGTGTCTGCTGGCTCTCATGCACAGCACACGTGTTTGTGTGTGTTCGCGGTTAAGCCACGTGCCTGCATCTGCCGGGTGCATGCCACTGAACTCGAATGTCTTCAGGACACTTATTGGGTGTGCTCTCCCTGCCACCTGCTTTACGGAAGTGCCATCCAGACTTGAGGCTGGATACGGAAGGGCCCGGTGGCTCCATGGAGGTGACGTGGTTATGGGAGAGGGCAGAAGAGGTTGGGGACCCAAGGGGAAAAACTTCCTTGTTTCGAAACCTGGTGTTTAAACTTTTTTTTTTTTTTTACCATAGGATGCGTGTACTCACCAGAAACAGAGACAGAGAGGGGAAAAGTGAGAAATCACCTCCTGGGGGATGGCCACGCTGCAGCCCTCCTCCATTCTCCTCTCGGGGCTTTGGGCACTCGTGCACACGCACCCGGTGTGATTTCGAAGCTTCTGGGTCTGGAACTTGAACTGCTGGCACCGCCTGGGAGTCCAGCACCTTAACCACCAGCATTGTTCTCTCTTTTTTATTTTTTAAAGAGTTAGTTACTTGCTTTTAGTTATCATTATTATTGTTGTTATTATTTTAAAGAATTATTTATTTAATTTTATTGTCATTATTTTATTTTATTTTTTTGAAATTGCCCAGAGAGAGACAGAGAGAAGGAAAGCGAGAAAGCAAGCTGCCAGGTCTGGAACTTGAACTGTGGTCAGCCATGTGGGAGTCAGCCACCTCGCCACCTGCTGGTCCCTTATTTATCATTATTATTATTTTTTATTATTTTTATTTTTATTTTTGTTATAAAGCACATGCATTCACCAGAAGGAGAGAGAGAGAAAGCTGCTGGGTCCAGAACTGGAACTGTGGTGGGCCGTGTGAGAGTCCAGTGCCTTAACCACCGTGCCGCTGCCAGCCCCAGCTGCACTGGCTCTTACTATTCTCTCTTCTGCTCTATGTCTGCCCTCTACTCGGGTTCACTTTGGCTTGTTTTTCTAGCTTTTTAAGGCAAAAATAGCTTGAATTACCGATTTTGATACCTTACTCCTACTAATAACTTTTCACTGCATTGCACAAACTTTGTATGTTGTATGGGTTTTTTTAAACTTATGTATTTATTTATTTATTTTGTTTATGAGCCAGGGAGAGACATGCGCACGCGCACACGCACGCGCACATGCTGTGCCCTGCCCGGTGTCAGGCTGTACGTGCCCTGCCTTGCTGTGGAGGTCCTGGGGTGTGGACTCAGGGCCTTTCCCGTGTGGGGCAGCTGTGTCATTGTTGTAGCAGTACTACCACCTGACCTATGTTTTTGCTTTTTTACGGGTACTTAAAAAATTTTTTTTAATTTAAATTTTTTTTTTTTTTGGAGAGGTTTTTGCTATAGAGCGCACGTGCTCGCCAGACAGACAGACAGAGAGATAGAAAGCAAGAAATCACCCCCCAGGGGAGATGGCCACGCCGCAATGCCTTCTCCTCCATTCTCCTCTTGGGATCTTGGGCATGCACGCACATGTGTCCGGCATGAGTTTTAAGCCACCGGGTCCGGGACGTGAACCGTGATCGACTACGTGGGAGTCCAGTGACATAGCCATTACGCTAACTGCTGGTCCCTTTAATTTAAAATATTAAAAAAATTCCTTTGCAAGTTTTCTTTGACCTGTAACTTCTGTAGAGGTATGTTTCTCAATTTGTGAATAATTTGGAATTTTCCAGATAAGTTTGTGATTGCAGTTTTTGGTTTACTTCTGTTGTGGTCAGAGAACTTTCTGCAGTCAAAATTATTAGGACCAGCAGATGGCGTAGCAGTTATGTCTCTGGACTCCCACGGGGCTGACTGTGGTTTGAGTCCTGGGCCTGGGGAGTTGAAAATCATGCTGGGCATGTGTATGCACCTGCCCAGGATCCCAGGAGGAGAATGGAAGACAAGGGATTATGGCGTGGCCATCCCTCCAGGGACTGAGTCTTACTTTTCCTCTCTTTATCCCTCTCTCTTTACCCCTGGCTAGTGCATGTGCTCTAAGGCAAAAACGTCTAAAAAATAAGAGGAAAAGAAATGATCTGAAGTCTGAAAGTTTGGGTCATGGCCCCGCTTATCTACCTTGCCCAGCGTCATATGCTCTTGGGAAGCCCTGAGTCTGTCGCCTTCTGCGCATCCTTAAACAACTGTTTCGGTGCCTTGGTTGATGGTGTCCTGCAGGTGCCTGTCCCCTTGCTGATGTCCTGTTCACCCATTCTGTCAGCTCCTGAGAGGAGTGTCGGAAACTTTAGCTCTGGTTACACGTTGGTCTATTTCTCCTTTTAGTTCTACCAGTTTTTCAGATTTTGCTTAATATATTTTGAAGTAGTTATTTGGTATACAGTCACTTGGAAGCTTTGTGGTTTGGGCCTTTTATTTACTCTGTCATTATGAAATGTCTCTTTTTGTCCCTGGGAATACTCTTAATTTTTTTTTTTTTTTTAATAATTATTTATTTTGTTTTATTTATTCATTCATTTATTTTTTAATTTGTCCAGAGAGAGACAGAGAGTGAGAGTGAGAGAGAGAGGAAGTGAGAAAGCAAGCCACCAGATTCAGGACTCGAACCCTGGTCAGCCATGTGGGAGTGTCCAGCGTCTTAACCACCGTACCACCTGCTGGTCCCATGAATACTCTTAATTTTGAAGTCTCCTTTGGTGTGAATTTTTTGAAGACTCTCCATCATTGTAACTACTGTAGCCGTCTTGCGATGAGTTTTTGTATGATTTATATATATTTTCATCAGTTTTACAGAATTATTTAATTTTACTTATTGTTATTGTCATCATTATCTGAATTTGGTCTACAGCATGTGCACTCATCAGAGAGAAACAGGGAGACAGAGAAAGTGAGAAAGCAAGCCACCAGGTGCGAGACTCGAACCACAGTCGGCTATGTGGGAGTCCAGTGCCCTAGCCACCATGCCACCTGCTGGCCCTATCCTTTTATTTTCAACATGTTTGTGTGTTTGTATGTAGAACAGATTGCTTGTAGGAAGGAAATCGTTGAAAACATTTTTTTTTTTTTTGAGAGGTTTTTGCTATAGGGCGCATGCGCTTGCCAGAAAGACAGAGAGAGACAGAGACAGAAAGCGAGAAATCACCCCCGGGGGGATGGCCACGCCACAATCCCTACCTCTCCATTCTTCTCTTGGGATCTTGGGCACGCACGCACACGTGCCCAGCGTGAGTTTAAGCCACCGAGTCCTGGACTCGAACCGCGGTTGACTATGTGGGAATCCAGTGACATAGCCATTACACTAGCTGCTGGTCCCGAGAATGTTTTTCAAACTGCCCTGACAATTTCTGCCTTTTCATTGCAGTATTTAGGCTATTTACATTTAATGTAATTGATGACAGATTGAATTTAAATGTGCCAGATTTTTAATTTTTTTAATCGATAGAAGGCACATATGCTTTCCAAAGAGAGAGCGAGCAAGCGAGCGAGAGTGTACACTACCAGGTTCAAGACTCAGACTGTGGTCAGCCATGTGGGAGTCCGTGTAGGTGGAATCTAAAAGCATTGAATTTGGGGCCAGCTGGTGGCTTGGTGGTTAGGGTGGCTGGATTCCACATGGCCAACTACGTGGTTTGAATCCTGGACTTGGTCATTTGAAAAACATGCCAGGCTTGCGTGCATGTGTGCCCAAAATCCCAAAAGGAGGGATAAGTGGAGGAGAAGGGATTATGGCATGGCACCCTCTGGGGGTGCTCTCTCACTCCCTCTCTGTCTGCTGTGTGCACACGAGCCCTCTAGCGCAGTAAGACACACCGGTGGGGCTCTCTCACTCCTTCTCTGTCTGAGCCCTCTAGCGCAGTAAGACACACCGGTGGTGCTCTCTCACTCCTTCTCTGTCTGAGCCCTCTAGCGCAGTAAGACACACCGGTGGTGCTCTCTCACTCCTTCTCTGTCTGAGCCCTCTAGCGCAGTAAGACACACCGGTGGGGCTCTCTCACTCCTTCTCTGTCTGAGCCCTCTAGCGCAGTAAGACACACCGGTGGTGCTCTCTCACTCCTTCTCTGTCTGAGCCCTCTAGCGCAGTAAGACACACCGGTGGGGCTCTCTCACTCCTTCTCTGTCTGAGCCCTCTAGCGCAGTAGTTGCTGGACCCCAGGGAGCAGAGAGTAGCATGACAGTTACGAGTGTCAGCTCAGTGAAGACTGGCCACGCTAGTGAAGCAGTGAGAGCTTTTGTGGTTGAGCTCAGGGGGCCACTGGAGCCTGTGCCAGTGGCCAGTGCCGACAATCACAGTATCCGCCGTTGCCTTTGGGGAGGGGTCTCTTAACCAGTAGGCTCAGGGTCAACTTGTATCTTGGTTTTTGATGTCAATTTTAAGCAGTGAGAGCCACAGAACTAACTTAGCAACAGTAAAGTAAGCCCGGCTAGACCCGCCGCCTGTGTGGGGCCGTGCCGACTCCATCCCGGTGGTCCTTGCTCCTGCACGTGGTGTGGAGTCCCGTGCCGACTCCATTCTGGTGGTCCTCGCTCCTGCACGTGGTGTGGAGTCCCGTGCCGACTCCGTCCCGGTGGTCCTCGCTCTTGCACGTGGTGTGGAGTCCCGTGCCGACTCCGTCCCGGTGGTCCTCGCTCCTACACGTGGTGTGGACTCCCGTGCCGACTTCGTCCTGGTGGTCCTCGCTCCTGCACGTGGGTGTGGATTTCTACGTGGGGCATTTCTTCTCTGCCCAAAGAATTTCTTTTAACTTTTTTTTTATAGAACAGGTCTGTTGATGGTAATGAATTCCCTCAATTTTTGTTTCTGTAAAGATGTCTATTTTTCACTTCTAGTTTTTTATTTTTAAAATGTTACTGCAGGACACAGGTGCCCACTGGAGAGAAAGGAAAGGAGGGAGGGAGGGGGAGAGAGAGGGAGGGAAAGCGCCCTGTCACTCCGGGAGAGAGGCACGCCATGGTTCCCTCTCTTCCATTCTCCTCTCTGGATTTTTGGCATGCACACACACGTTTCCAGTGTGTGTGTGTATGTGTGTTTCTTTTTTTTAGAGAGGGTTTTGCTATAGGGTGTGTGTGCTCACCGGAGGGACAGAGACAGACAGAGACAGAAAGTGAGAAATCACCCCCATAGAGGGGATGGCCACACCATAATCCCTTCTCCTCCATTTTCTTCTGAGGATTTTGGGCACACACACATATGTGCCCAGTGTGAGTTTTAAGTTGCCGGGTCTAGGACTTGAACCGTGGTCAACCATGTGGGAGTCCAGTGATGTAAACATTACACCATCTGTCAATCTCTCCAGTGTTTCTTTCTCTCTTATTTTTCTTTTTAAAGAATTACTGAACTTTATTTTAGTTTGACCAATGAGGGACAGAGCAAGAGAGAGACAGAGATTGAGAAAGCAAGCTGCCAGATCCGGGACTCGAACCACAGTCAGCCATGTGAGAGTCCAGTGCCCTTAACCACCATGCTACCTGCCGGCCCCTCCAGTGTGTTTCTTAAGCTGCCACATCTGGGACTCTGACAATGCAGTTGGCCACCTAGGACCACCTGCATTAACCAGCAGGCCACTGGCTAGCCCTACAGGCTCACTTTTAATGTTTGTAAAAAACTTTTCCTTGGTTCAGCAGGTGGCATGGAGGTTAAGGTGGCTAGATCTCACTTGACTGGCTTAGTGGTTCGAGTCTCAGGCCCTGCAGCTTGAAAATCGTATTCCGTGTCTGTGCCCAAAATCCCAAGAGGAGACTGGAGGAGAAAGGATTGCGGCATGGCCATCCCCCATGGGGGGGATTTCTCGCTTTCTATCTCTCTGTCTCTCTATCTTTCTGGTGAGTGCACAGGCCCTAAAGCAAAAACTTCTCAAAAAAAAAAAAAAGTAGTAAAATGTTTCTACTTAAAGGGACAGATGCAGGCCGTTCTTTCTCTTGCCTGGCTCCCGCTCCCGCACCACCACCATCCCAGGTCAGCTGGAGGCTGTGGGGGCGGTAGCAGGCCCTTCTGGGACGTGGACGCCTCAGGGACTTGCACTCTGCCCGTCGTCGCCGTGTGCCTGTCGTCACCGTGTGCTGGCTCTGCTGGCCCAGAATGGCCCTGCAGGAAGTCTAGCCCGCACTAGGCCCGGAGGCAGGGGCTGCTCCCGGGCTGTGGCCAGCTGCCCTCGTTGCCCCCCCCCCCCCCCCCCCGACGTCTCCGACGGGCTCTGCTGTGTGTGTCAGCAGGGGTGTCCTGGGTCTGCCCTGCCCTGCTCAGATGCTGGAAGCTGCCTCTGCATCTCTTGGCTGGAGTGGGGCCCAGCCTTCACCTTCCCCAAGGACTGTCGCTGCAGACGTCCTTGGCCTGGGGGTCCTGCTATGGGTCTGAGCTGAGCCTGGGGCCTGTCCCTGCAGCGGTCGGAGCCTCTTTCTGAGGGTCGTGCTGTGGGCTGGACCATGTGTGCCCTGACATCTGCAGGCACATGGGATGGACCTGCAGGACAGCTCCGGCCCCGCCCTCGGGCTGTGCACTGGGCTGTCACAGGTGTTAGATGAGGACACGGGCGACCGGTGATGGCTGCAGGGCTCTGGCCTGAGGTCCCGTGCATCAGCCCGGGGCCCTGCAGGTGGTCTTGTCACTGTCCCAGAGACCCAGTCTCAGAGAGGCCAGCTGAAGTGTGCACCAGGGCTACCCTGACTCTGCCGTGTGGCAGGTGGTCAGACGGTCCGCAGCCGCGTGGGCACCCGGCTTCCGGGGCGGGCTGCAGCTGCAGGCCTCATGCATCCTTCCCCTTCTGTGGGGTGTCCTGTTTGCGCCTGGCAGTGGCGTGAGTTCAGGGTGGCCCAGGGGGCCCTCGGTCTGTCCTGGTGGCTCGAGCGGCCCTGTGAGCCCAGGCCTCACACTGCTCACGGCGTGTAGGAGTGTGGTGGCCGCAGGGCCCGTCTTCTGAGGCCCTTGGCTCCCAGAGCTGGGCCTGCCAGCGGCTGGTGCTGGGAAGCACGTGGGCCCGACGTGGAGACCTGGTACTGTCTGCCGAGGGCATTGGCATGGGGTGTCTCTTGTGGCTGTTGGGCCGGAAGGTCGGCCACACCAGTGAGCTCCACCAGCAGGCACTGTCCCACCGCCAGGGAGCATTCCTTGGGAGTGGAGTGGCAGCGCCCACGGCCCACACGCCCTGGTGTTCCCGCAGGAGGCTGGGAGGCAGCTGGTCAGCCCGGCTGCCCGGCCTCTGGGACTGTCCTCGCCACTGGTCCCCAGGGGTCATGTAGCAGCCCTGTAGGGCAGGACAGCAGGACACACACAGGCCGTGAGGCAGAGCCGTGGGGCCGTCGTGTGTGCCTGGCAAGTCTGTTTGGTTTTGGTCTGGCTGTGGGGTGGGGCGGGGCGTGTTTCTCTGTGCTGACGGCATGTGCCGCCCAGGCACCCTGTCGTGCGTGAGTTTATCTGAGAAATCCTGCAGCCCCCATAGCGCACCTGTGCCAGCAGTGACAGTCGCTGGGCCCCATGTTTCAACGCTGTGGATGTGGCTTGGGTAGGGCTATTGTCATGGGCTGCTGCAGGGACAAGGACAACGGGTGTGGGGAGAGTGGCCCCAGCTGCCAGGTGGCCGAGAAGCATGGTGAGCCTGGGGAGGGTGAAGGGAGCTGCAGTGCCTCGCAGGTGTGGGGCAGAAGTGCCCGTGCAGACGTAGGGCAGCCTGGGCACTGGAGGAGGGTGTGGCCAGAGGCCAGCGGGCTGTGACTCCTGGGTCAGGCTGGGTGAGAGGCAGGAGGAAGGAGGGTTGGCCTGGAGGACAGGCAGACACAGGCTGGACTGTCCTGTCCAGGTGGAGACCAGAAGGCACATCTAGGACGGGCCAGTGCCTGGTACTATGCCATGCGCACTCGGGTCTCCGGGCACCCTGCTTTCTGCACCAAGTCCTTGTCTGGCACCCGTGGCATCGTCCCCACCCGTCCGAGCTCACCGCCGTGGTTTGTTGGTATGTGGCTGGTGGTATTCGAGTGAAGTCTTTATGTGACTTAAATGTGCCTCTCCTTGACGGTGGTGTGCGTGCACGTGTGCAGGGGCACACTCTAAGGTCTGGTCACACTGGGACCCTGTCCTCTAGTCTGTAGCCCGCCGGGTCTCAGGTGCTGGCTCGTTTACCCGGCATGTTCTGGCCAGTGGGCTGGGCTCACCGAGTGGCTGTGGTCACGTTACCCGCCTTGCCTGGGCCCACTGAGACCTGCCTGGGTGCGGTGTGCTCACAGGCACGTGCTGCCTGTGGACTCTAAGGAGCCGTTCCTGGTCAGAGGGACACTTGGGGTGTCTCGACTGAAGCTGTTTGAGTCAGGAAGAGAACACCCAGGAGCATGGCAGGCCCTCGACCCGCCCCACTCGGCCCCAGCCCCACCCTTCCCCCAGGGCTCCAGGCCTGGTGCGCCCTGCTGCGTGCCTCTGCGACGCTGTGTCCCCACAGGTCCGAGCTTGCCGACGCCATCCTGTCCGTGCACCCGTCCGACGTGCTGGACATGCCCGTGGACCCCAACGAGCCCACCTACTGCCTGTGCCACCAGGTGTCTTATGGCGAGATGATCGGCTGTGACAACCCGGACGTGAGTGCCCGGCCCCGCCCGGCTGCCCAGGCGTGTCTGCGGGGCCATGTGACTGGGGCCCTGCGTGGCAGGTGGGGACGCTGGTTTCCCCGATCGCTGACCGCAGTGCCTCCCTTGCAGTGCCCCATCGAGTGGTTTCACTTCGCCTGTGTGGACCTCACCACCAAGCCCAAAGGGAAATGGTCAGTATGGCCCTGTGCTCTCCTGCCTGTCGGTGTGGCTGCCAGCTCCCAGGGAGGCTCTGGGAGCGGGGGCGTGGCGGGCGGGAGGGCAGCCTCTAAGCGTGGCTGGATGGTGGCTGGATGTGTCTTCCCACTGGGGCGACAGGCGCAGGCCGGTCTGGCCGCCAGGGGCCACTGTGGCACCCGTCCTGCTTCCCAGGCTGAGCGGGCAGAGGGCCGTCTGCCACCCGCCGGCCCCTGGAACAGTTACCAGACTCATACGATGTGGTGCATGGAGCCACAGTGTGTCTGGAGACAGCCCTCACACACCTGTGAGGGATGTGGCTGTCACCCCGACAGAGGTGAGAAATGCCAGAGTTGGGCCCTGGGACGTGGGAGCCAGCTGCTCCCGGGCCCTCGGGCAGGGCACCTTTCCCGTCATCCCTGTGGCTTTGCCGAACCACAAGCCTGGTCTCGTGCCTGGCCTCACGTGGACACCGGCTGGTAAGTGGAGGTCAGAAGCTGTGGCCGGCTGCCCTCCCTGTGCAGCACCGGGGGTGTCGTGATGAGGTCTCTGCCGTCTACACAGACAGGAACTCCTGCAAAGAGCCCCAAGCCATGGGACGTAGGCCCTGAGTGGTGGGGTGTGGGCTGGGGTTTCCTCGAGGCCTCTCCGTGGCTCGCAGTGTGCGGGCTTCGCCCCTGGTTGGTCAGGTTGGGACAGGCTGTCACGCTGCAGCGTAGTCAGGGCCTGGAGCCAGCTGGCAGGTGAGCTGAGGCCACCTCCCAGCAGCCTGGACCACGCCCCGAGTGGCTGCCACCATCTGGGAGGGCCTGCAGCAGGCCTTGGCCAAGACTGCTGCCCTCACCCGGCCTCGTACCAAGGAGTGAGGGGCCCTGCAGGTCCCAGGACGGGCTGGCCAGGGGACAGAGTGCCCACGCCCAGGGCCTCAGCACCCACGGGCCGCAGACACTCTGCCAGCACGGGTGTGGTGGGCCCCTTGCTCAGTGACCACCGTCAGGGCGGGAAGGGCTCGCAATGCCAAGCAGTTATCTGCCTCAGCTGCTGGCTCCATGGGCGTACGTCCTCCTGTGCCGTGCCCTCCTGCCCCGTGTCCTGTCCCATGTCCTGTCCCGTGTCCTGTCCCGTGTTGTCCTGTCCTGTGTCCTCCTGCCCCATGTCTGCCCCATGTCCTGCCCCGTGTCCTGTACCGTGTCCTCCTATACTGTGCCCTCCTGCCCCGTGTCCTGTCCCGGGTCCTCCTATGCCGTGTCCTGTCCCATGTCCTGTCCTGTGTCCTGTCCCATGTCCTCCTATACTGTGCCCTCCTGTCCCGTGTTCTATCCCGTGTCCTGTCCCATGCCCTCCTGCCCCATGTCCTGTCCCGGGTTCTCCTATCCCGTGTCCTGTCCCGTGTCCTCCTATACTGTGCCCTCCTGCCCCGTGTCCTGTCCCGTGTCCTCCTGTCCCGTGTCCTCCTGTCCCGTGCCCTCCTGCCCCATGTCCTATCCCGTGTCCTGTCCCGTGTCCTCCTATGCTGTGTCCTCCTGTCCTGTCTCCTGTGCCGTGTCCTGTCCGTGTCCCCTGTGTTCTCCCGGGGTGGGGAGCGAGGAGTGGGTCTGGCACAGGCTGGTGGGCAGGATGCTGAGCGCTGCCCTTCTCACAGGTTCTGCCCGCGGTGTGTGCAGGAGAAGAGGAAGAGGAAGTGAGCAGGGCCGAGGCCGGCCTGGAGGGCGAGTTGGCGTGTTCTCGATCGTGTTGCAATATTTCCCTTCATGTTAGAACTACCTTGTTTGGATTGATACCTAATAACTCAGTGGCCAGTTTCGATCCCGGGGTTCCCTGAACTGAGCAGGGAACTGGCATCGGCCCCATTTGTGTGAGGAGCGGCCCTGTGGTGACCTTGCTCCTGACTTTACACCCCTGCCCCAAGTGCGAGGTCACTGTGGGGTCTGGACAGACTTCTGTGAAGTTGGCGCAGGGGAGACGTCCAGCCTGGTACTCGGCCACCGCGTGCCTGTGTGGCATGTCTGCGGCTCCTAGGGCTGTCCACATAGCCTGTCCACCACCGCGAGCCCCCGCCATGCCGGCCCTGAGTCAGGACACTGCCGTGTGCTGGGAAGGGCCGGCCCTGACCGGGAGGTGGTGGCTGTGCCTCTCCATGCTCTGCTGCCTGGGTGGACTCTGTCCCCCCTCCGGGATGGACCTGGAGCAGACAGTGGGGCCCTGGAAGACCATGGCCAATAGCGACGAGGCCGGCGTGCCAGCCGCTGGTGTCTGCCCCTCCGGGGATCCTGACACTTTACTGTGAAGAGGAGGCCAGCCCCATAGCAGGAAGGCTGTGGGGCTGTGGCTGCTGTGGGTCCCGCCTGGGAGCTGCTCAGTCTCATTTGCAGTGGGGGCAGAGGTGGGTCGGCTGCGGTCATGGGATACAGCGTGCGAGTGTGAGTGCGTGTGCATGTGTGTGTGAGTGCATATGCGAGTGTGGGAGTGTGAGTGCGTGTGCATATGAGTGCGTGTGTGTGAGAGTGCGTGTGCATATGAGTGCGTGTGCATGTGAGTGTGAGTGCATATGAGTGCATGTGCATGTGTGTGTGCATGAGTGCGTGCGTGTGCATGTGAGTGCATGAGTGCGTGTGCGTGTGTGTGCATGTGAGAGTGCATATCTGCGTGTGCATGTGTGTGCATGTGAGTGTGAGTGCATATGCGAGTGTGAGTGAGCGTGTGTATGAGCGTGTGTGTGCATGAGTGTGCGAGCATGTGTGAGTTTGACTGTGTGAGCATGTGTGCGAGCATGTGTGAATTTGTGAGTGTGAGTGTGTGTGAGCGTGTGAGTCTGAGCGTGTGTGAGTGTGTGTGCAAACGTGTGAATTTGTGTGTGTGAGTGAGCGTGTGTGAACGTGTGTTTGTATGAGCGTGTGTGTGAACGTGTTTTTGTGTTTGTGTGAGCGTGTGAGCGTGAGCGTGTGTGTGAGCATGTGTGTGTGCAAGCATGTGTGTTTGTGTGTATGAGCGTGTGTGTGAACGTGTGTGAGTGTGTGGTGCCACAGTGGGTTCTGGAACGCAGTCAGGAACTAGAGTGCTTTTTGTTTAATCAGCATTTGCCAAACCAGTCGTGAGCGTTGTTCTGGTAACGTAGGGAGAAGTGCATCCACGTGGCCTGGAGCACGTGTGGTCCTGACGTGTGACCTGCAGGTTGCTGCAGCTCTCCGGCTGGAGCAGGCGCGTAGAGCAGCTGCAGGAGGACTGGGCGCAAACCTCTCCTCGTGAGGAGAGTCACCGTGGTGACGGTCCAGCCCCCACCGCCATGGCGAGTGTCTTGCCTGCCGACAGCCTCGCTCTGGGAGTGCTGCAGCCTGTTGGCACCAGCCCTGGGGCCAGCGAGCTCTGGGGAGCCGCACTTGGGCCTGCCCAATCTCGGCCCTGGGACCACACGGGGCACACGGGCCTGCCCTCACCAGAGAAGGGAGCTGCTTGCCAGCGGCGGCTGTGGCATGGGGTGCCTGGCTGGCACTGTTGGCCCTGCCTGGCATCAGAAGCTGGGGAATGGGGTGGGCGGTCCTGGGAGGTCCCAGGCCTGCAGAAACCTCCCAAGACCTGAGCCCCTGCAGTGTGGGGCAGAGGCAGGGTGAGCCCCGTCCCTCGGCCTTGCTCCATCCACCCCTCGCCCCGTCCCAGCCAGGGCGCTGAAGCTGGGCACACCCTCACTCCGGATTGCAGCTCTGCGCTAACACAGGTGTTTAGAGATCGTGGCGGGTGCGTCTTGGGCGTTTGTCTTCTCCACTCGTCTCCTGTTTTTTGTGGGGAGGGACGGTGGGTTCAGGGGTCTGGTGAACCAGGCCTGGGCCCGCTGGTGCTCACTAGTGCCATATCTGGCTTTTAGAGCAGCTTGCACCGTTGTCCTCAGGTGTGCTGCCCCCCTCTGTGGTGACTGTTCCGAGTTCCCGCTGACCTCTGTGGTGTCCTGCTTGTCACCACAGGAGGGCACAGCCTCGGGGAACGGGAAGCAGAAAAAAGACCCTGTGGCTGGGGCTGCACCTGGCCTGTCTCGCCATGGGGACGGTGTGAGGGCCACTGATGGCGCCTCTCCTGGGCGGCTCAGGGCCACATCCAGGCGTCACACCTACCCAGGATCAGACCTGACCCTGGGGTGGTGTGGGCCTCTCCTGTCTTGGATCGAGGGTGTCTGGGCTGGGCCATGGGTCACTGCAGCAGCTTCCTCCCAGCCCAGGGCTGTGGTCGATCCCTGAGGGGAGGGGTGTGTGTGTTCTTGGGCGAGCGGGCAGCACTGGGGAGAGCCCTAGCCCTGGCCGGCGTCTGGACTCAGCTGGTGCTGCTGAGCCCCAGTGTGTGACCGACATCTTCGTGGGCCCCGAGCAGGCGACAGGACTGGCACCAGCCACAGGCCGTGACAAGCAGTGCGGGGACCAAAGTGGCAGGAGGGGTCCTGCGTTTCTGGAGAGCAGAGCTGGGTCACTGCCTGCGCCGGGAGGAGCCCTAGCGGGAAGTCTGAGGGAACGGCCTTTCCAGGATAGAGGTCTGTGTCACCGCCCCCCACCCCCCGTGTGTGTTCTGTGCTGTTCGCCTTTGCCACTTTTCATCCCAAAAGATGACACAGCTTTAATGTGGATGTTACGTTTTATTTTCAAGGAATAGTTATCTATGTTCCCTTTGTAAAGGAAAGGTGGTATTGTAAATCTTTTTATTAAAGAATGTAAAGATGTATATCTGTATTTTTGGATCATGTTATAGATTATGGATATATTGTTTAATAAAGTATTTTTTTGAACAAACATCGAAGTGCCTTGTTTGGGGAAGAGGCATCAGGCTCCTTCCCAGTGGGGACTGTGCCCGTGGGCGCCACGGCCTTACTGTGGTCGCCGTTTCCTGCCGCCGCCCGAGCGGTGACGGCAGGGTGGGGCGACACTAGCCCCGCAGGCGCAGCCCCAGTGCGGGAGCACCGCCAGCCCGCGGTCGGTGGGCGGGCACGTGTAGTCTAGCCTCGGTCCGCCGCGCGTCCCCTGGGGCTCTGACCCCGCGGCAGGACGAGGGCGCTCCCTGGCGGCGACCGCGGGGACCGCGAGGCCCGAGGCCGCCCGTGCGCAGGCGCGGCCACACCCCGCCCACTCTGGCTCGGCGACGACGCAGCGTGGTGCGTGTGCGTGCGTGGCTGCAGCACGGGTGCGCGGTGTGGGTGCGTGCGCGCGCCCGCTCCGCCCCGGGGACGAGCTCGGTGCTCGCCGGCAGCCCGCTGCCGACTTCGTCTCTCCGCGGCCTGGCCAGAGCCGGCTGGCTGGAACTCGCGCCGCGGCTGCCCGTGGGCTTGGAGGGGTCGCGAAGGGCTGGTCTCGGCGGAGGCTGCGGGCGTGCAGGGTGCGCGACCCAGGTGCGTGCGCGCTGCCCGAGGCCCGCGCGGCCCTCCTGCTTCCTGATTCTGACGCTTTTCAGCTGGTGTCCCGCGCACGCGGCACTGCCCGGGTTGGTGCACAGTCGGGCGCCCTCCGGTGCGTTAGCGCCTCCAGCCTGGTCTCGGTCTGAAGGACGAGAGCGTCAGAGGGTCCTGGTTCTGCGAGGTCGGAGAGTGCCGCCAGCCCCCCCCACTCCCCCCCCCCCCCCGCTTCCGGTACAGCTGAGTGTCCTCAGAGGTGGCTGCGGGGACCAGCCCTGCAGAGAGCCCCGCCCCTCCCACCCACCACGCCGCTGGGGCTCCTGGGCTTCATGTTGGGTCACTGTCTCAGGACAGAAGCGATGGTGCCCAGGTGGCCAGTGTGGCTGTCCCGCCCCTCTCTGGGCAGGCGGGTGGCAGCCTGCTGGCTGAGAGGCTTGGGCCAGTGGCGGAGGTGGCCGGGCGGCCCCAGCCTGGCCAGCAGGGGCTGCTCCTCCACACCCTCCCGCGGCCCAGAGGTGGAGCTGACCTGCAAGCGCTACCCTGTGCGGCGGCTGCCGTTCTCCACGGTGTCGGAGGAAGACTTGGCGGCTTTCGAGGGCATCGTCCCTGGCAGGGTCATCACAGACCCAGAGGAGCTGGACTCATCTAACGTGGACTGGCTGAGGTCGGTCCGAGGTGAGTCTGGCCCCTGCCCCTCCCGAGGGTAGCCTCGGAGACCACAGCCCCAGGCAGGAAGCAAGAAGGCTGTGCCGTGGCCGTGGCTTCAGTCCCGCTGGCCCTGGTGGCAGACACCCCACGGGGGAAGCCAGCTCCCAGTGGTGCGTGCCTGTGTGTGCAGACCCACCCCAGCGGGGTCCCGTGGCCCTTCCTCACCCTGACAGTGACCTCAGGCTGGGCGCTCCAACCACAGGCGTCTGTTTTCAGGCGTGTCCACTTGGCGGAAATGGCGCTAGAGGAGACACTCCCCATGCCAGCCTCAGCCCCCGTGTTCCTGTGGGCGCCTTCTGCCCACCCAGGTGACCTCGGTGCTCCCTGCCTCCTTCCCCCAAAGCGTGAGGGAGAGAAAGAGTGGGTACCCCCTCCCCGTCTCCATCCCATGGACACTTCGGACATGCATGAACTCGCTCAGTGTGTTTTCCAGGCACTGGGCTGGGTTCGAGCTGTGGTCAGCCACGTGGGGCCTGGCCCCCTCGGCCACTCGGCTGTGGTGCCAGCCCACTGTTCTCCTCAAGCTAGGGTCTCGTCTGGAGTAGAAAACCTGTCCAATCTGCCCTTGCTGTAGCTGGACGGCTCGCTGGGCCAGGTCTGCGGTGTGAAGAGACTCACTGGGTGCAGCGAGAAGAGAGGCCAGGAGTGGCTGGAAGGGTGTGTCAGGAGCAGGAGCAGCCAGTGCGAACCCTCTGAGCAGGGCCTCCTGGCCTGCACGGGGAGCCCAGGGCAGCCGGGCAGCTGGGGCAGGAGCTGCTGGCAGACCTGCTCTTGGGGGTGCCTGGCTAGCCCGCCTGTGGGGAGGAGGGTTCCGAGGCCGAAGTGTGGAAGCTGAGGCTGGGGAGGAGCCCTCCTGTGGGCATGGGGTGTGGTCAGGTTTGAGCGGGTTGGGAAGGGGGTCCCTGGGTTTTGCTAGACAATGGATGGAGCAGGTGAGGGCAGAGTGGGAGAAGAGCGGGAAGTGCGGTAGCCGGGCGCTGCGGCTGACCAGCACGGAGGGCTCCCCCCGGCCACAGCTGGGCATCAGGTAAAGGCACGGGGACCTGCTGAGGCGTTTGGCTGGCTCGGGCAAGCCCACTGACCACAGCGACAGCCTGTGTCCCTAAGGCCACGGAAGGGCTCTGCAGGGACATCAGCTGGCCAGGGTGGGCTTGTGGGCAGGCTGGGAGGTCACTGCTTGGCGGCCATGTGGAGACTGGCCCAGGCGGGACCGGCGGTATGTGTGAAGTGAGCAGGTGGCAGAGCTGTGGCAGGGCGGCTCGTGGCCTGAGTGCCCTGCAGGACATCGGGAGTTACAGAAGGAAGCGCAGGAGCTGTGGCGGGGCCAGGCCCTCCCGAGGGTGCCAGCCAGCTGCAGCGCTGGCCCGGGGACATCAGCCAGGGCCAGATGCACTTGGCGTGGCCGGCGTGTTCCAGCCCGCTCCCGTACTCGTGTTTCCGGCTGCCTGGTGGCCAGGCGCGTCCTTGCCAGGATGGGAGTGCTGTGAAGAGCATCTTCCAGGGTCTTCCACCATGTCACCTGGCCCCTCTGTTGCAGGCAGTAGCAGGGTGCTGCTGCGGCCCCGGACGTCTGAGGAGGTGTCGCGCATCCTCAGGTACCAGCCCCCACACACCTTGTTCGGCTGTCGGGAGTCTGCCCCGAGTTCCCGGCACACGGGCTGATGTGGACGGTGCGAAGCTGCAGAGGTGGGGCTGGGAGGTGGGGGGAGGGCCTGGCGCTGCCCGGTTTCGGTGCTCAGGCACGTCCACACGGGCCACCCGGCAGCACGAGCTGCGTGAGTGGTCAAGGAAGGAAGGGATGTCCCCATACAGCGCACTCTCCCTGACCCACTTGGCCACGGTAGTGTGGGTGACAGGACGCGATGGAAACTGGACATGGCTGCTCTGCGGACACAGTGCTAGCTCATGTCCCCTCAGGCCCTGCTTCACACCAGTGATAAGCCCACACTCAGTGCGGGTGGTGTGGTTTCTTCTGTACCCTGCCACGCCTCCCACCCCGCCACTGAGTGTGCAGGGCTCCACCCCGCTGTGGCTCACCCACCTACTGGCTGCAGGTGACACTTGAGGGCCGTGCAGGGCACTCAGCCACGCCCATCTCTGGGCTCTGCCGTCTGATGCACGTGTGCATGTTGCCTCGGGAGGGGCACCCGCCTTGTCCAGTGGCCTTTGCAAAGATGGGGCTGGCCAGGGAGGAGGTGCCCTGGCTCTGGGGGACCGACCCACTGTCTGGGGGTGGTGGTGTCTGGGGCGAGAGCACCGTCAGGACAAAAGGGACGGGTGAGGCGCAGCAGTTGTGACCCGGCTCGGAGGGCTCTGTCCTTAGCGGCAAGGGCCCTCAGGACTTGGGGATGGCTCCTGTGTGCTCCCCATGGTGCGAGGAAGACGGCAGGGCCTGTCGCCCGGTCTGAGAGGGCGTCTCACCACCAGAGCTCTTCATGCCAGGCCGGGAGGCCCCATTGGGCCTGTGGATAGGAGTTGGCCTAGCTGGGACGTGTGGTGGCAGAGAGGGCATCGGGATTGGGGGCCAAGGGTGTCCTGCAGTGTGTCCCCTGGGGTTGACGTGGAGCAGGGACAGCCCTGACGCCCCCTCCCATGCTCGTCCTAGGCACTGCCATGCAAGAAACCTGGCTGTGACCCCTCAGGGTGGCAACACAGGCATGGTGGGGGGCAGTGTCCCCGTCTTTGATGAGATCGTCCTCTCCACCGTTCTCATGAACCAGGTCATCAGCTTCCATGGCGTGTCTGGTGAGCCCGCACGGGTCGTCAGCCCCAGGACTGTGCCAGGGAACCTGGCTGGGAGGGAGCTGTAGCTACCACCCGCTGCACGGCCGATGGCCACTCGCGTTGCTGCCCAGGCCAAGCTCTAGCCTCGCCTCAGCCTTTCCTGGGTGGGACCAGGCTGGGGTGCAGGTGCAGGGGTGGGTGACGTGAAGGGCCTGGCACGGCGGGCCAGCTACACCAGGTCTAGCTCCTGTGCATGAGGCACCGAGCAGCCCCAGGCCCTCCCTGGGTGGGCAGTGCCCTTGACAGCTGTCCACTGAGAGCCTTTGCAAATAGCACTCTTCTCTGCCCCTGAGTGTGAGAGAGTAGGCGGTGAGCGTGGTCGAGCGTGAGTGTGAGCACATGAGGTGAGTGAGTGCGGGAGTAGGTGAGTGAGCGTGAGTGTGAGCACATGAGGTGAGTGAGTGCGGGAGTAGGTGAGTGAGCGTGAGTGTGAGCACATGAGGTAAGTGAGTGTGAGAGAAGGTGAGTTAGCGTGAGTGTGAGCACATGAGGTAAGTGAGTGCGGGAGTAGGTGAGTGAGCGTGAGTGTGAGCACATGAGGTGAGTGAGTGCGGGAGTAGGTGAGTGAGCGTGAGTGTGAGCACATGAGGTGAGTGAGTGTGGGAGTAGGTGAGTGAGCGTGAGTGAGCACATGAGGTAAGTGAGTGCGAGAGAAGGTGAGTTAGCGTGAGTGTGAGCACATGAGGTGAGTGAGTGCGGGAGTAGGTGAGTGAGCGTGAGTGTGAGCACATGAGGTGAGTGAGTGCGGGAGTAGGTGAGTGAGCGTGAGTGTGAGCACATGAGGTAAGTGAGTGCGAGAGAAGGTGAGTTAGCGTGAGTGTGAGCACATGAGGTGAGTGAGTGCGGGAGTAGGTGAGTGAGCGTGAGTGTGAGCACATGAGGTGAGTGAGTGCGGGAGTAGGTGAGTGAGCGTGAGTGTGAGCACATGAGGTGAGTGAGTGCGGGAGTAGGTGAGTGAGCGTGAGTGTGAGCACATGAGGTGAGTGAGTGCGGGAGTAGGTGAGTGAGCGTGAGTGTGAGCACATGAGGTGAGTGAGTGCGGGAGTAGGTGAGTGAGCGTGAGTGTGAGCACATGAGGTGAGTGAGTGCGGGAGTAGGTGAGTGAGCGTGAGTGTGAGCACATGAGGTGAGTGAGTGCGGGAGTAGGTGAGTGAGCGTGAGTGTGAGCACATGAGGTGAGTGAGTGCGGGAGTAGGTGAGTGAGCGTGAGTGTGAGCACATGAGGTAAGTGAGTGCGGGAGTAGGTGAGTGAGCGTGAGTGTGAGCACATGAGGTGAGTGAGTGCGAGAGAAGGTGAGTTAGCGTGAGTGTGAGCAAGAATGTGAGAACAGGTGAGTGTGAGAGTGAGCGTGTGAGTGAACGTGAGAGAACATCCGAGAGCAGATGAGTGTGTGAGCATGAGTGGCTTTGAGTGTGAGAAGGTGCAAGTATGAGAGCATGTGTGAGAGGATGAGAACATGCATGTCAGTGAGTGTGAGAGCGTGATTGTGAGTGAATGAATGCGAGTGGGAAAGTGTGGAGAGCAGTTCTTATTAAAATAACAAAGTAAAAATGCACTAACTAATCTTACAAACTGTGTTACTAATTATAATTTCAGCCAAAATAAATTAACGTTATGCCATCCCTCATACATGGCAGTGCCAGTGACAACTTCTGGCCCATGGTACAATAATGCTGGTCTTCAAGTGTTACATAAAATTCACAGTCAATTAGCTAGACGCAAAAAGAATTTTTATTTTCTTTTTTTGGAGAGGTTTTCGCTATAGGGCATGAGAAAGACGGAGACAGACAGACAGAAAGCGAGAAATCTCCCCCTCGGGGGAATGGCCACGCCGCAATCCCTTCTCCTCCATTCTCCTCTCGGGATCTTGGGCACACATGCACACGTGCCTGGCGTGAGTTTAAGCCACTGGGTCTGGGACTCGAACCACGGTTGACTACATGGGAGTCCAGCGACATAGCCATTACATCAACTGCTGGTCCCGACACAGAAAATTTTGAAAAGCAGTCATTTTCGGAGTTCTTACTACAATCACTTTAATTGCCTTCCTAACAACTGTTAGGTTTGATTTGGGAGCGGCGGCGAAGTCAGGGTGGCAGAGACGAAAATAGCAGAGTCAGGCTTTGGGGTTTAATAAAACCAATGTAATTAATTCTGCGAAAGCTCTCGGGTGAGGTCCCTCGGTCTGGTCAGAGGCCGAGGGAGTCACGCCCAGGGTGGGTGCTGCTTGTTCTTAAAGGGCCGTTGTCCAGTAGGTAGTCACCACGGGTCCTTGTCTGGCCAATGAAGTTTGCTGTTTCTCCTCAACTTTGGCAGGTGCACCAAATGCTGAAGGGCAGGAAAGTTCTTTGGTGACGGTGGGCCAGATGCGGAAAACAGGAAAGTTTTGCCAGCGGGACTGTTTCTGCCATGTTTATTTTCCCTTCCCCCAGACCTTACAGCAACGTCCACAGTCGTGTTAAATCAGTGGACTCACACTGCCACTTTGTCAACACTCTCGCTCGTAACACTTCTCATGTAATAGACACTCAATTAAATGTTCATAAACTTATTACTGTCCATTTGCAAAAACAAAACTACAGTAGGGACCAGCAGTTAGCGTAATGGCTATGTCGCTGGACGCCCATGTAGCCGACTGTGGTTTGAGTCCCGGACCCAGTGGCTTTTATTCACGCCGGGTGCATGTGCACGCATGCCCAAGATCCTGAGAGGAGAACAGAGAAGGGATTACAGCTTGGCCATCCCCCTTGGGGGATAATTTCTCACTTTCTGTCTCTCTGTCTCTCTCTGTCTTTCAGCCCTACAGCAAAAACCAAAACGAAAAACTTAAAACTACAGTAGACAGCTTAAGAAAACGTGTTGAAAATACAGTTACAAAGTCATTTTGAAATGTCATGCATTATTTCAATATATCTGTGTGACTCCTTTACCATATAATAACACACATTAAAACTAAACTACTGGGGCTGGCAAGTGGTGTGGTGGTTAAAGGTGCTGGACTCCCACATGGCCGACCACGGTTCAAGTCTCGGACCTGGTGGCTTGCTTTCTCACTTCCTCTCTCTCTCTCTCTGATCAAACTGAAAAATAATAATGGTATAATAATAAATAAAGTTAAATAAAATAATTCTTTGAAAAAAAAAAAAAAAACTAAACTACTATTCGGGCTGGCAAGTGGCTTCGTTAAGGGTGCTGGACTCCCACGTGGCTGACTGCAGTTCAAGTCCCAGACCTGGCGGCTTACTCGTTCTCTCTCTCTCTCTCTCTCACATTCTATCCCTCTCTGCTCAAATTGAAGTAAATAAGTAAATGAATAAATAAAGTTAATTAAAATAATTAAAAAAAAACACTTTCCATTTCCTTCCACATTAAAAAAAAACTACTATTCAAAACCATCTTCATAAAGTATAGTATTAATAATATTTCTGTAAATATAAAAAATCTTCATAAAGAAATCATAAATTTACAAAATAGTTTTGTACCTCCTTTTAATCCTTCTAATTTAGCCTCTAGTATCTTAAATCAACTTAAAAACACTAATCCTCTTAACATACTTCGTCATTCCTCATAGTATTTCTTAAAAATAATTGTGTTGGGAACCAGCAGTTAGCGTAATGGCTGTGTCGCTGGACTCCCACGTAGTCGACCGTGGTTCGCGTCCCGGACCCGGTGGCTTAAAACTCACGCCGGGTGCGTGTGCGTGCGTGCCCAAGATCCCGAGAGGAGAATGTAGGAGAAGGGATTGCGGCGTGACCATCCCACCTGGGGGGGTGATTTCTCGCTTTCTGTCTCTATGTCTCTCTCTGTCTGTCTGGCGACCGCACGCGCCCTATAGCGAAAAACCTCTCAAAAAAAAAAATTGTGTCAGTAATCTTATGTTTATTTTTCTACTAGTCTACAAAATCACTCAACAAAAACTCCATGCAACAGCCATCCAGCTCCACAGACTCAAATTAGAAAAAGAAAAAGGGGGATCTGTGGAGAGGAGCCAGTCTGAAAACACGTGATGAGAACATGTGGCCTGTGGACACATGCAGAGCATGCGCTTCCTCAGCTACTCCTGCAGGGCTAAGAGAAGCCTCTCCGTGGAGAGCAGGACCTGCCTGCTGCCATGGCTGTCCTCCTGTTGTTGATACCCTAACCCCAGTACTGCCCAGTATCAGGCTAAAGGAAGTCACAGCGTTTCTCAGACTGTCCCCCCAAAAGATCAGAGGAGTAATGTGGCCCAGTCGTTTCCACATCCTCAGACGATGTACATCCAAAAACAACTGGCTTCGCACTCCCGATTTCTCCTCCCTTCTCTTCGCATTCCACTTCCTCCCCCATTCTCTTTGCATCCCATTTTCCCCTTCCCTCATTTTCTGCCCTTTAAAAGAATAAACCTGGGGCTGGTTCTGGTCGCCACTTCTCCATCAGAGAAGCTGTGCCCACCCGATCCTCGCTTTTCTAAACTTGTGTGTCTTGAGTGTGTTTGTTATTGCGTTTATTTCTAATCCACAGCCTTCCCCACTCAGAAACGTGTTCACCCGAGCAGGTCCCGGCAGGAGAGCATGAGTGTGAGTGAGCGTCATCGTGAGAGTGTAAGAACCGAGTGTGCGCGTGAGTGAGCGAGTGTGAGCGTGGAAGAGGCGCCTCGTCTATGCAGTCGTCAGGTCTGATGCGTGTCCTGGGGTGCAGTGGGCTGGGATGTGCCTGGCCTGGCCCAGCCCCGGGGGCATTCTCGGCTTGTGGCTGTAGGCTGGGGACCTCCTACACCTGGAAGCCGCAGTAGCCGTGTGCCCTGCAGGGGTCCTGGTCTGCCAGGCCGGGTGCATCCTGGAGGCGCTGAGCCAGCACGTGGAGCAGTGTGGCTTCATCATGCCGCTGGACTTGGGCGCCAAGGGTAGCTGCCACATCGGGGGGAACGTGGCCACCAACGCAGGCGGCCTGCGGTTCCTGCGGTACGGCTCACTGCGAGGGACCGTCCTGGGCCTAGAAGTGGTGAGCGGGCACCCTGGCCCCAGTCTGGGGCTGCTCCCTTGGCCTGGGTGGTGGTGCAGCGTGTGGACCACGTCCTGGGCCGGAGATCTCTGTTCCCACGGAGACAGCTCCGCAAGGCGCACCCCTGCCTTCTCACCAGCTGGGGCCTCTCTCCTGGCCGGCCTTCTTGGGCAAGGTAAAAGCCAAGGTCAGAGGGGGTGGGGGAGCCATGCCGGTTGCCCCATCCCACCCCGTGGGTCCCCTCTCGCGGGCCCAGCAGCCACTCCCTCACTGTCCCTGACCTCGTGAGTCCCCTGACCCGGACTTCCTGTCCTGTCTGCAAAAGGATTAGCAGGTTCTCAGTGGCTGTTTCCTGGTGGCCGCTGGTCATCTTAGGCCAAGTCACGCACTCACATAGGCCAGCTGTGTCAGTGAGACCTGGAGAACCTATTGGGTCAGGCAGGCCTGCCCACGGGGGCCACATGCCTTGTGCGGGTTCCAGAGGCGGGGCCCAGGCAGTGTGGCTTTCCGCTGTCCTCCCCACTCCCCCCAGGCACCCTTGCCCTGGACCTGGCCTTATGTGAGCTGCTTGTAGTGAGCCCTGGGTGTGGCGGTGGCACTGGGGTTGGTGGGAAACACCTGGCCAGGGGGACATCTCCCTAGTTGGGAGGAGGCGTGAGGCTTCCCACGGCCCTGCGTCCTCACCCAAGCGGTGGGAAGGCCATGATGGGCTGGGTGCCCAGGCCACCGGGGTGGGTCACATCCCCTGAGCACCGTGTGGTGGGCGGATGGTGCAGGGGTGGGGCTGGGGACGCCTGCGAGGGCCCTGGACACTGCTTCGCCATTGGTCTCTGTCTCTGCCAGGTGCTGGCAGACGGCACTGTTTTGGACTGCCTGACCTCCCTGCGGAAGGACAACACAGGCTACGACCTCAAGCAGCTCTTCATCGGGTCCGAGGGCACCCTGGGGGTCATCACTGCCGTGTCCCTCCTTTGTCCGCCCAGGCCCTTGGCCGTGAACGTAGCTCTCCTGGGTAAGTGTCTGCTGCTCCCTTCTCTGGTCAGGGCTACAGGGCAGCATGACAAGGGGGACGTGGGGTGAGGGGACCCAGGGAGGTGGGAATGGAGTGGCCT
Source organism: Tupaia tana (assembly GCA_026018925.1). Taxonomy (NCBI): domain Eukaryota; kingdom Metazoa; phylum Chordata; class Mammalia; order Scandentia; family Tupaiidae; genus Tupaia; species Tupaia tana. Next base: position 597,976 of record JAKSZU010000001.1, read on the forward strand.
GCTGGGGCGCCAGAGCCCCCTGCTTTTGGCTTCTCTGTGCCCAGTGGGATTGGCCTCCAGGGCTGGGCAGCAGGGCTCAGGGCACAGGCCCACAGTCAGATGCCCGCCCCTGACTGGTCAGACTGTAGCAAACCCAGCCTTTGGTGATGGACGCACCTGCCCCAGCCCTTCAGTGACAAGACCACAGGTGCGGGTGGCCTGTTGGGGTGGACTGGGATCTGGACCCAGCCTCCCTGCCACGTGGTGTGGCTGCTGTGAGTGGCGCCCACCTACATCACCACATGGGGCCATAATTACGGTTTGTTTTTAATAATGTGGTTTATTTTTAAGCCTGAATTTGAGGGACTAGGCCTGGAGAAGAGACAGACTGTGCCTTTTGGGGGTGATCAGTGTGACCAGAGGTGTTTTTATTTGATTTTGAGAGCAAGAGACTGAGTTTGGATTTTTTTTTTTTTAATTGGTCTGGGCTAAAAGACGGGACTCGTGGAAGGGCTGTAGGCTGTAGGTGGGTTTTACAGGATTTAGGTTGGTGATTGGAAAAGGAAGTGCTGACATCAGAAAGGACTGGGCTTTGGCAGGGTAGGGAGGCTTGGCACACATCACAGGTACCGTCAGGAACGGGCGTGGGCCGGGCCCTGTTCCCATTGGCTTGATGGCCTGTTAATGTTGGTGACAGTGACGCAGGACAGTCGACCACTCGCAAGATACGGGTCCTTGGCCCGTGCTCAGGAAGAATTAGAGTCACAGACAGAGTGGGTACAGGAAGCGGGCATTTATTAAAGAAGGGGAAAGGGGAAAGAGCTCCGGAGAGGGGAGGCCCCGGGGATGGGTTGCCCCATGATTATGGATTTTCGGATTTTAGACCTCTCTCTCTCCTTTATTTTTTATTTATTTATTTTTTTTAAGGCTTTTGCCATAAGGTGTGTGAGCTCACAGGAGAGAGAGAGAGAGAAAGGGAAAGTGAGAAATCGCCCACTGAGGGGGATGGCCACTCTGCAATCCCTTCTCCTCTCTTCTCCTCCTGGATCTTGGGCACACATGCACATGTGCTTGGCATGATTTTCAAGACACCAGGCCCGAGTCTCAAACCATGGTTGGCCATGTGGAAGTCCAGTGATGGAACTGCTATGCCACCTGCTGGCCTGTGGCCACTTCTCTTTTAATTTATCATAGGGTGTGTGTGTTCGCCAGAGAAAGCGAGAGCGAGAAGTCACCCCCTGGGGGGATGGCCATGCGGCAACCCCTTTTCCTCCGTTCCTGGGTTGTGGTGTGCACACGTGCCTGGCATGTTTTCCAAGCCGCCAGGTCTGGCACTGGTGCTGCAGAGTCAGCCATGTGGGTCCAGCTGCTTTCGCCCCCAGGCCACCTGCTGCCCTGAGACCATCTTCTTCACACTGTCTCTCTGGCTGGCATCAGACTCTCCATTTGAGGTCTCTACTGCTTCCTCCCCCATCTGCTCCTTCTCTTCATGTGTCTGGAAATACACGTATTTTCCCCTGTGGGGGACGGAGAGATGCAGAGGGCTGGAGAGAACAGGCAGGTCTGGCAGGGCCCTGCCGTGCTGTGGCCCTCCTGCCCCAGCCTCCCCCGGAGCTCAGGTGGGCAGGCAGACCGACCAGACCTCCCATGCAGCTTCTGGCCCCCACTGGCGGTGCTGCCCTGTGCTCTGCGGCAGGCAGGACCGCCAGTCCTTGTCCTTTGTCCTCACGGACGTGTACTGTGGGGTGCATCAGGGCTGGCATCCACGTGCCCACTCCCTGCCGCTGCTGGGTGGGCATCTTCCCCACCCCACCAATGGCTTCCCCTCCCTCCGGTCTAACAGGGCTCCCCGTGGTCACGTGGGGGTGTATGCTTATTTTGCCCCAATGCTGTCCTTAAACCCAGCCCCTCCCCGTTCTCGGTCCTTGCCTATGTGTCCCTACCCTTGGGCCACGGTTCAACCCATGGGTGGCTCCACATGACCTGTGTCTCCCCCTCGCTTTCTGCTGTTCTGACCCTCTGTGCGTGTTCCCTTCCAGTCCACCT